>CM042689.1:139166051-139766051 GCA_023614405.1 Avena insularis | reverse complement strand
GAGGTGCTTATACGAGGGCGTGTAATCGAATGGTTAGGATTGATTATCCGCATACTGAGTATGATGAATTCAGGATTTGTTCCTGACAGATGTATCAAATGTTGTGGTGAAAGTGTACAATCTCTGCAGAGTGTCAAACTATTCGAATAGACACGTCCGCGGTTATGGACAGTTGGAGTGGCCATACTGTTCCCCCGTCAGACTTTTCAAAACGACTTGTGAAATGAATTAAGACTTTGACTTGACCACAACAGAGTTGTGACCTGAGGTACAAGATCCCACTTAGGAGTTATAAAATTGTGACTAGCTTTGGAACTGAGTAGAGATAAACCTGGCTTTTTGCAAAACAACCTTAGAGCCTAGTGTCCCATTATCCAAAAACCCCTTACCTGTTAGTATTAGTTTGCGAGTACTTAAAGAGTACTCATGGCTTTGTCCCTGGCTATTCCCATGGCCAGACTATGAAGAGGAGTACCTGGAAGATGGACCCCAGGAAGGTTACGACAACTAGGATCATCTCCCATCGTCAGCATTCCCTGTGATCCTGAAGATGGATCTTCGCCTACGCTATCGTTATTATTACGTATTCCGCTGCTTGATGTTGTATTATGAACTGGATCATGAGATCCCTATTTGTGTAAGAACTTATGTATTGTTGTAATGGATGATGTACTATGGTATCCAATTCTGTTATGTCTCGCAAAAATGGCAATCCTGGGATTGTGATGTATGGCATAACAGGCATCTAGGATTGAAAAATCCGGGTGTTGACATAAATAATCCTTATTTAATATTTATTTCTTCATCTTATAAAAATCCATATCTTTTTATTTATAGATCCAAACTTGGTGATTCCAATTTGTAAAATCTTATTTGATATTTGTTTATCCTTTTAAATCCCTTTTAGGATTATTTGCTCACCATTTGGTATGGATTTTAGATAAGTGCTTTATTAGCTTTGGGAATACAATTTCCTTATCTTATTATATTCATAAGATTTTATTTATGGCTCCAATTTAAGTGAAACCAATATATGATCTTTTAATATTTCTATTTGTCTTCCTTGATCTTTTGTAAATGTTTGTTGACAAGATTTTATATGGATCAAATCCATAGGCTTGGAGATAACTTGGAAATGATTTTCTTCCATTAGGGTTTTCAAGATTTGGATTTATTTTCCAAGTGTTTAAATTTCAAGATACATTCATTGAGGAATGCATTACCCTTGATTTGGATTTTGTTGAATTCAAACTTTATTTAAAGTTTGTTCAAGATGGGATTTTAAGTTTCCTTTTAGAAACAAAAGTTTCTTTTCACCCTGATTTTCAACAATAATTTATTTTGTTTATTTATTTTTCACATTACAAGATTTGGAAAATCTTGGGATGTGACAAAAGACCACCCTCACCTATTTGCTAGCCAACCCGAATCTCGAGGGCGAGATTCACCTTAAGGGGGTTAGATTTGTAACATCCCTAAAATCATGTTTCAAAACCCATGCATATCATCCATGCATCCATGATCATTTAGGGTTCCATTTCAAAACCATTCCAAAAGCAGGAGCATCTGATGCTCATTATTTTATGTAAGTATGCTATAGCCTTATTGCTACCTTCTAATGAGAAAGGTACTTAATTTGATCAGTAATGTTTTAAGTTCAAACTTAAGAGTGGTTTCTAAAGTTGGGTCAAGGTTTCAAAACAAAATTATGATTTATAAACCAATCCTTACTATTTATAAATACTTAAATAAAGCTTGTCTAAATTCCTTTTCCAAACCCTTTTTGTTTTTCCCTCAAGTTTGAACAGTTGTGTTACATCTCCTAGGAGACAAGGATCAGCAAGCTCTTGTTTGGAGAAGGTTTCATTTAAAACATATTTGAATTGAGCTTTCAAAATTCAAACCAGAAATCCATTCAGAAAAGGAAAAAGATTAAAAGAGAAAAAAAAATAAAACAGATCAACCAATCTAGCACTACCCAGCGCAGCAAACCATTCTGGCCCAGCAAGAGCCCACCCGGGAACCCCTCTGCCTCTGTTCTTTCTCACCCACGCGCTCACCCACAGAGTCACTGACGCAGGGACCCCACCTCCTCTCTTTTTCTCTCACTGACAACAGCGGCCCACGCGTCAGTCATCGTCTCCACCCTCAGCGACCAGCTCCTCCCCTAATTCCTCCGGCCGTTTCCTGTTTGATTTGCGGATTCAATTCCCGTTGAATGCTCGAGTAAATTATGCCCACGACCACGCCTACTTAAGCGCCATGCTTCCCTTCTCCTTTTCCCCCAAACCTCACCCCACCGGAGCCACCAGTCCTCTGCTCCGACGAGCTCGTCGTCGAATTCCGGTAAGCCCCGCATTCCCCTCTGCCTATGGTTCAGACTAGCTGATTCTACATCCTCGTACGCACCTACTGACACCCTCCGCTTGCTCGCGCATGCTCTAGAAGCTCGACTCCGACCTCGCCTACTCGTCGTAGACGTCTGCCCCATCTCCGGCAAGCAATAGCCATCGTCCCCGTAAGTCCCTTGCTCCCTGGTGAGTTTACCCACACTCCCCGAACACGCGCGCACCTCACTGACGCGTTGCCCTGCTCGCTTGTGTCCCAGGTTCTCACCTCCGACAAGAACCATGCATGACCGACGATAACAACCTCTCCAGCGAGGAATCCACGAAGACCTCGTGCACCCCCTGTCCCACCTCGACTACCTTGAGAACCAGCACTTCACGGCGAACCCGGTGAGAAAATTTTCCCTCTCCCTTGCTTCCTGCTTTCACCGGAATTCCCTTGTCCGAGCGCGCCGCGCCTGTCGCCGCCGCTAGCGCCGCCAGTTTAAGGTTAGCTGCTTAGGGCCGTTAGATCTTGATCCACTGGACGCGATAGATTCAATCACCGAAGCAGTATGGAAGCATCTGCACCTTGAGATCTAAATGAGATCATGTGGTCTGTGTTAGCCGATCCAACCGAAACGGTATGGACCAATAGGAAGCAGCCACGTGGCCTGTCTGTTTAATAAAAACCAGGAATTAGATCTATTAGATGTTTAAACTTGAATAATTCATAACTTTTGATTCCCACGTCCAATTTTGGCAAATTTTATATCATTGGAATCAGGAGATAAAATCATTTCCATTTATGCAATGTGTTTAATGTTTTGCCTCTGTTAAAATGGTTGTTTTTGCAAAAACATTTATAGGCATAATTTGATTAGAGTAATTATTTGGAAAATGTTTTGTTATTCAAATAAAGTTTATTTGGCTTGTCTTGTACTTGTTTATGATTCAGTACAGTGCACTTGTCTTGTTTGGTGTAGAAAATCATCACATGGCATATTGCATACATTCATGTATTTTTGCTTGTATTAATTGTGTATGTGATTTTGTGCCATTATTTTATGTGTAGATTTTGCTGCAAATAGTGATTGTGATTATGAGGAGTGTAGCTACTCTCCAAACTACCAAGGAAAGTGGTGCTTCATGATTTATTCCTATGTTTTTCAACTATGCATTAGAAATATTTTGCTAGACTTGCATGAATATTTTGGTCTATATGCTATGCTTGGGAAATCCTAGTAGTTGTATAATTGCTAGAAATTTCTAAGTTAAGATGCTTATCTATGCCATGCTTAGCCTAGCTAGTAGCAAACAAGGGTGGTTATATATTCATGCTATGATAAAATATTTCTAAGTCTTTGGACTTGAGTTTTGCTTAATAAAACAACTAAGTGAATGAAACACCTGGGTGGAATGGAAGGAATGGTTTATGTTGAGTGGTTACACAAGGCCCATTTCTATGGTTTGCCTTGTGTATCACACTTGTGGAAAGCCACCCAGGAACAAAAGGATTTGAGATGCCATATGTTAAGAAGCTTCTAGTGCAGCCACTTGGCAATATGGGCTCTGCCTGGATCACATAGGTTGCAATAACTTAGCCATTTGGACAGTTGGTGGTAGTGGGATGATAGGTTGGAACGCGTCCATTTGGTCTAAGGGAAGGCTTCTGAAAGGTCCTGTCTTGGTGAAAATCAAGTCTTGTGGGGAAAGTGCACAACCTCTGCAGATGGAAGAATCTAAGTACTTAGCCATGTCCCTGGTATTGGACAACTTGAGCATCAAGACATGGAAGCTATCAAGAATCTCCTCATCCCAATTTCTAAGTAAAAACTTGTGGTTGAACAAGGGTGAAGGTACACCAATTTCTATTGGTGTTTCCTTGGGGAAAGGTTTGTCAAAGAAAAACTTAGTGTTTTCAACTAATAGGTAAAACCTATTTTGAGCAAAGCAAGCCTAAGCTACACTTGGCCAAAAATGCATATAGTATCTAGTCTACCAATATTCTACTAAGGTATCACTTGCCAATACTATTCCAATGTATTGACCCACTGTGGCTGTAACTTGTGATGTTGCAGGTTATTCTGATGGTGATTAGGGGTTATGAGTCTACACTCAACATGCTTGCCTGTGGCACATGAAGATGAAGACTTATTTATCTTATTATATATTTGAACTCTTGTATTAGGCCTGTGGCCATGGAGTTTGTAAAAGACTATGTTTGTCTCTAGAATGATATGTAATAATGACCTTTGTTTCTGTGTACTTCATCTTAAACTGTGGATGCTAGCATTGATCCAGGGACTAGCATTGCAATCACAGGGATCCTTGCCTTTATAAAGGGAGGGATCTTACACCTAGTAGTTGTTGACTTAGTAGATTTTTCCCTAAATTAAGATACTTGCTACTTGTATGCTTAGCCTAGCTAGTAGAAAACAAGGGTGGATTATTCTTGCTATGAAATTTGCTAAGTCTATGACTTGTGTTTTTGATTAATAAAACAACTATGTGAATGAATCACCTGGGTGGAATGATATGGTTGGTTTATGTTGAGTGGTTACACAAGGCCCATGTCTATGGTTTACCTTGTGTATCACACTTGTGGATTGCCACCCAGGAACAAAGGGATTTGAGATGTTTAGTGTTGAGAAGCTTCTAGTGCAACCACATGGAATATGGGCTCTGGCTTGACCAAATAGGTCGCAAGAACTTAGCCAGATGGACAGTTGGTGGTAGGGTTGATAGGATGGAACGCGTCCATGGTGGTCTAAGGGAATCCTTAAGTCTCATTTCGATGCATGTAGAGTCTTGTGGGGAAAGTGCACTACCTCTTCAGAGGGTAAAACCTAAGTACTTAGCCCTGTCCCTAGCAACGGACAATTTGAGCATCAAAGACATTGAAGCAATTAAGGATCTCCTCATCCCAATTTCTATAAGTTTAAACTGGTGGTTGAGCAAGGGTAAACATTCACCAATGTCTATTGGTGGTTCCCTGGGTGTTTTTGACAAACAAAAACTTAGTGTTTTCAACTAATAAGTCAAAACCTTATTTTGAGCAAAGCCAGCCTAAGCTACACTTAGCCAAATTCATATAGATGATATATACTACTTTTCTACTATGGTATCACTTGCCAATACAATTCCAAATGTATTGACCCACTATGGATGTAACTTATGATGTTGCAGGTTACTCTGATGGAGACTAGGGTTATGAGTCTACACTCAACATGTTTGCCTATGGCACATGAATATGAAGACTTCTATCTATTTACTTTGTGTTTTTAACTCTATATATTAGCCTTGGGCTAATGAGTTGTAAAGACTATGTTATCTCTGTAATGACGATGTAATAATGACCTTTGTATTTGTGCACTTCATCTTAAACTGTGGATGCTACCAATTTCTAGGGACTAGCATTGCAATCACAAGGGCCTTTACCTTAAATGGTGGGGTCTTACATCATATAAACCCAAACTGTCCGAGTAAACGATCAGGTGGTTGGCCTGTTAAAGGTGGAGGACAAACTAGTGGAAGCAATGGACAACCCAATAGAGGAGGAAGCTTTGTCAAAAACAATAATGGCAAGAGGAGAAGGCCTTGGAGGAGGTGGATAACTCCGAGCATGCAGTGATAGATACGCTCAATATCCTTACCAATCCCGGAAAAGTTCTATTTGATACTGGTGCAACTAATTCATTCATTTCTGAAGAATTCTGTCATAAATTCGGCATTAGAAGGGCAGCATTAGAAAACTCTATGACCGTGGTGACGGCAGGGGGAAATGTAGTTGTACGCTACATTAAACAAGATAAGGTTGTCTCGATCTGTGGTTGTACATACTTTGCGGACCATTATGTGATTCCTTTGAAGGGAATTGCAGTAGTGCTGGGTATGGACTGAATGACTGAACATGGGGCTCAGATTAATTGTGAGGATAAAACTGTCTCAATCAAGACTCCAAGTGGAGCAAGGATAGTATATCAGGAGGATAAGCAAAGTCATATCATGGTAGATCATCTGTTGAACTCAATGAAGGATGTCAAGTTGGAGGATATTCCTATCGTAAATGAGTTCCAAGATGTTTTCCCAGCAGAATTACCAGGAATGCCACCAGATCGTGAAATAGATTTCACTATTTATCTAATTCTGGGAACAACACCAATAGCTCAAGCACCATACAAGAGCTTAAAGAGCAAATTGATGAGTTAGCTAGGAAGGGATTCATTCAATAAAGTGTGTGGACTACAGAAATCTCAACAATGTTACCATCAAGAATAAGTACCCATTGCTAAGAATTCAAGATCTGGTTTATCAAGTTAAGGGACCTGGAGTATTTTCCAAGATGATCTAAGATCAGGATACCACCAGATAAAAATCAAATCGGAAGATGTTCCAAAGACAGCATTTGTCTCAAGGTATGGACACCATGAGTATCTTGTCGTACCATTTTGTTTGATGAATACACCAGCAATATTCATGAATCTGATGAACAAAATCTTCATGCCATACTTGAACAAGTTTGTCATAGTGTTTATTGACGATATTTTGATATATTCAAAGGATAAGGAAGAGCATGCCGATCATTTGAGAATAGCATTGCAGATCTTAAGAGAACATAAGCTTTATGCTAAGTTTAGTAAGTGTCAATTTTGGTTGGATGAGGTAGAATTCCTTGGTCATGTGATCAGTAAGGATGGGATTGCTGTAAATCCATCCATAGTTCAATCATTATTAGAGTGGACTGCACCAACCAATGTGAAGCAAATCCGAGGTTTTTTAGCAGTTCCTAAAACAGGAAAGGATTATACAATATATTGTGACGCATCCAAAGAAGGTTTGGGTTGTGTGTTAATGCAAGATCATAAAGTAATTGCTTACGGATCAAGACAACTGAAACAACATGAGGTCAATTATCCAACACATGATTTCGAACTAGCAGCAGTAGTTTTTGCCTTGAAAGGATGGAGACATTTTCTCTATAGAGCAAGGTGTGAGTTATACACTAACCACAAAAGTCTCAAATATTTATTCACTCAAAAGGAATTGAATATGAGACAAAAGCGTTGGTTGCAGTTAATCAATGACTATGATCTGATAATCAATTATACCCCTGGAAAGGCCAATGTTGTAGTAGATGCTTTAAGCCGTAAGAGCACAAATATTCAGCCTATCAATCGAGAATTACCAAAAGAGCTATAGATGGATTTGGAGAGGTTGGAACTTCAATTCATAAGAACAGAGACTCTTGGAGGACTAGCTACCATGCGAGTAATTGTAGAACATTATAGTGATCTTAGTCATGAAATTTTTAGACATCAAGCTAAAGATCCTTTTATTACTGAAGAAATTCGGGGGATATCTTAAGGTCAAGCATCAGTTTTTCGCTTAGGAGATTATGGATCTTTATGGTTCCAAGACAGTCTTTGTGTTCTAGATGTGTCAGATATTCGTGAAATGATACTTCGAGAAGCACATGAAACACCATACTCCATTCATCCAGGAAGTACCGAGATGTACGTGGATTTGAAAGAATTATTCTATTGGAATAACATGAAAATAGACATTGCAAAATATGTGTCGGAATGCCATACTTGCCAAAGGGTAAAAGCTGAACATCAAAGTCCAGCAGGACCATTACAGCCTTTGGAAATTCTAGAGTGGAAATGGGAGGAAATTGGTATGGATTTCATCAGAGGATTACCCATGGCACGAAAACGGAAGGATATGATATGGGTGATTTTTGATAGACTCACTAAGAGTGCACATTTTATTCTGGTAAATCAGAAAGATAATGCCGAGAAATTAGTAGAATTTTATGTCAAGGAAATAGTAAGTAAGCACGGAGTGCCCAAGAAGATCGTAACAGATAGAGGATATGTGTTTACTTCAGCATTTTAGAAACAATTACATGAAGCACTTGGTTCAAAGTTAAATTTCAGCACATCCTATCATCCAGAAACTGGGGGTCAAACTGAAAGAACCAATCAAATATTGGAAGACATGCTTAGGGCTTGTGCATTAGATTTTGAAGGCTCGTGGGAAGATCATCTACCATTGGCAAAATTTTCCTACAACAACAGCTATCAGAGTAGTCTGAAGGCAGCTCCATATCAAGTACTCTATGGAAGAAAATGTAGATCACCAATATGTTGGTATGAGCCTGGAAGTAGCAACGAATTTGCACCAGACTATATCAAGGAAAGTCAAGATATAATCGATATAATCAAAGATAGATTAAAAATAGCTCAAAATAGATAGAATTTTTTTTTGATCAAAGTCGAAGATCATGGCATCCTGAAGTAGGAGATATGGTATATCCGAAAGTAAGACCAATGAAAGGAGTTAAGAGGTTCGGAGTTAAGGGAAAATTGAGTCCCAAATATATAGGACCATTCAAAATACTGAGTCAAAACATGACTATAGCTTATTCTTTAGAGTTACCACCAAGATTGGCTCAAGTTCACAATGTTTTCCATGTGTCACATCTCCGGAAATGTCTTAAGGTTCCTGATGATGCAATCACACATCAATAGGTGGAATTACAAGCAGATTTAACTTATGTTGAGAAATCCTGCAAAATTCTGGAAGAGAACTGGAAAAGATTGAGAAATAAGGCAATCAAATACTGTAAAGTACAGTGGGAGGATCACCCTGAGAGGGAAGCCACCTGGGAGAAAGAGGATGACTTAAGAGCAGCCTATCCAGAACTATTCAGGTACACTTCGGCAAACTTCGGGACGAAGTTTAATTCAAGGAGGGAAGTCTATAACATCCCAACATTTAGGAACCAGCGAAGGGTAGAATTATAAATTTGTGCATATGCTTGCATTCATCCTCAAAATGCGGGTAAATGTTTTGCCAAACTACAAACCTAAAGTGATCAGAGTTTCTTTCACTCTCGGTGTATGGATAGCTATTGGGAGTGATTGTTATAAATTCTGACATCATCTTTTTGGATAAGTGTGTTTTGAAGGGAAGAAATTGAATTCAAATTTGAAGTTTGAATTTATATTTAAAGATTAAGAATGTTTATATTTTTTAATAAATTATAAAATAATTTAATAATATCATTTGTTTTAATAATGAGAGAATAATAAATAATAGAATTGAAAGTAAAGTAATAAGAAATGAATTCTTATTCTTTATCATTATTCCATAAATAGTTTACAAAGTGGAATTCATTCCATTAATGAAATGGTTCATAACAGTAAAGAAATATCAACAATTGATATTTAAATAATAAAATGTTACAACATAATTACATAAAGAATAAAGTAATATATTACAAAATCTTTACAAATGAATCAATAAAGATTACAATATGTCTATCTGATCCTATACTAAAATCTTGCATATCCAGATCTTGTACCTGCAACAAAATTCAAAAAAAAAGAAAAATAAAAGATTGGTTGTGAGGGTTACTCTTAGTGGAGAGCAGTGAAGTGCACTGCTCACGTTACCTCATTGAGTATTGTTAAAAGGGGCAAGTTTCACCAATATGAAATAATTTGTTCTTCCATAATAAATAAGCCACAAGACAGATTTTAACAGCAAGTAAAAGGGGAAAGTTTCACCAGGTGAGTGAACTGTAAAAGGTAAAAAATGTAAAATACATCATCGAGCTAATCCACAACATGCACCAAACAGCCAGGCAGCACAATCACCTAAGTGCATGGTGTGTGCTATCAACACAGCAACAACAGCCACACAAGCAAAAGGGAAAGGGCTCAGCCATGGCAAAAGCTTCTAGCAGCTCATTCTCTCCTTATCAAACAAAAACCAGGAGCACACCAAGCCTATAAAATCCAAGAAAATCACCAGCCAAACCATACACCATATCATCCAAACCTTCACCAGATGGTGACATAAGGAGGGGGTGGAGAAGGTGGATATAAAGATCAATGACAAGCTTCCAGGAGCCAGAAGTAGCCGTAGCATCCCTAGGAGGAGAAGAACAAGATTAGGCCAGCAAGAAAGATATAAATATCAAGTCACTAGATCAACCAGCAACCACAACAATAACCCAACTGTTGTGGTGAGTATTATAAAACCCTCACTTGATCTGCCTATCTTATCTAAATAGAGATTCATGTGTTGTTTCATATTTAACCTCTCAGTAATCACCCAAGTGGGGTGAATCCATCATAGGGTATTTTGAATACAAACGCCATAAGTAAACTATACATATCCAACGAGGATCTCATACCAACCTCATTGATCCTGGCTATAAAACTATATTCCATACTCTAAGTATAAACATAGCCAAAATCTGGAATTCTGGGCACATCTCTTGAAAGGAGTAGCACCTCAGAATTCCTAGACCTTATGTATCCATATAATTTAAGAATCTCACCAACCATTTCACCAATTAGGATTCAAGATCCAGTAACCAATAATAATACTTGACCATTTCTATTAGGGACAACAATATAGGAAACTAGCTCCTATGCCTCAGACCAACATCATAGGCAGATTAGTTTAAGAAGAAGATTCCCATTTAACCTTGATTCAAATCCAATACTAAGCTCAATAGAGTCAAGCCAATAGTAGAACATAAACTTGTGTTCCATTTAAAGAAGGTGTCACAAAGTTAGGTTCTAAACCAAGTAGAGCCATTATTGATCTTGTATAATTAAATCTATAATATCATATTCCTAGAATTTAACCAAGAATCTTTATCTACATTATACTCAATCACATAATCAAGGTATCACTATAATCATATTATTACCCTACTTATGAATCTCAGCTCATAAGCGAGATCTCAACAATTCAGTGAGTAATCACTAACAGTGCTACTGTCAGTACTAATGTATTGATAGTAGATTAAACCACAAATCACCAACACCACCAATTAGATTCCACAGTAACATTACCATCTTAGCCAATCTTTAAAGGATAGATATGTCGCCTAGAGGGGGGTTGAATAGGCAATTTAAAAACTATTACGGTTTTGGCTTGAAAGAATGCGGAATTAAACTAACGTTTATTTTACAAGCACAAAACCTAAATACACCAGGCTCAACTAAGTGCACCAACAACAAGTTAAGCTAAGAAATATATCACAAGATAAATATACCACAAGTGATAAACAAGATATAAATATACCACAATACCATCTGGTACATTCTTTATGCTTCATGTGTTGACCAACTTGAAATCACTCTTCACTCTTTGTATTGGTAAACCAAGTACCTTCTCGTGCACCATATTAATATCTTAAAGTACATAAGGAACTCTTCATTGGATTACATGCTATAAATCTTAGTCAACCATAGCTCAACTAATGAGGCTATCATGACACCGACTTAGAGCCATATCTTGAATTCTTCTATTGAGATCACACTCTCAAGATCTAGATCATATCATATTCTTCTCTTCAACTCGATGATTTTTATGCCAATACTCAAGGTCAAGGTATATCTTTATATTCATGGCATCCATACTTGAATCCAACACATGGACTATAAGCATGACCTATGGAATATTCCTTCATATAAAACTCAATGAAAACATTAGTGCATAGGGATTGTCATTAATCACCAAAACCACACATAGGGGAAATTACCCTTTCAATCTCCCCCATTTTGTTAATTGATGACAATCACAACATGTAAGATCCCTCCTTTATAAAGGAAAAGGATCCCTGTGATTGCAATGCTAGTCCCTGGATCAATGCTAGCATCCACAGTTTCAGATGAAGTACACAGATACAAAGGTCATTATTACAGCCATTCCAGAGATAAACATAGTCTTTAAAACTCCAACGCCACAGGCCTAGTACAAGAGTTTGAATAAGTAAATAAACAAAAGTCTTCATCTTCATGTGCCACAGGCAAACATGTTGAGTGTAGACTCATGACACCTATTCCTCATCAGAGTAACCTGCAACATCACAAGTTACAGCCATAGTGGGTCAATACATTGTAATAGTATTGGCAAGTGATACCTTAGTATAATTTAGGTGGACTAGATACTATATGCAATTTGGCTAAGTGTAGCTTGGCTTTCTTTGCTCAAAATAGGTTTTTCCTATTAGTTGAAATCACTAAGTTTTTCTTTGTCAAAACTTTTCCCAAGGAACCACCAATAGACATTGAGGTCCTTCACCCTTGTTCACCCACAAGTTTTTACTTAGAAATTTGGATGAGGAGATTCTTGATAGCTTCCATGTCTTGATATTCTCCATTGTGGTCTTGTATTCCTCGACATTGGCGGTCAAGGTCTCTATCTTGGCTTTGAGAGCCCCCTTCTAGGAACGAAGCCTCTCAATCACCGTCTGCTGATGCTCGAGATCGAAGTCCTTGGCCTGTAGTTCTTCAGTCATGTCCCGGATCTTCTTGTTCCTATCCTGGAATCGCTTCTCCTGACTCTTGAACTTTCTGTCCTTGCTCTCGAACTTTGCCTCCATCTCCTTGACTATCTCATCTTGCTCCGCGAAGAGCTTGTCCTTCTCGCAAAGCTGCACCTGGAGTTCGTCATTGTTGAGCATGATGTTGGTCCTGTCTGTGTCCACGTGCCTAATGAGAGCCTCTAAGTCCTGGAGGTATAGACGAATCGGCTCCGCTGTGTCCCTCGAATCGTCCTGGAAGTCGATGGACTCTCCATCCTCATCACGTCTATCGAAGATGTGGAAGTGAGTACCTCTAACCTGTCGGGAGTGTCTCCCTAACAGACGTCCTATCAGATCCTGCATGACTACCTCAAGGCCTCTCTCCTTGTCATCATGCATGAGCTTGAAGATGATGGCCTCCGTGGTAGGCTCTGTCTGGCGTCCGGGCTGGTTGACCTTGAAGCCCCAAAGGTCTTTCCTCTCAAACTTGGTGAGGGGAAGCACCATGATGGTAGGAAGAGGGAGATTGAGCAAAGTAGTGAGCTCAACAATACGAGGACCAAAGCGAGTTCCCTGGAACTCCTCAACAGTGCTGATGGTAACATTAGGCATCTATTTATAAGATAGAAAAAGTTAGAACAACACAACTTAAGATAAAACACAAGGCAAAACATCACATACATATCCTTCGAAATCAAAACACACAAATCATGGCACACATGGATCCATTACAACAACCAAGGTTCAACTTATTTTAAAGCAACATTTGGAAAATAAGGTGATAAGTGGTGGTCCAACTAACGAAGTACATTTACAATCCTATCTCATTGGATCTGTTGGCTAACACAGTGTTTCTAGAAGCAATCAGCCTATTTTGCTCACATGACTCCATCACTAAGTCTATAATGTCTCCTCTTAAGGTTTGGTTGGTAGCTTCCAACTCTTGGGTATGTTTCTTCTCTTCCTTTAGGTCACTTTGGAGGTTGAGCATTCTGCACTTGACTCTATCACCAAGTTCTTTGATGGTCTTCCAAGCTGCATCCCTTGCTGATTCAAAGAATGTAGTGTGCACCACTGAATTGGTGAACATGCAGAATCCTTTTTCCTTGTGGTTGTCTTCCTTGTTTTTATACAAGTGAAGTTGCACCCACCAGTATTCAACTCCTTCATCCATCACAGGAAAACCTTTGTACACAGTTTCACCTTGTATCTCTAATGCAACCATGAGGTCCTTGAGAGCCTTGGGGAATTCTGTCTCACACTCCAAAGTCATTGTCATGAGTGGTCCTTTCCTTACGGCTTCGTTGATGGAGTTCATATACAAATAGAGACGAGAAATAAGATTAGAAAAGTTTACGAGAAGAATAGACAAGTGTAGAAGTTGTTGAAAAATTTTCCTTAGTGGTTTCCAATCCTAGGGTCATAATCCTACAGGCAATACAGTGCTCTGATACCATCTGTAAGGTCCCTCCTTTATAAAGGAAAAGGATCCCTGTGATTGCAATGCTAGTCCCTGGATCAATGCTAGCATCCACAGTTTAAGATGAAGTACACAGATACAAAGGTCATTATTACAGCCATTCCAGAGATAAACATAGTCTTTACAACTCCAAGGCCACAGGCCTAGTACAAGAGTTTGAATAAGTAAATAAACAAAAGTCTTCATCTTCATGTGCCACAGGCAAACTGTTGAGTGTAAACTTATGACACCTATTCCTCATCAGAGTAACCTGCAACATCCCAAGTTACAGCCACAGTGGGTCAATACATTGGAATAGTATTGGCAAGTGATACCTTAGTATAATTTAGGTGGACTAGATACTATATGCAATTTGGCTAAGTGTAGCTTGGCTTGCTTTGCTCAAAATAGGTTTTGCCTATTAGTTGAAATCACTAAGTTTTTCTTTGTAAAAACTTTTCTCAAGGAACCACCAATAGACATTGAGGTCCTTCACCCTTGTTCACCCACAAGTTTTTACTTAGAAATTTGGATGAGGAGATTCTTGATAGCTTCCATGTCTTGATGCTCAAGTTTTCCTTTTCAAGGGACATGGCCAAGTACCTAGATTTTTCCATCTGCAGAGGTTGTGCACTTTCCCCACCAGACTTGATTTTCACCAAGATAGGACCTTTCAGAAGCCTTCCCTTAGACCAAATGGACGCGCTCCAACCTATCATTACCACTACCACCAACTGTCCAAATGGCTAAGTTCTAGCAACCTATATGATCCAGGCAGAGCCCATATTGCCAAGTGGCTTAGAAGCTTCTCAACACTTGGCCTCTAAAATCTCTTTGTTCCTGGGTGGCTTTCCACAAGTGAGATACACAAGGTTCACCAGTCCCATGGCCATGTGTAACCACTCAACACAAACCATTCCTTCCATTCCACCCAGGTGTTTCATTTACTTAGTTGTTTTATTAGGCAAAACACAAGTCCAAAGACTTAGAAATATTTTCATCATAGCATGTATATTTCACCAACCCTTGGTTGCTACTAGCTAGGCTAAGCATGGCATAGATAAGCATCTTAACTTAGAAATTTCCTAGCAATTCTACAACTACTAGGATTTCCCAACATGGCATATAAGCAAAAATATAGCATGCAAGTCTAGCAAAATATTTCTAATGCTTAGTAGAAAACATAGGGATAAAAAAATATTCATGAAGCACCACTTTCCTTGGTAGTTTGGAGAGTAGCTACACTCCTCACAATCACAATCACTATCACCAAAATCTACACAAAGAATTATAGAAACAAATCACATACAAAACATATACAATCAAAAATATATGCATGTATGCAAAATGATATGTGATGATTTTTAAAACTCAACAAAGCAAGTATACAGTACTGGTTCATAAACAAGTTAAAAACTTGCCAAACAACATTTATTTAAACCCTAAAACATTTCCTAAACATTTCATATACTTAAATTAGCCCTACACAAGTTTCTGCAAATAAAACCATTTTAACAGAAGAAAAACATTAAACACATTGCATATTTAGAAAGGTCTTGCTCTCCTGATTCCAATGATATAAAATTTGTCAAATTCTAACGTGGGTATCAAAAGTTATAGGCAAAACAATTTCAAACTTCTAATAGATTCAAATCCTGTTTTTAAATCCTAACAGATGCCACGCGTCTTAATCTAATTGGTCCGTACCGCTTCGCTCAGGATCGCGTCTGTGAGCCGTTAGATCTACTTAACCTGCATGGCCCAGATCTACTCGTAAAGGTTCGTTAAGTGATCTAATCTCGCACGCTGGATCCAGATCCAACGGCCCTGGATCAAACAACCAAAGCTGGGCGGCGCTGGCGGTGGCTACTGGCGGCGAGCTCGCCTGTGGCCGGGCGCTTCAGTGGCTAGGGGTCGTCGGAGATGCTTACCGGGATCGCGACGAAGCACTGATGCTCAACCTGGCGACGGCTTGGCAACGGGCGCACGGACACGGTCGCTGGAGCTCGTCGGAGTTGCGGGCGGCGTCTGTTGCTTGCTGTCGAAGATGTTGCCGAGGCTCTGCGTCGTCCTAGCACAAGCCAGAGGGTTTAGGAGATGCGCAAGGGTCTGGCGAACAAGGTAGTACCAAAGGGGAGTCAAGGGGCGCTCGATTCTTACCGCTATTGCTCGTCGGAGTCGAGCGGCGGCTCTGGTGGTTGCGGGCGTGAACGAAGACGGCGTCCTGGGTCACGAGCAGGCAAACCAGGGATGTTAGCAGATGCACAATGAAGTGGCGATGCTGTCTGCAAGAACCAGAGGGAGAGGGGGCACGGGGCTCACCGGAATCGGTCACCGGAGTGCTCTCTGTCTGCGGCGGTGCGAGGATGAATGCGGGCAGTCTGGGGGCACTTAGTGCTCGGAATTTGGGGGAAAATGGAGAGGGGGGCAGAGGGGGTTTAAGTAGGCCAGGTGGGGGCGTGAATTACTCCTACAATGACGCGAATTGACGAGCGAATCAACCAGGTAACGCACGGCGTGATTTGGGGAAGAACACGTCGCGGTGAGGGTGGAGACGATGACGCCGTGTGGGCCTTGGCTGTCAGCGAGAGAAACAGAGGGGGAGTGGGTCCTGCCTATCAGTCACTCAGCGGGTGCAGGGGCGAGTGAAGGAAAACGGTTCGTGGGGTGGGGTGCCGGGCTTAGCTGGGCCAGTTGGGCCAGATTCGACTGAAGGCTTATTTTTTTCTCTTTTAAGCTTTTTCTTTTTCTGTTTGCTTTTCTAAAATGGTTTTCAAACTTCAATTCAAATCTGTTTGTTTCCAAAACTTTTCAGGACTTTTGTACAATAAATCTTGTACTCAAGTAAGTGTCAAACACATCTGTTCACTCAAACACACTTGGGTATTTTGAAAATAAAATAAAACCATGCCTTTATGAGGTGTGATAATGGGCATAGATTTGATTTAATTCATATTTTGCTTTGAGACTTTTGCTCAGGTTTTTGAAATCACTTGAGTTTGGATTCCAGACAATACTGAAAGATTAACAGTACCTTTCTCAATAACAAGTAGCACAAGGCTTGAGTAAACTTACATAAAATATTGAGCAACAATGCTCCTGTTTTTGAAATGATTTTTGAAATGAAATCCTAAATGATCATGGATGCATGGATGATATGCATGAGTTTGAAACATGATTTTAGGGATGTTACACAACAAGAGGGTTTATATAATGAATATTAGAAACAAGTACGTAGCTTATCCAAGAATAAGTTGTATACAAGAGGTTGTATTTTATATGGTTAAGTAACACAAAGATACTATCCCATATCAAAACCGATTCTACTCACATAAACTACAACTAATGCAGGATATGTGAGTACAACCAACATATATAGAGCAAACTCCCCCACAATATATGCACGTGTGATGATCTTGAATTTCATTGCATACATTGTCAAGCATAAACTTTGGGAGATTTTCCACTATATATACAACCATGCAAAACATAATAAAGATGAAATGCATGAAAGTCAAACACTTAATAACAAACCAATCTTAAGTAGAAAACCATTTCCCTAAAAACCCTCTAAACTTCTCCCCCATTGACAACAAGTGCCAAAATAGATAACAAGGTTAGAAGGACAATATAGTATGAGTTCCTACACAAGGTGTGCATTACTCGTAATATGAGTGAAATCACATGCACATATCCAATGACGAACACTTGGAGGAAATCAAACTATATTGAGGATCAAAGATTGCTAAAAGGATAACAAGGTGAAGGAACTTCAACGGATGAAGCAAGCAATAAAAAGATCCAAATAATCAAATGGACAAATAGTGCTCTAAGTGAAATAAGGAAGCTCCCCAAGGTTCGTGCATAAATTAGTTGTTTCATTTGAATACAATAAGCACAAACTTGGAATCCTCACTCCCTTTATATTATTTAGAACACAACCAAGATACAAGGATTAGATATAAACCAATACACTTGTCAAGACAAGCTTAAGTCCAAAAGAAACCAAATATGAGATATGAGTGTGTGAATATGCAATAAAAGTAAACCAAGCACTCATAAATCAAGACCTTACCAAAACCATTAAAAATCAAGAGGATAAGAGTGATGGTCGGAAAAGAGCGAGCATATCAAGGCGAGAGATTAACACTCTCGTGTATTTAAGTTTCTAAGGGCAAAACATGAGAATAATCCACACATAAGAGGTCAATAAAAATAATACATGATATCCAAGCGAAAGTCATAAGATATACCAAAAAGGATATTTTTCTTAAGTGCATATATAGCCCATGGCTCTATTTTATCTTATGGTATATCAATGAACTTCACCAAAGAAAAACAAAAAAATCTTAAAACCATCACAACTAACACTAAGGGAACTAATGCTAGTTGGGATACTTTGAGAAAGGCAACAAGTATCAAAAGGAATTATTCCATGCAATTTCAACAATATTGCACATGAGAGTACCTTGAGGAGTTGATATGCAATAAATTGCTCGAAGGCATATTTGGAATTGGTGAATCATGAACATGATTTTATATACTCCCCATTATATGCATTATCTCAAATTACTCACATAAGTAATAAGGATACAAAAGTCTTTCAAATATAATTGCAAGAATTGAACATTTACAAACAAATAAATTCATGCCAAGATGCTACCTACAAGAGATTGGATGTAAGAATAGTATGCATGAATAAGATACTTGTTACCGAGATAGCAATGGTATGATGTAGTAGATAAGAATTTTTAGATCACCCTAGCTTGGCTCCAATTATCATGTGGTGACAACACTTTCCTTATAGACGAGACAAGAATCCATTACATCTTCAATGTACCTAAAACAACATTCAAGTACATCTTGGTTCGCAAACTTGTTGGGTCCAAAGAGGTTAGAATAACCACAACACATAGGACACACTCCATAAAAATGTGTGCATATTTGGAGATGACATTTGAATTTCATGCACATCTTAGACGTTTAAGTATTTGATGGAGTATACCCTATATACTGGATCAAAGAAAGTAAAACATGATATAAGATATACATTTATTAAACATGCATGCGCGAGAATTTCAAGATCCAATGAAGATATACTTTGGAAAAATTACCAAAAATATTCAAGAAGGCATAAAAGGTGTGACAAAACACATTTGTTGTCCAAACTATATCATAAAATAAAATCAACACAAGATTTGTTCAACAAAGTTCAACAAATGAACCGAGAAAAAACTATTAAGCATGAAAGGTGAAATAAAAACACAAATGCTCAAAGATTTATCTCATTCAAGAAAATAAAATAGAGAATAAAGAATGAGATAGCAAACTCCCAAAAGAGAAAGGTTTCAACAAATAAACCAAACCCTTAACACTTTTCACAATGGCACAAGGTTCCGAGAAGAAAATGTTTTTCTTCCACTAAAACACATTTGATAATAAACAAAAACATCATCAAAGAGATGTTCAAAAGCCAAGGAAGACAATGGGATCCACACCAAAATTTTGGAAAGAAAGTAAGGCAATAAGAGGTTAACTCCAAAGTGAAGATGGTCCACAAATGCTACCACAAACAAGTATATCAATTGTCGAAGACAATGAGTGTATTCAAATAGATTTCTAGTGGTATATTGCACGGATATTAACGATAAATCTTCACAATAAAAAGCATAGGATAGAAATAAAAAGATTAAGCACTATTCAAAGATAGAGATTCTTGATACCTTCAACTAGTCACACAATCATGCAAATCAATGATTAGAATAACTTGAAGCAAATGGTATTCCAAATAATATATAGAGATATGTATTTGAGAAAGACCGCACCAAGAATTTCTTACTCAAACAAAGATCAAAAATACGAGCAATAAAAGCTTCTAACAAAAATAGGAACTTGTTTGAGCTAACATGCCACCTATAAACAAGATGATCAACAATATCAACTCTAAGTGGCACTACCTCATATGTTCATATTTCCTAGGATTGTGATATGCAAAAGAAGCATATTACTCCCCCATAATGTGATATCCATTTTTTGTTATAAGAGGCAAAACAACCTCGAGTAGAGATAATTAATGGACATTTATAATTTGAATTTCTCATGAGTATGATACACCACATAGTGACTAGATAATCTTGCAATATCAATACTAAGTGGTAGTACTCATGTACACATATTTTAAGGTTTGAGATATGCGCGAGGCATGTCACTCCCCCAAAATGGGATTTTCCATTAAACACTCTAAAAGAGCCAAATAAAACACACGAGTAAATGATATGACAAACACCTAGACATACTTGAATACACAAAATAATCAAGCATGAGGCACACCAAATACAAACACATACTTCGTACAAAACCAAAACATGTAAAGGGGCAAGTAACTTATAATATAAATGAGTTAAGTACAAGTTACCGCAAAGAGGCAAATTGGATAAGATAGGAAAATAATAATCCTTAGGACTTGTCTTGATCAAATATAACATATGAAGATCCCTTAATTCTTCATGAGTTAGCCAAGTCTCCAATGCCCTCCATAAACACATATTTATCAAGTTTGAGCTAGTTGGTCCCCAACCAAGTTGGGTCCTAAGAGGTTAGTCACAATAGGCTTGGCAACCCAAATGGTTATTTTCTTGACACCACTTTGAGTTCCAACAAACTTGGCAAACACATTACCATCCTTATCCTTCCTAATAGAATAATCATCATCAATCATGATATGGTTAGATAAGGTACCGTTTGAACATGCAGAAGCAAAGTGCCCCTTCACTGTCACATCCCAAATTTTAGATTTGGTTCTGCATATCATTCATGTCATTGCATCATGATCATCCATACAAAATTTCGGTTTGAAAAGATTCTGGGAAAACGATATTTGCAAACCCTATTTTGAATTGCTAAAATGCTCCTACGAGAGTGTACTAGGACTTATTTTTTTCCACCCTTGTAAACTAGTGGAAATAAATACCACATGATCCTAGGTTGATCTCCTAGATTTTAGAAAAAATTAGAAGGAAGAATCACTCGATTTGGAGTTCATATGGAAAAGTTATGCCAGAAATTCAAAACAGAAATTGGAAAAATAAAAAGAACAAACAAAAGAGCAAGCGGTAGCGACTTGTCAGCAGCGTCGCCCAGCCGCTACGCCAGCCCAGCGGCAGCCAGTAGCAAGACGCACCATGTGGCCTTGGCCTGAATGCCGCCGCCAGCTGCCGACCAGCGACGGCCGGGCAGCGGCCGCCTCGCCGCCATGGGACCGCTGTCGGGTTCGTCTCGAGCTCCAACTACCAGCACGATTCCCGCGGGATTTTCGTGCCGATTCCGAACCGATTTCAACGATGTTTCTTGCCAATATGTATCTCCTCGAGCCCCTCTTCCAAACCCCCCCTCTAATCGCAACCGAGACGCCCCAAATCTCCGGCGATTTCTCGCCGGAGTTCGAGCCCGCCGCCGCCATTAGCAAGGTGAGCACCTCGCCGCGCCCTCCCCCTCGCGCCCCGCGACCCCCTCGCCCCGCTGACCGCCTTCCCCTCCTCTCCCCGCAGGTACACCGCCCGGGCCACAACCTCGCCCCGTCACCGCCGCCGCCACCCCCGCGCCGAGGAGCTCCATGCAGCCCGCCGACCTGTCTGTGCCCGCCGCGGAGACCACTGCACCGCCCTCCGGTGAGGTTCCGCCGCCACCTCTCCCTGCCGCCGATTCTAGATCCAATGGCCCAGATTGGCCGTTGACTGGTCAGCTCAGGCGCTGACTGGTCAACCGCCCAGTCAGCCGCCACGTCAGCCCAGTCAAAGTCAAGGTTTGACTGGGTATTTTCTTAAATAGTTTATTTGGCAGATTTTAGGTAAAACTTGTAAAATTCGTAGAAAATAATCTACTGGGCCAAAAATTGCAAATAAAACATGTGTAGATTCTGTAAGTCGTGTAGAATCTTGCTGTACCATTGTTTTACACTTTTACAGCAAGATTTTGTCCAGGATAATTAAATGAGTTAATGGCCTTTTTGGAGTAATTAATTCGTAGAAAAAGATCTGTAACTCCAAAAATTGCAAATAATATATCCCTGGATTCAGTAGAACAAGGGGAATCTCAAACTGAATTAAAAAGTTAGGCTTACAGTAAAAACTTTTGCAGAAACTATTTAATGGCTTTCTAAAGTATTTTAATTACTCAGGGAGTTTTATAATTCCTTTTTGAGAAATTCCAATTGGTACTGTTCCTATTCAGTAATGCCTACGCAGTAGAATTTTCCCAAGATTTTACAAACAGTATGTTAACAGTAGTGATTTATTTGGGTTCTAGCTCTAGTATTGGGCATTATAAATTGCATAATAGTTTTCCTTGCGCTAAAATTATTTTCCATGAATGCATTCGGTATCTTTACTGAATAAGATTATGTGGTGCTGCTGTAGCATCAATCCACTTGTCATGCATGCATCTTGCATCATCTTTGTTTGCATATGCTTGTGGATGGTTTGTTTATGAATGCAATTGTATCGTGTAGATTATGACGAGTGCAACGCTTGCTCGTGTGTGGATTGTTCTTCCGACCGCTACAACCAAGGAAAGTAGATGCTACCTTGTTCATGATATTGTCCTACTATTTTCAATGCATTGTCGTGTATTTTGTAGATGCATGTGCAGGATGATACTATCGCTATGCTATGTCCTATATTGTGGTAGGGCTTTCCTTGTAGATGAACCACCGTTGGTAGATGTGCTTAGCCATGCTATGATGAACGAGGGCTGGGTTACATCACTGAAAGTTTTTTCTAAATGTGTTGATTTGCGAAAACTAAAACAACTTAATCAATGAACCTCCTGGGTGTGATGGGATTGATAATTTTTAGTGGTATCATTGCGGAAAGGCACCCAGGTATCAAGAGAAAATGATTGGCTTCTTTATTCTGTAGCTTACGTGTACAACCATGTGCCAATAATGAAATGGGCGGTTGGTTGGACTTAGTAGGTTGTGGTAACTCGAACCCGCGTATCCAGAGATGTAGAATTTTGGTAGGTTGGACCGGTGCGCGTCGGGATTGGGGAGCTACTACCCGAACGGTCTCTTCTTGGAATTCTCCCTATCATCACCCAAAATGAGAGTGATGGTACGAGCTGGGCTGGCCAAGTCACATGGGTAAAGTGTACTAACCCCTGCAGGGTGTATAATCTAATCGATTAGCCGTGTCCTCGGTTATGGACGTCTGAGTTGCTTGATATTGATTCCAAGACATGTTTCTCGCTCATTCTAATTTCATAATTGCTTTAATGTTGTTGGGTTAACTTAATTGGGATCTTTTCAAAAAAAATCAAAAACTATTTATGAAAGTAGGACAAAGGTATTTGCAAATGCAAGCTAGCCACAGCTCCACTTGCCAAATATGCATATAGATGTTAGCACTATTGTCTCCTTTACTAGCTCTACTTGCCATACATTCCATGTATTGACCCTTCGGGGCTGCTACGTTTCATGTTGCAGGATATTCCGATTCTGAGTAATCGATATAGGCCACGGTACTCCACTCGGCACTTGTTCACTTGTGGGCAATTTGAAGTATGGAGGATTTGCTTTATTTATGTTGCTACCTGAATAATTTGAGCTAGCCTTGAGCTAAGCTTTTATTGTAATAATGGTACTCTGGATCTTCGTTATTTATGATACACGGATATTTTGCTATGTTATTCATCCTATTGTGGGCCAATGAACCGATCCAGGGATTGGCATGTCACATAGAAGCCACGGTCTTTTCAGAACCGTGGTGTTACATTCACACAACATATGTAGCAACAAGTGCTCCCCTTTCTCTTCTTCATTGATTTCTTGGCTTGGGGAGCATTATCTTGATTCTTATTTGGAAGTGGCCTAACTTCAACTTGGTCTTGACCTTGAACTTGTGGTCGCTTCCCTTGTTGCTTCTCACTCAAGTGCTTTTTCTTCAATGGACAAGGTATTACATGATGTCCTTCGACCTTGCACTTGAAGCAAGTAATATTGGCCAAATTCTTGACTTGGTCTTGGCCCTTCTTCTTGTTGCTTTTGGACTTGTTCTTTTTATTGGAGTTGACTCCAAGTCAACTTTTATCATTTGAGGATTTTTGCTTACTCAAAATATTATCGAGTGTGGATTTCCCTTCATGACTCTTTTCCAAGTCTTTCTTCAAAGAAGTGACTCGGGCCTTGAGCTCTTTGATTTCCTCTACATGGTTAGTAGAAATATAGGTACTAGAGGAAGTAGAAGCTTCATTGCTAGAGCAACAAGGCAAAGCAAGTAATCAACACAAGGTTTATCACTAGTATGACTAGAAGGATCACTAGGACTAGCACATGGCAAAATAGCATTTTGAGTAAAAGTTGTGCTAATGTCCAAAAGAGGCTCACAAGATGTTACCTTGGTAATACATGCCTCACAAGCTAACTTTTGCCCATCATGGTAGATTAGAAGATCATTGTGAGAGCCCGAGAGATTTTCATGACTTTCTCCCAATTTCCTATACTTGCTAGTTAACAACTCAAGTTGAGCCCTTAGCTCAACGTTAGTAGAACAAGCATCATTAATGGAATTTTCCTTTTCAAGCTCATAAGATTCAAGTTTTTTGTGAGGAGACAATTAGTGTGCTTCTCCTCGGCAAGCTCTTTCTTAAGGATATTGAATCTCCGACTCCCATCATCAAGTTGGAAATCCAACTCCTCTATGGTTCCCGTTTGTTTAGTTATGGTGTCCATAACGTGTTTGAGACAAGTAACAACCTTATTATTACCATGAAGAGAGGTACACAAAAAAGTCAACTCAAGTAAGAGAACACTAGTATCCTCATCAATGTCATCATCACTATCATCATTATCATTGCAATTATCTTTACAAGATATATTGGGATCCAAAGTAGGAGTTACCTTTGACCCTCTTGCCATAAGGCACATGTGAGCACGAGAGGATGAAGATGAGGATATTCTTGAATCTTCATTCATGATCATGTCTTGCTCCATAGAATGTTTGATTTCCTCAACATTGTTAGATAAACAAATAGAGGAAATAGAAGCATTTTGTTCATGGAAAGAAGGAAAATCAAGCATATCATCTACACTAGTACTCAAATAATTTCTAGATGATATACAAGGACTAGCAACACAAGGGGATATAGCATCATTGTTGCAAGAAGTGCTTAAGGCCAAACTCACTACACCATTATCATTTATAGAACAAGAATCATTGGTGTAAAGAGAAACACTACCATCATCACATATGATTTTTCCACTCACCATGCCATTACCTTGTGACTTGTCACATGTAAGTGAAGTGGAAAGAATTGAAATCTCATTGCTGCCGGAGGTGGAAGCAAATTGGAGCTCTTCATGATGTGAGGGAGAAGAGAGCTCCTTGGAGATGCCACTAACCCTATGAGAAATGGACCCACCAAATATTTCTTTAAGCTTGGTCCACATCTCATGAGATGACATGCGCTTTACAATCCTCAAGAACAAATTAACCGTGGGGATCAAGGAGAAAATAATCTCATTATATACTTGAGCTTCGAGATGTAAATTTTTCTCATCCTCTAAAGATAGATTTTGAGGATCCATAGGAGGAGAAAAACCTACATCTAGAAATCGATCAATATTTGGACACAAGGTCTGAAGATTATAAAGAAAGCAATTTCTCCACATAGAATAATTTGTGCCATCAAAGATAATTGTGTCATTGTGCACTATACTACTAGCCGACATTTTTACACTCTATGCGGTGAAGCCTAAACAAGGAGAGACCTTGCTCTATTACCAATTGAAAGGATAGAGATGTCACCTAGAGGGGGTGAATAGGAAATTTGAAAACTATTATGGTTTTTGCTTGAAAGAATGCGGAATTAAACTAACGTTTATTTTACAAGCACAAAACCTAAATAGACCAGGCTCAACTAAGTGCACCAACAACAAGTTAAGCTAATAAATATAGCACAAGATAAATATACCACAAGTGATAAACAAGATATAAATACTTCAAGCTCGATGGCTATCATAAGGAAACTAAGCTCGGGTATAGAGATAATCGAGGCACGCAGAGACGAAGATGTATTCCCGTGTTCCCTTACAAGTAAGGTATGTCACGTTGGAGAGGTGTGGGATTCCACGAAGGATTTCCCAATGCCACGAAGGCTCACCTTCTTCTCCGAGTCTATCCCACGAAGGAATAGGCCCTTTCCTTATGGCTAGCTTTTCCTCCACTCTGGAGATGGCAAGCTCCACAACCACTTCACAAGCTCCACGGAGGAGAATCCTGGGTCTCTTCACAATCTTCCAGGAAGAGGACACCGCGGCACCAACCGCCAAGCCAACTAGGAGGCCACCCTCCAAGAGTAATAAGCTCACGGTATCTCACTCGAACAAATGGTAATGGAGAGCTCAACACTTATGCAAGAATGCAAAGCAAGAACACCAAGGGTGCTCAAATTCTTCACTCTCAAATCCCACCAAAGCAACAAGTGCTAGGGGGAATTAGAGAGGAAGAACAATGGTGGAAGTCAACAAATGACTCCAAGATCTAGATCCAATGGGTTCCCCTCACTTAGAGGAGAAATTTGTTGGTGGGGATTGTAGATCTAGATCTCCTCTTCTAAAGCCCACAAAAAGATGCAAGAATCATAGGAGGGAAGGGGGAGGAAGGAAGCTCAAGAGGTTCAACAATGGAGGTCAATTTCGTGGTCAAGAACACTAGGAAACATTGGGGGAAGAACCCCCTTTTATAGGGGAAAGCAAATATGACCATTAGGAGAAAACTGTGTGAATCCGGTTGAAAGTTCGGTTGGACCGGCTCCAGAACCAGATGGTCTGGTTCTTAGCCCGGAAAACCGGACTCCAACTAGGTTTGGTTACTGACCCCAGCCTCGGTTAGACTCGGAGTAACAAAACCGAAAATCCCGGTTGAATCTCGGTTGAATCTCGGTTTTCCGGTGCTGGCACTGGACCACCCGGTCTCGGAGCCGGTTGAACCGGATCCACAACCGGGATGAAACAGACTTCACGAAAAATGCAATAACTTATGCATCCGGACTCCAATTTCGATGATCTTGGGCTTGTTTTGAGGAGGACAACAAGCTCTACAAGATAATGCGGAGAAACATCATAGACCAACAATGTAGGATAGAACCAAATGAATAAAGGTCAGAAGCCTCCCTAAATAAGAACCGATAAAACCTTCAAACTCGAAAACGCCATAGAAGATGCATACGAATTCTGTTTTCGATGAACTTGGGCTTGTTGAAGAGATAGCAACAAGCTCAAGAACCTCACATGGAGAAACACCAAGAAGCAAAAAAATAGGAAGATGCAAAGTATACAAAATATTGAGCTCCCTATGACGATGTGATCAAGTTACGCAACCGAAAGCCCCTGTTGATAGTGCGGCTATCTATCCTATAACCCGGTATCCCAACAACCACCTTGAGACTGGTAAAAGGAAAACCTAGCAAGGCCACACCTTTGCCTTGCGCATACCGCTTGATCTTGATGACAATGCTTCATTCTCCACCCAAGCCGGAATGGAACACTTGATTATTATTGCTTCGTGAAGACTCCTAATTTGCTCCCGATACACCACTATGTGATAGCTTCATTAATACATGTCTTCACATGTCAATTATCACCAATAGGGATGGCAAGCTTCAAGCAAATGATCTTCTCGAGATGCTTATCTTGAACTTGCCCTTCTCAACCTTGATGATTATCACCACTTGATGTCATCCTCTCATGGGCTATATAATATCTTCATTTTTTGAAGCATTCCCATGGAAAGATACCTGTCCCATATAGAAAACGCAAAGGCACATATATAATGGGTTAGTTCATGATGCATAATTGACAATGCCTACCATACCATAATACCATGTGGTACATTCTTTATGCTTCATGTGTTGACCAACTTGAAATCACTCTTCACTCTTTGTATTGGTCAACCAACTATCTTCTCGTGCACCATCTTAATATCTTGAGGTACATAAGGAACTCTTCATTTGATTACATGCTCTAAATCTTAGTCAAAACATAGCTCAACTAATGAGGCTATCATGACACCGACTTAGAGCCATATATTGAATTATTCTATTGAGATCAGACTCTCAAGATCTTGATCATATCATATTCTTCTCTTCAACTCGATGATTTTGATGCCAATACTCAAGGTCAAGGTATATATTTATCTTCATGGCATCCATACTTGAATCCAACACATGCACTATAAGCATGACCTATGGAATATTCCTTCATATAAAACTCAATGAAAACATTAGTCCATAGGGATTGTCATTAATCACCAAAACCACACATAGGGGCAATTACCCTTTCAAATGTCAACTACCAACTAGTATCAACCCTATAAAGCCACTAGCATTAGATCAAATAAGCAAAGTGAGCAGTGAAGTGCAATTGATCACAATCACCATTAGGCACCACCACTAGTCCAGTTCATCATATACAATTAAACAGAGGGATGAACCCTAGAACCGGAAATGAATCCTAATTAGGGATACAGTGTAGAGTCACACGACCTAGCTTAGGAGGGGCAGAGGACAAAAAACCTCAAGGGGTAAATCAAGATCAACTCACCAAAGATCCTCGCTGTAGATTAGAAGAGGAATCAGAGAGGAAAACGAGCACTGGCGGCACCACGGCTCGAAATCCAAATCGAATTGGACTGGATGAAAGAGCAAGGTCGACATCTACACCATGCACCACAGCAGCAGCCAGAAAGGACCATAGCGGCAGTGTCAGCAACCACAGGGTCGAGGAGGAGAAGAGGTGAGGTCGAGAGAGAGTGGAGGCAGAGGACTGGGCCGGTAAGGCTAGTACCTCTTCAGGGAGGTCCGTTGACCAGGCCAAAAGGACCAAGATCGGCCCAAAAATCCCAATGGGTTGGCCCAAAACCCTAACAGGGATTCTAATAATTAAGTAAAAGACTAAAATAACCCTAGACCTCAATAAATCTTAGAAAATAAAAAAATGTCTTAAAAACAAAAACAATATATTTTTAGACTCATAATAAAATAACCTATCAAATTAAATCAAGAGACCATTTTTAATAAATGAATTTTTCGTTAAGGATTTTATAATATATATATTCCTTATGGAATTTTATAAAAATCAAGAAAAATATTTTTTATTATACTTAGTTATTATAGTATTTTAGAAGAATACTAAATAAATATTTGAAGCTACCAAAATAAAATCTTCTTAATTTAAATGCTAATTCTTGAAAATAATTATTAAGTAAATAAATATAAGAGTTAAAATTAAATAAAAATTAGTTTTTAACTCTATTAATAATATATTACATTATAAAATAGTGAAAATAATATTTATAAAATTATAAGGTTATTCCTTAAGAAAATGATATTCCTAAAGATATTCCAGAAAAATAGAATATTGGATAAACCACATAAAGGAAATAAATAACAAATAATGCATCACATTACTATGAATGTTCATTTTTGCTTCTTTAAATATTGTCCTTACTGGTCAATAATGATGTTTTGTAGACATAGAAGCTCAAGGTCTAGTGCAAATATCCGACTTCACTACCTTGCAATCACAAGGCAAGTTCATCGCTTGCTCATATCCTTTGAAGAGTCTTTATCGAAGTATTTGTAAATTGTGTGTTATCATCTATGTTTCGAGGAAAGAAAAGTGTTATTTTCTTAAATAAATAAATAGTTGATATCATCCTAAGTGATGATATAGTGGAGCAATATAACATAGGTTTCTATTTGCAACAAGGATAATCACCTAGGAATTAACAACCCATGACATTAGTGATTCTAGCACCGTATATAAAGCGTTAAGCATGAGATTTGGAATGGGACGGAGAGGTCAGTTGTATCTTTTTCCTTTCGTATGGAGGCAAGAGGACCTTAACATGATGTTGTGATTCCTTGTGCGGGTCCAACATATGGATGGGCACCCGTAGGCCCCACGTTATTGGTGTCTAGATTATCTATGAGTGGCTGTCGGAGGTATAGTCGGGCCTATATGGTACTTTCAAGGGGAATCACCAGCTCATAGAGTCTTCGGGAACTCATCAGGGTTTTAGCCTACCCGAAAGGGGGCTTAACGGAGGTGAGCCAGCCCCGAAGGATCGTGCAGAAATATGGGGTCGCAGAAAGGGAAGTGATTGGCATGGATCACTTACTAGGCCCCACATCATGGAATTGTGGACGGTAAAGTACGCCCGATTGTGCAAAAAGGAGTTAATCTCTCATGGGTAAAGTAGCGCACCTCTGCAGAGTGTAAGAATTGTAACTTTTTACCCCTTTTACGGGAGGGAGCTACGAACGCAGCAGGAAAGGAACTCCATGAATGTTATGGTAAACCTGTGAAGGCTGATGGGCATAGTTTTTAACAATAAAATCAATCTTTAAAGAAAGATTTACGAGAACTGCATAGTTCCAAGCAATTATAGTCTGAGGTGATAGATAGAGCATCAAACTTCCCACCTTGCATATAATGAACTTGCTGGGTAACGCTGTTACTCACCTTTTCTTTTGATCCCCTGCTTAGACTCTGAGGATCCTGAAGATACCCCAATGTATGTAGCTGAAATCCAAGAGGAGGTATTCTATGAAGAGCCCGATATGTACGGTGTTGTAGAAGGGGTGGACTACGGCATCGTATATGGAGGAGAGCACAATGATTCAGAATAACTACCTTAGTATTAGAAACCAATTGAGCCGAGCAACATAAAATTTATATAATAATAAGTTGCTGAGATCAATTCGAAGATGAAGGTGTTACTTTAAAACTTCTGCTGAAACACTTTATATTTGGTTTGTAAGTTGAATCTTCTGAAGTCTTGAACTGCTGGTATTGTAATAATAATAATGTGTGTATGTTTGTAATATGGGCCCGCAATTTTTCTACCACTCTGAGGGATGTGATAATTATGGAACGGTGTTATGTGAATGTCATATCAACGACTATAGTGTACTACACATGCAGTGGTATGATGGGTCACCGCACATGGTCTCGGAACAAGGATCACCGAAAGGTAAAGCATGAGTCATATAGTAGATATGATGAACATGTTGATTGTTCGCCTTTGAAGCTACATCATCTCTCGTGATGATTGGTTTTGATGTGGTGGATTTGGTTCGTGTGATCACTAAAACAATGTGAGGGATGTTGTTTTGAGTGGGAGGTCACCTATATTAATTTAACTATTAATATGAACTCAATTTGTCATAAACTTAGTCTAAACTATTGCAAATATGTTATAGATCATTGGCGGCCCCTACCATCAATTTTAATGCGTTCCTAGAGAAAGAAAAGTTGAAAAACAATGGAAGAAACTTTGCGGATTGGTTCTGCAACTTGAGGATTGTCCTCAATGCTGGTAATTTGACCTATGTGCTGGATGCACCGCTGGGTGACCCACATGCAGCTGATGCTACCGATGAGGTGAAGTATGTTTTCCTCACTCGGAAGAATCAGTACTCCACAGTTCAGTGTGATATCTTGTATGGTTTGGAATCGGAGCTTCAGAAAAGGTTTGAGAACTTTGACCCACATGATATTGTTCGTGAACTCAAAATGATATTTGAGGCTCATGCGGCAATTGAGAGTTATGAGGCTTCTGAAAAGTTCTCTAACTTCAAGATGGAAGAGGGCAGCTCCGTCAGTGAGCATGTGCTTAAGATGTCTGGGCACGCAAGTAAGATCCAAAGCTTTGGGGATTCACCATGTCCTCTAATCACTACCACCAAGTTACAAGAACTTTGTGATGTACTACAATATGCAAAACATGGACAAGTCGTTTCCTGAACTCTTCTACATGTTAAAGTCTAAAGAAGACCAAGGCTGGGCCTAAGCCTGATACTGAGTGCTTTTACTCCAAGGGAGAAGGTCACTGGAAGCGGAATTTCCCTAAGTACTTGGCGGATTTTAAGAATGGGAAAATCAAGAAGAAAGGTATATCCGATATACATGTTATTGGTGTGTATCCACTAGTAGTCGTAGTAGTGCCTGGGTATTTGATACTGGTTCGGTTGCTCATATTTGTAACTCAAAACAGGTGCTGCAGAATAGACGGAAACTAGCGAAGAACAAGGTGACGATGCACATTGGAAATGGATCAAAGGTTGATGTGATCATGGTTAGCACGCTACCTCTTCATCTACCATTGGGATTATTTTTATACTTAAATAATTGTTATTTTGTGCCTGCGTTGAGCATGAACATTATATCTAGACCATGTTTATCGCGAGACGGTTACTTGTTTAAGCCTGAGAATAATGGTTGTTCGAATAATATGAGTAATATGTTTTATGCACATGCACCTTTGATAGATGGTCTATTCTTGATGAATCTCGATTGTAGTAATACACATATTAATAACATTGAAGCTAAACGTTTGAAATTGAGCGATAACTCGACCTATATGTTGGACTCTTTTCTTGGTCATATTGGAGTGAAGCGTATGAATAAACTTTATTCTAATGGACTTCTTGAATCAATTGATGTCGAATCACTTGAAAGATGTGAAGCATGCCTGATGGGTAAAATGACTAAGACTCCATTTTCTGGTATGATGGATGGAGCTACGAACTTATTGGAAATCATACATACCAATGTGTGTGGCCCAATGAGTGTAGCATCGCGTGGTGGTTATCATTATTTTCTTACTTTCACGGATGACTTGAGTATATATGGGTATATCTATTTCATGAAACAGAAGTCCGAAACTTTCGAGAAGTTTAAGGAATTTCAAAGTGAAGTGGAGAATCAACATAACAAGAATATTACGTTTCTACGATCTGATCATGGAGGTGAATATCTAAGTTACGAGTTCGGTGAGAATTTGAAGAAATGCGGAATACTTTCACAATTGGCACCGCTAGGAACACCACAACGTAATGGTGTGTCCGAACGTCATAATCAAACTCTCTTAGATATGGTTCGTTCTATGATGTCACTTACAGATCTGCCGCTATCGTTTTGGGGTTACGCATTATAAACAACCGCATTCACTTTAAATAGGACACCATCTAAATCCGTTGAAATGGTACCATATGAATTATGGTTTGGGAATAATACTAAATTTTCGTTCCTTAAAGTTTGGGGTTGTGAAGCTTATGTAAAGAACTTACAGCTCGACAAGCTTGAATCCAAAGCGGAAAAATGCGTCTTCATAGGATACCCAAAGGAAACTATTTGGTATACCTTCTATCATAGATCCGAGGGCAAAATCTTCGTTGCCAAGAATGGATCCTTTCTAGAGAAGGAATTTCTCTCGAAAGTACTGACTGGATGGAAAGTAGAACTCGACGAGGTTGTCGAACCTTCTCTCGGATTTGAGAGTAGTGCAGCACCAGAAGAAGTTCCTGTGGCGTCGACACCAATAAGAGGGGAAGCTAATGATGTTGATCATGAAACTTCGGTCGAAGTTCTAATGGAACCTCGCAGGTCAACAAGAACTCGTACCACTCCCGATTGGTATGATCCCATTGTGACTGTCATGTTGGTGGACAACACCGACGACCCTGTGACCTATGAGGAAGCAATGATGAGCCCAGATTCCATTAAATGGCAAGAATCCATGAATTCCGAGATTGGATCCATGTATTAAAACCAAGATTGGACTTTGGTGGACTTATCGGATGGCCGGAAGGCTGTCGAGAACAAATGGATTTTCAAGAAGAAAACAAATGTTGATGGTAATGTTACTATCTATAAAGCTCGACTTGTCGCACAAGGGTTTTGACAAATTCAAGGAGTTGACTATGATGAGACTTTCTCACCGATAGAAAAGCTAAAGTCTATGAGGATTTTGTTAGCAATCACTGCATATTACGATTATGAGATATGGCAGATGGATGTCAAAACGGCGTTCCTCAATGGAGACATTTATGAAGAGTTGTATATGGTACAACACAAAGGTTTTGTCGATCCTAAAGATGCTAACAAGGTATGCAAACTTCAATGATCCATTTATGGATTGAATCAAGCATACCGAAGTTGGAATCGACGTTTGGATAAGGTAATCAAAAGTTTTGGTTTTATACAAACTTATGGAGACGCTTGTATTTACAAGAAAGTGAGTGGGAGCTCTGTAGCATTCCTAGTACTATATGTGGATGACATATTGTTGTTTGGGAATGATGTAGACCTTCTTAATAGTGTCAAGGATTATTTGAATAATAGTTTTTCAATGAAAGATCTTGGCGAAGCAGTTTATATATTAGGCATAAAGATTTGTAGATATAGATCGAGACGTCTAATATCATTGTCACAGAGTACATATTTGGACAAAGTTCTAAAGAGGTTTGTAATGGAAGATGGAAAGAAAGGGTTCTTGCCCATGTTGCCCAATACGACCTTGAGTAAAACTCAAAGTCCTACTACGGCAGAATATAGAGAATAGATGAGTAAGACTCCCTATGCCTCAGCCATAGGATCTATCATGTATTCCATGCTATGTACTAGACCCGACATTGCATATGTTGTTAGTTTAACTAGCAGATATCAAAGTGATCTAGGAGTGGATCATTGGACAGCGGTCAAAAACACCATTAAGTACTTGAGAAGAACTAAGGATATGGTTATTTCTTATGGAGGTGATGAACAACTCGTTGTTAATGGTTACACCGATGCTAGTTGGAACACCGATCCGGATGATTCTAAATGTCTATTTGTTTATGCATTTACTTTGAATGGTGCAGCAGTAAGCTAGAGGAGTGCAAAGCAAAGCGTTGTGGCAAGATCTTCAACTGAATCAAAATACATAGCTGCTTCGGAGGCTTCACAAGAGGCGATATGGATGAAAGAGTTCATTACAGAGCTCGGTGTGGTTCCCAGTCTACTGGACCCAATGTCTATCTACTATTATAACATGGGCACCATAGCCAATGCGCAAGAACCAAGGTCACACAAGAAGATGAAGCATATCAAGCTGCATTTTCACGCTATTCCAGAGCATGTCCAAGATGGTGACATAAATATTTGCAAAGTACACACAAATCTGAATGTGGCGGATCCATTGACTAAACCTCTCCCGAGGGAAAAACATGACTAGCACCAAACCGCCATGGGTGTTTGGTATATTACCATGTAATCTAGATTAGTGACTCTAGTGCAAGTGGGAGACTGTTGGAGATATGCTCTAGAGGTTATTATTATATCTCTATGTTTATGATAAATGTTTACGTTCATGCAATAATGGTATTAACCGGAAACATTAATACTTGTGTGATTTGTAAACTAAATTAGAGTGCCTAGTAAAGCCTCTTTATAATACTAGCTTGTTGGTTGATAGATGATCATGGTTTCCTAATCAGGAACATTGAGATGTTATTAACAACAAGATCATATCATTAGGAGAATGGTGTGATGGACATACTCCTATAGATAAGCATAGTATAAAGATTAAGTCATTTCATTAGTTCGTTTGCTATAAGCTTTCCGATACATAGTAACCTAATTCCTTTGACAATGAGATCATGCTAATCACCATCACCGTATGGATACTTTGATGACATCAAACACCACACCGTAACTGGGTGGTTATAAAGGTGGCATTTAGTGTTTAGAAAGTATGTGTTGAGGCACATGGATAAAGAGTGGGATTTGTCCATCCATATGGCGGATAGATATACTCTGGGCCCTCTCGGTGGAATGTCATCCAATTAGCTTGCAAGCATGTGACTGGCTCACAAGGGATCACATATCATGGGAATGACAAAAGAGTACTTATCGGTAACGAGGTTGAACTATGTATGCAGAGATACCGACGATCAGACCTCGGATAAGTAAGCTATCACGAGACAAAGGGAAATTGGTGTCGTATGTAAGTGGTTCATTCGATCACAAAGTAATCACAGAAATATGTGGAAACCATATGAATTTCTAGATTCCTCTATTGTTTATTGATCAGACAAGAGTCTCGGTCATGTATGCATAATTCACGAACCATAGGGAGACACACTTAAGGTTTCGATGTTGTTTAGTAGATATGGAATGTAAGTAGGGAGACTGAATGTTGTTTGGAGTCTCGGATGGGATTCGAGATATCACGAGGAGATCCGGAATGGTCCGGAGAATAAGATTCATATAAGGAAAGTCCAATTCCGGAGTTCGGGAATGATTTTGGTGTTTCCACCGGAATAATCTAGAAGGGTCTAGAAGGTTCACCGGACCAGAAGGGGAAGGGTGCATGAATGTGTTATGACTAAGTGGAATGATGGCGTCATGTCCTAGGTCAGTTGGTTGGGAATTTGAAAAAAAGAAATTAAACTCCAAATTGAAAGTCAAAAGGCAAGTTTAAAAAGGGAAATTGGGACAATGTATCCTGGTGGAGGAAGGAAAGAATCCTTCTCCCCCTCCACCAAAAGACAAGTAGGAGAAGGATTTGGGGAATGATTCAAACTCCCCTCTCCCAAGCTGCCCTCCCTCTCAAAAATAGAGGGGAGGGGTGCCCCAAAACAAACCACAACTATCCCCTCTATTGTCACATCCCAAATTTTAGATTTGGTTCAGCATATCATTCATGGAGTTGCATCATAGTCGCCCATGCAAAACTTTCGATTGAAATGTTTTGGCAAAACACTGTTTTTGAAAACCTTGCATTCAAACCCTAGACGGAGTGACCCAAGTGTTCCTAGTCACAAGTATGAGTTAGACTTTTGTTGCTAACAATGATCCTAGGATGATCCCTAGTATTTTAGAAAATTTTGAAACCAAAAATCAATTCATTTGGTTTAACTAATAAAAAGTTATGCAAGAGACAAGAAAGGCAAAAGGAATAAAAGAGAAAACAAAGAAGAAAAAAAACTAGCCAACCTAAACTACTCGGCCCAGCCCACCTGCCCCGCCTACCCTATCTGCCACGCACCTCCCCATGAGCAGCCTTGTGCAGCAGCCTGTGACGAGGCCAGCGCCGCCAGTGAGCACCCATGACAGCTCCCCTCCTTGACCCGGACGCCCGGGCCGCTTTGTCATCCCTTGGCGTGCCCAGGCAGGACTCCCAGCCGCCGCCTCGTTCCTCGGCCTCCCCCAAACTTGGGGCCCTTTTAAGTCGCCGCCACTTTTCCCCACCTCAAACCGCCTGGAAACCCTAGTTCAAGCTCGAACTCGAGCTCGAGTTTTCCGCCGCTGCCGCCTCGGTAAGACTCGCCGCCGGCGCGTCGAGCTGCCCCTCCTTGCCCTCTCTGCTTCTTGACATTCGCCGTGACTCACCGGTTTGCCCCGTATTTTTTTCCCTTGTCCCCCGCAGCGTAGCCCCGCCGATTGCTCGCTGGAGCAAGCCGATGCCGCCGCTCCCCGCCGTCCACCGCGGCCGCACGAGGCGCTCCGAGCATCGCCCCGACCACCGCCGAGACCGCCTCGCCCTCCCGCGTCACCTCCGCATCGCTGAGAACCGCCGGAGCGACGTCCGCACGTGCCACCGGAGCTCCGCCGCCGCCGCCTCGTCATCGCCGTCGTCGAGCTCGCCAGGGAAGAGGTGAGCCGTCCGATTCGTTTTCTACGCGCCAGATTAGACGGGCCGGCCGAACCGGTACCGGCCAGTGCCTGCACGCCGCATGGCAGCCGCGTGGAGCCCACGTGGACGCCACGTCAGCGCTGACGCGTCAGTCGCGTTGACCTTGCAGTAAAATATTTAATTGGATTTAGAAATTCGAGAAAATAGTTGAAACTTGTAAAATTCATAGAAATTAATCTACTAGGCCAAAAATTGCAAATAAAATATGTGTAGATTCAGTAAGTCGTGTAGAATCTTGCTGTACCATTGTTTTACACTTTTGCGGCAAGAATTTGTCCAGATTAATTAAATGAATTAATGCCCTTTTTGGAGTATTTAATTTGTAGAAAAAGATCTGTAACTCCAAAAATTGCTTATAATATGTCCCTGGATTCAGTAGAACAAGGGGAATCTCAAAGTGAATTAAAAAGATAGGCTTACAGTAAAAACTTCTGCAGAAACTATTTAGCGGCTTTCTGCAGTGTTTTAATTATTCAGGGAGTTTTATAATTCCTTTTTGAGTAATTCTAATTGGTAATGTTCCTAAATAGCAATGCCTATACAGTAGAATTTTCCCAAGATTTTACAACCAGTATGTTAACAGTAGATAATTATTTGGGTTCTAGCTCTATTATTGAGCATTATAATTTGCATAATAGTTTTCCTTGCGCTAAAATTATTTTCCATGCATGCATTCAGTAGCTTTACTGAATAAGATTATGTGGTGCTGTTGTAGCATCAATCCACTTGTCATGCATGCATCTTGCATCATCTTTGTTTGCATATGCTTGTGGATGGTTTGTTTATGATTGCAATTGTATCGTGTAGATTGTGACGAGTGCAACGCTTGCTCGTGTGTGGATTGTTCTTCCGACCACTACAACCAAGGCAAGTAGATGCTATTTTGTTCATGATATTGTCCTACTATTTTCTATGCATTGTCGTGTATTTTGTAGACGCATGTGTAGGATGATACTATCGCTATGCTATGTCCCATTATGTGGTAGGGCTTTCCTTGTAGATGAACCACCGTTGGTAGATGTGCTTAGCCATGCTATGATGAACGAGGGCTGGGTTACATCACTGTTATTGTTTCTAAAAGTATTGGTTTGTGAAAACTAAAACAACTTAATCAATGAACCTCCTGGGTGTGATGGGATTGATAAATTTTGGTGGTTTCATTGCGGAAAGGCACCCAGGTATCGAGAAAATGATTGGCCTCTTTATTTTGTAGCTTACGTGTACAACCATGTGCCAATAATGAAATGGGCGGTTGGTTGGACTTAGTAGGTTGTGGTAACTTCGAACCCAGCGTATCCAGAGATGTAGAATTTTGGTAGGTTGGACCGGTCTTGGCGTCGGGATTGGGAGCTACTTCGACAGTCTCTTCTTGGACTTCTCCCTATCATCACCCAAAATGAGAGTGATGGTACGAGCTAGGCTGGCCAAGTCACATGGGTAAAGTGTACTAACCCCTGCAGGGTGTATAATCTAATCGATTAGCCGTGTCCCCGGTTATGGACATCTGAGTTGCTTGATATTGATTCCATGACATGTTTCTCGCTCATTCTAATTTCATAATTTCTTTAACATTGTTGGGTTAACTTATTTGGGATCTTTTCAAAGAAAATCAAAAACTGTTTATGAAAGTAGGACAAAGGTATTTGCAAATGCAAGCCAGACACAGCTCCACTTGCCAAATATGCATGTAGATGTTAGCACTATTATCTCCTTTACTAGCTCTACTTGCCATACATTCCATGTATTGACCCTTCGGGGCTGTTACGTTTCATGTTGCAGGTTATTCCGATTCTGAGTAATCGATATAGGCCACGGTACTCCACTCGGCACTTATTCACTTGTGGGCAATTTGAAGAATGGAGGATTTACTTTATTTATGTTGCTACCTGAATAATTTGAGCTAGCCTTGAGCAAAGCTTTTATTGTAATAATGGTACCTGGATCTTTGTTATTTATGATACACGGATATTTTTCTATGTTATTCGTCTTATTCTATTGTGGGCCAATGAACCGATCCAGGGATTGGCATGTCACATAGAAGCCACGGTCTTTTCAGAACCGTGGTGTTACAAGATGGTATCAGAGCCCGTGTGTCGACTGTAGGATCGTGACCTAGGATTGGGTTAGGAAGCCATAGAACTATTAAAGCTTATATTAACTATGTCTTTCATCTTATGCCTTTCACTCTCGTAAATTCTTACCATATGCTATTCTCACACTTTCCTCTTTTAATTGATAGATGGGGGAAGTCAGGACTGAGTATGCAAGCATGGAGTCACCAAGGCCCTTTGCAAGATAGTTAGCACAGCTCTCGCAGTCATTGGGATTGCCACTACCCATGTTCAAGGGAAGAAGGTTGTACACCTATGGATATGGTGAGGATGCATGGGAGATCACTACCTTCATATTCAGGGATGACGCCTTGCCAAATCCTGTGCATCTGATCTACACCAAGACATACTGCAACTGGGGACTTGGAATCAACTTGGCCATACATGAAGCCCTGTCTCGCCAGTGCCATCATGTCCGACACCTACTGCCCGCAGACTCACCCTACCGTGACTATGGGAGGCGTGATGAAGATGGGCACATTGTGGTTACCCCGGGCGACAGGAACAACATGCCGCCCCGTCGGAGGCACATAGAGGACATGGAAAGGGAGAATGGAGCTCTAGCTGAGAAAGTGATGATGATAAAGGAGATTGCAGATTTTGCTAGCAATGGTATGGTGGTCCAAGGACAGGAGATTGACACCTTGCATGAAGCTGTGGGAGTTACGGAGAATGCCACGATAGCGGAGATGCAACCATAGCTCATCTTCATGGTAATGCTGCGTGAGAACACCCAGAACATACAACAGTTGCATGGGACCGTCCAGGAAAGGGATCAAACTATTGAAGCTATGGCAGCCCAGATTGCCGCTCTCCAAGCACAGCTGAATCCACCCTCTGATGATGACAATGGAGATGGTGGCAACAATGATGATGATGATGACAGTGGGAATGATGATGATGATGATGATGATGATGATGAGGACGAGGATGATGATGATGGAGACGATGATGGTGGAGGAGATGAAGCTGTTGCAGTTGCAGCTGAAAGTGAAGAAGAAGAGGAGGATCCAGAAGAGGTGGAGTTTGAGATTTCAAGTGATGACTCAGGAGAGGTGTACACTCCGCCTCCATGGTTGAACCGTGGACAGAAGCGCCAACGCATGAGTGCAAGGACCTACCGCAACCTCTTCAAGAAGTAGATAGAAGTCCACCAATTAGTCCTCGTTAGGTAAAATCGTTAGGATTAGTCTCGATCGATGTGAAACTTAATTACTATTAGTTCAAGAGTGTTTAGTTGCTTATTTTTATACTCCAATATCCCAGGAATTATTTGTGCGAATTTTATGAAAGAGTTATGGCAAGTTTGGTTAACATCTGTGTTATTTTCGCTGCAGTTTTCTGCTGATAGCAGTACTGTATGATTTGTCATATTTTGCTGGTATCTGCGAAAAATCTGAAAAAAATAGGGCTGGTGCGAAACTCTCTGTACTGTATGTGCAAAAATCAGCATAATTTTCTGACAAGTCTAAGTCAGGAGGAAAAATTCGTGAACGCTGCTGGACTGTTCTGGCAGATTGCTGTTTTTGTTGCTTAGTTGATCAACTGTTTAGTTAACCATTGCCAACTCTTGTAAAACTATTTCAGTAGGTATATATTGCTAGGATAACCCCTGGGATGTTGCTAGATCACTTGTTTGTTGATGTGTTGCTTGCTTGAGATTGTCTGCTATTGTTTGTTGTTTTTTGATCATTTTGCATGGGTAGAATCCTATTATCGTAGTTGATTCTTTCTAAGCTTACCTGTGCTGAACCGCAGATGCCTCCCCGCCGTCAACCCACTGAGTTGGAGCAGCTCATGGCAGCTCAGGCACAGCTGACCCAAGTTATGACCCAGTTCATGGAAGCTCAGAACAACAACAACAACAACAACAATGGGAACAACCAGCCTCAGGGAGATGCTCTCACCAGATTTCTGAGGCTAAGGCCAGCTAAGTTCTCTACTGCAACGGAGCCAATGGTTGCTCTCGACTGGTTGCGTTCAGTCAACAAGGATCTCGAAACTGTTGGATGCACTGATGCTGAGAAGGTGAGGTTTGCCGCTCACCTACTGGAGGGACCAGCCGCTTCTTGGTGGGACACTTTTCAGATCACCCACCCGCTGGACACTGTGACTTGGGCAATGTTTGAGGAAGGTTTCAGGACCAACCACGTGTCTTCAGGAGTTCTGAGCCTGAAGAGGAAGGAGTTCCGCAACTTGCGCCAAACCAATCGCACCGTGGCTGAGTACATTGAGGAGTTCAACAACCTGTCCCGTTATGCACCTGAGGATGTTGACACCGATGCAAAAAGGAGGGAGAGATTCCTGGATGGCCTCAGTGATGAGCTTTAAGTGCAGCTACTGGTGGTTTATTGCACCACTTTCCAGGAGCTTATGGACAAGGCCAAGATCTTGGAAGGGAAGCACAAGCAGGTGGAGAACCGCAAGAGAAAGAGTAACAATCACCACTCTGGTTCTCACCACAAGTCTCGCACTTCATATGATGGATACTCCAAGCATGGAGGGAGTGACCATGGACACCATGGGAGCCATGACCGCCACCACCATGGAGGCAATGGACATCGCCATGACAACCACAAGAGAAGCCACCACAGCCACAAGGGAGGACACTCTCATCACTCTGGGGGACACGGTGGACATGACCGCAACCATGATCGCAGCTTTGTGAAGAAGGATCTGAGTGAGGTGACATGCTTCAAGTGTGGACAGAAGGGACATTATGCTGACAACTGTCTGGAGAGGAAGGGACTGAAGCCAACCAACAACCAGAAGGCCACAGTGAACCACATGAACATGGAGGAGATCCCAGATGAGCCTGACCTTGTGATTGGTAAGTTCCCAATCAACACTCACCCTGCACTTATACTTTTCGATACTGGTGCATCGCATTCATTCATATCAAGGGAATTTGTGGATAAGTATAAGTTACCTACCGAGTCTATGAAAGAGTCTATTAGAGTGAGTTCACCTGGAGGAGATATGATAGCTAGTGCGGGATGCCGCGGCTTAACTATGAGGATTGGAACACACAACTTCTTTGCACATCTGGTAGTGTTGGAATCACAAGGGTTAGATGTTATTCTGGGTATGGATTGGATGTCTACGCATGGTGGACACATAGATTGTGCACAGCGAGCTGTTTCACTCAAAACCCTGGATGGTAAGAGAATTAGATTCAAGTCGGCAGTGCGACCGGGAAGGTGTAAGCTGAATTCTCTTAAGGGGGTTAGCATGGATACTATGCCTGTGATTAGGGATTACCCCGACGTGTTTCCGGAGGAGCTTCCAGGAATGCCACCTGACAGGGAAGTGGAGTTTATCATCGACCTGATGCCGGGAACAGGACCTATAGCAAAGAGACCATATAAGATGGATGTGGATGAGCTGAAGGAATTGAAGAAGCAGCTGAAAGAGCAGTTGGACAAGGGATTCATTCAGCCTAGTTCGTCGTCATGGGATGCACCTGTTTTGTTCGTGGAGAAGAAAGACAGCAGCAAGAGATTAGTGGTGGACTATCGCTCGCTGAATGAGGTGACCATCAAGAACAAATACCCCCTGCCGAACATAAATGATTTGTTTGATCAACTGGAAGGAGCGAAGGTTTTCAGCAAGATTGATCTGCGATCAGGCTACTTCCAATTGAAGATCCGGGAGGAGGACATACCAAAAACTGCTTTCACCACTAGGTATGGTTTATATGAGTATACAGTTATGTCATTTGGACTAACGAATGCCCCAGCATACTTCATGACCATGATGAACAAGGTATTTATGGAGTACTTGGACAAGTTCGTGGTGGTGTTTATTGATGACATACTGATATATTCCAAGGATGATGCTGAGCATGAGAAACATCTCGACTGATTATGGAGAAGCTAAGGGAACACAAGATGTATGCCAAATTCAGCAAGTGTGAATTCTGGCTTAACACTGTTGGATTTCTTGGACATGTGGTGTCAGGAGAAGGAGTCGCTGTGGATCCAAGCAAAGTGACTGCAGTAACTGAGTGGGAAGCGCCCAAGAATTCAGGAGAGATATGAAGCTTTTTGGGACTTGCTGGATATTACAGGAGATTCATTGAAAACTTCTCCAAGATTGCTAAGCCGATGACAGAACTTCTGAAGAAGGAGAGGAAGTTTGAATGGACGGATGTGTGTGAAGCCAGCTTTCAGGAACTGAAGCATCGATTAGTGACTGCACCTGTTCTGTGTTTACCAGATCTTCAGAAGGATTTCCAAGTGTACTGTGATGCTTCTCGACAGGGACTTGGGAGTGTGCTGATGCAAGATGGGAGAGTAGTGTCATATGCCTCACGACAACTTAAACACCATGAGCGGAATTATCCCACACACGACTTGGAGTTAGCGTCGGTGGTTCATGCGCTCAAGGTATGGAGGCATTACTTAATGGGAAAACATTGTGATGTATACACCGACCACAAAAGCCTGAAGTACATATTCACGCAGAAGGAAATGAACATGAGGCAAAGGAGATGGTTGTAACTTATCAAGGATTATGATATGAACCTGCAATACCACCCAGGAAAGGCCAATGTAGTAGCAGATGCTCTGAGCCGGAAGGTTTACGCCAATGGATTGACAATTGGGGTATTGCCCGAGGATTTGTGTTAGCAATTCAAGGACCTTAGACTGGAGGTAGTATCTGAAGGATACTTGGCAACAATGGAAGTCCAACCAACGCTACAGGACAGAATCAGGAAGGCTCAAGTGGGAGACAAAGAGATTGATGAAGTAAAGGAAAAGATGAAGGAGGATCGAGCAAGGGAATTCCGCGAGGATGGGCAAGGAACCTTGTGGTATGGAGATTGTTTGTGCGTTTCCAACGATCCGGAGATAAGGAAATTGATACTGCAAGAAGCTCATGACTCGCCGTATTCCATACATCCAGGCAATACAAAGATGTATATGGATCTAAAGGACAGATTCTGGTGGAACAACATGAAGGGAGACATCGCGGAGCATATTGCCCTATGTGATGTATGTAGCCGGGTGAAGGCGGAACACCAGAAGCAGGATCACTGGCCATTGCCGTGCGGATTGGAAGTGGGATAGAGTGGGAATGGACTTTATCACAGGATTGCCCAGGACCAGGTCAGGATATGACTCCATTTGGGTAGTGGTCGACCATTTGACCAAGGTAGCCCACTTTATGCCGGTAAAGACGACCTATACGAGTGCAAAGTTGGCCAAGATTTACATGGACAGGATTGTGTGCCTACATGGAGTTCCCAAGAGTATTGTATCTGACAGAGGCACCCAATTTACCTCACACTTCTAGCGCCAGCTGCACGAGTCACTTGGTACTAGATTGGAGTTTAGCACAGCGTTTCACCCACAGACTGATGGTCAGACCGAAAGGGTGAATCAGATTTTGGAAGACATGCTGAGAGCTTGCGCTTTGGCTCATGGTTCTAGTTGGGATGAGAATTTGCCGTATGCTGAGTTTTCCTACAACAACAGCTATCAGACCAGCATCAAGACGTCACCGTTTGACGTACTGTATGGGAAACGGTGCCGGACACCATTGCTATGGGATGGAGTAGGAGAACGTCAGTTGTTTGGGCCTGATTTGATCAAGGATGCTGAGGAGAAGGTCGCCTTGATTAGGGCCAGGCTGAAGGTAGCGCAATCAAGGCAGAAGAGCTACGCCGACGCCAAGCGCAAGGAAGTGGTGTATGAGATAGGTGATATAGCATACCTTAGAGTGTCGCCACTTTGTGGAATCAAGAGATTTGGTATCAAGGGTAAGCTGGCACCTCGGTTTATTGGACTATACCGGGTCTTAGCACGCAAAGGAGAAGTCGCTTATCAGTTGGAGTTTCCAGATGCTCTGTCCGCTGTTCACAATGTGTTCCACGTGTCCCAGCTGAAGAAGTGCCATCCGGAGATGGTGGATACGCCATTGAGAGACACTGTGCCACTAGAGGAGGTTCAGCTTGAGAATGACTTGACCTATGAGGAGAAGCCGGTCAAGATTCTGGAGACAGCGGAGAGGATTACCCGTACCAAGACAATCAGGTTTTGCAAAGTGTAGTGGAGCCACCACACCGAAGAGGAAGCCACTTGGGAGCGTGAGGATGACATCCGAGAGGACTACACACACCTATTTGCTAGCCGCGCCGAATCTTGGGGACGAGATTCATCTTAAGGGGGTTAGTCTTGTCACATCCCAAATTTTAGATTTGGTTCAGCATATCATTCATGGAATTGCATCATAGTCGCCCATGCAAAACTTTCGATTGAAATGTTTTGGCAAAACACTATTTTCGAAAACCCTGCATTCAAACCCTAGACGGAGTGACCCAAGTGTTCCTAGTCACTAGTATGAGTTAGACTTTTGTTGCTAACAATGATCCTAGGATGATCCCTAGTATTTTAGAAAATTTTGAAAACAAAAATCAATTCATTTGGTTTAACTAATAAAAAGTTATGCAAGAGACAAGAAAGGTAAAAGGAATAAAAGAGAAAACAAAGAAGAAGAAAAAACTAGCCAACCTAAACTACCTGACCAGCAGCCAGCTCCTCCCACCGGCCGACACCCCGGGCCACTTTGTCATCCCCGCCAGCGTGCCCGAACGGGACTTCGCCGCCGCCGCCGCGTTCCTCGGCCGATACGGCCTCTAACTACCTCACCCCCTCCCCCAAACTTTGGGCCCTCTTAATCTGCACCCCGCCGCCACTTCCCCCCTCAAACCGCCTAGAAACCCTAGTTCGAGCTCGAATTCGAGCTCGAGTTTTCTGCCGCCGCCGCCTCAGTAAGACTCGCCGCCGGCGCGTCGAGCTGCCCCTCCTTGCCCTCTCTGCTTCTTGACATTCGCCGTGACTCACCGGTTCGCACCGTATTTTTTCCCTTGTCCCCCGCAGCGTAGCCCCGCCGATTGCTCGCCGGAGCAAGCCGACGCCGCCGCTCCCCGTCGTCCACCGCGGCCGCACGAGGCGCTCCGAGCATCGCCCCGACCACCGCCGAGACCGCCTCGCCCTCTCGCGTCACCTCCGCGTCGCTGAGGACCGCCGGAGCGACGTCCGCACGCGCCACCGGAGCTCCGCCGCCGCCGCCTCGTCATCGCCGCCATCGAGCTCGCCAGGGAAGAGGTGAGCCGTCCGATTCGTTTTCTACGCGCCAGATTAGACGGGCCGGCCGAACCGGTACCGGCCAGTGCCAGCGCGCCGCGTGGCAGCCGCGTGGCAGCCGCGTGGAGCCCGCGTGGACGCCGCGTCAGCGCTGACGCGTCAGTCGCGTTGACCGCGCAGTAAAAGATTTAATTGGATTTAGAAATTCCAGAAAATAGCTGAAACTTGTAAAATTCATAGAAATTAATCTACTAGGCCAAAAATTGCAAATAAAATATGTGTAGATTCAGTAAGTCATTTAGAATCTTTCTGTACCATTGTTTTACACTTTTGCAGCAAGAATTTGTCCAGATTAATTAAATGAATTAATGCCCTTTTTGGAGTATTTAATTCGTAGAAAAAGATCTGTAACTCCAAAAATTGCTTATAATATGTCCCTGGATTCAGTAGAACAAGGGGAATTTCAAAGTGAATTAAAAAGATAGGCTTACAGTAAAAACTTCTGCAGAAACTATTTAGCGGCTTTCTGCAGTGTTTTAATTATTCAGGGAGTTTTATAATTCCTTTTTGAGTAATTCTAATTGGTACTGTTCCTAAATAGCAATGTCTATACAGTAGAATTTTCCCAAGATTTTACAACCAGTATGTTAACAGTAGATAATTATTTGGGTTCTAGCTCTATTATTGAGCATTATAATTTGCATAATAGTTTTCCTTGCGCTAAAATTATTTTCCATGCATGCATTCAGTAGCTTTACTGAATAAGATTATGTGGTGCTGTTGTAGCATCAATCCACTTGTCATGCATGCATCTTGCATCATCTTTGTTTGCCTATGCTTGTGGATGGTTTGTTTATGATTGCAATTGTATCGTGTAGATTGTGACGAGTGCAACGCTTGCTCGTGTGTGGATTGTTCTTCCGACCGCTACAACCAAGGCAAGTAGATGCTATTTTGTTCATGATATTGTCCTACTATTTTCTATGCATTGTCGTGTATTTTGTAGACGCATGTGTACGATGATACTATCGCTATGCTATGTCCCATTATGTGGTAGGGCTTTCCTTGTAGATGAACCACCGTTGGTAGATGTGCTTAGCCATGCTATGATGAACGAGGGCTGGGTTACATCACTGTTATTGTTTCTAAAAGTATTGGTTTGTGAAAACTAAAACAACTTAATCAATGAACCTCCTGGGTGTGATGGGATTGATAAATTTTGGTGGTTTCATTGCGGAAAGGCACCCAGGTATCGAGAGAAAATGATTGGCCTCTTTATTTTGTAGCTTACGTGTACAACCATGTGCCAATAATGAAATGGGCGGTTGGTTGGACTTAGTAGGTTGTGGTAACTCGAACCCGCGTATCCAGAGATGTAGAATTTTGGTAGGTTGGACCGGTGCGCGTCGGGATTGGGGAGCTACTTCCCGAACAGTCTCTTCTTGGACTTCTCCCTATCATCACCTAAAATGAGAGTGATGGTACGAGCTGGGCTGGCCAAGTCACATGGGTAAAGTGTACTAACCCCTGCAGGGTGTATAATCTAATCGATTAGCCGTGTCCCCGGTTATGGACATCTGAGTTGCTTGATATTGATTCCATGACATGTTTCTCGCTCATTCTAATTTCATAATTTCTTTAACATTGTTGGGTTAACTTATTTGGGATCTTTTCAAAGAAAATCAAAAACTGTTTATGAAAGTAGGACAAAGGTATTTGCAAATGCAAGCCAGACACAGCTCCACTTGCCAAATATGCATGTAGATGTTAGCACTATTATCTCCTTTACTAGCTCTACTTGCCATACATTCCATGTATTGACCCTTCAGGGCTGTTACGTTTCATGTTGCAGGTTATTCCGATTCTGAGTAATCGATATAGGCCATGGTACTCCACTCGGCACTTGTTCACTTGTGGGCAATTTGAGGAATGGAGGATTTACTTTATTTAAGTTGCTACCTGAATAATTTGAGCTAGCCTTGAGCTAAGCTTTTATTGTAATAATGGTACTCTGGATCTTCGTTATTTATGATACACGGATATTTTGCTATGTTATTCGTCTTATTCTATTGTGGGCCAATGAACCGATCCAGGGATTGGCATGTCACATAGAAGCCACGGTCTTTTCAGAACCATGGTGTTACATCTACACACCGATGCCGCGCCGCCGCCTCCCCTTAGCGCCACCGCCGCACCAAGTCGTCGCCGCCCTAGCCGCCACCAACTACCTCCTCCTCTCTGGCTTCTAAACCCTAGATTGCCAGGGAAACCCTAATACTCCACCATAACCCGCTCCAGCTTAGGCGAAGCCCTGCGGGATCTTCCCTCTACTTCTGACACCACGCCGTTGTGTTGCCGGAATTGCGAGGAGAGAACTACAACCTCCGCTGCTTGCTGGAACAAGGGAGAGTAAGGTCTTCATTGAGTACCGAATGTGTGACCGACTGTGGAAGCGTTGCCGGAACACAGCGCTAGAAGGATCGTCTACACGATCTTGAGATCGGCAAGTGTACAACTACATCACCCACAAGAATCTTCTCTCATTAACCGCTTTGGAATCTTCGAGGTTGAGTACTCTAATTGACTCATTGCTACAATATAGTATATAGATCTTGGCTTGTTTGTGTTCATGCAGCAGATTTTTTTTGTTTTACATGCTACGAACCCCTATAGTAAGTTACCTCACCCATGGTTCCTGTCAGATCATGAGGAACTTCCCTCTGTCAGAAAACTTTCCAGGACCTAAAGTGTTGAGCTCCAAACTTAGAGCCCTCTCCTCGACTATAATTTACCTCACCCACGGTTCCTGGCGGCTCATGGGGAACTTCCCTCTGTCGACCAAATCTTTGGGGCCTAAAGAGTCGAGCTCATAATTTATGGCCAGTTCTTTGGCTGTAGGTTACCTCACCTATAGTTTTGGGCTTTCAAAAAACAAAAACTGTCATACTAAACTTGCAGACCTCTTCGTGAGGGAACAAAGGAGCAAGCATCTTCCTCAAGGCGCCCTCCTCAGGAGGACCATAGGGTCGCCGTCAAGGCACCTACTGTAACATCCCTAAAATCATGTTTCAAAATCCATGCATATCATCCATGCATCCATGATCATTTAGGGTTCCATTTTCAAAACCATTTCAAAACAGGAGCATATGTTGCTCATTATTTTATGTAAGTATGCTCTAGCCTTAGTGCTATTTTCTAATGAGAAGAGTACTTGTTTTGTTTAGTAGTGTTTTGAATTCAAACTTAAATACTTTCCAAAGCTTGAGCAAAGTTTTCAAAACAAAGTCTGAAAATAAAACCAATATTATGCCTATGGTTTATATCACATTAAGGCTTGGTTTTATTTTTATTTTCAAATGATCAAAGTGTTTTTGAGTAAACAGTAGTGTTTGACACACATTTGAATACTAATTTCACTGTTTAAAAATCTAGAGAAGATTTGAATCAAACTAGTTTGAATTGGGGTTTGAAATCATTTATAGAAATTCAAAACAGAAAAAGAAAAGGAGTAAAGGAAAAAAATAAGCAAACAGCCAAACTGGCCCAACCCAGCCCAACTCGACCCATCTAGCCTAGCAACTCCCTCCCGCGAATCGTTTTCTTTCACTCACAACCACACCCACGGAGTCACTGACTGCCTGGACCCACCTCCTCTTCTTTCCTCTCGCTGACAACCGCGGCCCACACGGCATCATCGTCTCCACCCAGCGACTGGTTCATCCCTAAATCACTCCGCCGTTTCTGGATTGATTCGCGGCTTCAATTCATGATCAATGCTCGAGTAAATCACGCCCACGTCCTTGCTACTTAAACCCCCTCTGCCCCCTCTCCATTTTCCCCCAAACCCCAAGCACAGAGCGCCCCTAGGCTGCGAGAATTCCTCGCCGCGACCTCGCTTCTCCGACGAACCGCAGCATCAATTCCGGCCAACCCTGACCACCCCTCTGCTCCTGGTTCACACGAGCAGGCTCCACTTCACCTTGCGCACCTCCCAGTACCACTAGCTCGCCCGCACGTGCCCTAGAACGTCGGCAACGCAATCGACTGAGCGCTACCATCTTCGGCTTCAACTCCGACGACCTCTAGTGGTAATCTCCGACCGCCCCTTTTCCCTCTCGTTGACACCCGCGTGACTAGCATCGTCTTGCGCATCTGACCCACCGCTCCTTTTGCCTTGGCATGATCTGCACCCTCGCCAACGTCGACGAACAGAAGCATCCGTCGCTAGGGACTTCTTTGACGAGCAATCCACGATGACTCCGAGCGCCCCTTCGCCAACCGAGCACACGTCGAGCTTCTCCTCGTCACGGCGATTCTGGTGAGCATCCTGACACCTCCCCGGGCGACCTAGCTCGCCGGCAAGCAAGCCGCTGCCAGCGAGCCGCCATTGTCGCCACCGCCAGCGCCGCCACTTGTTGGTCAGCTACTTAGGGTCGTTCGATTTAGATCCAGTGGACGCGATAGAACATAGCCGAAGGGGTAAGTTTAGATCTGAGCCGCACGTTTTAGTTAGATCTAACGGCTCGGAAGCGTGATCTGGTGCGAAGCGGTACCAGCCAACCAGACACTGCCGCGTGGCATGTTCTTTGTTTTAAATTTCTGAATTAGATCTATTAGATGTTTGAATTTGTTTAATTCATAACTTTTGAATGCCACGTCCAAATTTGACAAATTTTATATCCATGGAATCAGGAGAGAAAATCCTTTCCATCTATGCAATGCGTTTAATGTTTTGCCTCTGTTAAAATGGTTGTTTTTACAGAAACATGTGTAGGCCTATTTTGTGTATAATAATTATTTGGGAAATGCTTTAATGTTCAAATAAAGTTTGTTTGGCAAGTTTTGAACTTGTTTATGAATCAGTACTGTGCACTTGTCTTGTCTGGTGTAGAAAATCATCACCTGGCATTATGCATGCATCCATATATTTTTGCTTGTATTTATTATGTATGTGATTTTGGTGTTATTATTTTATGTGTAGATTTTGGTGCAAATAGTGATTGTGATTGTGAGGATTGTAGCTACTCTCCAAACTACCAAGGAAAGTGGTGCTTCATGATTTTATCCCTATGTTTTTCAACTTTGTATTAGAAATATTTTGCTAGCCTTGCATGGATATTTTTGATCTATATGCTATGCTTGGGAAATCCTAGTAGTTGTAGAATTGCTAGAAATATTTCTAAGTCTTATCAATGCCATGCTTAGCTTAGCTAGTAGCAACCAAGGGTGGTTATATTCATGCTATGAATAAATATTTCTAAGTCTTTGGACTATGTTTTTGCTTAATAAAACAACTAAGTGAATGAAACACCTGGGTGGAATGGAAAGAATGGGTTATGTTGAGTGGTTACACAAGGCCCATTTCTATGGTCTACCTTGTGTATCTCACTTGTGGAAAGCCACCCAGGAACAAAGGGATTTGAGAGGCCAAATGTTAAGAAGCTTCTAGTGCAACCACTTGGCAATATGGGCTCTGCCTGGATCATATAGGTTGCAATAACTTAGCCATTTGGACAGTTGGTGGTAGTGGGATGATAGGTTGGAGCGCGTCCATTTGGTCTAAGGGAAGGCTTCTGAAAGGTCCTGTCTTGGTGAAAATCAAGTCTTGTGGGGAAAGTGCACAACCTCTGCAGATGGAAGAATCTAAGTACTTAGCCATGTCCCTGGTATTGGACAACTTGAGCATCAAGACATGGAAGCTATCAAGAATCTCCTCATACCAATTTCGAATTAAAAACTTGTGGTTGAACAAGGGTGAAGGACCCCAATGTCTATTGGTGGTTCTTTGGGAAAGTTTTTGACAAAGAAAAACTTAGTGTTTTCAATGAATAGGCAAAACCTATTTTGCGCAAAGCAAGACTAAGCTACACTTAGCCAAAATGCATATAGTATCTAGTCCACCAAAATTCTACTAAGGTATCACTTGCCAATACTATTCCAATGTATTGACCCACTGTGGTTGTAACTTGTGATGTTGCAGGATATTCTGATGATGAATAGGAGTCATGAGTCTACACTCAGCATGCTTGCCTGTGGCACATGAAGATGAAGACTTATTTATCTTATTACACATTTAAACTCTTGTATTAGGCATGTGGCCATGGAGTTGTAAAAGACTATGTTTGTCTCTAGAATGACTTGTAATAATGACCTTTGTTTCTGTGTAGTTCATCTTAAACTGTGGATGCTAGCATTGATCCAGGGACTAGCATTGCAATCACAGGGATCCTTTCCTTTACAAAGGAGGGATCTTACAGATGGTTTCAGAGCACTATGTTGCCTGTAGGATTATGACCCTAGGATTGGAAACCACTAAGGAAAAAAAATTCAACAACCTCCACACTTGTCTTTTCTTCTCGTAAACTTTTCTAATCTTCTTTCTCATCTCTATTTGTAGATGAACTCCATCAACGAAGCCGTGAAGAAGGAACCACTCATGACTATGACTTTGGAATGTGAGTCAGAGTTCCCCAAGGCTCTCAAGGACCTCATGGTTGCCATGGGAATACATGGTGTAGCTGTGTACAAAGGTTTTCCTGTGATGGATGAAGGAGTTGAGTACTGGTGGGTGCAACTTCACCTGTACAAAAACAAGGAATACAACCACAAGGACTCAGGATTCTGCATGGTCACCAACTCAGTTATGCACACCACATTCTTTGATTCAGCAAGGGATGCAGCTTGGAAGGCCATCAAAGAACTTGGTGATAGAATCAAGTGCAGAATGCTTAACACTCAGAATGATCTCAGGGAAGAAAAGAAGCATACCCAAGAGTTAGAGGCTACCAACCAAAGCTTAAGGAAGGACATCATAGACTTAGCAATGGAGTCTTGTGATCTAGACAAACAGATTGCCTCTAGGGATGCCCTGTTAGCCAACTTGGCAAGTGAGATGGGATTGTAACGTACTTCGTTAGTTGAACCACCACACCTATCATTTTATTTCCCAAATGTTGTTTAAAATAAGTTGAACCTTGGTTGTTTGTAATGAATCCATGTATTGCATGACTTGTGTGTTTTGATTTCTAAAGTTATGTATGTGATGCCTTGTCTTGTGATTTGTCTTAAATTGTGATGAATCTAACTTTTTCTATCTTATTAAATAGATGCCTAATGTTACTATCAGCACGGCTGAAGAGTTCAATGGAACTCGTTTTGGCCCTCGTATTATTGAGCTCACTAGTTTGCTCAATCTCCCTCTTCCTACTATCATGATGCTTCCCCTCACCAAGTTTGAGAGGAAAGACCTTTAGGGCTTCAAGGTTAATCAGCCAGACGCCTTGACCCAGCCAGCCACGGAGGCAATCATCTTCAAGCTCATGCATGATGACAAGGAGAGAGGCCTAGAGGTAGTCATGAAGGATTTGCTTGGACGCTTACTGGGGAGACACTCTCGAGAGGTTAGACGTACTCACTTCCACACCTTTGGAAGACGTGATGATGATGATGGTGAGGCAATTGACTTTGAGGATGCTTCGAGAGAGACGGCAGAGCCGATTCGCCTATACCTCCAGGACTTAGAGGTTCTTCTTAGGCACATAGACACTGATAGGACCAACGTCATGCTTAGCAATGACGATCTCCAGGTGCAGCTTCGTGAGAAGGAAAAACTCTTCGCGGTGCAAGATGAGATAGTCAAAGAGATGGAGGCCAAGTTTGATAGTTAGGACAGAAAGTTCAAGAGTCAAGAGAAGCGAGTCCAAGACAGGAACAAGAGGATTCGAGACATGACTGCAGAACTAGAGGCCAAGGACTTCGAGCTCGAGCATCAGCAAGGTGTGATTGAGAGGCTTCGTGCACAGAAGAGGGCTCTCAAAGCCAAAGTAGAGACCTTGACCACCAATGTCGAGGAATACAAGACCGCTATGGAGAATGCAGGTCTTACATTTGTTGATGAGGAGGTTGATGCAGAGGAGTAGTGATGACTACTCATTTACCTTTATTTTATCATGTATTTGATTATTGAGTCGCAATGACCATCCAACATGTGGATGGCTTGCTATTGGTGTGTTTAATTTTCCAAAAACTTGTTGTTTGTGTTGTTGAACCTTTACTACTATGATGCATGATTGTGATTTGTTATATGATGTATTGTGCATGTCAGCATCTATGGGTATCTCATTCTTATCCTTATTGAAAACCACAGATGCCTCCCCGACGTGCCAATCTCAACCCCAACAACAACAACAACATCCCTCTTGAGATGCAGCAAATGATGACAGCTCAGACTCAGCTGATGCAAATGATGACTACGTTCATCCAGAATCAGAAAAACAACAACAACAACAACAACAACAACAACAACAACAACAACAACAACAACAACAACAACAACAACAACAACAACAACAACAACAACAACAACAACAACAACAACAACAACAACAACAACAACAACAACAACAACAACAACAACAACAACAACAACAACAACAACAACAACAACAACAACAACAACAACAACAACAACAATCAGAACAACCCACCGGGTTTTGACATGCTTACCAGGTTCTTAAGACTGAGGCCAGCAAAGTTCTCAGGGACTACTGATCCTATGGTGGCCAATGATTGGCTACGCTCTATGAACAAGGACTTGGTAACTGTTGGCTTTACTGATGAAGAGAAAGTCAGATTTGCAGCTCACTTGTTGGAAGGACCAGCAGCCACTTGGTGGGATAACTTCCAGATCACCACTCCCATTGCGGATGTGACATGGGCTATCTTTGAAGATGGTTTCCGTACTGCTCACATCTCATCCGGAGTGATGAGTTTGAAGAATAAAGAGTTCCATAACTTGAAGCAGCGCCACCGCAGCGTGGCTGAATATATTGAGGAGTTCATCAATCTGGCGCGATATGCACCGGATAAAGTTGACACTTATGCTAAGAGGAAGGAAAAGTTCCTTGAAGGGTTTAATGATGAATTGAACCTGCAGTTAGTTGTGGCCTATGTTCCCACATACCAGTCTCTTTGTGGAAAGGCTGCTATTTTGGAGATCAAGATGAAACAAGTTGAAAGTAGGAAGAGAAAGCACTCTGACAAGCACAGCTCGGGATCGTCTCACAAGCGTTCCCATTATGATGACAGTGGTAGTTCTGGATCCCACAAGCATGGTAAGTTCAACAAGCACCACAACCACAACCGTTATCATGACAACAAGCACCACCGTAGTCATGACAACGATAAGTACAAGAATAACAAAGGTGGATATAAGAGCCACCACAGTGGAAGTGGAGTGGCAGTGGAAGCCAGCCTGTCAAGAAGGATCTTAGTCAGGTTGAATTAAAGTGCAAGAAAGATGGGGAATTATGCAAATGAATGCCCAGAAAATAAAGTTGAAGGACCCAATAATCCCAACCCTTTTCAAAAGGGACAAGTGAACCACATTAATGTGGAGGAGATCTATGAGGAATCTGATGCTGTGGATGGTAAGTTCAAACTCAATTCTATTCCAGCACTTGTTCTTTTTGATACTGGTGCATCACATTCATTCATATCAAAAGCATTTGTTGATAGAAATGGGTTTCCAATGGAAAACATTGGGTGTCCAATAAAAGTAAGTTCTCCAGGTGGAGATATGATAGTAAGTCTTGCATGCCGGGATCTAGTGATAGAGTTTGGAAAACATAAGTTTCCAGTGAGTCTGATAATCCTAGATTCCCAAGGACTGGATGTAATTTTGGGAATGGCTTGGATGACCAAGTATGTAGGAGTACTAGATTGTGCCAATCGTACTGTTGCACTCACAACCCCGGAAAAGAAAAGGATTTGTTTCAAGTCTAACTTTGAATCAAAAGGGAGTAAGCTAAATTCTCTTAAGGGGTTAGCATAGATAGTGTGCCTATTGTGAGTGAATATCCTGATGTGTTTCCGGAAGAATTGCTGGGAATGCCACCAGATAGAGATGTGGAATTTCTTATTGATTTGCTACCAGGATCTGGACCAATAGCAAAGAGACCGTACAAGATGTCAGTGGATGAGTTGAAAGAACTCAAGAAGCAGCTTGGAGAACAGTTGCAGAAAGGATTTATCTAACCAAGTTCTTCATCTTGGGGATCACCAGTTTTGTTTGTGGAAAAGAAAGATAGAATTCAAAGGTTATGCATAGATTACCGTTCACTCAATGAGGTGACTATCAAGAACAAATACCCTTTGCCTAGAATCAATGACTTGTTTGATCAGTTAGAAGGAGCTTGTGTGTTCTCAAAGATTGATCTCCGGTCAGGTTATTTCCAGCTCAAGATAAGGGAACAAGACATACCTAAGAAAACCTTCACCACAAGGTATGGATTGTATGAGTATACCGTGATGCCATTTGGCTTGACCAATGCACCAGCATATTTCATGAATATGATGAACAAGGTGTTCATGGAATTTCTTGATAAGTTTGTTGTCGTTTTCATCGATGACATTTTAATCTACTCCAAGAGCAAAGAAGAGCATGAAGGACATTTGCGTTTGATACTTGAGAAGCTTAGAAAGCATAAGCTGTATGCCAAATTCAGCAAGTGTGAATTTTGGCTAAATGAAGTTGGTTTTCTTGGACACGTTATGTCAGGAGATGGTGTAGCAGTTGATCCTGCTAAAGTTTCGGCTGTAACTGAATGGGAATCACCTAAGTCAGTGAAAGAGGTTCGCAGTTTCCTTGGCTTGGCAGGATACTACATAAGATTTACTGAGAATTTCTCCAAGGTAGCTAAGCCTATGATAGAACTACTAAAGAAAGACAAGAAATTTGCTTGGTCTGAAGGCTGTGAACTTTGTTTTCAAGAATTGAAGAAGAGACTAGTGACAGCACCAGTCTTATGTTTGCCAGATTTGGAGAAAGATTTCCAAGTGTATTGTGATGCATCTCATCATGGATTAGGTGCAGTACTCATGCAAGAAGGGAAAGTTGTGGCTTATGCCTCGAGACAACTCAAAACTCATGAAGTAAACTACCCTACTCATGATTTAGAGTTAGCCTCTGTTATCCATGCACTCAAAACATGGAGACATTATCTTTTGGGAAAGCGATGTGAAGTGTTCACAGATCACAAGATTTTGAAGTATATCTTCACCCAGAAAGAAATTAACATGAGACAAAGAAGATGGCTAGAACTCATCAAGGACTATGACTTGAGTTTGCAATACCACCCTGGTAAAGCGAATGTTGTAGCGGATGCTCTAAGCCGTAAAGTTTTTGTGAATGGACTTACTAAAGGAGCATTGCCAGATGATCTGTGTGCCCAATTTAGAAATCTCAGATTGGAGATTGTGCCTAAGGGACATCTCATGTCTTTGGATGTTCAACCCACTTTGTTGGACAAGATCAAAGAAGCCCAAAAGACAAATAAGGAAATTGAAGATATTAAGGAAAAGATTGGTAAGGGGAAAGCCAAAGGATTCCATGAAGACGAACAGGGTACTTTATGGCATGGAAAACGTATCTGTGTTCCACAGGATCCGGAACTTCGGAAACTGATATTACAAGAAGAACATAACTCACCATATTCTATTCATCCGGGTAACACCAAAATGTACATGGATATGAAGGAAAGATTTTGGTGGAATAATCTCAAGAAGGACATCGCCGAACATATTGCTTTGTGCGATGTATGTAGTAGAGTGAAAGCGGAATATCAGAAACCAGCAGGATTGTTACAACCACTACCTATTCCTGAATGGAAGTGGGACAAGATTGGTATGGATTTCATCACCGGATTGCCAAGGACCAGGTCAGGATATGATTCTATTTGGGTAGTAGTGGATCGCCTAACTAAAGTGGCTCATTTCATACCCGTGAAGACAACTTACACAAGTGCTAAGTTAGCCAAGTTCTATATGAGTAGAATCGTATGTCTACATGGAGTACCCAAGAGTATTGTGTCTGATAGGGGAACTCAATTCACTTCTCATTTTTGGAGGCAATTACATGAGTCATTGGGAACGAGGTTGGAATTCAGCACTGCTTTTCATCCTCAAACTGATGGACAAACAGAAAGGACCAATCAGATTCTTGAAGATATGTTGAGAGCATGTGCTCTAGACTATGGAGCCAGTTGGGATGAAAGTCTGTCATACGCAGAATTCTCTTATAATAACAGCTATCAAGCCAGTATTGAGATGGCACCATTTTAGTTTCTCTATGGGAGAAAGTGTACCACCCCATTGCCATGGAATGGTGTGGGAGAAAGAAGTTTGTTCGGACCAGAACTCATCAAAGAGGCTAAAGAGAAAGTCAAGATGGTTAAGGATAGAGTGAAGATAGCACAGTCCCGACAAAAGAGCTACGCAGATCCTAAGCATAGATAAGTCACATATGAAGTAGGTGATAGAGCTTATCTTAGAGTGTCACCACTCTGTGGAGTGAAGAGGTTTGGTGTCAAAGGTAAATTGGCCCCAAGGTATGTTGGACCATTCAAGATTCTGAGTCGTAAAGGAGAAGTAGCTTATGAGATTGAATTGCCAGAGTCTTTGTCTGTTGTTCACAATGTGTTTCATGTGAGTCAACTTAAGAAATGCCATCCATAAATGGAAGAAACTTCTTTGAAGGATACTATACCTTTGGAAGAGGTCCAATTGGAAAGTGATCTCACCTATGAAGAGAAACCTATCAAGATTCTTGAGACTGCAGAAAGAGTTACTCGGACTAAGACTATCAAATTCTGCAAAGTTCAATGGAACCATCATTCCGAAGAATAAGCAACATGGGAAAGAGAAGATGATCTTCGGAAAGACCACCCTCACCTATTTGCTAGCCAATCCGAATCTCGAGGGCGAGATTCACCTTAAGGGGGTTAGATTTGTAACATCCCTAAAATCATGTTTCAAAATCCATGCATATCATCCATGCATCCAGGATCATTTTGGGTTCCATTTTCAAAACCATTTCAAAACAGGAGCATATGTTGCTCATTATTTATGTAAGTATGCTCTAGCCTTAGTGCTATTTTCTAATTAGAAGAGTACTTGTTTTGTTCAGTAGTGTTTTGAATTCAAACTTAAATACTTTCCAAAGCTTGAGCAAAGTTTTCAAAACAAAGTGTGAAAATAAAACCAATATTATGCATATGGTTTATATCACATTAAGGCTTGGTTTTATTTTTATTTTCAAATGATCAAAGTGTTTTTGAGTAAACAGTAGTGTTTGACACACATTTGAATACTAATTTCACTGTTTAAAAATCTAGAGAAGATTTGAATCAAACTAGTTTGAATTGGGGTTTGAAATCATTTATAGAAATTCAAAACAGAAAAAGAAAAGGAGTAAAGGAAAAAAATAAGCAAACAGCCAAACTGGCCCAACCCAGCCCAACTCGACCCATCTAGCCCATCAACTCCCTCCCGTGAATCGTTTTCTTTCACTCACAACCACACCCACGGAGTCACTGACTGCCTGGACCCACCTCCTCTTCTTTCCTCTCACTGACAATCGCGGCCCACACGGCATCATCGTCTCCACCCAGCGACTGGTTCATCCCTAAATCACTCCGCCGTTTCTGGATTGATTCGCGTCTTCAATTCACGATCAATGCTCGAGTAAATCATGCTCGCGTCCTTGCTACTTAAACCCCCTCTGCCCCCTCTCCATTTTCCCCCAAACCCCAAGCACAGAGCGCCCCTAGGCTGCGAGAATTCCTCGCCGCGACCTCACTGCTCCGACCAACCGCAGCATCAATTCCGGCCAACCCCGACCACCCCTCTGCTCCTGGTTCACACGAGCAGGCTCCACTTCACCTTGCGCACCTCCCAGTACCACTAGCTCGCCTGCGCGTGCCCCAGAACATCGGCAACGCAATTGACTGAGCGCCACCGTCTTCGGCTTCAACTCCGACGACCTCCAGTGGTAATCTCCGACTGCCCCTTTTCCCTCTCGTTGACACCCGCGTGACTAGCATCGTCATGCGCATCTGACCCACCACTCCTTTTGCCTTGGCATGATCTGCACCCTCGCTAATGTCGATGAACAGAAGCATCCGTCCCCAGGGACTTCTCCGACGAGCAATCCACAACGACTCCAAGCGTGTAAGATCCCTCCTTTATAAAGGAAAAGGATCCCTGTGATTGCAATGCTAGTCCCTGGATCAATGCTAGCATTCACAGTTTAAGATGAAGTACACAGATACAAAGGTCATTATTACAGCCATTCCAGAGAATAAACATAGTCTTACAACTCCAAGGCCATAGGCCTAGTACAAGAGTTTGAATAAGTAAATAAATAAAAGTCTTCATCTTCATGTGCCACAGGCAAACATGTTGAGTGTAGACTCATGACTCCTAATCCTCATCAGAGTAACCTGCAACATCACAAGTTACATCCACAGTGGGTCAATACATTGGAATAGTATTGGCAAGTGATACCTTAGTATAATTTAGGTGGACTAGATACTATATGCAATTTGGCTAAGTGTAGCTTTGCTTGCTTTGCTCAAAATAGGTTTTGCCTATTAGTTGAAAACACTAAGTTTTTCTTTTGTCAAAACTTTTCCCAAGGAACCACCAATAGACATTGAGGTCCTTCACCCTTGTTCACCCACAAGTTTTTACTTAGAAATTGGGATGAGGAGATTCTTGATAGCTTCCATGTCTTGATGCTCAAGTTGTCCTTTTCCAGGGACATGGCTAAGTACTTAGATTTTTCCATCTGCAAAGGTTGTGCACTTTCCCCACCAGACTTGATTTTCACCAAGATAGGACCTTTCAGAAGCCTTCTCTTAGACCAAATGGACGCGTTCCAACCTATCATCCCACTACCACCAACTGTCCAAATGGCTAAGTTCTAGCTACCTATGTGATCCAGGCAGAGCCCATATTGCCAAGTGGCTGCACTAGAAGCTTCTCAACACTTGGCCTCTAAAATCTCTTTGTTCCTGGGTGGCTTACCACAAGTGAGATACACAAGGTAAACCATAGAAATGGGCCTTGTGTAACCACTCAACATAAACCATTCCTTCCATTCCACCCAGGTGTTTCATTAACTTAGTTGTTTTATTAGGCAAAACACAAGTCCAAGGACTTAGAATATTTTCATCATAGCATGTATATTTCACCAACCCTTGGTTGCTACTAGCTAGGCTAAGCATGGCATAGATAAGCATCTTAGAAATTTCCTAGCAATTCTACAACTACTAGGATTTCCCAACATGGCATAAGCAAAATATAACATGCAAGTCTAGCAAAATAATTCTAATACTTAGTAGAAAACATAGGGATAAAAATATTCATGAAGCACCACTTGCCTTGGTAGTTTGGAGAGTAGCTACACTCCTCACAATCACAATCACTAGCACCAAAATCTACACAAAGAATCATAGCAACAAATCACATACAAAACATATACAATCAAAAATATATGCATGCATGCAAAATAATATGTGATGATTTTTTTAAAAATCAACAAAGCAAGTATACAGTACTGGTTCATAAACAAGTTAAAAACTTGCCCAACAACATTTATTTAAACCCTAAAACAATTCTTAAACAATTCCTATATTCAAATTAGCCCTACACAAGTTTCTGAAAATAAAACCATTTTAACAGAAGCAAAACATTAAACACATTGAATATTCAGAAAGGGATTGTTCTCCTGATTCCAATGATATAAAATTTGTCAAATTCTAACATGGGGATCAAAAGTTATAGCCAAAACAAATTTAAACATCTAATAGATTCAAATCCAGTTTTTAAATCTAAACTACTGCCACGCGTCTTAATCTAATTCGCCTGTACCGCTTCGCTCAGGATCGCGTTTGTAAGCCGTTAGATCTACTTAACCTGCACAGCCCAGATCTACTCGTAACGGTTCGTTAAGTGATCTAATCTCGCACGCTGGATCCAGATCCAATGGCCCTGGATCAAACAACCAAAGTTGGGCGGCGCTGGCGGTGGCTACTGGCGGCGGCGAGCTTTGCCTACGGCGGCGTGGCGGTAAAGGTGGCTATGGGGTCGTCGGAAATTCTTACCAGGTTTGCGACGAAGCACTGATGCTCAACCTGGCGACGACTTGGCAAGGGCGCACGGACACGGTCGCTGGAGCTCGTCAGAGTTGCTGGCGGCATTGGGCTTGGGTGGACGACGACGTTGGCGAGGCTCCTGGTCGCCCTAGCATGCACAAACAGCATCAGGAGATGCGCAAGACTACGGTGAGCAAGATCGTGTGCATCAGAGGCAGAGGGGAACAAGGGGCTCACCGAATTTGACCGCCGGAGTTGAGGATGTCGTCGGGGGCTTGCTGTGCTTGTCGAAGACGACGACCTGGGGTGGTACAGAAGGAACCAACGGTGTCAGTAGATGCGCAAAGAGGTGGCGAGGCTGTATGCAAGAACCAGAGGGAGAGGGGCGCACGGGGCTCACCGAAATCGGTCGCCGGAGTGCTCTCGGTCTGCGGCGGTGCGAGGATGAATGCGGGCAGCCTGGGGGCGCTTTGTGCTCGGAGTTTGGGGGAAATGGAGAGGGGGCAGAGGGGTTTTATGTAGGCCAGGCGGGGGCGAAGATCGCGCGCGGTATCAAGGGAATTTAAGCGAGGAATCAATGCGGCAGTGAAGGGCGGAGGAAACGACCGGCGACGTGGTCGCGGGGCGATTTGGGGAAGAAGGGGTGAGCTGGCGAGGTCCACCGGTCAGCGAGTGAAACAGAGAGGGGGTAGGGTCGTGCGGTCAGTGACCTGGGGGGTGTGTCTGCGAGTGAGCGAGAGAGAGGGAGACCCCGGGTGGGCTAGATTGGCAGTTGGGCCAGATAGGTAGCACTGGCCTTTTTCTATTTCTTTTCTCCTTTTCTTTTTCTGTTTTGATTTTCTGAAATGGTTTTCAAATCCAAATCAAATGAGTTTGAATTCAAATCCTCCCTAGGTTTTTATACTGCAAACCTTGCACTCAAATGTGTGCCAAGCACTACTGTCTAATCCAAACACTTTGATCAAATGAAAATAAAAATAAAACCAAGCCTTTATGATATATATTCAATAGGCATAATGTTGGTTTTATTTACTTATTTTGTTTCGAAACTTTGTTCAAACTTTAAATGGTGCCTAAACTTTTACTGAATCAAAACAAGTATTCTTCTTATTGGAAGATAGCACTAAGCCTAGAGCAAACTTACATAAAATAATAAGCATAAATGCTTCTGTTTTGAAATGATTTGTTTCAAATGAAAATCATATGATCATGGATGCATGGATGATATGCATAAGTTTGAAACATGTTTTTCAGGATGTTACAAATCTAACCCCCTTAAGGTGAATCTCGCCCTCGAAATTCGGATTGGCTAGCAAATAGGTGAGGGTGGTCTTTCTGAAGATCATCTTCTATTTCCCATGTTGCTTCTTCTTCGGAATGATGGTTCCACTGCACTTTGCAAAACTTGATAGTCTTAGTCCGTGTGACTCTTTCTGCAGTCTCAAGAATCTTGATAGGTTTATCTTCATAAGTGAGATCACTCTCCAACTGAACCTCTTCCAAAGGTATAGTATCCTTCAAAGAAGTTTCTTCCATTTCTGGATGACATTTATTAAGTTGACTCACATGAAACACATTATGGACTGCTGACAAGGACTCTGGCAGTTCAATTTCATAAGTAACTTCTCCTTCATGACTCAGAATATTGAATGGTCCAACATATCTTGGGGCCAACTTTCCTTTGACTCCGAACCTCTTCACTCCACGAAGTGGTGACACTCTAAGATAGGCTCCATCACCCACTTCATAGGTGACTTCTCTATGCTTAGGATCTGCGTAGCTTTTCTGTCGGGACTGTGCTATCTTCAATCTATCTTTGACCAACTTGACCTTCTCTTCGGCTTCTTTGATATGTTCTGGTCCGAACAAACTTCTTTCCCCCACACCATTCCATAACAATGGGGTGGTACATTTTCTTCCGTAGAGAAACTCAAATGGTGCCATCTCAATGCTGGCTTGATAGCTGTTGTTATAAGAAAATTCTGCGTAAGGCAGACTTTCATCCCAACTGGCTCCATAGTCTAGGGCACATGCCCTCAACATGTCTTCAAGAATCTGATTAGTCCTTTCGGTTTGTCCATCAGTTTGAGGATGAAAAGCAGTACTGAATTCCAACCTCGTTCCCAATGACTCATGTAGCTGTCTCCAAAAATGGGAAGTGAATTCAGTTCCCCTATCAGACACAATACTCTTGGGCACTCCATGTAGACATACAATTCTACTCATATAGATTTTGGCCAACTTAGCACTTGTATAGGTTGTCTTCACGGGTATGAAATGAGCCACTTTAGTTAGGCGATCCACTACTACCCAAATAGAATCGTATCCTGACCGGGTCCTTGGTAATCCGGTAATGAAATCCATACCAATTTTGTCCCACTTCCAATCAGGAATAGGTAGTGGTTGAAGCAAACCGGCTGGTTTCTGATGTTCCGCTTTCACTCTACTACACACATCACACAAAGCAATATGTTCGGCGATGTCCTTCTTGAGATTATTCCACCAAAATCTTTCCTTCATATCCATGTACATTTTGGTGTTACCCGGATGAATGGAATACGGTGAGTTGTGTGCTTCTTGCAAAATCAGTTTCAAGCTCGGATCTTGTGGAACATGACACGCTTTCCCATGCCATAAAGTACCCTGTTCGTCTTCATGGAACCCTTTGGCTTTTCCTTTGCCAATCTTTTCTTTAATCTCTTCAATTTCCTTATCAATCTTCTGGGCTTCTTTGATCTTGTCCAACAAAGTGTGTTGAACATCCAAAGACATGAGATGTCCTTCAGGCACAATCTCCAATCTGAGATCTCTAAATTGGGCACACAAATCATCTGGCAATTCTCCTTTGGTAAGGCCATTCACAAAAACCTTACAGCTTAAAGCATCCGCTACAACATTTGCTTTACCGGGATGGTATTGCAAACTTAAGTCATAGTCCTTGATGAGCTCTAGCCATCTTCTTTGTCTCATATTAATTTCCTTCTGGGTGAAGATATACTTCAAACTCTTGTGATCCGTGAACACTTCACATCGCTTTCCCAAAAGATAGTGTCTCCATGTTTTGAGTGCATGGACAAAAGAGGCTAACTCTAAATCATGAGTAGGGTAGTTCACTTCATGAGTTTTGAGTTGTCTTGAGGCATAAGCCACAACTTTTCCTTCTTGCATAAGTACTGCACCCAAACCATGATGAGATGCATCACAATATACTTGGAAATCTTTTTCCAAATCTGGCAAACACAATACTGGTGCTGACACAAGTCTCTTCTTCAATTCCTGAAAGCTGAGTTCACAACCTTCAGACCAAGCAAATTTCTTGTCTTTCTTTAGCAATTCTGTCATAGGCTTGGCAACCTTAGAGAAATTCTCAATGAACCTTCTGTAGTAACCTGCTAAGCCAAGGAAACTACGAACTTCTTTCACTGACTTGGGAGATTCCCATTCAGTTACAGCTGAAACTTTAGCAGGATCAACTGCTACACCATCTTTTGTCATAACATGTCCAAGAAATCCAACTTCATTCAACAAGAACTCACACTTGCTGAATTTGGCATACAATTTATGCTCTCTAAGCTTCTCAAGTATCAAACACAAATGTCCTTCATGTTCTTCTTTGCTCTTGGAGTAGATCAAAATGTCATCGATGAAAACGACAACAAACTTATCAAGAAATTCCATGAACACTTTGTTCATCATATTCATAAAGTATGCTGGAGCATTGGTCAATCCAAATGGCATCACTGTATACTCATACAATCCATACCTTGTGGTGAAAGCTGTCTTAGGTATGTCTTGTTCCCTTATCTTGAGTTGGAAATAGCCTGACCGGAGATTAATCTTTGAGAACACACAAGCTCCTTCAAGCTGATCAAACAAGTCATTGATTCTAGGCAAAGGGTATTTGTTCTTGATAGTCACCTCATTGAGTGAACGGTAATCTATGCATAACCTTTGACTTCTATCTTTCTTTTCCACAAACAACACTGGGGCTCCCCAAGATGAAGAACTTGGTTGAATAAATCCTTTCTGCAACTGCTCTCCGAGTTGTTTCTTGAGTTCTTTCAGTTCATCAACTGACATCTTGTAAGGTCTCTTTGCTATTGGTCCAGATCCTGGTAGCAAATCAATAAGAAACTCCACATCTCTATCAGGTGGCATTCCTGGCAATTCTTCCAGAAATACATCCGGATATTCACTCACAATTGGTACACTGTCTATGCTAACCCCATTAAGAGAATTCAGCATACTCCTTCTTGCTTCAAAGTTGGTCTTGAATCTGATCCTTTTATTTTCCGGAGTTGTGAGTGAGACAGTATGGTTGGCACAATCTATCACTCCCTTGTGCTTAGTCATCCAGTCCATTCCAAAAATGACATCCAATCCTTGGGAATTTAGGATTATCAAGTTAACGGGAAACTTATACTTCCCAAACTCTATAACTAGATCATGACATCCTGAATTCACTATCATTTCTCCGCCAGGATAACTCACTTTAATAGGACACCCAATAGTTTCTACCGGCAGTTCATTTCTTTCAACAAATGCTCTTGATATGAATGAATGAGATGCACTAGTATCAAAGAGAACAAATGCTGGAACAGAATTGAGTTTGAACTTACCAGCAATAGCATCAGGCTCCTCATAGATTTCCTCCACATTGATGTGGTTAACTTGCCCTCTCGGGAAAGGGTTGGGCTTGTTGGGTCCTTCAACTTTCTTCTCTAGGCACTCATTTGCATAATGCCCCATCTTCTTGCACTTGAAGCATTCAACCTGACTGATGTCCCTCTTAACAGGCTGGCTTCCACTTCCATTACCACTGTGGTGGCTCTTATATCCACCCTTGTGGTTCTTGTACTTGTCATTGTCATGACTACGGTGATGCTTGTTGTCATGATGGTTGTGGTTGTGGTGCTTGTTGAATTTCGCACGCTTGTGGGATCCTGAGCTTCCACTGTCATCATAATGGGAACGCTTGTGAGACGATCCCGAGTTGTGCTTGTCCGAGTGCTTTCTCTTCCTACTCTCAACTTGCTTCATTTTGTTCTCCAAGATAGCAACCTTATCACAAAGAGACTGGTATGTGGGAACATATGCCACAGCCAACTGCAGGTTCAGCTCATCATTCAACCCTTCGAGTAACTTTTCCTTCCTCTTAGCATCAGTGTCAACTTCATCCGGTGCGTAACGCGCCAGATTGTTGAACTCCTCAATATATTCAGCCACGATGCGGTGGCGCTGCTTCAGGTTATGAAACTCTTTCTTTTTCAGACTCATCACTCCAGATGAGATATGAGCAGTACGAAAGTCATCCTCAAAGATAGCCCATGTCAAATCTTCTATGGGAGTGGTGATCTGGAAGTTATCCCACCAAGTGGCGGCTGGTCCTTCCAGCAAATGTGCTGCAAATCTGACCTTTTCTGCATCAGTACAGCCCACAGTTACCAAGTCCTTGTTCACCGAGCGTAGCCAATCATTGGCCACCATGGGATCAGTTGTTCCTGAGAACTTTGCTGGCCTCAATCTCAAGAACCTGGCAATCATGTCAAAACCCGGTGGGTTGTTGTTGTTGTTATTGTTGTTGTTTTGGTTCTGGATGAACGTCGTTATCATCTGCATCAGCTGAGTCTGAGCTGTCATCATTTGCTGCATTTCTGGAGTGATGTTGTTGTTGTTGTTATTGGGGTTGGGATTTGCACAACGGGGAGGCATCTGTGGTTTGTTCAATAGAGATAAGAATGAGATACCCATAGATGCTTTAATGCACAATACATCACATAAACAGTCACAAAGCATGCAACATAATGATAAAAGTTCAACAACCAGATAACAAGTTCACAAAGTAAAACACACACAAATAACAAGCCATCCACATGTTGGATGGTCAAACAACAAGTTCCCAACAACAAGTATGATAATAAATGATAAATGAGTAGTCAAATATACTCCTCGGCATCAACCTCCTCCTCGACAAAGGTAAGACCTGCGTTCTCCATCGCGGTCTTGTATTCCTCGACGCTGGTGGTCAAGGTCTCTATCTTGGCTTTGAGAGCCCTCTTCTGGGAACGAAGCCTCTCAATCACTGTCTGCTGATGCTCGAGCTCGAAGTCCTTGGCCTGCAGTTCTTCAGTCATGTCCCGAATCCTCTTGTTCCTATCCTGGACTCGCTTCTCCTGACTCTTGAACTTTCTGTCCTGGCTCTCAAACTTTGCCTCCATCTCCTTGACTATTTCATCTTGCTCCGCGAAGAGCTTGTCCTTCTCGCGAAGCTACACCTGGAGTTCGTCATTGTTGAGCATGACGTTGGTCATGTCGGTGTCCACGTGCCTAATGAGAGCCTCTAAGTCCTGGAGGTATAGACGAATTGGCTCCGATGTGTCCCTCGAATCGTCCTCGAAGTCGATGGACTCTCCATCCTAATCACGTCTACCGAAGACGTGGAAGTGAGTACCTCTAACCTGTCGAGAGTGTCTCCCCAGCAGACGTCCTATCAGATCCTGCATGACTACCTCAAGGCCTCTCTCCTTGTCATCGTGCATGAGCTTGAAGACAATGGCCTCCGTGGTAGTCTCAGTCTAGCGTCTGGGTTGGTTGACCTTGAAACCCCAAAGGTCTTTCCTCTCAAACTTGGTGAGGGGAAGCACCATGATGGTAGGAAGAGGGAGATTGAGCAAAGTAGTAAGCTCAACAATACGAGGACCAAAGCGAGTTCCCTGGAAGTCCTCAACAGTGCTGATGGTAATAGTAGGCATCTATTTATAAGATAGAAAAAGTTAGAACAACACAATTCAAGGTAAAACACAAGGCAAAACATCACATACATATCCATGGAAAACAAAACACACAAGTCATTGCATACATGGATCCATTACAACAACCAAGGTTCCACTTATTTTAAAGCAACATTTAGAAAATAAGGTGATAAGTGGTGGTCCAACTAACGAAGTACATTTACAATCCTATCTCACTGGATCTGTTGGCTAACACAATGTTTCTAGAAGCAATCAGTCTATCTTGCTCACATGACTCCATCACTAAGTCTATAATGTCTCCTCTTAGAGTTTGGTTGGTAGCCTCCAACTCTTGGGTATGTTTCTTCTCTTCTTTCAGGCTATTTTGGATGTTGAACATTCTGCACTTGACTCTTTCACCAAGTTCTTTGATGGTCTTCCAAGCTGCATCCCTTGCTGAGTCAAAGAATGTAGGGTGCATCACTGAATTGGTGAACATGCAGAATCCTGAGTCCTTGTGGTTGTCTTCCTTGTTTTTATACAAGTGAAGTTGCACCCACCAGTATTCAACTCCTTCATCCATCACAGGAAAACCTTTGTACACAGCTGCACCTTGTATCCCTAATGCAACCATGAGGTCCTTGAGAACCTTGGGGAATTCTGTCTCATACTCCAAGGTCATTGTCATGAGTGGTCCTTTCCTCACGGCTTCGTTGATGGAGTTCATCTACAATTAGAGATGAGAAAGAAGATTAGAAAAGTTTACGAGAAGAATAGACAAGTGTAGAAGTTGTTGAAAAAATTTCCTTAGTGGTTTCCAATCCTAGGGTCATAATCCTACAGGCAACACAATGCTATGATACCATCTGTAAGATCCCTCCTTTATAAAGGAAAAGGATCCCTATGATTGCAATGCTAGTCCCTGGATCAATGCTAGCATCCACAGTTTAAGATGAAGTACACAGATACAAAGGTCATTATTACAGCCATTCTAGAGAATAAACATAGTCTTACAACTCCAAGGCCATAGGCCTAGTACAAGAGTTTGAATAAGTTAATAAATAAAAGTCTTCATCTTCATGTGCCACAGGCAAACATGTTGAGTGTAGACTCATGACTCCTAATCCTCATCAGAGTAACCTGCAACATCATAAGTTACAGCCACAGTGGGTCAATACATTGGAATAGTATTGGCAAGTGATACCTTAGTATAATTTAGGTGGACTAGATACTATATGCAATTTGGCTAAGTGTAGCTTTGCTTGCTTTGCTCAAAATAGGTTTTGCCTATTAGTTGAAAACCCTAAGTTTTTCTTTGTCAAAACTTTTCCCAAGGAACCACCAATAGACATTGAGGTCCTTCACCCTTGTTCACCCACAAGTTTTTACTTAGAAATTGGGATGAGGAGATTCTTGATAGCTTCCATGTCTTGATGCTCAAGTTGTCCTTTTCCAGGGACATGGCTAAGTACTTAGATTTTTCCATCTGCAGAGGTTGTGCACTTTCCCCACCAGACTTAATTTTCACCAAGACAGGACCTTTCAGAAGCCTTCCCTTAGACCAAATGGACGTGTTCCAACCTATCATCCCACTACCACCAACTGTCCAAATGGCTAAGTTCTAGCAACCTATGTGATCCAGGCAGAGCCCATATTGCCAAGTGGCTGCACTAGAAGCTTCTCAACACTTGGCCTCTAAAATCTCTTTGTTCCTGGGTGGCTTACCACAAGTGAGATACACAAGGTAAACCATAGAAATGGGCCTTGTGTAACCACTCAACATAAACCATTCCTTCCATTCCACCCAGGTGTTTCATTAACTTAGTTGTTTTATTAGGAAAAACACAAGTCCAAGGACTTAGAATATTTTCATCATAGCATGTATATTTCACCACCCCTTGGTTTCTACTAGCTAGGCTAAGCATGGCATAGATAAGCATCTTAACTTAGAAATTTCCTAGCAATTCTACAACTACTAGGATTTCCCAACATGGCATAAGCAAAATATAACATGCAAGTCTAGCAAAATAATTCTAATGCTTAGTAGAAAACATAGGGATAAAAATATTCATGAAGCACCACTTGCCTTGGTAGTTTGGAGAGTAGCTACACTGCTCACAATCACAATCACTAGCACCAAAATCTACACAAAGAATCATAGCAACAAATCACATACAAAACATATACAATCAAAAATATATGCATGCATGCAAAATAATATGTGATGATTTTTTAAAACTCAACAAAGCAAGTATACAGTACTGGTTCATAAACAAGTTAAAAACTTGCCCAACAACATTTATTTAAACCCTAAAACAATTCTTAAACAATTCCTATATTCAAATTAGCCCTACACAAGTTTCTGCAAATAAAACCATTTTAACAGAAGCAAAACATTAAACACATTGCATATTCAGAAAGGGCTTGTTCTCCTGATTCCAATGATATAAAATTTGTCAAATTCTAACGTGGGGATCAAAAGTTATAGCCAAAACAAATTTAAACATCTAATAGATTCAAATCCAGTTTTTAAATCTAAACTACTGCCACGCGTCGTAATATAATTGGCCCGTACCGCTTCGCTCAGGATCGCGTCTGTAAGCCGTTAGATCTACTTAACCTGCACGGCCCAGATCTACTCGTAACGGTTCGTTAAGTGATCTAATCTCGCACGCTGGATCCAGATCCAACGGCCCTGGATCAAACAACCAAAGCTGGGCGGCGCTGGCGGTGGCTACTGGCGGCGGCGAGCTCTGCCTACGGCGGCGTGGCGCTACAGGTGGCTATGGGGTCGTCGGAAATGCTTACCAGGTTCGCGATGAAGCACTGATGCTCAACCTGGTGACGGCTTGGCAAGGGACGCGCGGACACGGTCGCTGGAGCTCGTCGGAGTTGCTGGCGGCGTCGGGCTTGGGTGGACGACGACGTTGGCGAGGCTCCTGGTCACCCTAGCATGCACAAACAGCATCAGGAGATGCGCAAGACTATGGCGAGCAAGATCGTGTGCATCAGAGGCAGAGGGGAACAAGGGGCTCACCGAATTTGACCGCCGGAGTTGAGGATGTCGTCGGGGGCTTGCTCTGCTTGTCGAAGACGACGACTGGGCGATCTGAAGGAACCAACGGTGTCGATGAATGCGCAAAGAGGTGGCGAGGCTATCTGCAAGAACCGGAGGAGAGGGCGCCGGGGCTCACTGAATCGGTCGCGGAGTGCTCTCGGTCTGGCGGTGCGAGGATGAATCTGGGCGACACTGGCGCTTTGTGCTCGGAGTTTGGGGAAATGGAGAGGCGAGGGGTTTAAGTAGGCCAGGGGCGAAGATCGCCAGTATCAAGGGAATTTAAGCGAGGAATCAACGCGATGAAGAAGCGGAGGAAGCGGCCACGTGGTCATGGCGCGATTTGGGAAGAAGGGGTGAGCTGGCGAGGTCCACCGGTCAGCGAGTGAAACAGAGAGGGGGTGGGGTCGTGCGGTCAGTGACCTGGGGGGTGTGTCTGCGAGTGAGCGAGAGAGAGGGAGACCCCGGGTGGGCTTAGTGTGCTGGATTGGCAGATAGGTAGGTACTGGCCTTTTCTTTCTTTTCTCCTTTTCTTTTTCTGTTTTGATTTTCTGAAATGGTTTTCAAATCCAAATCAAATGAGTTTGAATTCAAATCCTCCCTAGGTTTTTATACTGCAAACCTTGCACTCAAATGTGTGCCAAACACTACTGTCTAATCCAAACACTTTGATCAAATGAAAATAAAAATAAAACCAAGCCTTTATGATATATATTCAATAGGCATAATATTGGTTTTATTTACTTATTTTGTTTTGAAACTTTGTTCAAACTTTGAATGGTGCCTAAGTTTGAATTTCAAACTTTTACTGAATCAAAACAAGTATTCTTCTTATTGGAAGATAGCACTAAGGCTAGAGCAAACTTACATAAAATAATAAGAATAAATGCTTCTGTTTTGAAATGATTTGTTTGAAATGAAAATCATATGATCATGGATGCATGGATGATATGCATAAGTTTGAAACATGTGTTTCGGGATGTTACAGAGCGCCCCTTCGCCAACCGAGCACACGTCGAGCTTCTCCTCGTCACGGCGATTCTGGTGAGCATCCTCACACCTCCCCAGGCGACCTAGCTCGCCGGCAAGCTTGCAGCCAGAGCGCGCCGCCGCCAGCGCCGCCACTTGTTGGTCAGCTACTTAGGGCCGTTCGATTTAGATCCAGTGGACGCGATAGAACATAGCCAAAGGGGTAAGTTTAGATCTGAGCCGCGCGTTTTAGTTATATCTAACGTCTCGGAAGCGTGATCCGGTGCGAAGCGGTACCAGCCAACCAGAGACTGCCGCGTGGCATGTTCTTTGTTTTAAATTTCTGAATTTGATCTATTAGATGTTTGAATTTGTTTAATTCATAACTTTTGAATGCCACGTCCAAATTTGACAAATTTTATATCAATGGAATCAGGAGAGAAAATCCTTTCCATCTATGAAATGTGTTTAATGTTTTGCCTCTGTTAAAATGGTTGTTTTTACAGAAACATGTGTAGGCCTATTTTGCGTATAATCATTATTTGGGAAATGCTTTAATGTTCAAATAAAGTTTGTTTGGCAAGTTTTGAACTTTTTTATGAATCAGTACTGTGCACTTGTCTTGTTTGGTGTAGAAAATCATCACTTGGCATTATGCATGCATCCATATATTTTTGCTTGTATTTATTATGTATGTGATTTTGGTGTTATTATTTTATGTGTAGATTTTGGTGCAAATAGTGATTGTGATTGTGAGGATTGTAGATACTCTCCAAACTACCAAGGCAAGTGGTGCTTCATGATTTTATCCCTATGTTTTTCAACTTTGCATTAGAAATATTTTGCTAGTCTTGCATGGATATTTTTGATCTATATGCTATGCTTGGGAAATCCTAGTAGTTGTAGAATTGCTAGAAATATTTCTAAGTCTTATCAATTGCCATGCTTAGCCTAACTAGTAGCAACCAAGGGTGGTTATATTCATGCTATGAATAATATTTCTAAGTCTTTGGACTATGTTTTTGCTTAATAAAAAAACTAAGTGAATGAAACACCTGGGTGGAATGGAAAGAATGGGTTATGTTGAGTGGTTACACAAGGCCCATTTCTATGGTCTACCTTGTGTATCTCACTTGTGGAAAGACACCCCAGGAACAAAGGGATTTGAGAGGCCAAATGTTAAGAAGCTTCTAGTGCAACCACTTGGCAATATGGGCTCTGCCTTGATCATATAGGTTGCAATAACTTATCCATTTGGACAGTTTGTGGTAGTGGGATGATAGGTTGGAGCGCGTCCATTTGGTCTAAGGGAAGGCTTCTCAAAGGTCCTGTCTTGGTGAAAATCAAGTCTTGTGGGGAAAATGCACAACCTCTGCAGATGGAAGAATCTAAGTACTTAGCCATGTCCCTGGTATTGGACAACTTGAGCATCAAGACATGGAAGCTATCAAGAATCTCCTCATCCCAATTTCTAAGTAAAAACTTGTGGTTGAACAAGGGTGAAGGACCCCAATGTCTATTGGTGGTTCTTTGGGAAAGTTTTTGACAAAGAAAAACTTAGTGTTTTCAATTAATAGGCAAAACCTATTTTGAGCAAAGAAAGCCTAAGCTACACTTAGCCAAAATGCATATTGTATCTAGTCCACCAAAATTCTACTAAGGTATCACTTGACAATACTATTCCAATGTATTGACCCACTGTGGCTGTAACTTGTGATGTTGCAGGATATTCTGATGATGAATAGGAGTCATGAGTCTACACTCAACATGCTTTCCTGTGGCACATGAAGATGAATACTTATTTATATTATTACATATTTAAACTCTTGTATTAGGCCTGTGGCCATGGAGTTGTAAAAGACTATGTTTGTCTCCGGAATGACTTGTAATAATGACCTTTGTTTCTATGTACTTCATCTTAAACTGTGGATGCTAGCATTGATCCAGGGACTAGCATTGCAATCACAGGGATCCTTTCCTTTACAAAGGAGGGATCTTACAGATGGTATCAGAGCACTGTGTTGCCTGTAGGATTATGACCCTAGGATTGGAAACCACTAAGGAAAAAAAATTCAACAACCTCCACACTTGTCTTTTCTTCTCGTAAACTTTTCTAATCTTCTTTCTCATCTCTATTTGTAGACGAACTCCATCAACGAAGCCGTGAAGAAGGGACCACTCATGACTATGACTTTGGAATGTGAGACAGAGTTCCCCAAGGCTCTCAAGGACCTCATGGTTGCCATGGGAATACATAGTGCAGCTGTGTACAAAGATTTTCCTGTGATGGATGAAGGAGTTGAGTACTGGTGGGTGCAACTTCACCGGTACCCTCCAACGGCAAAATCTTCAGGACTTAAAGCGCTAAGCCCTGAACTTACAGACCGACTTCCGGCCATGAAGTCACCTCACCTACGATCTTCGGCATCCTTGAAAAACTCATCACACATCCTACGACCCCCTCCTCAAGAGGACCAAGGGAGAGCCAGACCCTCAACATAGGCACATGCTGACACATTAAGAAAGGTACACTAGACGCATCAGGTCCAGACATGGCTCTAAAGCACTACCTTCAGGCGATTGCTCTTCGCTTTCCTTAGCGTTGGACGAATCACTCCGGGAAGCACCGCCCTCACCATTGGGGGTCGCGTCAGTCTCGGTAGCATCATCCAATTTAGTCCGCCTGAATAGCGTCAGGAAGTCATCCATGCGCTCCTCCACGTGTTGTTCGAAATGGATGATCTCGCTTGACGAGGTTCCCTCGGGATGATACACCCTCTGCAGGAGCACCCTCCAGGGGAAATTGGCGTCATGCTGGTAAAGGGTGGAGAAAACCTGGGTCGTGGTAGTCCGCATAATCTTTCAACACTCGTCCAGGTGGTATCGTAGAGCACCGACTCTCCCCACCAGTGTCGTCATGATCTGGGTGAAGATCACCAAGAAGCTCCCTCCTCATCGGCATCGGCAAGGGCCCCGGAGTAAATATTGGTCACTTCGAAGTCCCGAAGGGTATCGGTCGCATGCCTGGATATCGCCTGGTACATCTAGTGTGACACCCCTGGAATCAGGGATAAACAAATCCCAGACCTCCGTCTGACATAAGTTTAACCTTGAGCTCGAGGATATCCAGTGAAGAATCGGTAATACAAAGTGACCCTACGACACAAAATTATTATAGCAAGCTCATAACTGTGCAAAGAACCAAATTATTACAAGTAGAGGTCACTAACCAAAAACATCAAACAACAGAAGGAAAATTATGCTATTAAGTATAGAAAACTTTACAAATGTCCTAAGAGGCCTAAAGCATAACGATGACGTCCCAGCCCATAGATTCTAGGCTGCCGGCTGGGAACCCCAAGCTACTAATCGGTGTCGATGTCATAAGGAAGTTGTCTGAGGTGAACGATTACTTTGCTACAAAAGTATCAACAAAGCAAGGGTGAGTACATGTTGTAGTCCGCAAGACTTATGGTTGGTGGAGTTCTTTTGACGAAAGCCATCTTTGTTTATAAAACAAGAGAGAGAAGAATCTCGTCTAGTATGAATATTTTAAAAGGGGATAAGAGAGCGACATCTCCGAAATATTGATCATCATATTTTGATATCCACTGTCAACACCCGGATTTTTAATCCCAGATGCCTGTTATGCCATACATCACAATCCCAGGATTACCATTTTTGCGAGACCACAGTACATCATCCATTACAAACCGTACATAAGGTCTTACACAAATAAGGATCTCATGATACAGTTCTTAATACAACTCAAGCAGCGGAAATACGTAATAATAACAGTAGCGTAGGCGAAGCTCCATCTTCGGGGTAACAGGAAATGCTGACGATGGGAGATGATCCTAGTTGTCGTAACCTTCCTGGGGTCCATCCTCCAGGTACTCCTCTTCATAGTCTGGCCACGGGAAAAGCCGGGGACAAAGCCATGAGTACTCTTTAAGTACTCGCAAACTAATACTAACAAGTGAAGGGGGGTTTTTGGTCGTAGGACACTAAGCTCTATGGTTGTTTTGCAAAAAGCCAGATTTACATCTACTAAGTTCAGAAGCAAGAAAAGCTAGTCAAATTTTATAACACCTAAGTGGGAAATTGTATTTCATATCACAACTCTGTTGTGGTCAAGTCAAAGTCTCAGTTTGTTTCAAAAGTCATTTTGAAAACATCTGATGGGGGAACAGTATGGCCACTCCAACTGTCCATAACAGCATGACGCTATTCGAATAGTTTGACACTCTGCAGAGATTGTACACTTTCACCACAACATTCGATACATCCATCAGGAACAAATCCTGAATTCACCATACTCAGTATGCGGATAATCAATCCTAACCTTTCAATTACACACCCTAGTATAAGCACCTCTCCTATGAGTTTGCCCTCCCAACCATGACCAACTGTCATCTTGGGTACTGCACAGGTGGACAATCTTCACAAGGTAGCCTCAGCTCAGACCTTGGCCGTGAGGGAACCAATACTATGGTATATAAGCTTCCAGTCAAGCCCTACCCAATTCTCGAGTATTGTGGTTGTACGGTATAATTGGAATGGTATCGCATCCAGACAACCATCAGTTTTATAAAGGGCTAAGGCTCATGCCTCAACATTTTCATCACCATAAATCATCTGGTGTTCGGAAACACATGTCCAAAACATTTCAATAGAATGATCCATCATTCCAAGGTTTTCATAACCATTTTTCCAAAAAAGTATTCCCATCTAAGTTGATCAAGTTTTATGCTTAGCACTAGCATCTACAAGTGGGGGTAAGTACTAATGAGGGGTGGTAAACTAGTGGAGTTTAACTAAGTTCAATCTCATGCCTTAGGATGAAATAAAGATTATCTAGCTTAGGCCAAATTTTATGCTCTTTATGCAACCTTCAATTATCTTTCAAGTATCTACAATTCACTTAAGTAAACTCTAAGTAATAGCTTTGATAAACAAATACAGTATAAAGCTTGTAAGTAAAACTAGGATTGGTTTATCAAGTGGTTATGATCATATATGCTTAAGGCATATAGTTGGCATGGTAACAAGCAGGTATTTGCTTGCATAGGTATAGTATCTTGCAAGTGTTAGCTTGCACAAGTATCAGTATAAGCTTTCCTTGTGCAGAGCAGTGGTTGAAGTTCTCCTCGGCTTCTTCTTCGTAGTATCCTCCTTCCTCTTCGTATCCTTGGTCGGTACTAGCGTCTATGAATAAATACGAGGTACACAATCACCAAACAATACTTAACTACGAAATCGACGGCGCCCTTCTTCTCCAGAGGCGGCCTGCTCCGGCCAAATTCCGGCGATGCGCTGCTCGCCTTGCTCCGGGAACGGGGTGGAACGATCAGTGAGGAGAGGGGAGTGAGATGGTGTGAAGAGTTTGAGTGGGGGAGGCCTCTATTTATAGTCTCGACAACGAGACCGAACGGGATGAGCAGGCGACGGTGGCGACACGGCTACGGGCAGCTAGAGGCATGGCCGGTGGTGGCGATCGATCGGTGGTCTCCTGGCGATGCTCTATGGCTTTAATGCGCGTGTAGGGGCGGTGGCAACCGGTCTGGAACATGCGATGCTGTACATGGCAGAGGCGGCGTCTTCAACGGCGAGCGGTGGCTGTGAGGCATGGGGCGGCGAACGGGGATGCCTGGCGGTCTCCTGGGACGGTGGTAATCGTGTATGCACGTGGCGAGGGCGGCATGCGGTCTGTGGGCGTGTGTCGAGGGTGGCGCTCTGGCGCACGCTCGGCATGGTTGACAGAGGCACGGGCGTGGCGTTCTTGGGTGCTCTAGTCGATGTCTTCGAGGCAGGGATGGTCGAGAGGGGGCGGTGAGGCATGGGTGATCTCCCAGACAAGGTTGGCACGGCTAGTTCCTCTCCTAGCTTGCTGTCTACACTGGGGTGGCATGGGTGGCTTCGGCTGTTCACCATTGATGACATTACCAAGCTTACAGTGGTGCTAGATGTTTACAAATGAGCTAGATGATCTACTAAAGCCTAGTTGCAACCAAAGAGGGAACAAGTTAGGCTCAAATCACTACTCCAAATAGTGTTTGGATTTTATTTGATTTGCATCTGCAAGGTGTTTGATGAAATGGCCGCATGAATTCAAGTTTTGAATTTTGAAAAGATTTTTGGTGGGTGTGCTAGGTAGGTGCTGGTGAGTCTGTAGATGCTTGGGTTTTGAAAGTTGAGCTTGTTTGAGTGGTTTTTGAAAAAGTGGGATCTTCCCATATGATAAAGATTCAATTTTAAACTGTCATTTAAACTATGCATTTGAATGTTTCTGGATGATCACAAGGTGGGCCTTGATACTTTGTTATCATTACTATCAAGGGGTGCAAAGATCCAAACAATTTTTGTTAAGTTCTGAAAGTTAGAGACGGCCAAAGTAGGCATGGGAGTTAAATTGGTCAAAATGACCATTCCCTTATTTTGTTTGTTTTGATTTATTTGTCTTTGGGAAAAGTGTGGGGATTGTCTAGATGATGTTTATTTCACCTAAGAATCCTTCTACAAGAAAAGAAACACATAAACAAGGCAATTCAAAAAGAATTCAAAATGGGATGCATACACACATGCATGCTTTCATATTTTTATTTAGAAAAGTTTTTGTTAACCCTAATTTTGATGCATAGAGTTTGATGATTGTAGTTTAATATTTTTGGGGTGTTACAAACCTTCCCCCCTTAAACAAAATCTCGTCCCGAGATTTGAAAAGGATGAAAAGTTTACCTAGGATTTGAAGAGATCGGGAAACTCCATCCTGATGTGACTCCCAGGTAGCTTCCGCTGAATTTTGAGAAACTTGATGCTTCGGGTTCTGGTGGTTCGGAAAGCTTCTTCCAAAATACAGATGGGTACTTCAGGATAGGTCAGGTAATCGTTGATTTCTATGGTCCGGTGATCAATATTCTTGAACACTTCCGTCTTCTCCAGAACTTCGAGGCACTTGCGAAGTAATGAGATATGGAACACATTGTGCACGGCTGACATCTCTTCGGGTAGTTCCAATTGATACGACACTTCTCCTCGATGGTTCAGAATTTTGAAAGGTCTGATATATCTGGGGGCTAACTTTCCTTTGAGTTGGAAACGCTGCATTTCCTTCAATGGCGACACTTTTAGATACACAAAATCTCCTATGTTGAAGGCGAGGTCTCGACGTCTCTTGTCGGTGTAACTCTTCTGTCTGGACTGGGCTGTCTTGAGGTGCTCACGAATCTTTGTGAATCTTCTCTTCTACTTCTCGTAGGATATCGGGTCCGAAGATCTGACTCTCTCCTACTTCCGACCAGTTCAAAGGGGTGCGACACTTCCTTCCGTACATGAATTCAAATGGGGCCATTTGCAAACTAGCTTGATAACTGTTGTTGTACGAAAATTATGCAAATGGCAGACAGTCTTCCCACTTAGATCCATATTCTAACACACATGCTCTCAGCATATCTTCGAGTATTTGATTTACTCGCTCTATTTGTGTCACATCCCAAAATTTTCCAAATTTTGAAATGTGAAAAATAAATAAACAAAATAAAAATTTGTTGAAATTTAGGGTGAGAAGAAACTTTTTGATTCCAATTGGAAACATCAAAACCTATTTTGATCAAATAAAATCCTAAAGGGATTTAAAAAGATAAACAAATAATAAATAAAGTTATAATAGTTGGAATCACCATTTTTGGATCTTTAAATAAAAATATATGGTTTTTATAAGCAAAGGTAGAAATAATGAATAGGGACTATTTTTAAAAGAGCCAAATTAAATCTTGGCCAAGCATTTAAAATAAAAATATTTTGTTTGATAAAAATAGTAAAGGTTTATTTAAATAAAACCATGAGGATTTATTTATATCCAAATTTTATTTAAGTATAGACATTTTCCTATTTTGAATAAACATTAAAAACTTATTAAAGTGTTTTCAATAAAAATTCAAAGTGTTTTATATTTTCAATTAAAACCTACTGAAAAGGTTTTGGTAAAATTTAGAAAGTCAAATAGAGTTTTAAACATATTTGAATCCTATTGAAATAAAGACTAAAGTCTATTTATTTAATCTTAATAGATAATAAACCCTAAAAATTATTGTTCTAAATTTGACTTTAGTTTGTATTGTTAAACAGTATTAAAATCAACACAAAGTTTGGTGGAAGTTTGAATTCATTTGGAGTTTGAATTGTTTGAATGAAAAATCAAAACAGAAATTCAATACAGAAAAAGAAAAAGGTTTGTATAAAAAAAGAAACAAAGCAGCCCAGCCAGAAGGCCCAGTCCAGCCCACTCGTAGCCCACCTGCTCACCCCTCTGGCGAAACGTTTTCCACCCAGGAATCAACCCGCACAGTCACTGAACTGCGGACCCCACTCCCTCTCCCTCTCCCTCGCAGACAGCACGGTCACACGTCGTCAGTCGTCGTCTCCACCACGTCCGTTTCCCCGTCGCTGTTTCTGCCTTGAATCAATGGTGTTAATTCGCGTTGATGGCTGAGTTACTCCTCGCCGTGACCACGCGCCTTTAAACTCCTCTCCCTTCTCTTCCATTCCCCCCAAGCAGCATCTCCTCTCTGCCACCGGGCTGCTCCAATTTCGAGCTCGAGCACCACTGCTCCGATGAGCTTCTCCAAACGATTTTGGCGCCGTCCAATTGCCCCTCGCCTCCCAGAGCACACAGGCTTACTCCCCATCTCCTGGCGCATCTCCTAGTGTCGCTTGCTAGCCCGCGCATTCACCGTAGCCTCGGCAACCTCGACACCTGAGCGCCGCCGCGTCTGCCATCGCTCCGACGAACTCCCTGGTAAGCACAGATTGCCCTGAACCCTCTTGTTGATGCTCCCATGATCCCCAGTACCGTGCGCATCTAACCGTATGTTTCATTTGCCTTAGCGCGCTCTCAAGCTCCGTCCCCGTCGACAAACAGAAGCGTCTGGTGCCGCTGCTAGCTCCGGCGAGCAATAGCCGTTGCTCCAGTGCGCCCCTCGACAAGCCGACCACACCTCGAGCTTCACCGCAACAGCGCGAGCACGGTGAGCATACTCACTCCCTCCCTCGCTTCCTGAATCATCGCCAACGCCACCGCCCGAGCATGCGCCACCGCGCACCGTCGAGCCAGCGCCGCCAGTTCTTGGCAGTATGCTGTGAGCCGTCCGATGTAGATCCAGCGATAGAGATAGAATCATTAAACGAAAGGGTATCGTGTGTTGTGTGTCGTGCGATTTCCTTAGATCTGACGGCCAGTATTGCTTGATCCATGCGAACCGGTACCGTCTAGTTAGATTCAGCCACGTGGCCAGACTCAGGATTTGAAATAGAAATTTGATCTATTAGATTTGCAAACTAGCAAAATTCATAACTTTAATTCTACACGTCCAAATTTTGCAAATTTTATATCAATGGAATCAGAAGAACAAGTACTTTGCAACCATGCACTTTGTTTAATCTTTTGTTTCTGGAAAATTGGTTGGAATTACAGAAACTTGTGTAGGCATAATTTGAATATAAAAATTATTCTAGATATATTTTTAAGGTGAAATCTTTGATAAATGGATTGTTTTGAACCTACTGACCATAGGAACCAACTTATGGATTTAAAAATGTATGTTGTGAAGTTGAGGAATAAATATTTGAATTGGAGCATTTCTAGTCAAATAAAAATATTGTTTATGTGTTAAAAATGATTTTTGAGTAAAGCCTTTGGGAAATGATGTGATTCAAACCTTCTGACCCTAAACACCAAGTTTTTTGATTTAAGAACATATTTGATGAACCATATAAAGTTATTACTTTGCTAAAAGATATTTTCAACAACATAAAATATCACCCTAGCATAATATTTGGTTTATGAGATGAAACCTTTTACAAATTGTTTTAACACTTTTGTAAATGACCAATGTGAGCTTGAAAATGTTTAGAGCCTAGTAGAAACCACTTTTCCAAATAAAACTATCTTTGGCATGCTTGCATGCATGACCTTGTTTTGTTATTTTATGTGTGATAAATTGTTTGAATGCTAGTTGAATATGTGTTTGCTTGATTGAATTGTAGTGAAGTTAGAAGAGTGTGATATTTTCAAGATCAAGAAGTGAACCAATACCCACTACTAAAAGGCAAGTGACACTATCATCCATGTCCTACTATTTTCATTACACTTAGTGCATTTTTGTAACATGCATGATAAGGACTACTATATTTTATGCTATGCTAAATCCTAATAGGATACCCTTATATCTCCCGTAGTGAAAACATTGTAGTTGTAGTAAGCTTAGCCCTGCTATATATTTGGGATGGGATACATGATATGATTATATGAAGTGTTGGAAAGATATATGTTTTATATAATAAAACAAGTACTGAATGAACCACCTGGGTGGAAAAGGATACTCAAGATTTGGACAAGGTGGCAACAAAGGGAACCATGTTTATATGGCTATCTTTTTGTGTGTGAACTAGAAGAAAACCACCCAGGGACTTAGAGATTGAACATGTTTCTCGTACAGTGGCTTCCGTGTACAGCCACATGCTAAATGGGCTCTGGCTTAGTCAACTACATAGTGGAAGACCCATGAATTGGCATCTTCAGGTTAACTAGAATTGTGTAAGGGAAATTTATCCCTACATTGGTGCCTAGTTGACAAGCTAGCATTGTGTATTGGGAGGACTACTATGGAAAGACTCTGTCACATTCTCAATCTGCCAGTACTCCATTTTGGTGAGTACTTATCCAGCGGCCACTGGTGGCATCAAGACAAGATTGTGTCATGTGGGTAAAGTGTACAACTTCTGCAGAAGATCAAATTCTAAGTACTTAGCCGTGTCCCTGGTTATGGACAATTCTGAGCAACTAAGGCCTGAAGCTATGGAAGATCTCGACATTCCAATTTCTCAAAGTAAAACTTGATGGTGCAAACAAGGGATTAGAAGCACTTGGAGTTTTCCAAGGAGTTCAGAAATATTTGACAAAAGATCAAAACTATTTTGAAAAGATAGGATAAAATTATATTGCTTTATGCAAAAGAGCCTAAACCCTACTTAGCCAAATATGCATGTAATGATACGATCCACTTATTTCTACATAGTAGTGAAACTTGCCAATACAATTCAAATGTATTGACCCTTGTGGCTGCAACTTATTATGTTGCAGGTTTGTTTGATGTTAGTGAAGTGTGTTGAATAGGATTACAAGTCTACAACCAACATGATTGCATGTGGCACTTTGAAGATGAAGGACCCCATGCTATAGTTATTTCTGCTGCATTGTAATGTGATAGCCAAATGAGCTATGTAAGATGTAATGAATTATTTTATTCCTAGTTATAAAGTTGTATTATGACCTTTGTTTCTTGATATTACATCTTAACTGTGGATGCTAGCTATTGATCCAGGGACTAGCATTGTAAACACAGGGATCTCTACCTTATTAAAGGTTGGGAACCTTACAGTTTGTCCATCGGTCTGAGGGTGATACGAGGTGCTGAAATCTAGGTGGGTTCCTAAACCTTCTTGAACTTTATTCCAGAATCTCAAGGTAAACTGAGTTCCTCGATCCGATATGATGATCTTGGGGACTCCATGCAAACTGACGATTCTAGCGATGTATAACTCCGCTAGCTTCAAACTCTGATATGTGGTCTTGACAGGTAAGAAATGGGAGACTTTGTACAATCTGTCCACTATGACCCAGATAGAGTCATTTCCCCTACTAGAAGTAGGCAATCCGGTGATAAAGTCCATTCCAACGGAATCCACTTTCCATTCCGGAATCTGCAAGGGTTGCAGCAATCCAGCGGGTCTTTGATGTCCGGCCTTGACTCGCTGACATATATCACACTTGGCGATATAGCTTCCGATTTATCTCTTCATCTTATGCCACCAAAATTGCTCTTTCAAGTCTTGATACATCTTCGTTCCTCCGGGGAGGATAGAATAAAGAGTATCATGAGCTTCCTTCAGAATAACTTCTTTCAACTCATAATCTGCTGGTACACAAAGGCGTCCTTTGTACCACAGAACTCCTTCTTTGTCTTCGGTGAATCCAGGTACTTTGCCTATACCGATATGACGCTTGATTCCGTCAATACTAGCATTTCCTTTCTGCGCCTCTTTGATTCGGCTGATCAAAGTGGGTTGAAGTTCTATGCTAGCCAAAAATCCTTCACTCACTAATTCCATTCGAAAATCTACCATCTCTTTGTGCAAACTTGGTTGCTCCTTCAACATCATGGAGTTCAAGCGGCACGGCAATCTTCTAAGGGCATCTGCTACCACGTTGGGTTTACCAGGGTGATAGTGAATGTCCAGATCGTAATCCTTGATTAACTCAATCCATCTTCTCTGCCTCATATTCAACTCCTTCTGAGTGAATATATACTCCAGGCTCTTGTGATCCGAATAAATCTCACAACTATTTCCCATTAGGTAATGCCTCCATGTCTTCAGAGCAAGAACTACGGCTACGAGTTCGAGGTCATGGGTTGGGTAATTTTGCTCATGTTGTTTCAGTTGTCGAGATAGATAGGATATAACTTTGCCTTCTTGCATTAGCACACATCTGAGACCGATCTTGGATGCATCACAATACCCGTCGAAGGGCTTCGTGATATCCGGCATGATTAAGATTGGGGCTGAAATCAATCTCCTCTTGAGTTCTTGAAAACTCGCTTCACATTTGTCTGTCCATTCAAACTTCTTGTCCTTTTTCAGGAATTGGGTCATGGGTCTGGCGATACTCGAGAATCCTTCTACAAACTTGCGATAGTATCCCGCCAATCCGAGAAATGCACGAACTTGGGTTTGAATGGTTGGGGCTTGCCAATCTTCGATATCTTTCACTTTTACAGGATCAAATGGCAATCCCTCCGGCTGAGACAATGTGGCCGACGAATCCTACCTCCTGTAACCAGAATTCACATTTGCTAAACTTGGCATACAGCTGATGCTCTCTAAGGGTTCCAAGAATGGTCCTTAGGTGTAGCTCATGTTCTTCTTCCGATTTGGAATAAATCAGAATGTCATCGATGAAAACAACAACAAACTTATCCAGGAAGTCCATAAAAATATTATTCATGAGATTCATGAAATAAGCGGGAGCATTGGTTAATCCAAAAGACATGACGGTATACTCGTATAATCCATATCTGGTGGTAAAGGCAGTCTTGGGAATATCCTCTGCCCGAATTTTGAGTTGATGATAGCCAGTCCTAAGATCAATCTTAGAAAACACTTAGGCACCGGTCAACTGATCAAACAAATCTTCTATCTTGGGCAAGGGGTACTTGTTTTTGATGGTGACATCATTCAACTTCCGATAATCCGTACACAAACGGTTACCTCCATCCTTCTTGTCCACAAACAAGACAGGTGATCTCCATGGTGACGCACTTGGTTGAATCAATCCAATTTCTAGTATGGCATCCAGTTGCTTCTTCAGTTCTGCTAGTTCAGACGGGTTCATACTATATGGTCTCTAGGCTATGGGTCCTGTTCCGGGGATTAGTTCGATGATAAACTCAATATCCCGATCTGGGGGCATACCGAGCAAAACATCTAGAAATACATCGGGGTATTCACAGACTATTCGGACTTGGTCAATTGTAGGTTGGGCTATACTCTTGTTGCACTTGAATTGACGAGGTAAGGTTTCAGATATATGCTCGACTGATATTCCGGTTGTACTGGTCATGGTGATGGCTTTCTTGGCACAGTCAATCAATCCTTTATGTTTGGACATCCAATCCATTCCTAGTACTACTTCCAAACCTTTAGTTCTGAGTACTATCAGGTTAGCATAAAAATCTATGCCATGGATTCGGATAGGGACGGCTTTGCAAATTTGCCTAGCCTTGGTGGTTGAACCGGGAATTTGAACGATCATAACATGCTTCAGTTTTGTTGGTTGAATCTTACTAGTGCAGGCAAATTCTTTGGTGACAAATGAATGCGATGCACCAGAATCAAACAACACTCTTGCAAGTACTGAATTAATAGAAAACATACCTAGCACGACGTCTGGTGCTTCCTGAGCTTCTTCAGCATGCATGAGAAAAAGACGGTCGTTGCGGCTGAGCGAATTCCCTGGGGAAAACCTCCTTCCTGGTTGAACACGACACTGCTGCTGAGCTGGGGCATTTGCATTGGGGGCTGCAGTATTCTTCTTGTTGGGGCACTCGTTGGAGTAGTGACCCTTATTTCCACAGTCGTAACAAGTCACTTGTGACTTGTCCTTTGTTGTAACATGCACAACATTGCTTCCAGTCCTCGGGGTAGTGTTGGGGTTGGCAGTAGCATTGTTGTTGTTGAACTTGGGTGGGGCACGATTGAAATTGCTAGAGTTGCCGGGGTTGTTGTGATTTCCTCCGGGCCTACGGTTTCCACGGTTGGGATAGGTCGAACGGTTCATTGGGGGTCTGTTGGTTCTCGGGGCAAATCCTAGAGATGGGTTCGGGCGGTACTTTGTGGTCTGATGGGTTCCGGGTTGATGCATCATGCGACGCTTGCGGTTCTCATTGGCTTGGTTGATCTTTCCTTCCATATGGTTGGCAGAGTCGACAAGGGCTTCGATATTCGCAAAGGGGATATTGACTAACACAGTATGCATCTCATCGTGCAGACCATTTAGGAATCTTTCTTTCTTCTTGGCTTCGTTGTCGATCTCATCCGGGGCATACCTAGCTAATGACAAAAATTTGTCACGGTATTCCACTACGGTCATCCTTCCTTGCCTCAGTTCTCTGAATTCGTCTCTCATTCTCTTGATCAAACCTAGTGGCACATGGGTTCTGCTGAACTTGACTTCGAATTCCTCCCAGGTCATCATCTGTCCTCCGGTCATTGCACGAACACTGTTCCACCATGCTCTGGCATCTCATCTCCGGCTAGATAGCGGGTGGCGAACAGAACTTTCTCGTTAGCTTCCACTCCGGCAACTTCTAGGTTATTTTTCATGGTTTGCAGCCAATCATCAGCGTCTAAGGGCTCTTCCGACTTAGTGAAAACAGGTGGGTTGGTGTTCTGGAAATTCTTGAGCTTAGATCCATGGTTGCCCTGGTTTCCGTGGCCTTGATTGTTGTGGGCTAGCTGAGCTATCTATTGAAGGGTGGCTAGGTTGGCTTGACGTTCCGCTCTTTCAGCTTCGCGGTCAGAAACCAACATTTGCAGGATCTGCAACATCGGGTCCGGGGATGAACCACTTCCTCTGCGTGGCATCTGAAGATTGAGATAGATCATGAGAAAAGAGGGAAATTTCTAAGGTTTAGGGCTTTGAAAAGTTTTTTAAAGTTTGACTCAGATTTTCTAACAACTTGCTTTTCATTCATTCATAGCACACGATACAAACACACACCACAACAAAGTAAACAGATGGTTTTAGGAACCATTCTGGAAACTACGATACAGTGGGACCGAATACTACTCACTACGCTAGTGCTCAAGTGCTACTACTCCTCGGAGTCGGTGTAGTCGTCATCCTCATCATCATTGTCGTCATTGATGAAGGCAAAATCCTCCTCATCGGTGAACAAATCCATAGCCTGATCCCCAGAAAATCATCATCGCTGAGATAGGAGTAGGGGTCTCCATGAAGATCCTCTCCGGCATTCTCCCTTTCTTCCAACTGCATGTCTCTCTCATGGATGGTCTCCTCCAAATACGAGATACGGTGGCGAAGATGGGCAATGATGCACTCCTTCTTGTCGAGCTGACGGCAGCGAGACTTGCGATCCTTTGCTAACATGGCGATGGTCTGATCCTTCGTCTTGATAATGGCGGACATGTGGTTGGAGTAGTCACGGCAATTATCCAACTCCTGCTGACGATCGTACATCATGAAGCTAAGGTGTTCCAACTGAGTCTTCAGCTCGTGGTGGTATGGGGCTTCCAGTGGCTGTCCCATAGCATCACGCCTTGGACAAAACTCAAAGCGGGTACCCTTGATCTGGTTGATACTCTGCCCACACAGACGGGCAAGAGCTTCATGCATGGCCCTGGTAAGTCCATCGAGCCAGTTGTTCTCTCTTAAGGTAAACTGAATTCCCTCAGCAGTGGGAGGTTCAATCTTTCCTCGGAGACTTGCAACAATTAGCCACTGTAGATCTTCTCCTCCTTGATCATTGAGCTGAGCTCCGAAGAACTCGGGGTGCAGACGCTCCAGAAGTTCTAAAAGCTGGTCCAAATCCCTCTCAAAGATAAGGTCTCCTCCATTTCCCAACTGGTAAAACTTGTTGTACTTCACGTCCATCTAAAAGAATATAAGATGAGTAAGTTACTAGAGTCATCAAGTGTGTCAAATTTTATGTATTTTGCAAGAGTTTTTGAGGAACATGAATTTTCATGAAAGAATCAAAGTGATAAGAATGGGAATAAGTTTTTGTAAATATTTGCTTTCTTTGGTTTTGAAACTAAGTTTTTGATTCCAAACGTCCAGTCTAACTAGGGTCTCCTATGGTCAGGATGGCTCTGATACCAACTTGTCAACACCCGGATTTTTAATCCCAGATGCCTGTTATGCCATACATCGCAATCCCAGGATTACCATTTTTGTGAGACATAATAGAATTGGATACCACAGTACATCATCCATTACAAACCATACATAAGGTCTTACACAAATAAGGATCTCATGATCCAGTTCTTAATACAACTCAAGCAGCGGAAATACGTAATAATAACAGTAGCGTAGGCAAAGCTCCATCTTCGGGGTCACAGGCAATGCTGACGATGGGAGATGATCCTAGTTTTCGTAACCTTCCTAGGGTCCATCCTCCAGGTACTCCTCTTCATATTCTGGCCACGAGAATAGCCAGGGACAAAGCCATAAGTACTCTTTAAGTACTCGCAAACTAATACTAACAAGTGAAGGGGGTTTTTGGTAGTAGGACACTAAGCTCTATGGTTGTTTTGCAAAAATCCAGATTTACATCTACTAAGTTCAGAAGCAAGAAAAGCTAGTCAAATTTTATAACACCTAAGTCGGAACTTGTATTTCATATCACAACTCTGTTGTGGTCAAGTCAAAGTCTCAGTTCGTTTCAAAAGTCCTTTTGAAAACATCTGATGGGGGAACAGTATGGCCACTCCAACTGTCCATAACCGCGGACGCGGCTATTCGAATAGTTTGACACTCTACAGAGATTGTACACTTTCACCGCAACATTCGATACATCCGTCAGGAACAAATCCTGAATTCACCATACTCAGTATGCGGATAATCAATCCTAACCTTTCAATTACACACCCTAGTATAAGCACCTCTCCTGTGAGTTTGGCCTCCCAACCATGACCAACTGTCATCTTGGGTATTGTATAGGTGGACAATCTTCACAAGGTAGCCTCAGCTCAGACCTTGGTCGTGAGGGAACCAATACTAAGGTATATAAGCTTCCAGTCAAGCCCTACCCAATTCTCGGGTATTGTGGTTGTATGGTAAAATTGGAATGGTATCGCATCCAGACAACCATCAGTTTTATAAAGGGCTAAGGCTCATGCCTCAACATTTTCATCACCATAAAATCATCTGGTGTTCGGAAACACATGTCCAAAACATTTCAATAGAATGATCCATCATTCCAAGGTTTTCATAACCATTTTTCCAAAAAGTATTCCCATCTAAGTTGATCAAGTTTTATGCTTAGCACTAGCATCTACAAGTGGGGGTAAGTACTAATGAGGGGTGGTAAACTAGTGGAGTTTAACAAAGTTCAATCTCATGCCTTAGGATGACATAAAGATTATCTAGCTTAGGACAAATTTTATGCTCTTTATGCAACCTTCAATTATCTTTCTAGTATCTACAATTCACTTAAGTAAACTCTAAGTAATAGCTTTGATAAAGAAATACAGTATAAAGCTTGTAAGTAAAACTAGGATTGGTTTATCAAGTGGTTATGATCATATATGCTTAAGGCATATAGTTGGCATGGTAACAAGCAAGTATTTGATTGCATAGGTATAGTATCTTGCAAGTGTTAACTTGCACAAGTATCAGTATAAGCTTGCCTTGTGCAGAGCAGTGGTTGAAGTTCTCCTCGGCTTCTCCTTCGTAGTATCCTCCTTCCTCTTCGTATCCTTGGTCGGTACTAGCGTCTATGAATAAATACGAGGTACACAATCACCAAACAATACTTAACTACTTTCAATCATCACACAAAGGGGTTCTATAGATGATCTAGCATCATCACTAACATTACAAGATTAAAGCTTGGTTTAAATTCTTTTATTTTTAGAAAAGTAATTTCTACTCATTCAAAACTACTTAAGATTTAATATTCTCCAAACCAAACATGGGATCATGTTGACACATGTCATCACCACACATTTCGGTATATGGGAATTTGATTTAAAGTGGTGTCACAATTTAATAAGGTTTAACCTTTTATTTTACTTAAATAAAGTGGCTAGAAATGCCTATGTGGCATTCTTTTATTACTTGAACATTATTTTTGTAAGTAAACCCAAATATTTTTATATATTCTGAAAGGTATGATTAAATGTGATTTTTGAGAGTTGGAATCAACTCAAAAGCTATTATGGTTTAAATTTGAAAAATGTTTGAATGCAGAAAAGGTTCTGCCTTGTTATTTTTACCAAGGTTGATCTATTGATTCAAATGATTTTAATCCAACAGGCTTGGATTAAGAATTTCAATATCTTTCTAAAAAAATTGGTTTCATTCAATTTGGTGCACTGAATCGAGCTGGGTTGATTTTTGAAACTAGGTACAGAACTGTGTTTGAATTAAAATGGAAAAAGTTAAATTCAAACGACTGGGCTGCGCGGGAAACGATAATGGGCCGGCCCGGTGTCACTCTGCGGCGCGGGGCTCAACTGACAGGGGGTTCCACAGTCAGTGGCTCTTTAAACGTGAAGCGGTACGGGGCAATCTCATCTGCACGATCTAAGTCTAATCAAACGGCTGTTACTCATCGTCCACGTCGGGCGGCGCCGGCGAGAATGAAATCTAACGCGGCAGGTGGGGGTCGTCGGGGGCTCACTGGGGCTCAGGCGAGGGTCGGCGAGGCGGGCGAACTATGAAGTCGACGACGGCGAACCTCCTGGTACCGACAGCTTCTCCTAGGGTGGACGAAATCGACGGCGTCCTTCTTCTCTAGAGGAGGCCTGCTCCGGCCAAATTTCGGCGATGCGCTGCGCGCCTTGCTCCGGGAACAGGGTGGAACGATCAGTGAGGAGAGGGGAGTGAGATGGTGTGAAGAGTTTGAGCGGGGGAGGCCTCTATTTATAGTCTCGATGACAAGACCGAACGGGATGGGCAGGCGACGGTGGCGACACGGCTACGATCAGCTAGAGGCATGGCCGGCGGTGGCGATCGATCGGTGGTCTCCTGGCGATGCTCTATGGCTTTAATGCGCATGTAGGGGCGGTGGCAAACGGTCTGGAACATGCGATGCTCTGCGCAGCAGAGGCGGCGTCTTCGACGGCGAGCGGTGGCTGTGAGGCATGGGGTGGTGAACGGGGATGTCTGGCGGTCTCCTGGGACGGTGGTGATGCACCCGTAATGGCCTTGTGTAGGCGTGTGTCGAGGGTGGCGCTCTGGCGCACGCTCGGCATGGTTGACATATGCACGGGCGCGGCGTTGCTGGGTGCTCTGTTCGATGTCTTCGAGGCAGGGCTGGTCGAGAGGGGGCGGTGAGGCATGGGTGATCTCCCAGACAAGGTTAGCACGGCTAGTTCCTCTCTTAGCTTGCTGTCTACACTGGGGTGGCATGGGTGGCTTCGGCTATTCACCATTGATGATATTGCCAAGCTTACAGTGGTGCTAGATGTTTACAAATGAGCTAGATGATCTACTAAAGCCTAGTTGCAACCAGAGAGGGAACAAGTTAGACTCAAATCACTGCTCCAAATAGTGTTTGGATTTTATTTGATTTGCATCTGCAAGGTGTTTGATGAAATGGCCGCATGAATTCAAGTTTTGAATTTTGAAAAGATTTTTGGTGGGTGTGCTAGGTAGGTGCTGGTGAGTCTGTAGATGCTTGGGTTTTGAAAGTTGAGCTTGTTTGAGTGGTTTTTGAAAAAGTGGGATCTTCCCATATGATAAAGATTCAATTTTAAACTGTCATTTAAACTATGCATTTGAATGTTTCTGGATGATCACAAGGTGGGCCTTGATACTTTGTTATGAGTACTATCAAGGGGTGCAAAGATCCAAACAAGTTTCTATTAAGTTCTGAAAGTTAGAGACGGCCAAAGTAGGCATGGGAGTTAAATTGGTCAAAATGACCATTCCCTTATTTTGTTTGTTTTGATTTATTTGTCTTTGGGAAAAGTGTGGGGATTTTCTAGATGATGTTTATTTCACCTAAGAATCCTTTTACAAGCAAAGAAACACATAAAAAGGGCAATTCAAAAGAATTCAAAATGGGATGCATACACACATGCATGCTTTCATATTTTTATTTAGAAAAGTTTTTGTTAACCCTAATTTTGATGCATAGAGTTTGATGATTCTAGTTTAATATTTTTGGGATGTTACATCCACTAAGTCATCATCATCTGAACTAGGATCACCCCCTCGTAACCATGAGGAAGCATCCTTAAGCACACGTTGATCTGCCGAGTTTTAGGATTAGGTTATACTTCTCTATGATCTTAGAATTCGGTCACCAAGCGTTCATAACCGTGAACATGGCTTTTAAAAAAGATTTAACCCTGCAGGGGTGTACAACTTTACCCACACATACCAACCTACTCTTAATGCTAACGTTTTAGCCCTCTTCCTTAGAAGGCCAGCAGAGGGTGGTTGGCCACGACCATTACCTTGCCTTCGCCGAGACCATGAGTCACACCCTAAGGATGGTTCCGCCATAACGGGTCAAATCCCGAAGCCAGTACCAAGAGATGTGAGGTGAGGTTGGATTACCAGGGGATCCATTGACCACAAGCAACCTTAGCCACGCTTACCTACCTGTTATGATGCACCTTCACCCGCCAAATATTTCAAAAGGTTTTCAATGCGTATATTGAATGGAACTCCCGAACAATGTGACTCATTGAAAATACTAGGCAAGTTAATGAGGAGAGGGGTTCCCAAGCCCCGTGTGGTTGTACGATCGTCTCGGTTCCTAGTGGTGGCGAGCATGGGACTAGAAAAATCACATCCCACCGTGGCCTCCCATACAAGCCTTAGCATGTTTAACCTATACCACTGATCTCATCTCTTCATGATCTCCTGTCATACTAGATTCTCTGCATCTGATACATCATCTGGATGAACTAGACTCAGCGGCTATGCATGGATAAGAAGGACACAGATATATGCTCTAGCAGTGCACACAAGACAAACCTAGTTATGCTAGGAGAAGTGGATTAGGTAATGTAAACTCAAAGAGAGTAATGCAATAGATAGGATACTTATCGATAAAAGACCACACTAGAATCGTATGCATCATGGATGGAATTGAAATGCTTTCAAAATCATAGGATTATATCATGGTGGGCCTATGCTTGACTTTGACAGTTGATCTCAGTCTTCGATCTCGATCTCGATATCGTATTCTATCGGGAAGAAGCAAACATTGGAAAGAGAGGAAACAATCAACACATTGTATCGATGCAATGCTCAAGCAAGTATGATGATATGACAATTTGAATTGTACTGAAATGTAACACTAGGACATGCTCGATAGTTTAATCGGGATTACGAGGGGTGCAAACCCTAACTCGGGGAAACTCCGGAATCACCTATGAGTGTTACTATGTTCTTTTATTTAAAATTGTCATGGAAATTGTTTAAAATGCATGATTATAGCTTAAATAGATAGATCTCGTGTTTCTGAACATTTTGATATATTATACATTTTTTTTGACTTATAATAATTAGTTATGGAATTTATAAGATTTAAACATTTTTTGGAATAATTAAACCAATTTAATTGATTTACTGCTTCACTATCATGTCATTAATATGGCCAGGTACTTTGTTACTGCATCTAATCCTACCCACGGGCACTGTCAGAAGGGCCCAGGGCCATATGGACAAGCCACGCTGGCAATGCTTGCGCAATGATGACAAGGGCGCCACGTCGTGGCCACGCAAATGCCACGTCAGCCACACGGGAGCCCCACCTACGATCGACAGCGGCAGCAGCTCAGACTACCATGGCCACGGCAGTAGCGAGCACACGGGGAGATGTGAAGGCACGCATCTGGCTCAGCGCGATGCGTCCGACCTTATAGCGGCGGTGCCGCTTGGTTTGGGTCATCGGATCTAGGGCTTTGACGAGCGGGCAGGGATGGAGCTCACAACACGATGACGAGCGGCACTTACGGTGCGCGAGAAGGAAGGAGGGTAGGTGCCTGAGCACTAGGAGCTCACCACGAATGCAACGGTAGGATCCGCGAGGCCGGGTGAGGTCAAGGATGGCGATGGCGGTGGTAGTCGGGCTCGGGGAAGACGGTGTCGATGATGCTGATTTAGAGCATCAGGGCTTGATTCCTTCGGCTGGGAGGTAGAGGGTGGGGATATGAAGCTTGTGGGCATACCGGCTTGGCTCTAGACGGCGACGATTCGTCTGCGAGGATCTACTAGGGTTTGGGCTTGCGCGGAACAGAGAGGGAGAGAGAGCATGCGAGGGGGAGAGGATAAGGGCGAGAGCGACATGTGTGTCATGGGCTTATCCACGTCCAGGAGCGGCAGCCGGGATCGCAATGCGGCGACGACATCGGGAGGCTCCGGCAGTGATATGCAAGAGCTTGCCTCCTCGAGGAAGACGACGGCGGGAGAGGAAAAGGGGTACGCAGGTTTCGGTGGTCCATGCTGGGCCGCTGGCTTGCACGCGCGAGCGGAAAGGAGAGGAAAGAGGAGAGATGGGTCGGCTGGGCTGCTGCTGCTGGCTCTGTTTTTTATTTACAAAATCTTTTCTTTTTTCTGTTTGTACTTTCTCTTTGTATTTCATTTCAAAATCTGTTTGAATAATGTCAAAATACTAGAAGCTTTTATAAATTACACAAACTACTGTGGGGCCCTTTTATTCCATTTGGGATCCAAATGTTTTGATAGTTTTCAAAATATTCAAAACCATTTGAATTGTTTTCAAATAGAGGGAGAGGGTAGGGTTTAGGGTTTTTCATTTCTATTTTATTCAATGCATTTTTAAGAGATGATGCTCATGCTATACACGATCAACCCTAATGTAGGGTTAACTAAAACTGGGGTGTTACAGCTCTATCCCACTTACGACAATCTCGACCCGAGATTCCTAAAGTAGGAAGAGAGACAGAGAGAGAAACAGGGTCACCCTAAGGATAAGACGGAAACACTCTAAACAATACACATAGTATCTCATGGTCAACTCTTGGATGGAGCATTCAGAAACAACTCTGAGATGACAAACATGAAATACATCAAGGTAACGGAGAAAACAAGACGAGAAGGTTTCAAGTTTGTTTAGATAGATGGTCTTCATAACGATTGAGACCATGGAGATTCGAAGAGTTTAATCTTCCGAGGGAGAAGTCTTCCAACAAAAATAACTGAACATAGACTTCGAGAGGGAACCTCTACTAATCGGCTTAAGTAGAGATTTCAGGTTGCAAAGATATGGATAGAAAAAACCAAGCCGTTGAACTACTTTTGAAACAAAAGGGTCTCTCTTTCATTCAATAGAAGGCTAAGACATGAAGGTGTTTTGTGGCGAGGACTCATAAGCGTCGCAAGGAACATGTAGCAATAGAACTCTGATTACCAAAATTCATAGTCACTCTTAAAACATGGTTGACAAAACGAAGGAAAATCTTTATTCATTCAAGTCTATCAAAATCTTTGACAAAGATCACGTTATCACTTTACACCACTAGATGAATAGATAAGAAGATTCCTAATGACATGATAAGGAAGAAACTTCATTCTCAGACTTCAATTACTTGGCTCACCAAAGTGTTTGCCAACATAAATGGGACTGGAGGATCGACCGAGAGACATTTAGAAACACTACTTTAAATGTTCTCTTGGATGTTCGAGAAATCAAACATCAAGTAAAGGTCGGACTTCGGAGACAAAGGAAACCATAAGCACAACTCCTATAATAGAAGATCCTCATGAAGAGTGGTTGTTATTGCCGGATCAAGAGAATACGACAGAGGGTCTTTCTGGCTAAGTGTGTCAACCATTACATCAATCTTGCCAGATTTACAAAGATACCTATGTCAAAACCTTGAGGAACACCAACCATCGTTGCTTCTTGAGATTCAACTTTGGTTAGGTGGAATGATACTTCAGACTCAACATGTCCGAATAGAAAGTTTGCAACATTTACCACAAAGGTAAAGTTACTAGATTCTCAAGATATGTACTATAGTGTTAGGATCCACAAGATGAGCTAGATTGCTAGACCTATGTATTTAAATACTTATCAAGAGACAACTCCACATACATAAATATTAACAATAAAACACACATGTGTCCTTAAGATAAAAAGTATAACTTTGCTCGAATTCACGGTGACATCTTTCATCAACTACACATCAACTGGAGAAGGTTACTTCTAACATCCAAAACACATACTTCGAGATGACTCAAAGATGGTTCTCGAAATTATCCAACATTAATGCCAAATGTTCCATATGAATCTAGTATAACATGGAAAGGGTAAGGATATTGTCGATGGGATCAACAACAAACTTATAGAGACACTCCATTAAGATGGACTCATATGTTGCATGAACAAGACAAAAATATTGGTTAGAGAAAAGGACATGAGGATGTACTCAAGTGAAACATCACGAGTAGAAACATCATCAAGATAGTATTTGTAACTGAGTTTGATTGACGATAATCCAAATCAAATCAAAGTTAGTGGAAGATATCATATCCACAAAGGATATACTATCTTTCTTCAACACAGAAAAAACTAGACATCCCTTTAAGGAGGAACTGAGTCGGATAGAGATTTTGCATTACAACTCTCCAAGTTGTTGTTTAAGCTCAACCAACTAGTTCAGGGGTATCCAGTATGGATCATTGGAGAAAGGAGCAGTTAAGAGAACTTGCTTGCTCAAGAACATAACTTCACGGTCATGTAGAATAGTATCACGAACATAACATCCCTTTAACTTCTAGTAGACATCTAGAATATCACGAACCACAGATATGTCACTTAGTTCGAGAGGAAACTTGCTTTACAAGGCAAGAGGACACAGTCTCAGAGCTTCAGCACGAGCCTATCTCTTTTACCAAAGAATGGTGCACCAGAATAATGCACTTGGTAGCAGGACCATTCTTCGCTTGGTGATAGGGTTAACCAATCACGCTAAGAATGACACAAATTTCCTTGGAGTTCAAAACAATATTAATTGCTAATAACCACATTATTACGCACACACATCACTCATGGGCATGTAAGCTTCAAGGAAGTGTGGGTAATATGTGTAAAGCATCACTTCATTAAGAGGGTCATGAAACTCAGCACAACCTCTTAGTATAAAAAGGTGTGATACTTTAAGGTAGAACAGATAGAAGATAATCGATGCCTCTAGATTTGCGGACTACAATGCTTTGACCAGGTCCTAAATATGACGAGGTACTGGAGTTTGTTTATCTTGACATCCCAAAATGGTTTGTCTTGACAGACCACAAGAGTATCTTGCATCAGTAGACACCGATGCACAATTACTACTTGGCTACCAATTGGTAAACAAAGGTCGGAAAACACCAAGGGAAAAAGAAATATGCTAAGGTTGGAATCCCGAGGTGTGGATGCATAATTCAACAACCTTCCGAAAACCAATGCAGAGGAGGGGTAAAGTGTGGCAGAGTCACGAGTATAGATGTGAGACTCACGAGAAGTACTCTCGTCGTGATCTATTTGGTTCGATTAGAGAACATCTGCCATAGATAGTGGTAGAGGAAATCCTTAGTTGTCACAATTCGATCGTGCCAATGACCACAAGTTTTAAGGCTAGGATTGTAGTACCAGCCATCCTAAGGTAATGTGCGAACATTAAAAATTGGGGTCAAAAGGGTTGGACCCTGGGTTAAAGGTCAGCATCATGTACAAGATTCACAACACCTGAATCTAGCACAATCGGGGATCTTAGGTTCAAGTCCAAGAGTTAAAACCCGAGAAAGGAGTAACTACTACTTGAGTGACATAGCGTACACTGCAAGATAGTAACCACAAGGTAGCTTCCAAAAGAAGATACAACTTCTGAAGTACCTGGACAAATAAAAAGGAGGCACATGGGACGAAAGGAAACCTCAAAACCTAGAACATAATATTGTGGAACCAACAACATGATGTTGTGGCCCATAATATAGAGACATCATGATATAAAGGAATATCTCAGATGAACAAGAGAAAAGGGGAACAAGGAATTCACAACACACACACAATTCTAGAGAATTCAACAATAGGTCAATTGGTTGAGAAACGTCATGCCCAAAAAGCACATAAGCTTTGAAGGACTGGAAGATATATCAAAACATTTTCCAATATCAACACAAGACAAGATGAGCCAGAGTTAGAGCGAAACTGGATAAGTAGTAAAAGAAGCATACTAGAGTTTTTGCAAATACTTTTCACCTTTAAAATAGTTTTTGATGGGTTTCGCAGCATAGTAAATCAAAATTTTCTACGAAAGCGAACAGAAGGAAAGCCAAGATCTAATCTAGGAGATGCAAACAACGAGAGAGATTGGATTAGATCTTCATACCCTTGAAGATTCGCAGTGAACGTTCATTTAACGTGGGTGATGTAGTCGTACTCGCTTCTCCTCCTCGCGATCCGATCCGATCTAGCACCACAAGTGGCGGTGCCTCCGTGAGATGCACACGTGCGGCACCTCGACGTCTCCTCCTTCCTTGGACCAGCAAGTATGGTGGAGAGATGGATTGGATCTACAACACGACGGCGTGGTGTATTTGGTGGAGAATTTACTGCGTGGGCTTCCGCAAACAGTCGGGAGGGAGAGAGGAGGGCAGCAGGGCAACTAGGGTTTGGAGGAAGGTGTGTGGTGTGGGGGAGGGGGCGCACCAGACCTCTATATATAGAGGGGGGGGTGCGGCCAGCCCTTGCCCATCCTCCAAGCCTATCTCTAGTTTAAACAATTTAAACTCTCCCTTATCTAGAAATCCTATCTCTAGTTTAAACGAGTTTAAACTTATCTAGGATCGGTTGGGCCCTATGGGGCCTTGTGCCCCTATTGGCCCAATGCTGTGGACACTCCCTCATAGGCCCATGCCCCCTCCCGGAAGGTGGTACCACGTTGGCCCCCTTCCGGAAGGTTCTAGAAGCTTCCGGTACAATACCGATTAACCCGGAACAATTCCGAACTCCAAAAACTGCATTGCCTTATATGAATCTTATTCTCCGGACCATTCCGGAACCTCTCGTGATGTCCCGGATCCCATCCAAGACTCCGAACAAAAATTCATAAACCAAGTATCCAATCTATCCTAGCGTCGAGACACGTTAAGTGTGTGACCCTGTGGGTTCGAGACTATGCAGACATGATCTTCTATCGGTAATCAACAACGGGGTATGGGCACCCATATTGACTCCCACACATTCATCGATGATCATATCAGATGAACCACGATGCCAGGATTCAATCAATCCCATATATATATTCCCTTCGTCTCGCGATATTTTACTTGCCCGAGATTCGATCGTCGGTATCGTCATACCTAGTTCAATCTCGTTCACAGCAAGTACTTTACTCGTTCCGTAATCCGATATCACTTTGTGATTAACTCCTTAACCACATGCTTGCAAGCGGTGTTGATATCGATTACCGAGTGGGCCCGAAGTATATCTCTCCACTTGGGAGGGACAAATCCCATCTCGATACATACAACCCAAGATACTTTCCGATTACACGAGAGACACCTTTATGATCACCCTCTCATAGGATGACGTTTGATGACCTCAAAGCTTTCTTCCGATACCGGGAGTTGTATTATCTCATGGTCTAAGGAATACAATATTTGACATAAGAAAAACTTAGAAAGGCGAACACGATGACACGATCTAATTGCTTCGCTTAGTTTGGGTCTATCCACCATATCATTCTCCAATGATATGATCTCATTATCAATTGACAACTCATGTCTATGGTTAGGAAACCTTAACCATCATTGATCAATGAGCTAGTCCATAGAGGCGTACTAGGGACACGACGTTGTTCACAAACCACACAAGTATTAAAGTTTCCGCTTAATACAATTCTAGCATGGAATATAAACTTTATCATGAACAAGAATTATAATAATAACATCTTTATTATTGCCTCTAGGGCATAATTCCAACAGTTTTCACAAGCACTAGACTCAACATCGACCAATAGCAAGGTTTTCCTATGGTCGGTACTTCTCTGATACCAAAACCTATGACACCCCCGGGATCAGAGCTAACCAAATCCTAGACCTCCGGCTGACATAAGCTTAACCTTGAGCTCGAGGATATCGAGTGAAGAATCGGTAACACATCAGTGACCCTACGACACAAAATTATTATAGCAAGCTCATAACTGAGCAAAGAACCAAATTATTACAAGAAGAGGTCACGAACCAAAAACATCAAACAACGGAAGGAAAATTATGATATTAAGTATATCAAAGTTAACAAATAGCCCAAGAGGCCTGAAGCATAATGATGTCGTCCCAGGCCATAGATTCTAGGCTGTCGGCCGGGAACCCCAAGCTACTCGTCGGTGTCGATGTCATATGAAATTCGGCTTCAGGTGAACGATTACTCTGCTACAAGAGTATCAACAAAGCAAGGGTGAGTATAGGGTGTACTCCGCAAGACTTATGGTTGGTGGAGTTGTTTTGCATAAATCCATCTTTGTTTATATAACAAGAGAGAGAAGAACCTTGTCTAGTCAGAATATTTTAAAAGGGGATAAGAGAGGGACATCTCCGAAATATTGATCATCTTGTTTTGATATCCACCAAGTCATCATCATCTGAACTAGGATCACCCCTTTGTACACATGAGGAAGCATCCTTAAGCACACGTTGATCTGCCAAGTTTTATGATTAGGTTATAGTTCTCTATGATCTTATAATTCGGTCACCAAGCGTTCATAACTGTGAAAACGGCTTCTCGAGAATATTTAACCCTACAGGGGTGTACAACTTTACCCACACGTACCAACCGAATCTTAATGCCAATTTTTTAGCACTCTTCCTTAGAACACCGTCAGAGGATGGTTGGCCACGAAATTTACCTTGCTTTCGGCGAGACTATGAGTCACGACCTAAGGATGGTTCCGCCATAACAGGTCAAATCCCGAAGCTGGTCCATAGAGATGTGAGGTGATGTTAGTTTACCAGGGGCTCCATCGACTCCAAGCAATCTTAACCACGCTAACCTACATGTTATGATGCACCTTCACCCACTAAATCTTTCAAAAGGTTTTCAATCCGTATGTTGAATGGAACGCCCAAACTATATGACTCATGGCATCCACTAGGAAAGTTAATCGGGTGAGGGGTTCCCATGCCCCGTGTGGCTGTACGCTCGTCTCGGCTCCAAAGGCAAGAACTCGGTTCCTAGTGGTGGTGAGCATGGGACTAGAAAAACCACATCCCACCGTGGCCTCCCATACACACCTTAGCATGTTTAACCTTTACCAATGATCTCATCTAGTCACGATCTCCTGTCATACTAGATTCTCTGCAGCTGATACATCATCTGGATGAACTAGACTCATCAGCTATGCATGGCTAAGCAGTACACAGATATATGCTCTAGAAGTGCACACAAGCCAAACCTAGTTATGCTAGGAGCAGTGGATCAGGTAATATAAACTCAAAGGGAGTAATGCAATAGATAGGATACTCTATCTATCCATAAAAGACCATAGTAGAATCGTATGCATCATGGCGGGAATTGAAATGCTTTCGATATCATTGGATTATATTATAGTGGGGCTATGCTTGCCTTTGACAGATGATAACCAATAAGCAGATCTTCAGACGACTTGGTCTTGACTTAATTATAGTTGGTGAAGTATTGATCATCGATCTTCGATGGTCTTGATCTCAGTCTTCGATCTCGATCTCGATCTTGATATCTATTCTACGGGGAAGAACCAAACACCGGAAAGAGAGGAAACAATCAAAACATGGCATTGATGCAATGCTCGAGCAAGGATGATGATATAACAAGTTAACTGTATTGAAATGTAACCATAGGACATGCTCGGCAGTTTAATCGGGGTTCCGAGGGGTGCAAACCCTAACTCGGGGAAACTCTGGAATCACCTATGAGGGTTACTATGTTCTTCTATTTAAACTTGTCATGGAAGTTGTTGAACAATGCATGATTATAGATTAAATAGATAGATCTCATTTTTTTTGAACATTTTGATATATTATACATATTTTTTTGACTTATAAATAATTAGTTATGGAATTTATAAGATTTAATCATTTTCCGGAATTATTAAACCAATTTAATTGATTTACTGCGTCACTATGACATCATTAATATGGCCAGGTACTTTGTTACTGCATCTAATCCTACCCACAGCCGTTGATAGAAGGGCCCAGGGCCACATGGACAGGCCATGTTGGCAACGCTTGCGCAGTGCTGACAAGGGCGCCACGTCGTGGCCATGCAGATGCCATGTCAGTGACAGGGGAGCGCCACCTAGTCTCATCGGCGGTAGCAGATCAGACTACCACGGACATGGTGGTAGCGAGCACGCGGGGCAATGGGGAGGTGCGCATCTGGCTCAGCGCAACGCGGTCGAACTTATAGCGGCGACGCCGCTCGGTTTGGGTCATCGAAGCTAGGGCTACGATGAGCGGGAAGCGACGGAGCTCACAGCACGATGACAAGCGGCAGCTATGGCGCGCGATAAGGAAGGAGGGGAGGTGCCTGAGCACCAGGAGCTCACCACGAACGCAACGGTTGGATCCGCTAGGACGGGCGAGGTCGGAGATGGCGACGCTGATGGTAATCGGGATTAGGGAAGACGTCGTCGATGGCGACAATTAAGAGCATCAGGGCTCGATACCTTCGGCGGGGACATAGAGGGCGGTGAGACAGAGCTCGTGGGCACACAATCTTGGCTCAGGCGTCTCGAGACGGTGATGATTCATCTGCGAGGCTTTGCTAGGGTTTGGGGTTACGCGGAACATAGAGGGAGAGAGAGCATGCGAGGGGGAGAGGATAAGGGCGAGAGAGAGACGTGTGCGTCATGGTCTTATTTACATCCAAGAGCGGCGGCGGGGATCGTGATGCGGCGACGGCATCGGGAGGCACCGACGGTGACACGTAGGAGCTTGCCGCCTCGAGGAAGACGACAGCGGGAGAGGCGAAGGGGTATGCGGGTCTTGGTGGGCCGTGTTGGGCCTCTAGCTTGCATGCACGAGCGGCAGGGAGAGGAAATAGGAGAGATGGGTCGGCTGGGCTGCTGCTGGCTCTGTTTTTTTTATTTACAAAATCTTTTCTTTTTCTGTTTGTACTCACCCTGAGCATCGAAGGTAGGGATACCCACGCGAGCAGCGTGCACTTCGCCCTCCGGATACAGGGGACGCCAGCCCGGGGGAAGCTCCACCACGAACTCCACTTCCAGAAGTAGGAGCATGAGGGTGGCCACCGTATCCTAAGCATGGAGCCCTTCCGAGAATCTGGCCACGTCTTGGCCAGGAGACATGGTCTAGAGAGGCTATCGGTGCTCCTAAATCGGGGCGATCTGCTGACGCGGGTACTCCCGCACCACCATCTCGTCGGTCAGGCCCTGGATCCTCAGGTGTGCCACGCGCCTCGCGAGGGTGTCGGGACCCATGCAGGCAGCCGCATTGCGAGCCCATCCTGGGTACTCCATGTCCGCCCTCCTCGAGACACAGAGCTGCGGCCACTCCCGACCGGCATCCACTAGTACCCATCCATGGCAGAACTCCGACGCCATGCCAAGTATGGATATGGGAAGGAAGTCCCCTTCTTTGGTGAAGAACCCGCCGCCGCCGATGTTATCCTCTAGCAAGAGGGTAAGGAGGCGGTATAAGTGCCGAAACAAGGCCACATAGGGCATCACCCTGTCGAAAGACTCGCACCAGTACATGAAGGCGGCCAGGAGCGTCACGCTCTGCTGATGAAGATGGCGCATCTAGATGCAGTAATGCTCTAGAATGACGAGGAGAAATAGAGAGAAGGGGAACGAGGCTGCCAGCGATGTAGTGGGTAAAGACCAGGAGTAAATTGCATAATACTACCACAACTCGGGCTATCAGCATGAGTTAGTACCGACATTGCTATTTTTTGCAAGTGAGTACCGAATTCGGGTCACGCTGTTGCAAATCAGACTAATTCACGGCTAATAGCATTTTAACAACAACCCTAACTACTGGGCCCAGGCTGTAAGTGATGAGTTGGTGGTGCATGTCTTTGAGCCGCCGCAGGTGCTTCAGTTGATCTGGCTAGAGAGAGACATGTGTAGGAAGGAGAGATGAAAATATGAGGGGTTGACAAGTGGGCCCCACTTCCACCTCAGCTCCTCCTAGACATGCACCGTCAACTCAGCACTTAAATCCTGGGCCCAGTAGTCAGGGTTGCTATTAAAATGCTATTAGCCGTGAATTAGTCTGATTTGCAACGTTGTGACCCGAATTCGGTACTGACTCGCAAAAATTAGCAATGTCGGTACTGACTCGTACTGACAGCCCGAATTGTGGTAGTATTATGCAATTTTCTCAAAGACCGGGTCTGTGTTCGTGCGCCACCCATCTCCCTCGACTCCAGTGCACCACACCCTAGAGGCATCCCACTCATTCGAGTTTGTGTCCATCAGCTTCTGGACCTTCTCCAGACCCTCCGTTTTGAGGACAGCTGCCCGCAGCAAGGTCTCCGCATTTGGCACGGGGAAGCTTGATGCAGCGGGGGTAGCACACGGTCTCTTGGGGACCATATCGGGGGTCACTGGGGGAGAGCGAATGGTGTCAAGAAAGGGCACGAGATCGACGGCGGTGGATAAGGTGAAGTGAGCCGGGTCTTCCCGAGTTTGGAGTTTTTATGGGAAGAGCAAATTCAAAGGCAAGGGGATGGAAACAGCAGTTCCCACATCAAACAGACAACACGCCCTGCGTGGGCACGTGGAAGTTGTGGACGACGTCCTCGGGGAATCGTGCGCGGACACGACCGCTCATGGTCCCAGTGCCAGTTTGTCCCTTGGCTTCCACACCCCTTCGGCAGACGCGTGAAAGACAAGCGACCGGGGGCTACTGTCAGACTACTGGTACTAGGGGTACCCCATCCTGCCGAGTGGCCAGGCCCACTAGACGTGCCTTCTATAGGGCTCGCGAGGAGCTCACCCCTCGGGAAGGCGGAAGAAGTGCATAAAGTGCGAGTGTGCACCAAGATCGACCATTCCACAAGCCAAGACCCCCGGGTCCAAGGCCTCTCAAGGGGGAGCACTGAAGATCGGGTGCACAATGCGCTAGACGATGCACCAATGGTCAGTCCAAGCGAAGACCAGTCCACCTTGGGAAAGAAAGATGCTTCCCGTACCTCTTTATGCAAAGATGAAGGGGAGTGACACAAGATGGTGGTAGCACCTGAAGTACCACTTGGCTGCAAGAAGGCCTAGATGATGCATCATAAAAGTAGGGCGACCGCCCACAACCCTGACGCTACAGCTGGCCGATGGCACAAGAAGACAAGGTGGGGTGAAACCTTGTGGGCGGGAATGTGGTAGACCTTCCCACCTAATAATTGGGGGAAGAGGACAAACGCCGCTATATAAGGGGCCCTTCTCCTACCTTAGAACGGGTCGATCCTAGGGATCTGAAACCCTAGACTTTCATCCACCATTGTATCCTCGCGAAGGACACGAGCAATACAACAAAGCAGGAGTAGGGGATTTACCTCCTCACGAGCCTCCCTAATCTGGGTAAAAATCCCTGTGTCACCTCTCTGTCGTGTGCTTACTCCACCATTTCCACCATCGTCGTAACTTCTTGGAACCGCGTGTCAGCGTCCTCTCAAACCAAGGGTTCGTTGGCCCCTAGTTTCCTTCATGGCACAAATCTCTGATAGTTTATTGACAAACATGCACAATATATAGTAGCAGTTTATTCAAAATACATGAACAATATATAGTAGCAACAAAAGTGAACACAATCCTAAATTAGGTTCACACATAAATAAAGACAATGAGTCTTTAATCCGAAACCAAACATAATCCAACATCACAAATTAGGTTCACACATAAATAGAGATTTCAAATCTTCAATCCAATATCACGAATTAGGTTCACACATAAGTTTTTTACACATACTTAACAACAAGTCCACGAGCCTCCTTATAGATGCATCTTCCATCTATAAGTTAAGGACACGAGGCCATTTCCCCTTCTTTTCGTGTTCTTCGTCTTCCGGCATGGGGAGCCTTGCCATTTCACGCTTCTTTTGCCTCTTGATGGCCGCAAGTGCACAAATCGATTGTATATAGTTTCAAAATAAGAGCATAGAACCCACAGAGAGCTATTTGGTTAAGGTATTAATGCCCTCGACAATATCTACCAAAGGATACTTGTAAGCTACCTTATATTTCAAGTAAAGGGTGTTTAAAAAGTTTTTGGGTCAAATGCAGGAAAGTAAATCAAGCAAGTAAAAGAAAGAATGTAATAAGGGAATGGTGGTTGCTGATGGCTATGAAATATAGCCATCCACGACCGCATTGAAACTAGATATTATTCATATAATTGATGAAATATCTCTCTAAATCCTGCCACTAATTCCTAATGATCAAAGGGGTATGAAATCCTTTCTTTTTATTTTTTCCCTACGCAGATAATGACGTTTGATGATGGGAATCACTACATTAAAGTCTAAGATACGAGATTTACAAACGTCAAAGGAACCAGGAGCCATGAAGTGGATCCAGTACCTTTAACGACCAACTATACGGCCGGAATAAAATTACTGCCATATAGTTCCGTCCGTATAGTTGGCACCGACATCGCCAGGTCAAACATAACAACTTTTTTGAAGGTACCCCCATCTAAAGAGGCTTCGGGCGATGATAAAACTCTCTCTTTTCGACCTCTACTCTCCCTGCCACCAGAAGCCACCACGCTGGAGGAATAGATCTAGATCTAATCTCCAAACCCTTCTCCACCACCATAGACATATTCCACCACTTGTAATAGTAGATCTCTTCTCCAATTGGCGACATTGTAAGACTATTTGCTATCAATCTTATGATATCTATTACAATGTTTATGATTGTTGATTTCATCTCTATGTGTGAGTAATTTTCCTTGGGCTAAGGGCTTTAGCCTAGCCATGTGGCTTTTTGTGTATGTTATTTATCATAGATGGAATCTTGTATTAGTTTTTATGATATGATGATTATTGTACCCTCTCTTGCCTTAATCTAAGGACTTGTCAGGTACCCCAAGACCCCACGGATTGATCTAGGTATAGGGAGTATGAATGATGACTAATCTGCAGGTTGGGAACTCCAGTGACAGAAGGGGTAGTACGGCTGTATGTGAGGGATTTACTTGGGATTAATAGTGACATCATTATGCATATCATTAGTTATATTTAGGGCTGGAATTATAACTCGAAACTCGCGAGTTAAATGAGTAACTCGTGACATAGCTCGACTCGGCTCGAACTCGGTGTCTAACGAGCCGAGCCAAGTTTTTGATTTGAGCTTGTTTATTCACCCAAGTTAAATGAGCTACTCGCGAGCTACTCATTTAGCTCGTTAAACTCGTTCAAATATAGAGTTTAAATTTTTTTCATAGATAAGTGCCAAACTATGAATGTTCCTTAAACCTATAATGGTGTAGAGCTACTATATTTTCCATTGATCTTCCTTCATGTTATTATGGAAGTACTATTGTTTGTTCTAGTTTCAAATTAGTAGGTTAATTACTAATTTTTCTTATATGTGCTCATATTCATAACTTATAACAATCTAAACGAGCTGCTCGCGAGCTACTCGCGAGTTTGCCGAGTTGAGACGAGTTTCAAATATGAGCTCGTTCTGTAAACGAGTCGAGTCGAGCTAACTCGTTAGTTGAACGAGCTTTAGCGAGTCGAGCCGAGTTGGCTCGGCTCGGCTTGAATTCCAGCCCTAGTTATATTTCTTCTATGGATGATACTAGTAGGTTATATTTATAAGTTGTTGCGGAGGCAATAGAAATTATGGATGCACTGCCCACATATAATTATCTTGCTCTAACAATTACATGCATACTTTATTATTATTGTTTATTCACATCAGATGTTTTTCACAGCTACTGGTGAAACCAAAGCCCCAGGCCCTCTCACTCTCCATCCTCAACAACAACAAAAAGATCGCAAACTCTTGGTTTTGTGAAAACATAAAAGGAATTCTAAAACTCCCGAAGGTCCATTAAAGTAACTTCACTTTTCTTTCTACTTCCCGAGGATTCGATAAACCTTGGTCTACTAGGGAAAAAGAACTATACTACATTCGTAATCCAGATCGAAGGTATCAACCCTTTTTCTGGCGCCACTGTCGGGGACGCAATAGCTACCCTGGTGAGGTTAGTAGGAACCTTGCTAGTTTTAATTCTTGTTTTTAATTTTGTTAGTTTGCTTTAAGTCTTTATTTTAAAAAACAAAAAAAAAATAGTTAGTCTTTTAGTTCTTTTTTTACTATCATTAGTATTTGTTTAAGAAAATCTGAAAACATAGGAAATATGGCTGAAAATAAGCTTGGGGAGTTTGCAACTCCGAACAATGATTATTTAGGTACTCCTATTACTCAACCAACAATTACTGCCGAAGATTATGAAATTAATCCCCACTATTTAAGTTTGGTTCGATAGCATCAATTTGGAAGCTCTACTGTTAAGGATGCAGGTATGCACTTAAATACTTTTACTGAAATATGTGATATGATGCGCATTAAAGATTTTGACCCCGACATGGTCAAGTTGCGCTTATTTCCTTTCTCTCTTAGAGGAAGAGCAAAAGAATGGTTGCTATCTTTACCTAGAAATATTATTGTATCATGGGTGGAATGTACTTCTTTATTTATGACTAAATTCTTTCCACGTGAAAAGACTATGCAACTAAGATCTAATATTACTAGTTTAGTGTTAACACACGGATTTTTAATCCCAGATGCATGTTATGCCGTACATCGCAATCCTAGGATTACCATTTTTGCGAGACATAACAGATTGGTAGCACAGTACATCATCCATTATAAACCATAATTGTCTTACAAATAGTTGATCTCATGATCAGGTCTAATCACAATCAAAGCAGCGGAATAATAATAGTTGCGGGGCCAGGGCTCCATCTTTAGGGTAACAGGCAATGCTGACGATGGTATATGATCCTAGTTATCGTAAGCGTCTGGCTGTCCATCCTCCTCGTAGTCTCCTTCATAGTGTGGCCATGGAAATATCCAGGGACAAAGCCATGAGTACTTTGAAGTAGTCACAAACTAACACTAAATCAGTAAGGCCACTCTAATAGGAATCCTAAGCTCTAAGTTTGTTTGCCACAAGCCAATTTTATTTCCACCAGTAACTAGTAATAAAAGCCTAAATTTAGTTGTCTAAGTTACTTAGGTGGGAACTTACTTTCATCTCCACAACTTGTGGGGTCAAGTCAAAGTCACCATTCAGGTCACAGGTCATTTTGGAAAACATCTTACAATAGAACAGTATGGCCATGCAACTATCCATAACCGCGGACGCGGCTATTCGAATAGTTTGACACTTTGCAGAGGTAGTACACTTTCACCACAACATTCGATACATCCATCGGGAATAATCCTGAATCATCATACTTGGTATGCGGATAATCAATCCTAACCTTTCAATTACACACCCTATTATAGGCACCTCCCCTATGAGTTTGGCCTCCCAACCATGACCATCTGTCATCTTGATAACTGCATATGTGTACAGTCACATTCACAAGGTAGCCTCAGCTCACCTTGTTCCGCTAGGGAACCCATACTAAGACACATAAACTTCCAGTCAAGCCCTATCCAAATTTGGGTATTGTGGTTGTAAGGTAAAATTGGAATGGTATCACATCCTAACCAAACCATCAATTTTTATTAAAGTCGGGTCACATACTTCATTCATCATGATATTCAACTCATTTTGTCCATAACACATGTCAAAACATTTCAATAGAATGACTCATCATTCCAAGGTTTTCATAATCATTTGTTCCTATCTATAGTGATCAAGTTTAGTTTTGCACTAGCATCTATCCAATGGGGTTATCACTAGTTGTGGAGTACTAAGATGGTGTATCTACCTTCATCAAGTTCCAATCTCTTGATGACACTTTCCTAATCTTCCACTAATCATTAATTTATTTAACTACTGGAACAACTATGCAAAAAAGGGGCAAAAGGTAAAGCTTGCAAGTAAAACTAGGATTTGGTATAATCAAAAGGGGTATCACAATTTATTGCAAGTGTGGCTTGCATGGTTTAGCTTAGCTTGCATAGATAGATTTCCTTGTTTGGTAAGGTGGTCAAATTTCTCTTCCTCGTCTTCGTAGAATTCCTCCTCTCCGTAGCCCGGATTGATACTAGTGTCTATAAATAAATACGAGGTACACAATCACCAAACAACACTTAACTACTTCTATTTACCACACAAGGGTCACACTAGATGGTCTAGCATCATCTCTATCATTACAAGAAAAGAGGTGATAAGATTTTATTTATCTTGTTTTTAGAAAAGTAATTTCTACTCATTGAAAAGTTACTAAAGATTTAATATTCTCCACTTCAATATGGGATCATATTGACACATGTCATCACCACATATTCTAATACTTGAGAATGTGATTTAAAGTGGTTGGCCTAATTTACAAAGCTTAACACTACTTATATAATAATATTTTGGAGTCTAGAAATGACTATAAAGCCATTCTTTAATTTTGGTCTAGGACTACTGTATGTAAGTATGTAGATTTTTACATATTCATAAAGGTCTTGTGCAATGTGATTTTTGAGAGTTGGAATCAACTCAAAATCACTTATGGTTGATTTTAGAAAAATGTTTGAAGTGCTAAAAGCTACTGTTTTGTTATTTTTACTAATGTTTGAAGTGCAAATGGGAGTGATTAGATATTTTCATATTCTTTCAAACAAAATTGGATTCATTCAATCTGGTATAGTGAATCTTTCTCAATTGATTTTTAAAGTTACCTATAGTAGGGGTTTTTTGAAATAAAAGACAAATCTAAATTTGAATCGCTGGGTTGGGCGCGGGAATGCTAATGAGCTGGCCCAACTACGCAACATGCACGCAGCAGGCTGCTGCAGGGTTGGTCCTACCTGTCAGCACCTAACAATAGGCGAAGTGGTATCAGCTATTCCGGGCCTTATGATTAGAGAGCGATCAACGGCTGAGCATCTTCGTCTCCATCGCAGGGCTCACGAGGGACAAAACCCTAGCGCTACAGCGGGGGTCATCTGGGGCTTACCAGGGCTCCAGCTAGGTGCGGCGATGGGGGCGAACGCACGAGTCGACGACGGTGGTTCGAACGGTGGTCGCGGCAGCTCCTGGGCGGATCTTAGCGTCGGCTCCTTCCTTCCACTGCAGCGGCGAACTCCGGTGAAATTCCGGCGGGGTGGTGATCGCCTTGCTCCAGGGTTGTGTTAGAGAGGTTCCTGGGTGAGAGAGTAGTGGAATGGTGTGTGTTTTGAGGCCGGGGGAGGGATCTATCTATACTGCGGCAACGGGGGCACGGCGGCATGGCTCGGGCTCTCCGGTGACGCAGTTACAGAGAGCTATAGTCATGGACAAGGGGATAGGTCGACACGGTGCTTTAGGGCGATTGTCAGACGCACAGTGGCATGGCGAGGCACGGTCTAAATCGTTCTATAACGTCCGTGCTCTGCGGCGGTACCGTCGGCAATTGTCATGGCGTACGGTGGTCACGGTGCTTATAACATACCAACTTTTGTGTAATAAAAATAAAGACATGTTTGAGCATTGCATGCATGCATTATACTTGCACCTTGGTTCAAACAAATAGTAACAAATAAAACCCTAAATTTGTCCCTCTCAAAACCATTCAAATGGTCTTTGTATTTTGAAAACTACCCAAATGAGTGGAGCCCAAATTGAATAAAAGGGTCCCAATCTTCATAGTTTTATAAAAGTCCTTGGTAATTTTGAAAATATTCAAAAAAGATTACAAATGAAAAATACAAATAGAAAAAGAGAAAAGAGAAAAGAAAAAGGTTTTAACAGGAAAAAAATGGAAACCATAGCTACTGGGCCGCAGCCCATCTCCCCTCTCCTCTTCTTGTCGCCCGCGCGTGTGCCACAGCCAGCCCAGGAGCGGCCCATCTGGCTCATACCGTTTCGTCGTGTCTATCGCCATTGTCTACCTCGCACCTCGCCCGAAGTTGTTGCGTGTCGTCTCCCCGCCGGCCTCCGCGCGTCAAGATCCGTGCCGCCTCCCCCGAGCTCCTACAAGACCCCCTGGCCAGCGCGGATGAACCCTAGCCATGCCCCACTTCTCCTCTTCCTCTCCCTCTCTGGTTTTGGCGCCATGGCCGACGAACCCTAGCTTCCAGTCGTCGTCGTGCTCGCCGTCTCCGGCCACCCCAGCCCAAGCCGACACCACCGTTGAGTTCCCCGTGCTCGACTCTCTCTACCTAGCCACTCCTCTCTCTCGCCCGTGACTCCAATCGGCCGAATCGAGATCTCCAGTCACCTCAGTCGCCGTCGATGCCCGCTATTCCAGAGCTCGCCTCGCCTCGCAGTCAAGCCCGTCGTGCTCATGGTGAGCTTCTCGTTATTATGGTGCCCTCTGTTTCCTCCCTCTCCCGCTATACCGTCCTCCCCGCGTGAGCCCGCCGCCGCCGCTGCAGCTCATCGGAGACGAAGTTGCGGTGACCATTTAGGGGCGGCGCCACCACAAATCACCTCCCTATCGTCGCCTCATTCCAACGGCCCCAGACATGCAGCCCCGCGAGCTCTCTAGCGCCAGCCCCGCTCTCGATCTAAGAGCTTGGCCATTGCTGACGTCATGCTGGCGTCAGCATGATGCAGTAATACCTTTTTTCTTTTATTTAATTGTTTTCAGTAATTAATTTCTGTAAATAAGAAATCCCTAACATGTGAGCCCTACCAGTAAGACATTTAATCTTTTCCAATAATTTTTTCCAAAATTTATAAACTTATGACATGTCGGCCCAAGTTGAAAAGTAATTGAAATATTCCAAAAATGATTTAAATTGAATTAAAAATAGAGAAATTCATAACTAATTCATTTTAAACTAGAAAAATACAAATAATATATCAAAATGTTCAAAAAAATTATATCTACCATTTAAAAATGTAAGCATCCACATTCATACAACTTTGAACCCTAACTTATTTATAGTTACTTCGACACCCCCTAAGTACCATGGGTTCGATGGTTTGCCTAGCTAGGGCATTCCAGAATTCATTTAAATCGATGATGCATCTAGGGCTACTCTGTTACATGTAGTAACTCATATCATCCATATTGTATGAGCATTGCACATGCTATGTGTTGAATGTTGCTTTTTCTTTTCCGGTGATTGGTTCTTCGCGAATAGGAACCGAACCCGAGGCTGAAGTCAACACCACCGAAGAGCAGTACCAGTCCAACAACGGATAAGGCAAGCGAATCCCCACTCATACATATGAATCCTATGTTTATAAAGTATTTCATTCTTGCCATATGCATGCGATTCAATAGTCTTTTATGAGTAGATAAATTAATCCTATTCGATGCATGTTTCCCTCTATGAACTATAATACCTGATCCAGTGCTCCTAGCATAACTAGGGTTTGTCTTACGAGCATCGCTAGAGCCATAATTTAGTTGAGCTTGTCCATGCTTAGTGGCCCAATATCGATCATTTAGATGATGCATGGGAGATGTGAATGAACCTAGAATGGTAGGATGTTATGATATGATCAGAGATGGATAATAAACATGCTAAGGCTAGTATGGGAGGCCACATGGGTTGTGGTTTTTACAGTCCCATACCTGCCACCCTTAGGAACTGAGTTCTTGCCTCTTGAACCAAGACGAGCATACAACCACACGGGGGCCTGGAAACCCCCTCGACTCACTAACTTGCCTAGTAGATTGCATGAGTCACATAGTTCGGGCTTTCATTTCTACATACGCATATTGGTTGTTCTTGGATGGAGGTGCATTCATAACAGGTAGGTAAGCGTGGCTAGGAACAAGACATGCACGACATCCGTAATCTTAAACCCACACACATCTCTAGGGACGGACTTCGGGACTGACCTGTTATGGCGGCATGTCCTTAGTGCGTGACCCATGGTCTCGGCAAAAGCAAGTTAAAGGTCGTGGTCAACCACTCTTTCTCGGCCTTCCAAGGAAGATGGATAAGAATTTGGCATTAAGAATCGGTTGGTACATGTGGGTAAAGTTGTGCACCCATGCAGGGTTATAATCTTTTCGAAAAGTCGTGTCCATGGTTATGGACGTCTTGAGAACGGATTCTGTGATCATAGAAAACTATAACCGAATGATAAAACTTGGCCAACTAATGTGAGATCCGGAATACTTCCCTTCTCGGGGTTGTTTGAGGAGGTAGTCCGGGAGGAGAGGTTCAGTTGATGATGGTACTTGGTGGATATCGAGGATGATTCTAAGATCTAGAGTTGTAGTCTTCTTATCCCCTTTGAAAATGATCTGACTAAATGAGCTTCTACTTCTTTTTTTGAAACAAAAGATGGATTTATGCAAAATAACTCCACTAGCCATAAGTATTGCAGAGTACACCCTGTAGTCAGCCTTGTCTCGTCGATGTTTTTCTACAGATGAAGCTGTGCCAACTGAAGGTGGTTTCTACATCGATGTTGACGACTAGTCGGGGTTACCGGTAAGCATCCTAGGATCTATGGAAGGGTCGCTACTTATGTTTAAGGCCTCTTATGCCCTTTTCTACGTTTGTTGTTTAGAACAACTTGTTTGCTTCTGTTGTTTGTTGTATTGATGGGACTGTGACCCCTGGCTTGTATGACTGGTTTGTAACTCTCTTAAGAGTTTACCTTATTAATGTATGGGTTGTATGTTCTGTATTGTTACCGATCATTCCCTGTGCACTTCGTAATTTCGGTTAGGCTTATGTCAGATGAAGATCTGGTATTTGTCTTGACCTGATCCCGGGTCGTGACAGATTTTGGTATCAGAGCAGGACTGCATGTAGGAAACCCTTCTAGTTGGTCGATGTTAAGTCTAGAGTTTGAGAAAACTATTTGAAAAGCTAAAAACTAATTGCAGAACTCTAAATAGGACTCCTTTTACTCCTTACCGAAGGTTGTTCTATTGCTGAGTTATCTTACCTTGTTTGCTTTATAAAGTATTCACTTCTCGTCTATCATTTCAAACTTTTAGGATATACGGGTTTGCATTGTTTTTCCTAGTAGTCCGTACTCGGTTGCAAGGCTCGGTGTTTCCAAGATACATTCGTGCAACTGAAGCATTGTTTTTCAACTTTGCTAAGGATGACTATAATCCTACTCTCTATTCTTTTGTGACTTGTTGGTATCATATCATGCTTGCATTCCATTGTTATGGTTTGTACCTAAGTTGGTAGTGTATACGTTTCGTATGCTTGTTCAATTGCCATACTTAATGCATTGATATAACCTTCATCCACATGTTCATTTCTACCATGATCTATCTACATGGTTTATGTCATCCTTTGATTTACCCTTTTTGGTGAATACATTCTCATGGTTTCTATTTTCTCCTCAGGATGTCTTTTGGTACTCGTGGTTTTGTTGGCCGTTGAGGGAACAACAATGCTAAACAGGAACTTCTGCCACCTCCCACAATGGCCGAGGTTCTCAACAACATTGATACCAACCGTTTGAGGAATGAACGCCTTCTTGAGCGTGTGGCGCAGAACACTGAACGTTGTCCCGACGACTGTGTCACACTTGGAGATTTCATCCGCTCTTTTCCTCCAATCTTCACCCACCCCAAGGATCCCCTTGATGGTGATGACTTACTTCACACCATAGAGCACAAGTTCGGTGCTCTTCGTGTCTGTCCAGATGACCTCGTCAACTTCGCCACCTATCAACTGGAAGGGGAAGCTGGTGTTTGGTGGGAAGGTTTCTTGAATCTGCAAGCTCAGGGACATGTTGTTACTTGGGAAGAGTTTGTTGCAGCATTTTGTGCCTCTTATATCCCTAAGCCCATTATGGATGTCAAAATGAGGGAGTTTCTGGATCCGACTCAGGGGCGCAGGGATATTGAAACATATGGGCATGAGTTTACCCGCCTAGCTTGTTATGCAACCAGGGATGTGACCAATGATGAAGATAAGAAAGAGTTGTTCCATTAGGGACTTAACCCTGCACTTCGCTATGAGTTGTTGCCCTTCAAGTTCCAGTCTTTCTAGGAACTGCACAATCAGGCTCTTACTTTGGAGCATGGAAGGAAGGATATGGAGGTCTCTCAGAAGCGTGAAGAAGGAAATTCTCACGCTTCTTCCTCTAGTAACAAGAAGCGTCGTGTCTTTGTTCCATACATTGTTGTGCCTCGTGCTCCGTATACACCCAAGTCTTCTGGCAATGCATCCCGTCGGCCATAGTCCAATACTGGTGGAGCAAATTATCGTCCTCCTACTGGTTCTTACACTCGAGTTACCTGCTAGTCCTCTGGTCAGCCTGGTCACTACTCAGGGGAGTGTCCCCAAAGGGATGTCAGTCACAATGATCAACCGGGAAATAAGAATGATAAATCTCAAGGTGCTAGGCATGGTCGCCTGAACCATGTCACTGTTGAAGAAGCTCAGGAAGATCCACGTGTCATTTTGGGTATGCTCCTTGTCAATTCAATTCTCGCAACAGTCTTGTTTGATTCTGGAGCATCGCATACATTCATATCATAAGATTTTGCGCAAATGGATGATATCACCTTTGAAGATATGGCCTCTCCTCTAGAGATTAGAACTCCTGGGTCTCACTGGAAGACCATCTGGGTTACTCATGGGGTTGAGATAGATATAGAATATCAGAAGTTTTCCACTTTCCCCATTGCACTTAAGTAAACTAACATTGATGTCATTTTGGGCATGGACTGGTTAAACAAGTATCAAGCCATCATTGATTGTGCACTTAGAACAGTTACTGTGACTTCTCCTGCTGGCATAACTATCAAGTATTGGACTGATGGTTTGAAGTCTCCATCGGCAGTTTCCATTCTTTTTTCGGAGTTGTATGCCATGGATGTTGTACCTTCTCTCGAGGTTCAAGATGTCCAAGTAGTCCATGATTTCCCGAATGTTTTTCCTGGAGAGTTGCATGGCATGCCACCTGATCGAAGTGTGGAGTTTGTCATAGAGCTAGTTCCTAGAACTGCTCCTATCCCCAAAAGACCTTACCGCATGCCTCCTCATGAGTTGGTGGAGTTGAAGAAGCAACTTGAAGAGCTAGAAGGACTAGGCTATATCTAACTGTAAGGTTCCCAACCTTTAATAAGGTAGAGATCCCTGTGTTTACAATGCTAGTCCCTGGATCAATAGCTAGCATCCACAGTTAAGATGTAATATCAAGAAACAAAGGTCATAATACAACTTTATAACCAGGAATAAAATAATTCATTACATCTTACATAGCTCATTTGGCTATTTCATTACAATGCAGCAGAATATAACAATAGCATGGGGTCCTTCATCTTCAAAGTGCCACAGGCAGTCATGTTGTTGTAGACTTGTAATCCTAATCAATAAACTTCACTAACATCAAACAAACCTGCAACATAATAAGTTACAGCCACAAGGGTCAATACATTTGAATTGTATTGGCAAGTGATACTATGGTAATATATTGGAGTCTATCATCTATATGCATTTGGCTAAGTGGAGCTTAGGCTTGCTTTGCTCAAAATAGATTTTCCTTATCATTTGAAAACACTAAGCTTTTGCTTGACAAAAATCACCCAAGGCATCTCCCAATAGAAATTGGTGATCCTTCAACCTTTGTTCAACCACAAAGTTTTAACTTAGAAATTGGGATGAGGAGATTCTTGATAGCTTCCATGTCTTGATGCTCAAATTGTCCTTTACCAGGGACATGGCTAAGTACTTAGATTTTACACTCTGCAGAGGTGGTGCACTTTCCCCACGAGACTTGGTTTCAGCAAGACAAGATCTTTCAGAAGCCTTCCCTTAGACCAGAATGGACGCGCTCCAACCTATCAATCCCCTACCACCAACTGTCCATTTGGCTAAGTTATTGCAACCTATATGATCCAGGCAGAGCCCATAATTCCAAGTGGCTGCACTTGAAGCTTCTCAACATTTGACATTTCAAATCTCTTTGTTCCTGGGTGGCCATCCACAAGTGTGATACACAAGGTAAACCATAAAAATGGGCCTTGTGTAACCACTCAACACAAACCATTCCTTCCATTCTACCCAGGTGATTCATTCACTTAGTTGTTTTATTAAACAAAAACACAAGTCCTTGACTTAGAAATATTCCATAGCATGAATATAATCCACCCTTGTTTTCTACTAGCTAAGCTAAGCATGATAGTAGTATGAGTCTTAACTTAGGAAAATTCTACTAAGGTTTCATCTACTAGGATTTCCCATGGCATAGTTTACACTTAGCAAAATTCCATGCAAGTCCTACTTAGAAATATCACTAATTCATAGTGAAAATAATGGGACAAAAGTATGAAGCATCACTTGCCTTTTTGGTAGAGAATATAAGTTCACTCCCTGATCTTGCAATGTTCACACTCTTCAAATTCCACTACAATTCAATCAAGCAATCAATATTTCAATCTACCATTCAAACAACATCACATAAAATAATAGAAACAAAACAATGCATGCAAGCATGCCAAACTTTGTTTTATTTACAAAAGTGGTTTCTAATAGGTTATAGACATTCTAAAACACTTATTGGTCATTTTATAAAAGTGGCAAAACCATTTGCAAAAGATTTTATTATAAACCAATTTAGACCAAAGCATTATTTTATGTGGTTGAAAAATGCTTTTAGCAAGGCAACAATCTTTATAGGGTTCACCAAATATGTTTTCAAATCATAAAACTTTGTGTTTAGGGTCAGAGAGTTTAAATCAAAACATTTCCCAAAGGGTTTCCACAAAAAGTATTTTTAATAAATAAACATTATTTTTTATTTGACTAGAAATGTTTTAAATCAAAGATTTATTCTTTTTCTTCACCAAATATGTTTTTGAATCCACAAGTTGGTTTCTATGGTCAATAGGTTCAATACAATCCATTTGCCAAAGGTTCTATCACAAAAATAATTTTAGAACAAATTTTATATCCAAAATATACCTACACAAGTTTCTGCAAAAACAATCATTTTTCCAGAAGCAATTCACTAAACAAAGTGCATGGTTGGGTAGGATTTGTATTGCTGATTCCATTGATATAAAATTTGCAAAATTTGGATGTGTGGTTTGAAAGTTATGCAATTTACAAAATCAAACATTTAATAGAACAAATCCTGTTTTTAAAACAAAGTCTGGGCCACGTCGACTGATCTGATTGGCTGAAAACGTTTCACGTGGATCGACAGATACAGACCGCAGGATCTAACTTGATTGCACGGCACAGATCGCTACTTACCCCTTCGACTATGTTCTATCACGGCGCTTGGATCTACATCCTACGGCTCACAGCAGCTCGGCCACAGATGGGCGGCGCTGGCGCGGCGGCGATCGGCGGAGCGCTCAGAGGTTGAGGTTGCTGACGAATTAAATCACGCGGGAGAGAGTGAGGATGCTTACAGGGTTCGCAGGGGTGCAGAGAAGCTCGACGTGGTCTCTGTTTGTCGAGGGGCGCTCGGGTTCCAGAGTAATTGCTCGTCGGAGTCTGCCGCGGCGTCGGGTGCGCTCAGACGACGTTGGAGGCGAGGCTACGGGGCTCGGGAAAGTAGATGGAGGGTACCGTTAGTTTCGTACGCAAGTGGAAAACAAGTGAGCATCAAAAAGAGGGCGAGGGGGAGTTTGTGCTCACCAGGGAAGCTTGCCGGAGTCGGGGCCGACGGCGGCGCTTCTCATACGTGATCGTTGCCGACGCTGGGGTTCAAGCGCGGGCAAGCCAAGGTTCCAGGAAGGTTCAGGGGGCGATGGGTAACTCGTACGTGTGGTTGAGGAGCAGTGGGGCTGGCTGGCTTCGTCGGAATTGTCGCCGGAAGGTTGCCGGGGCAAAGGCGGTCTCAGCTTGAATTAGAACGGCCTGGAGGCAGAGAGGGAGGGGTGAGCGAGGGAAAATGGAGAGGAGGGGCAGGCGGTTAAGAAGGCGTGGTCGCAGGGGAGATTAATTGCTGCATTAACACGAATTGATGCTGACAATTCTCGCCAGAAACGGTCGAGGAGGGGAGGCGCGGTCACCGTGGGTGAGGCCGACAATGAGGTGGCAGTGGGGCCTGGCATCAGCGAGAGAGAGAGAGGGGAGGTGGGGTCCAACCGTCAACGTCTTTGCGGGTTTGATCGTGAGTAGAAGAAAACGGTCCGGGGGAAAGAGGAAAATGGGCTGCTGGACTAGTTGGGCCTGCTGGCTGGGCTGAGTCTTTTTATTATTTTTTTCCTGTTCTTGTTTCTTTTTCTTTTTCAATGTATCTGTTTTGATTTTATTTAATCAATTCAAACAACCCTTTGAATTCAAACTTCACTCAAACTTTGTGTGTAATCAAATAATGTTTAATAACACATTCTCAAGTCAAATTTAGAATAATATATTTTTTTAGTGTCTTTTAATTATTTAAAATAGGCTCTTGTATTAATTCATTCAAGATTTAATAATGTTTTTAAAATCCATTTGAATTCTAAATCTTTCCAAATCTTTTCAGTAGGTTTTATTTATTTAATAGGGTGTCAAAATATTCACCTAGAATTATTTGGAAAATATTTAATATGATTCATAAATCATTTGAATTGGGTATTTGTTTTAATTCCAATGGAATTAAATATAGTTTTAATTCCCTAAATTTTATTTGGAAGATTTCTTTAATTTTATTTAAGTTAATTAAACAACTTTTATTCCACTTGGGTAAATTCCAAAATACTATTTTCTCATGAATTAAATAATCATTCTTATTAGAGATTTGTCTTTATTAAAATAGGGATAGAATGGTTAATGCCATTTTATTTTATTTGGATTTGGATTATATTCATTCCATTTGCTTATGGTCTTAGCCAAGTTTTAATTTGGTCTTTAAATATTCCTCATTTAATATTTCTTTCTCTATCTTGTAAAATCCATATCTTTTTTATTTATAGATCCAAACTTGGTGTTTCCAATTTGTAAAAATCTCATTTGATATTTATTTATCTTTTTTTAAATATCTTTAGAATTATTTGCTCACCATTTGGTATGGATTTTAGATAGGTGCTTCATTGGCTTTGGGAATTCAATTTCCTTTTGTTATTAAATTCATAAGATTTTATCTGTGGCTCCAAATTAAGTGAAACCAATTCATATGGTTTTATAATATTTCTATTTGTCATTCTTGATCATTTTGAAATGTTTGTTTGACAAATATTATATGGATCAAATCCATAGGTTTAGAGATAGCTTGGAAATGTTTTCTTCCATTAGGGTTTTAGGGTTTTGGTTTATTCTCCAAGTGTTTTAAATTTCCAGATGCATTTATGAAGATTGCAATCCACTTGATTTGAATTTAATTAGGTTCAAACATTAACCAAAGTTTGTTCAAGATGGGATTTTAAGTTTCCAATTAGAAGCAAAAGTTTCTTTTCACCCAAATTTTCAACAATTATTTATTTTGTTTATTTATTTTTCACATTACAAGATTTGGAAAATCTTGGGATGTGACACTAACCTAGCACATCCTCTTGGGTTTGCCCTACCATCTTTGTCAAGAAGCGGGATACAAATATTCCATGATTGGTTGTTGACTACCATCCACTCAACACGATGAAAATCAAGAATAAGTACCCACTTCCTGGGATAAATGACCTCTTTGATCTATTAGTGGTTCCACTGTCTTCTCAAAAATGGATTTAAGATCAGGGTATCATCAAATCAAGATCAGAAAGGACGATATCACAAAGATAGCATTCACAACTCGTTATGGTCTTTACAAGTATACAGTGATATCCTTCGGGTTAACCAATGCCCCTGCCACTTTTATGAGGCTCATGAGCTCCATCTTCATGTAGTATCTCAACAAGTTCGTCGTGGTATACATCATGACATCCTAATCTATTCCAAGACCGAAGAAGAGCATGCCAAACATCTACATTTGTTGTTGACTAAACTTCGTGAGTTTTCCAAATCTGAGTTCTGGTTACAACATATCATATTCCTTGGCCACGTTGTATCCGCAAGTGGTGGTGTTGTCATGTCGGATAAGGTTCAAACTATTCTGGAATGGAAGTCACCTACTTCAGTCAAGGAAGTCCAAAGTTTTCTTGGAATGGCAGGATATTACCGCCGATTCATCGAGAACTTCTCCAAGATAGCCAAGCCTATGAATGATCTTCTTAAGAAAGGTAAGAAGTTTGAATGGTCAGAAAAGTCAGAACAAAACTTCCAAGCTTTGAAAACTAAGTTAACCTCTACTCTTGTGCTTGTCCTTCTAGACACAAGCAAGGACTTTGTCATCTATTGTGATGCTTCTCTTCAAGGGCTAGGTTGTGTGTTGATGCAAGATGGTCATGTAGTGGCCTACGCTTCTCGACAATTGAAGCCACATGAAAACAATTATCCAACCCATTATATCGAACTCGCTGCTATTGTTCATGCTCTTAAGCAATGGTGACATTACCTCATCGGTAACCGTTGCAAACTTTATTCGGTATCATCAAAGCCTGAAGTATCTCTTTACCCAGCCAGATCTGAATCTTAGGCAAAGACGATGGTTGGAACTCATAAAAGATTATGAATTGGGTCTCAACTATCTACCCGACAAAGGAAACCTCGTTGTTGATGCGCTAAGTTGGAAGTCTTATTGCAACAATCTGATGATTTCACAAGCCCAACCTGCTCTCTATGAGGAAATCAAGCATCTTAACCTTGAAGTGGTTCCTTGTGGATTCCTTCCTAACCTTGAAATAAAATCTTCTCTCGAGGACCAAATCAAGGGAGCTCAAAAACAAGACGGTGAGGTCATCGAGATCAAGAAACGTGTTGCAAGTGGTGAAGCTAAATGTTTCTCCATCAATGATCAAGGTACCCTCTATTTCGGTAACCGACTACTGATGCCAAACTGTCAGAAAATCAAAGATATAATCCTACTATAAGCTCATGAATCCACTCTGTCCATCCATCCTGGTGGTACCAAGATGTACCAAGATCTCTGACAAAGATTCTGGTGGAGTGGAATGAAACCAGAAATTGCTTGCTTTGTTGCAGAATGCGACGTTTGCTGTCGTGTAAAGGCTAAACACCAAAGACCTGCTGGACTTCTGCAGCCATTGAAAAATCCTGAATGGCAATGGGATGAAATTGTACGGATTTTATCACTAGACTCCCAAAGACACAAACCGGACATGATGCTATATGGGTAGTTATTGATCGACTATACAAAGTTGCTCACTTCCTTGCTATTCGGGAAAGCATTACTGCAATCCAGTTGGCAGAGCTATATGTATCCCGGATAGTCGTACTTCATGGTGTTCCCAAGAAGATTGTATCTGATCGTGGAAGTTTGTTCACTTCCAAATTCTAGGCTAGTATCCAACAAGCTATGGGAACTAATGTCTGCTTCAGTACATCTTATCATCCTATAACCGGTGGTCAAACCGAAAGAGTAAATCAAATACTTGAAGACATGCTTAGAGCGTGTGTCATATCGTTTGGAAAGAACTGGGAGAAATGTCTTCCTCTTGCGGAGTTCTCTTACAATAACAGTTTTCAATCTAGTTTGGGCATGTCACCTTTACAATTCCTGTATGGGAGAACATGTCAAACACCGCTGAACTGGACAGAAACCGGCAAAATACAATTATTTGGTTCAGATATGAATCAAGAAGCAGAAGATCAAGTCCGCATAATTCGAGAGCGTCTGAAGGCCGCTCAATATCCTCAGAAAGCCAACTATGATCGTAATCATCTTGATGTTCATTATGAAGTTGGTGATCAAGTTTACCTCCGTGTCACTCCTATGAAGGGTGTCCATCGATTCGGTATCAAATGCAAATTGGCTCCTCGCTACGTTGGTCCCTTTCGCATTCTCTCTAAGTAGGGTGAGCTTTCCTACCAATTGGATCTACCTTCAACCTTTCCAGAGGTTCATGATGTCGTTCATATGTCTCAGCTCAAGCGTTGCTTCAAAGATCCCATTCGTGGTGTGGACCATGAAACTTTGGATCTCCAAGATGATCTAACCTACAGAGAATACCCTCTTCATATTATTGATGAAACCGAGCGCTATTACTCGTCGTCAAACCATCAAGTTCCTGAAAGTTCAATCGCCTCATCACTTTGAGTCAGAAGCAACTTGGGAACGCGAATATCGTCTTCGATCTGAGTACCCTGCGTTCTTTTCTAAAACCTGGGAATCTCGGGTCAAGATTCCTGTAAGTGGGGGTAGAGCTTTAAGATACCAACTTTTGTGTAATAAAAATAAAGACATGTTTGAGCATTGCATGCATGAATTATACTTGCACCTTGGTTCAAACAATTAAGAACAAATAAAACACTAAAATTGTTCCTCTCAAAACCATTCAAATGGTCTTTGTATTTTGAAAACTACCCAAATGAGTGGAGCCCAAATTGAGTAAAAGAGTCCCACAATATCTTCATAGTTTTATAAAAGTCCCTGGTAATTTTGAAAATATTCAAAACAGTTTACAGATGAAAAATACAAACAGAAAGGAGAAAACATAAAAGAAATAGGTTTTAACAGGAAAAAATGGAAACCCTAGCTACTGGGCCATAGCCCATCTCTCCTCTCTTCTTCCTGTCGCCCGCGCGCGATGCAGCCAGCCTAGGAGCGGCCCATCTGGCCCATACCATTTTGTTTCGTTTATAGCCGTCATCTACCTCGCGCCTCGCCTGAAGCTGCTATGTGTTGTCCCGCCGGCCACTGCGCATCAAGATCCGCGCTGCCACCCTCGAGCACATACAAGACCCCCTGGTCGCCGCGGATGAACCCTAGCCGTGCCCCACTTATCCTCTTCCTCTCCCTCTATCGTTTTGGCGCCATGGCCGATGAACCATAGCTTCTAGTCGTCATCGGGCTCGCCGTCTCCGGTTACCCCAGCCCAAGCCGACGCCACCGTTGAGTTCCCCGTGCTCGACTCTCTCTCCCTAGCCACTCATCTCTCTCGCGCGTGTCCAATCGGCTGAATCGAGATCTCCGGTCACAGTCGATCCCTGCCGTTCCAGACCTCGCCTCGCCTTGCCGTCAAGCCCATCATGCTCATGGTGAGCTTCTCGTTCTGACAGTGCCCTCCGTTTCCTCCCTCTCTCTCTGTACCGTTCCCCCCGCGTGAGCCCGCCGCCGCTGGAGCTCGTCAGAGACGAAGCTCCGGTGACCATTTAGGGGTGGCGCCACCACCAATCGCCTCCACATTGTCGCCTCGTTCCAATGCCCCTAGCCTCACAGCCCTGCGAGCTCCCTAGCGCCAGCCCCGCTCTCGATCTGAGAGCTTGGCCATTACTGGCGTCATGCTGGCATCAGCATGATGCAGTAATACCTTTTTTCTTTTATTTAATTGTTTTCAGTACTTAATTTCTGTGAATAAGAAATCCCTGACATGTGGGCCCTAATTGTATGACATTTAATCTTTTCTAATAATTTTTTCTGAAATTGATAAACTTACGACATGTGGGTCCAAGTTGGAAAATAACTGAAATATTCCAAAAATGATTTAAAATGAATTAAAAATGGAGTAATTCATAACTAATTCATTTTAAATCAAAAAAAATACAACTAATATATCAAAATGTTTAGAAAATGAATCTCTACCATTTAAAATGTAAGCATCCACATTCATACAACTTTGAACCCTAACTTATTTAGAGGAACACCGACATCCCCTAAGTACCATGGGTTCGATGGTTTGCCTACCTAGGGCATTCCGGAATTCATTTAAATTGATGATGCATCTCGGGCTACTTTGTTACATGTAATAACTCATATCATCCATATCGTATGAGCATTGCACGTGCCATGTGTTGAATGTTGCTTTTCCTTTTCTGGTGATTAGTTCTTCGCGAATAGGAACCGAACCTGAGGCTGAAGTCAACGCCACCGAAGAGCAGTACTAGTCCAACAACAGACAAGGAAAGAGAAGCCCCACTCATACATATGAATCCTATGTTTACAACGTATTTCATTCTCTCCATATGCATGCGATTCAACAGTCTTTTATTAGTAGATAAAGTAACCATATCCTATGAATGTTTCCCTTTGTGAACTATAATACCTGATCCACTACTCCTATCATAACTAGGGTTTGGCTTACGAGCATCGCTAGATCCATAATTCAGTTGAGCATAGACATGCTTAGTGGCCAAGTATCGATCATTTAGATGATGCATGGGAGATGCGAATGAACCTAGAATGGTACAATGTTGTGATATGATCAGAGAAGGATAATAAACATGCTAAGGATGGTATGGGAGGACACGTGGGTTGTGGTTTTTGCATTCCCATACCTGCAAAACTTAGGAACTGAGTTCTCTCCTCTTGAACCAAGATGAGCGTACAACCACACGGGAGCCTAGAAACCCCCTCGACTCACTAACTTGCGTAGTAGATTCCATGAGTCACATAGTTCGGGCTTTCCATTCGACATACACATCTTGGTTGTTCTTGGATGGAGGTGAAGGAGGTGCATTCATAATAGGTAGGTAAGCATGGATGGGAATAAGAGATGCACGACATCCGTAATCTTGAACCCCGCACACATCTCTAGGGACCGACTTCAGGACTCGACCCGTTACGACAGCATCTCCTTAGTGCGTGACTCATGGTCTCAGCAAGAGCAAGGTAAAGGTCATGGTCAACCACTCTCGGTCGGCCTTCCAAGGAAGAGGGCTAATAATTTGGCATTAAGAATCGGTTTGTACGTGTGGGTAATGTTGTGCACCCCTGCAGGGTTATAATATTTTTGAAAAGCCGTGTCCACGGTTATGGATCACTTGGGAACGAATTCTGTGATCATAGAAAACTATAACCGAATGATAAAAATTGGCCAACTAATATGAGATCCGGAATACTTCCTCGGGGTTGTTTGAGGGGATAGTCTGGGAGGAGAGGTTCAGTTGATGATGGTACTTGGTGGATATCTAGGATGATTCTAAGAGCTAGAGTTGTAGTCTTCTTATCCCCTTTGAAAATGATCTGACTAGACGAGCTTCTACTCCTTGTTTTGAAACAAAAGATGGCTTTATGCAAAATAACTCCACTAGCCATAAGTCTTGCGGACTACACCTTGTACTCAGTATTGTCTCGTTTATGTTTTTCTAGAGATGAAGTTGTGCCAACTGAAGGTGGTTTCTACATCCATGTTGACGAGTAGTCAGGGTTCCCGGGCAGCATCCTAGGATATATGAAAGGGCCACTACTTCTGTTTAAGGCCTCTTAGGCCCTTTGCCAAGTTTGTTGTTTAGAACGACTTGTTTTGTTCCATTGTTTGTTGTATTGATGGGGCTGTGACCCCTAGCTTCTATGACTGGTTTGTAAATCTCTTAAGAGTTTACCTTATTAATGTATAGTTTGTATGTTCTGTATTGTTACCGATCATTCCCTGCGCGCTTCGGAATTAAGGTTAGGATTATGTCAGATAAAGATCTGGTATTTTTCTAGCCCTGATCCCTGGTCGTGACAGTGCTCGCATGGTCAAACAATCATGTCTGAGAGCTTGCTACAGTCATGGCGAACGTAATGGCACAAGGTGAGGGCGAGGCGCGGCGTGTTCGCGCGAGATTGCTCGGCGCTCTGGCGTGGTGACCGTCATGGTCTGGTGTTAAATGGGCACGGCTTTGCTGGCATCTCCTCGAGTGGTCTTTGGTCGGGGTTTGCACAGACAGAGGCGGTGAGGTCAGAGCTACCTCCTAGACATCGTGGGCGAGGGCGGCGCGGTCTGTGCCGGCGTGTCCATGTCTGGGTGGCAAGGTGAGATCGGGTACGATTTTTGCACTTCTCATTTGATCGAGTGAGAGAGCTCCTTTGCACGGGCCGGTACTGAGGGCGTTAAAGGCACTACATGTCAGCTCGGTGAGGTCATAAGATGATCAAAGGTTTAATCAAAAATGTGAATAGTGGTTGAATTTGTACTATGAACACCAAGTGTTCGATCTAATGGCCGCAAGAACTAAACCACCACATTTTCCAGTGATTTTTGGTGGGTGTTCTGGTACTGATCTTGGTAGTCTCTAGTTGCAATGGTTTGCTAGGTGGTGAAGGTTTGAGCGGTTTTCCAAAATGGCTATCTTGGTACATAAGATAGATTCAATTTTGAATTTCCTCTCCATTGGGTTTAGTGTCACTAGGTCTAGCAAGGGGAGAAAAGAAATGGAAAAGTTTCTGTTTGACATTAGTTTCTAGAGATGCTCAAAGTGAGCTAGTGGATAACTTGGGCAGAAATGACCATTAGGTCCTATGCTTCATATTTTGATTTTCTTTTGTTTTATTCTGATTTGGAAATAACCTAGATGATATGGTTTTGATATTTAAACCATTTCTCATCATTTACAACAATCAAACAAGGAATTGCAAGCATTCATACACACAAGGAAAAATATTTGAATTTAATTAATAAAATCTTTTGTTAACCCTAATCTTGATTAATTTGAAATTGATCCTCATAAATATTTTTGGGGTGTTACATTTAGGCAGGAAGAGAGTGAGCCACTAGCGCTTGCATGGGAGAGAATGAAAGAATACATGAAAAATTGTCCCACCATGGGATGGAAGATTGGTTAATTCTCCATTTATTTTATAATGCTCTTAACCCTATGTCTAAGTCTATGCTTGATACTGCAGCTGGAGGAACATGGGTGAACAAATTACCGAAGCAAAGCAGCTACTAGACATTATGCAACAACCATGCCCAATGGCATGTGGAAAGATCAAACACGAAGAAGGTGAACTCCGTCACACCTCAAGAAAATAAAGAACTCAATGCTAAGTTGGATGAGCACATATTAGCCTTCAAAGGTAAGGAAACCCAAGTAAGAGATACTTCCAAACCAATTGTTGAAAAAATAGACTTCATAGCTTGTAATTATTATAACACTGCTTGGAAGAAGAATTATAATCCAAATTTTTAGAAAAATTATTCTAGTCCTACAGGTAACTCTAATAATAATATGGCATCAAGTAATGGTAGTCTCCAAGAAACTCTTAAATCTTTTATAGATTCACAAAATGAGCAAAATAATATCCTAGTTAAAATAAGAGAGAAACATGATGCTATGCTTGGTAAATTATCTAACCAAGCTGTAAGTTTGAGGAATAATTTGCAGGCCCTTCAAGAAAGAACAAGGATTGTTGATGCATGTCTAGGTAAGATAATCGAGAGTCAAAATCTCATTCTAGCTAAAGTTGCAGGTAAAGCTGAGCCCAATCCAGTAGAAGACCTCAAGATGATAAGAATCCAAAGGGAGGAGCCTGAAGAACTTGACAATAGTAATGCTCCTTCACCAAATTACACAGTTGAAAATCATGTAAAAATGATCAATATCAAGATTCTGGTAAGTGAAGAAAATAAGAAAGCCATGTATCAACACTTTGTTAATCAGGTAGCAATAAAGGTACGTGAGCTTGAGGATTCTATTGCTCCTACCATTTTAGGCCGTTCTTTCTTTAGGAAAATTACAGCTTTGATTAATCTGCATGAAGGTAGCTGAAGATCCAATTGCCTTCGCGAGATACTTTTGTTATTCATTTTACTAGGAAAAATAAATCCAAACAAGATGAGAAGGTTGCCATCACTTTGAAGGACAACTATTTTGGAGTGGGTCTTCCACTCATCTGGCCTAAGTGAGCAACATTAAGGTCAATCTATTAACCATAAAAGAGTGCTGCATAGGAAGCAAACCATGTGAAATAAAGGTTTCGATAATGTTTTTAAGTTTTAGTTCAAGTTTTATGTTGAATAAAGAGTGCTAGAAAACTCTAGTGAGAACAAGAGATTCAGTGGTACTAAAATTCCTGTTTTATACATGCTAATGTTGGTCGACAATTTAGTCTGTCATTTTTCTGTGAAAACATGGTGTTTCGCTAAATTTTAGTCTAAAAAGTAATTCTTGAAGAATTTTTTTTTGATGTATACAATACCTTTAACGACCAACTATACGGCGGGAATAAATATTCCATCCGTATAGTTCCTACCGTATAGTTATTTGAGCCATCGACAATTTTTCTTCTCCAGATACAAAAGGTTTAACAACCAACTATATGATGGGACCATTTTGACCCAGCCGTATAGTTCCGGCTATATAGATACAACCGCCAGGAAAGAAACCCTTAAAACCCTAATTTTTGTCGTCAGACCAACTATACGGCAGGAACAAATTGTTCCGGCCGTATAGTTGTGACTGTATAGTTGCGTCTGACCACTTAAACGCACAGGAAGGTACCCAAAACACCAAAACTTCAATCTCTTTTCTCTCTTCTACCTCCAAACTCTCTCAACACCTCAAGGGATCTTCAGTTCTACTCAATTTCGTTCGATTTCCTCACACACAAGTGATCTAAGGTATGTTTCTCCTCCGATCCTCCAATTAATTTTTAAAAATTCATCTCGATCTATTGTCATTATCAATCTAGGGTGATACCTACTTTGAGCTAGTTGCCATGATTCTCTTGCCTAGATTATTATGTTGAGGAAATTCTTTAGTGTGCTATGATGAGGAATATGCTATGCTTATTATTGTTGGATAAAAATATTTATTTATTCTTTCTTATTTATTTTAGAAGATGACCAAAAGGTGCTAAATGTGTGCTCGTGCCGCTGCGAGTTCTTATCAGGCTACTGTTGCAGCTCAGGACTACATGGGGATACGATTCAGGAATGAGATCCAACGTGATCGCTTCGACAAGATAAAGAACCAAGAAGTGAAGGCAACCAAGTGGGCTTATCCCGTCATATTAAACCAACTCGGTATTTCTAATGACTTCAATTTACCTTGCAATAGGGTTGGCTTGCAAAACTTTGTATTTCATGATGTGCCTACTTATCGCCGGTTAACTCTTGAATGTTTATGTTCATTGCAAAGCGCCATTAAAACATGGAAAGGAGAGGACACTATTTATTTCCGACTTATGAACCACAATTATACATTAACACTTGATGAATGGTGCAGTGTCCTTAGTATACCAAACAATGATGCTAATGCTCTACGTGCGTCTTATACCGACATGAACTCTTCCCCAGATCATTATTATAATAGAATGAGTATCACCTCTAGAGTCAACAGGGGGAATAATATTCAACAACCTGCTATCCTATATTTGTTCTATGTCATTGCTAACACCTTCTAGGCACGTAATGAGTTTACAAGACTCAATAAAGAGGAAATCTTGGTCCTCGCAAAAGCTGCTTTCAACAACAACTTGTCACTCAACTTGGACGCAATTCTTATGCGTTATTTAGAGAACCATTCCTCCCAAAGCCAAGGACCCCTTACAGGTGGAGGCGTCATCACCGTGCTTGCCATTTCCCTAGGAATCAACCTAGGTGAGTTGCAACCAGTTCTAGGTGAGAGACGTGTTGGTTTCTCTACATTAAAAGCTTGTGGAATGCTCACTAGGAGAGGTGGTGTTTATTACTTGCATATTGCAGGAGCTGGGCTTCTCTACCCCGCTCCTTTGTCTAATGATATCTTCTCTATCGAGGAGGGACGTTTGCTATATGATGTGCAGGTTGAAAAACATCAACCTGAGGAGGAGATTCCGGACGAGGATGAGGACCAAGAAGAGGAGCAAGAAGTTCCTTATCAAGGGGAGAAACCACCAAGCCGGTTCGCTACATATCTAGACTTCCAAGAACTTGGAGGGACTGTGGAGGGGATGCATAATCTTGCCCTAAACTTGCGAGAAACAACAAGAACTTATCAACTCAATTTGCGGACTGGAGTTATAACTTTTTCCCGCCACCTGAATGATTTGAAGGGCTTGCAAAAGCCTAAGCTTGGGGAGGTTTTCTATCTATTTTTTATTTGGTGTTCATTTGATTTATTTTATTTTCGAGGTTATGCTTTTTATTTGAGTTTATAAGCATTGGTTTCCCCAACACTTTATCTTAGGTTATTTTATTCTGTTTTCGAGATTTTCAAGCTGAGCTTTGCCGCCAATTTTCTATTCTTTAAATTCCCCTTCTCAAAAAAACAAAAAGATTTCTCCATTTATCTTTATTTCCCTCTTTCTTTTATTTTCGCCTCGAGGTTCTCATGTATTTGCAGGAGAGTGACCGACTTCGAGTTTCCAAGAAACAAATCGAAAGAGAAGAGAGAAGTGGAACCAAACAAGAAAGGTATGCCTTATGACTCCCCACTTTTCAAGATTTAGAAACCCATGCTAGTTAGTAGTAAATGTTAAGATATTATATTGGTGGAGTGAGTCTCTGTATTGTAGTAAAAAGTTTGTTTGCATGGGTATTTAGTTAAGTACGTTTTGTTCCATCTCTTGTAGTTAACCAAGTCTTGCCTAAAAATCTGCTAAACAATTATAACTAGAAAAAGTCTCAGAACTGAAGACTTGTGTGTTGTAGTGTTTGGTCTTAAAAGCTTATTCCTAGAGACACTCAACGCTACAGAAAATAGTGATTGACTTGATAGCTCTCTTTGAAAGGATTTGTTTAATTGAATTAATGTTTAGCGGTTTTTGTGAGTATGCGAAAGTTTGACTTGTGAATCATAAGAATGATATATCTTTATGTGTGTCAAACTTTATGGGATGCCAACAACTCCGCTAGCCTACGAACGATCTTCATGGAGGAAACTCTTAGATTTCTGCTATGGGTTGATTAAACATATATAGCAGCAATGCTATAATGGGTAATATTCTTGACACTCTGAGTAGTTGTGTTCTTGATGGAATCACTCCCCTGGATAATTTGAGTAATCATCTATTATATATTAAAAGTACATGACGGGCAACCAGAAAAAAGAAAAATATTCTAGAAATTCCCGCAATAAACAGAAACATTTGTCCATCAATTTGACTATGTTGTCTATGGCAACTGATGGATCTTCATAATAATATATTGACATCAAGGTTAAAAAAATTACCCACCAATGCACCTCATAATTTTTTTGACACATAGCCCTTCAATACTAACGTCTATCTATCGGAAAAAACATACCTACTCCTACCCTAGCTGCCACAACCCTATTTACCACGGTGTCCTCGGCCGGCCGATCTCCAGCATGTATATATGATGGAGCGGCTGAATTTGTCTAGCTTGTCTTATTATGTATATCAGCATTTATATGTATACTCCTTGGTGCCGTTGGCCAGCCGTACGGCCTCCACCCAAGTACATACGCATCAGCGGCCGATCGCCACCATGTATATTCACAACAGCGGCTGAATCGATCTAACTTGCCTCATGAATGTATAGCAGCATGTATGCATACTTTTCTTGGTGACATTGGCCGGACATCCGGCCGGCCTTCACCTGAGTACATGCACATCAGCGCATCCTATATCAATCTATCTTTTCCTCATGCTTGGAACAGACGACTAGCAGCGGAAACAAATTCCCACAAAAAAAAATCAAACATTTAGCCTGGAGATAACAGATAGCTAGGTACGATCAAAGACTTCTTCACGGAGACAATCAATATCAAGGTACGTATGCATACTCTAACGTGATATGTATTTTTTTGATAGCTCTGCTGACCTTATTGGCTTATTCCGATCATCATTCCCCCTCCGTGTTGAACTATCACCAGAAATTCAGCTCGCCGGAAGATCGCCGATAGCTTCTCTCACTAGGGCACGTCACAGGATTGACGGTGGATTGGTTATGCCCCCTTTTGGAGTTTCCACCCCAAGGCCAATTCACCGTATATCATTTTTCCCAGTCTACATATTATGGTCGAAGAGAATCTCGTTTCTCCCTTTTCTTGCTTCTACAACATCTGATTCTTATAATGACCCCATTTTCCACTACTTAGGGTGACGTGCAAGATCATGCCTATGAAAGTATAGAAGCCGGCAAGCTATGAATTTGTCCTTGATCCCCGGACCTTGACGTCGCGTATCCAGATTGATGATGTTGTGGCGCTCCAGCTAGCGTTTACTCGCTGGTAATCTTCATTCATGGGCATGTCCATTAACTAAGGTACGATTCAAAACCTAAACATTCAGATGCAACCCATTTCCACGGTTAGCACAAATGAGCAGAAATACAGGCATGAGCGCTAGCTTCTATAAACTGATGTTTTATACATCTCTAATATTGTATGTTGCACTCTAATGGGAATCACAGGATGGAGTCAGAGAGTTATAATACTGCTGTGGATGCCGGGCCGGAAGGGCTAGACTAGGTGATCAACTGCTCGCAATGGAGGAGTCCCGGCCTCGTGGGTGCCATCTCCCTATTAATACCACTTGTACTATGCAAAAATGTCCAGACATGCCACTATTATACCATACGACGATCCCTCCTTTACTACAAGTCTCGATCACTGCTAGGAATACACATTCAGAAGCTATGATATTGCACGGAACGAGACTAAATTATTATGTCGTGTTTGTTGACCTACTTATCTATGCTCTCGATGCGGAATCTCTACAGTTGAATTAGTCACCAGATAAGTATGGTGAATAAAAACAAGTTCTATATGGGTTACTGTCATGATCCACGGTAATGCTCTTCCTAACTCTCAAGTCTGAATACATGAATGACTACATGGGAAAAGAATAAGAAGATATATATGCATTTATTTCTGTAGTGTTCCATGCATTGATCCAGGATCATGTGTACAGGTGCTCAACATTATTCAAAGTTCACAGTCTACTACATTGGTGCTATTGCCTAATAAGACATGGATTTTGTTTGTTCATGTTTAATTATTAGATAAAGGTGAATGAAACTGAGTCATGGTAAGAGCTCGCACTATTTGATAGCTCTCTATATAATATATATATATGAACTATCATTCTGCATTCTATAGTTTGGAAATATGTATATTTCATAGGTTCTAATGATATCAACTAATAATATTTTGATCACTCCGTAAAATATTGCAGTCATTTCGATGGTTCTATAGTATATGTAGTGTCTGCAACTGCTGATCAAAATTTTCATACTTCGTATATATTATTTGACATTTGCATGATAACATGATATATCTCCGTGAAGACACTCTTCTCAGCATCTTCTAGATATTTTTTGTTTCTGGGCATAATCGCTTTCAATCAGTTATCATATTCATCATCTCCCCAGATTTTATTTGAGAGATAATTTTGCCAATTATGTTTTATTGCTTATTGAATACCTCATGCCATTAATAAGTTGGATTTGGTCAGTGGTTTTTTCCTGAACAAGAGCAGATCAGTGATATATGTTCTGGAGCAAAAAATCTTTAATAGTTGTTTTCTTACATATAGATGTCATCTTTCTACATTGGTCATGATCTCTTTACATGGAAACACTTAGACTAGGGACTGCACTCTAGAGACAGGGCTTCACTTAGATTAGTGACTTTGGTGTTACGACACTAGTGGAAAACATGTCTTCGGTTCGATCTGAACAAAGCCAGCAGTCACGGCCTGTCATGAACCACGACTAGTGCTAGCACTAGTCCCGGGCCGTGAGGCCTCCAACGGCTAGAAATGGCCGTAGACACTAGTACCGGGCCGGACCAGAGCTCTAGTCCCGGTCCATAATACGGCACGGGACTAATAACCTCGAGCGGGCCAGCTGCTCTTTTAGGGGACTATTAGTCCCGTGTCGTATCACGGACCGGGACTAGTTGTCCATCAGTATATATACAACTTCCTGTCCATCCTCCCTAAACCATATGGTGGTCATTTTATTCAAAGAAGCAAGCCGAGTTCATGCATTTTTTCAAGATTTGTCAAAATTTAGTTTGCAACTCCTAAATCCAAAGTTTTCAAAGGTTAGAACTTCATTCTTTTATCTCTTATTGCTACTTTAGCTCTATAATGCTCTACAAGTATAGAGATATGGATCAATGCATGCATGCTCTAGAAGTAGAAGGATTTTGATATGTGTAACAAATTTTGATTAGGCACATAGTTACTGAAAATTGAAATGTGTAATTTTAGAGTTTTAGAGCTTAGAATGGAATGAGGTTTTCACTGATAGAACAATAATCAAAAACTCCACATTTATCATGTTAATTGTTTTCTCCAATTCACAAATTGGTGCATGTAAATTTTTTAAAATTCAAAATTAATGCTCTAGAAGCTCTCAATATAACTTGTAATAATTTTATCATGTTGTGTAATGGTTTTTGATATACTTTTACTATAGTGCAGATGGTCCGGGAATGGATGTACGGTACTGACCGACGCTCTGGCGAGTTCATTAATGGCGTGCATGAATTCATCTGTGTTGCTGATGCAAACAAGCGCAATGGTTTTGTATTCTGTCCATATAGTGGATGTAGGAATCAGAAGGATTACTCTGACTCAAAAACCCTTCACAGCCACCTGTTGAAGTCCGGCTTCATGCCCAATTATAATTGTTGGATCAAGCATGGAGAGAGGGGTTATAATGGAAGACAATGAAGAAGAGGAGGAGGATGACAACTATCATGGTTTCCCTGAGTACGGAGATACTTCCATAGGGGATGCTGAAGGGGAGGATGAAGAAGAGACACATGATGAACCCGCTGATGATCTTGGTTGGACCATTGCCGATGCACGAAGAGACTGTGAAAATGAAAATGAGAGGGAGAAGTTCAATCACATGTTAGAGGATCACAAAAAGTTGTTGTACCCAAATTGCGAAAATGGTCTGAAAAATCTAAGTAGCGCACTGGAATTGCTACGATGGAAGGCTGAGTGTGCTATACCTGACTCCTCATTTGATAAGTTGCTGAAAATGATGAAGAATATGCTTCCAAAAGATAACGTATTGCCTGCCAGTACGTACGAAGCAAAGAAGGTTGTCTTCCCTCTAGGTTTAGAGGTTCAGAAGATACATGCATGTCCTAATGACTACATCCTCTACCGTAGAGGTTCAGAAGATACATATGAGAATTTGGATGCATGCCCGGTATGCACTGCACTTCGGTATAATATCAAACGAGATGACCCTGGTGACGTTGAGGGTGAGCCCCCCCAAAAGAGGGTTCCTGCCAAGGTGATGTGGTATGCTCTTATAATACCATGGTTGAAACGCTTATTCAGAAACAAAGAGCACGCCAAGTTGTTGCGATGGCATAAAAAGGAATGTAAATTAGACGGGATGTTGAGACACCCCGCTGATGGGTCGCAATGGAGAAAAATCGATATAAAGTATCAGACTTTGTAGATGATGCAAGGAGTTTAAGGTTTGGTCTAAGTACAGATGGCATGAATCCTTTTGGGGAGCAGAGCTCCAGTCACAGCACCTAGCCCGTGAATCTATGCATCTATAACCTTCCTCCTTGGTTTTGCATGAAGCGGAAGTTCATTATGATGCCAGTGTTGATCCATGGTCCGAAGCAACCCGGCAACGACATTGATGTGTACTTAAAGCCATTAGTTGAAGAACGTTTACAGTTGTGGCACGAACCCGGCATACGCGTGTGGGATGAGAACAAGCACGAAGAATTTGACAACTTATGAAGTGATCCTAATCCTCAGACCATGAGATCATGTCAATCACTAACACCGGAAGAGTTCCTTGATAACATCAAACGTCACACTGTAACTGGGTGATTATAAAGATGGATTTAGAACTACTAAAGTGTTATGTTGAGGCCCATGGATCGAGAGTGTAATTTGTTCATCTCGATGACGGATAGATATACTCTGGGCCCTCTCGGTGATATCACATTGATTAGCTTGCAAGCAAGTGATTTGATCACTAGAATGTTATATCACGGGAATGAGAAAAGAGTGCATGTCAGTAACAAGATAAAACTAGGTATGGAGATCCCGATGATCGAATCTCGGACATTTAATATATCGTCAAACAAAGGGATTAAGATAATAGCGTAAAAGGTTCCGACGATCATAGGAAAGTCATCGTTGAATGTGTGGGAGTCAGTATGGGTCTCTAGATCCCGCTTCTTATTATTGATCGAAGAAGGGTCTCGATCATGTCCGCATTATTCGCGAACCGTAGGGTGGCACACTTAAGAGACACCGACATCCAAATGGAGCAAAAGTTTCATGCCAGAAAGAATAACAAGCGCAGGAATTTATTTCACTATATACGAAACAAGTTTTCGGGTGAAATTGCAGAAAGTGTTTTTGCATGTGAAATGAAATACTAGCAAGGGGTTATATGTGAATGTTTATCATTAAAGTAATTGACAAAATTCTAAATAAATAAAAGGAGTTTTATTTAATGAGAGTTTGCATTAAATTTGGTGGAAATTTAATGGGAATTTGAGTGAGATTTTGAGTGGAGGGAATTGAAAGGATTTGTGTGAGTGGAGTGTCCACCCACATGAATGAAGGAGGGGAGGGGCAGCCCCCCCCTTGGGTGCCCCCCTCCTCCTATAAAAGGCACCCCCTCTCCTCTCTCTCACTCACACCTCCTCGTGAAGGATCTCTCTCCCCCTCTAGCATTTATTCCCCATGGTCTTGAACTAGCGAGATATATGTTCCCAGTGGCTATTCGGCAAGAAAGAGTTGTGCTTCCGCTGCATCGCTGGAGCGAGGAGGCGGAGGTTGCTCGGTGTCTTGTACGTGTGTGCGAGCACGGATGCGCTGCTGATTTGCGGCACTAGGACTTCCTCTCGATCTTGAGATCGGCAAGAGATCGTCTACATCAACCACGAGTCTAACTCGTTAAGCTTTGTCGGTCTTCAAGGGTATGTTCTCTACGGACATACATCCGCCCATTGTTTGTATCTAGTAGATAGATCTTGGTACATAGTTCCCATCGTAGGAAAAAATTTGTTTTCTATGCTGCGAACCCTACAGTGGTATTAGAGCCGGATCTATGCGTAGATGCTTTACACGGGTAGTACACATATGAGTATGTGGGCGATGATGATCATGTTGTTGCTTCTTAGTTGTATTTTGGATATTGGTGGCATAGTGGGATGAAGCGGCCCGGACAAACTTTACATGTCCTCGCACATGAGACCTGTTCCACGCTTGACATGCAACTAGTTTGCATAAGTGGCTAGCGGGTGTCTATCTCTCCTACTATAGTCAATATCTAATTTGCAATGAGTTGTCAACAATTTGGTTATCCTCGTTGTGGTTCATGTTCGTAGGTATGAACGGTTCTATCTTCGAAAGCCCTAAGCCACGTAAAACTTGCAATGGATAAATTAGAGGCGTCTAGTTTAGATTGTTGATGGGCTAGTGTTATGATACGGTTATGTTGTAAGTAGAAGTATGAGATGATACTATTATCACAAACATAACGTGTAAGTTTCATAGACCTTGGCCTTACACATAAAGGTATGATAGTGATCATACCAAGGAGCACATGATGGAGATCATATGCGGGAACCATATCATTCCACTTATAAACATGTGATGTTTGATTGCATCTTATATTGCTTGTTTGGTGTTTTATTAGCATAATAAGATGATCCCTCATTTAAATATCAAGATAAGAATGTGTTCTTCCTTTAGTATTCACCGATTATGTTTTCGTCGCTCTAAGACATCACGTGATGATCGGGTGTTCTTGGATCCACGACCATATTTCGGGTGTAAGACAGTTACACACGCGAATACTAAGATTCTAACTTGGCGGGCCTCGGAACACGGACCAAAAGGTTAAGCATGAGTCATATAGTAGATATGATGGCCATTTGATGCTCTCCTTTGAAGCTACACCGACTCACGTGATGATCGGACTTGGTGTAGTGGATTTGGTTCATGTAATCACCAAAAAGGCACGAGGGATGTCATTTTTGAGTGGGAGTTCATTCGTAATGTGGATTAGTTAAAATCAATCTATCATAAACTTAGTCTAAACTTTACAAATTCTGTTTGTAGATGGCACCACCTATTTTTAATTTCAATGTGTTCATGGAGAAAGAGAAACCTGCAACGAACGGTAGCAACTTTACCGAATGGCCCATGAATTTGTGGATTCTCCTCTCTGCTACACAAAAGCAATATGTGCTAGAAGCACCGCTAAGCCCCCCACCTTTCGATGATGCCCCTGACAAGGGGAAAATGTCTATCAGACTCGTCAGGAGGACCACAACTTAGTTCATTGCAGCATATTGTATGGGCTAGAGCTGGAACTTCGAAAGCGTTTCGAAAACGGCAATGCATTTGATACAATGGGTGAGTTGGAAATGATTTTTGACACACATGCTGCTATAGAGAGCTACAATGATTCAGAAAAGTTCTTTAGCTGCATGATGGAAGAGCACAGCTCCGTAAGTGAGCATGTACTCAAGATGTCGGCTTACGCCGATAAGCTTGTGCCCTTGGGTTGCAGTCTCTGCCACCTAGCTATAAGAGCTTAGTGATGAACTATAATATGCAAGGCATCAAGAAGTCTCTCCCTGAGCTTCTGTCAATGCTTAAAACTGCATAAGTGAAGATCAAGAAGGAACATCAAGTGTTGATGATCAATAAGAACACTGGTTTTAAGAAAGACAAGAAGGGAAAACGGAAGGGAATTAAGGGCGGCAAGTCGGTTGCCGTGCCTAAAAAGAAACCCCGAGTTGGACCTAAGTCTGATACCGAGTGCTACTATTGTAAGGGGACTAGCCACTGGAAGTGCAGCTGCCCCAAGTATTTGGCAGACAAGAAGGCCGGCAAGGCAAACAAAGTTATATATGATATACATGTTATTGATGTGTACTTGACTAGTGCTCGCAGTAGCACCTGGGTATATGATACCGGTTTAGTTGCTAATATTTGTAACTCGAATAAGGGGCTGCGAAACAAGTGACCACTAGCAAGGGGTGAGGTCAAGATGCATGTCGGCAATAGATCAAGCGTTGATGTGATCGCTGTCGGAATGCTGCCTCTCCACTTGCCATCGGGATTAGTAATAAACATAAATAATTGTTATCTGGTGCCAGCACTGAGCATGAACATTGTATCTGGATCGTGTTTGATGCGAAGTGGTTATTCATTTAAATCGAAGAACAATGGTTGTTCTATTTATATGAATGAAATCTTTTATGGTCATGCACAGATGATGAATGGTTTATTTTTATTGGATCTCTATAATAGTATTACACATGTTCATAATGTTGATGCTAAAAGAATTAGACTTAATGATGATATATCCGGATATATGTGGCACTGCCGTCTAGGTCATATTGGTGTTAAATGCATGAAGAAGCTTCATTCGGATAGACTTTTGGAATCACTTAATTTTGAATCATTTGATACATGTGAGCCATGCCTTATGGGCAAGATGACTAGAATGCCGTTTTCCGGTTCAATGGAACGGGCGACAGATTTATTGGAAATCATACATTCTGATGTATGTGGTCCAATGAGTGTGTGGCGCAAGGTGGATATCGTTATTTTGATACTTTCACGGATGATTTGAGTAGATACGGTTATATCTACTTGATGAAACACAAGTATGAAACCTTTGAAAAGTTCAAGGAATTTCAGAGTGAAGTGGAAAATCATCATAATAGAAAGATCAAATTTCTACGGTCCGACCGTGGAGGTGAGTATCTAAGTTACGAGTTTAGCACTCATATGAAAGAGTGTGGAATTGTTTCACAACTCACACCTGCCGGAACACCACAGTGAAATGGTGTGTCGGAACGTCGTAATCGTACTTTATTGGATATGGTTCGATCTATGATGTCTCTGACGGACTTGCCGTTGTCATTTTGGGGTTATGCACTAGAAACTACTGCATTCACTTTAAATCGGGCACCATCTAAATCAGTTGAAAAGACACTATATGAATTGTGGTTTGGAAACAAACCTAAGCTGTCATTTCTTAAAGTTTGGGGATGCGATGTTTATGTGAATAAACTTCAACCGGATAAACTTGAAACCAAAGAGGAAAAATGCGTCTTCATAGGATACCCTAAGGAAACAATGGAGTATTTCTTCTATCACAGATCCGAGGGCAAGATTTTTGTTGCCAAAAATGGATCCTTTCTAGATAAAGAGTTTCTCGTGAAAGGTGTGAGTAGTCGGAAGGTAGAAATCGAAGAGGTTATCGAACCTTCTCTTCAAAGTATGACGAGTAGCGCAGCGCCGGTAGTCGTTCTGGAGTTGGCTTCACCAGTTGAAGAGGGAAATAATGGATGATCATGAAACTTCAAAAGAGAGTACTACCGAACCTCGCAGGTCTAGCAGGACGCGTGCAGCTCCCGAGCTATACGGAAATCCTGTCATGACTTTCATGGTTGATGAAAATGATGACCCTGCGATGTATGAAGAAGCGATGATGAGCCCGGATTCCAACAAATGGTTAGAAGCCATGAAATCCGAGATGTTATCCATGTATGAAAATCAAGTTTGGAACTTGGTGGACTTACCTCACGACCGAAGGCCGTGGAGAATAAATGGATTTTCAAAAGAAAAACTGATGCTGATGGTAATGTGACCGTCTATAAAACTCGATTTGTCGCAAAGGGGTTTCGACAAATTCAAAGAGTTGACTACGATGAGACATTCTCTCCCGTAGCGATGCTAAAATCAGTTAGGATTATGTTAGCAATTGATGCATATTTCGATTTTGAGATATGGCAGATGGATGTCAAAACCACGTTTCTCAATGGTAATATTGAAAAAGAGTTGTATATGATACAACCAAAGGGTTTTGTCGATCCTAAGGATGCTAACAAGGTGTGCAAGCTTCAGCGATCCATCTATGGACTGAAGCAAGCATCACGAAGTTGGAATATCCACTTTGATGAGGTGAGCAAAGAGTTTGGATTTGTCCAAACTTATGGAGAAGCTTGTATTTACAAGAAAGTGAGTGGGAGCAATGTGGCATTTCTGATATTATAACTGGATGACATATTATAGATCAGAAATGATATAGATCTTTTAAACAGTGTTAAAAGTTATCTAAACAACAATTTTTCAATGAAGTACCTAGGTGAAGCATCATACATATTAGGCATAAAGATCTATAGAGATAGATCTAGGCGCCTAATAGGGCTATCGCAAAGTACATACCTTGATAATATTTTTAAAAAGTTTAAAATGGACAAAAGTAAGAAGGGGTTCTTACCTATGTTGCAAGGCAGGACATTGAGTATGACTCAAAGTCCGGCTACGGCAGAAGAAAGATAGATAATGGCCAAAGTCCCCTATGCTTCAGCCATATGCTCTATAATGTACGCCATGCTATGTACAAGACCGGATGTGGCACATGCTATTAGTTTGACTAGTAGGTACCAATCAGATCTAGGTTCAGAACACTGGATAGCGGTCAAGAATATCCTTAAGTACTTGCGAAGAACTAAGGATATATTTCTTGTATACGGAGGTGAAGAAGATCTCGTCGCTAAGTGTTATGTCAACGCTAGCTTCGACACTGATCTGGATGACTCTAAGTCTCAATCCGGATACGTATTTCTCATGAATGGTGGAGCGGTTAGTTGGAGGAGTTCTAAAAAACCCATGGTGGCGGGATAAACAACAGAGGACGGATATGTTGCTTCTTCGGAAGCAGCTCAGGAAGCATTTTGGATGAAGGATTTCATATACGAACTAGGTGTGGTTGCAAGCGCGTTGGACCCAATGGTGATCTATTGTGACAACATTGGTGCCATTGCTAATGCCAAAGAACCAAGGTCTCACAAGTATTCCAAGCATATTAAGCGCCGGTTTCACTCCATCCGTGAACATGTCAAGGATGGAGATATAAAGATTTGTAAAGTACATACGGATCTCAATGTAGCAGATCCGTTGACTAAAACTCTCCCTAGAGCAAAACATGATCAACACTAGAACTCCATGGGTGTTAGATTCATCACTATGTAACTAGATTATTGTCTCTAGTGCAAGTGGGAGACTGAAGGGAATATGCCCTAAGAGGCAATAATAAAGTGTTTATTATGTGTATTTCAAGTATATCATAGATGTTTATTTTGCATGCTATAATTGTATTAATATGGAAACATTAATACATGTGTGTTTAATAAACAAACAGAAAGTTCCTAGTTATGCCTCTCATAAACTAGCTCGTTGATTAACAAGATGATCAAAGTTTCCTGATCATAGACATTGGATGTTTTTAATAACGAGGTCACAACATTGGTGTAATGGTGTGATGGGCATTCATCCGAAGCATAGCATTATGATCAAAGTCATTGAGTTTATATTGCTATAACAACTTACGAAGTGATCCTAATCCTTAGTCCATGAGATCATGTCAATCACTAACACCGGAAGAGTTTCTTGATAACATCAAACGTCACACCGTAACTGGGTGATTATAAAGAAATTCAGAAATACTAATGTGTTATGTTGAGGCCCATGGATAGAGAGTGGAATTTGTTCATCCCGATGACGGATAGATATACTCTAGGCCCTCTCGGTGATATCACATTCATTAGCTTGCAAGCAAGTTATTTGATCACTAGAATATTATATCACAGGAATGAGAAAAGATTGCATGTCAGTAACGAGATCAAACTAGGTATGGACATACCGATGATCGAATCTCGGACATGTAATATATCGTGAAACAAAGGGATAAAGATACTAGCGTAAAAGGTTCCGACGATCACAGGAAAATCATCGTTGAATGTGTGGGAGTCAGTATGGGTCTCCAGATCCCGCTTTTGATTATTGATCGGAGAAGGGTCTCGATCATGTCCACATTATTCGTGAACCGTAGGCTGGAACACTTAAGAGACACCAACATCTAATTGGAGCAAATGTTTCATGCCGGAAAGAATAACAAGCGCAAGAATTTATTTCACTAGATACCGAAACAGGTTTTCGGGTGAAATTGCTGAAAGTGTTTTTGCATGTGAAATGAAATACTAGCAAGAGGTTATATGTGAACGTTTGTCGTTAAAGTAATTGACAAAATTCTGAATAAATAAAAGGAGTTTTATTAAATAAGTGTTTGCATTAAATTTGGTGGAAATTTAATGGGAATTTGAGTGGGATTTTGAGTGGAGAGAATTGAAAGGATTTGTGTGAGTGGATTGTCCACCCACATGAATGAAGGAGGGGAGGGGGCAGTCCCCATGGACGGCGGCCACCCCCCTCGGGCGCCCCCCTCCTCCTATAAAAGGCACCCCCTCTCCTCTCTCTCACTCACACCTCCTCGTGAAGGATCTCTCTCCTCCTCTCGAATTTATTCCCCATGGTCTCGGACTAGCGAGATAGATGTTCCAGATGGCTATTCGGCAAGAAAGAGTTGTGCTTCCGCTGCATCGAGGAGGCGGAGGTTGCTCGATGTCTTGTACGTGTGTGCGAGCACGGATGAGCTGCTGATTTGCGGCGCTAGGACTTTCTCTCGATCTTGAGATCGGCAAGAGATCGTCTACATCAACCACGAGTCTAACTCGTTAAGCTTTATCGGTCTTCAAGGGTATGTTCTCTACGGATATATACATCCGCCCGTTATTTGTATCTAGTAGATAGATCTTGGTACATAGTTCCCATCATAGAATTTTTTTGTTTTCTATGTTGCGAACCCTACACCATCAACATATGAAAGACCCATATGGCCTGCATCTAGAATGGTTTCAAGGTCATGCCAGCTACATTCTTACCAAACACACTACACGATGGACCAAACATGGAGGCAAGGAACTACCGGGAAAAGTTGATTTACAAAGGCATTTTAACTGCCGGCATTAGTTTACTGCCGGGATAGAACCAACGTGACAGTTCATCTGCCGCTAAAGGTATTAAATCGATTGCAATTAACTGCCGGTAAGTGGCCTGGCAAATATATTGCCGGAACAAATACACTAGAAGCACCTGAGCTGCCGGACAGATATTTGGCTCGGTGGACCGAAATTTAGCGCGCGGGGTGGAAAATATTGGCGCAGGGTGAGCGAAATTTTGGCGCGTGGAGCGGTGGACCGAAATCGCTAAGTCATAGCCCCCAAATCCCTAAAGAATAAATCCCCAAATCCCACCGTCGCCGCCACACCCACCCCAGCTCGCCTCAATCCCACCATCGCCGCCACACCCACTCTCACCGTCACTGCCACGCCCACTCCCACCGTCGCTGCCAAACCCACCTCTATGGACGGATTCCGCCACCGCAGCTGGCCCCGTGAACTCATCTCCCTATAGCTGGTCCGCCTCCCACCTGCAGCGCATCCTCCCCGTCCCCTCCTTCTTCCTCCTGGGTTCAACTGCCACATGTACGTAATTTCCTCCCCTTCCACTCCTTCTCCCCGTTCCCCTCCTTCTTCCTCCAAGTTCCCCTCCTTCCTCCCCGTCCCCACACAGATCTTTTTTCTTTCTGATTCGTGCATGGTCGCTGATTCAATCGGTGCAAGGTCCCTGATTCGATCGGTGCAAGGTCTGGTTTTTCGTTTCCTCCCTGGTGCCATCTGAGGAGAGCAAGGGCTCTAGGTACGCATTTCCTCCCTATCCCCTCCTTCCTCCCTGATTCCCCGTTTTCCTTCTTTGGCTCTTACCATTTTCTTCTTATTTTGTGCGCTGCAGCTGTCGTCAAAGGAGAGCAACGATTCCAGGTACAGATTAGTCACTGGCCATCAGTTGTTGTCCGGTGGTCTAAGTGGTTGTTTCTTAATTCATTGTTGATTGATTTGTAAAAGCTGCATCTTGTTAGTTGTTAGTTCTAATGGAGTACTTCGGCTCATAGCTAGCGCAACCGAAAAACATTTAAATAGTGTTGAGAAATCTACTCCCTCCGACCCATATTAATTGATTTAAATTCATCTAAATACGAACGTATCTAGTCAAGTTTAGTGTTTAATACATCCGTATCTAGACAAATTTGAGTCAACTAATATGGGTCGGAGGAAGTAGAAAGATCCTCGCCGGCTCCTATTTTGGGGTGTGCCGTACGAGTAATTTACATGTGCTTTGGACGTTCATATATATACTTGCATTTTATTAGTTTAATTGATCTTGTTTACATCGGTACTCTGGGAAAATGACCTGCTATGATTTGTAAATGATCATGTCCATTAATGTCCCATATTATTTGTAAGTTTGACAGCTTCATTTCTCCATGAAAATGCATGAATGTGTGATGCTGTGAAAACACAAACAATGATTCATCATGGGATGTATTTTATAGTTTCGCAACCATTAAAAATCACTGCTTATTTTTATTCAATTTAGCCTTCAAATATGCACATTAGTCATTGTACACATGTAAAAAAACATGCATTTAGGAACTGGTGTACTATGTGTAATGTATATGACGGGTCTATACTTTCCGCTTGTTTTGTAAGAGATTCTTCAACAATTGTAAGTTTATGACTGAATATCTGTACTTGCATCTAATTGGAATTAAAGGCACGCTCTTATTATCATGGGTCATTGCACCGTGGTTGATTTGAACCAGACCAATCTACAAAATTAACCAACAAACTTGGAAATTAGCATGATGGTCAACATTAGAAGGACACAACTAATTGGATAATGCTAGCTCACTAGAGCTTAACGGGAGCCTCACTTGGTTGGCGAGAGATATGGTGTCAAAATATAATCAAGTTTGTATAGTATTGCTGATATATGGTGTCAAAATATAATCAAGTTTGTCTAGTTGATTTGGTAGTTTTTATCCTGATTGGATAGCTAGTGGCGAGTTACATGTTTTTCTTTCTTGTATTAGATAAAGAATTTTTTAAGCTGAGGCTGCTGGAGGTATAGCAAGGCTGCTGGAGATATACCAAGACTGTTGTACCTAATTTTTGAACTCTTGCTAACTATGATGAGTGGTGATATTTCTGCTTATGTTTCATTTGTGTTGCATTTTTTTTAGGTCCATCTTAGTATAACTGATAAAAATGGACAAAAGATGGATGAGTGAGGCTAGACACACAACACCTTATACTGATGGTGTAGGTCGATTTATTCAGTTTGCTTTTACACATTACGCTAGAGGGAACACAATATTATGCCCTTGTAGGAATTGTTATAATTGTTCTTGGCATGAAGCTAATGTTGTCCGCTAGCATTCGGTATGTGATGGGTTTGTTAATGGATAGACAACATGGGAATTTCATGGGGAGGCCACTCATCCACCTAATGTGGATCATGTTGATGTTGGTGAAGAAGAAGCGGTAGAGGAGGAGAATGACTTTGAAGAATATGATGAGATGGCGGGTATGATTAGAGACACGAGACACGCTGAAGGGAATTTTAATGATAAATGTGATGAGGATGATGAGAGTCCTAGTGATAATGGTGATGAGAGTGAATCTCTTAGACTCTTAGCTGAATACAATAGTGAGGAGCTTTATCCAGGGAGCACAGGTTTCTCAATGTTACGTTTCATGGTTAGATTACTTCACACCAAATCCATGGGTGGTTAGAGTAATAAAAGTGTTGACATGTTGCTAGAACTGCTAAGAGAGGCCTTCCCTAAAGGCTCAAAACTGCCTAACAACATCCATGAAGATAAAAAATTGGTAAAATTCTTTAGACTTGATTATGTTAGCATCCATGCATGTGAGCATGATTGTGTTTTATTTTGGAAGAATTATAAAGATGCCGAGGTTTGTCCTGTATGTGAAACCTCTTGCTGGAAATCTGTAAAGAAGAAGCCTGATGGGAGACATGTCCATAAAGTCCCGAGAAAGGTTCTTCGATATTTCCCAATAGGCAAGAGGCTGCAGCGGCTGTTCATATCACCCAAGAGTGCAACAGATTGTAGGTGGCATGACGATGGACGCACAAAAGATGGGCTTCTACGACATCTAGCAGATTCACCAGCTTGGAAGCATTTTGATTCTGAACATCCAACATTTGCTGCTGATAGTCGCAACATTAGGTTGATCATAGCAACTTATGGGTTTAATCCATTTAGATCAATGAACTGTTCCTATAGCATATGGCATGTTATTGCAATTCCGGTGAATTTTCCTCCCTGGTTGTGCATGAAACAACCAAATTTCATGCTCTCCTTGCTAATTCCTGGCCCAAAGTCACCTGGGGCAGACATGGATTTTTTTCTTGAACCACTTGTTGATGACCATGAATGACTTTTTGAGGAGGGAGTGACAACCTATGATGCCTCCAGGAAAGATTTCTTCCATTTGCGTGCCGTTGTACATTCAACTATCACTGATCTCCCTGGTATGTCTACTCTTGCTGGATGTGCCACCTCAGGTGAACTTGGTTGTCCTAAGTGTCACACTCTCACTTGGTCTATTCGGCTGAGAAAAGGCAATAAGACATGCTACATGGATCATCGCATGTTCCTAGATGAAGATCATCCATTTAGAGCAACGCAAAAGGATTTCTTTGATGGAAAGGTGAAATCTAGGACAGCCCCTGTAGCACTTACAGAAACTGAAGTGGATGCCCTTACACAAAACATGGAAACAGTGTTTGGTAAGCACACTTCTAAGAAACCAACCACAAACAAACGTAAGCGTGGGGATCCACCAATAATCCATAAAGGGAGATCCATATGGTTTAGGTTAGGATATTGGAAAGATTTATTACAGCCTCACAACCTTGACGCCATGCACATTGAAAAGAATGTGTGTGACAACATAGTTTAAACACTTTTCGGCATTGACCAAAAAACTAAAGACAACTACAACTCTCGTCGAGATCTCGAGGAGCTTGGACTTAGAAAGGATCTTCATCCTGTTCCTATTGGAGATGATTTATTCGATTTGCCTTCTGCCCCATACACATTGAGCCCTAAGTTGAAGAGACTGTTTTGCCTAATTCTGAAAGGAGTCAGGTTTCCAGCTGGTTATGCATCTGATATAAGGAAGAATGTCCTGGTTAAGGAGAAGAAGATTGTTGGGTTAAAGAGCCATGACAATCACATTCTATTGCAGTACCTCCTTCCGCTAGCTGTGAGAAAAACGTTGCCAGAGGGAGTCAGTGCTGCAATTATCCGTGTGAGTACATTCTTCAAAAAAAATTCTCCTATCATTCGCATAAGTGATATGGCGGAGCTAGAGAAAGAAATAGCTGAGACGCTGAGCATTCTTGAGACCATATTTCTACCATCATTTTTTGACATGATGGTTCACTTGATGGTTCATCTTCCACTTCAAGTGAGGCGGCACTTGGGGGGCCTTTGAAATTCAGCAACATGTATGCACCAAAAAGGTCATTTTTTCAACCTGAACTTGTGTACACTATATAAATTATATGTAACAAATAAATTGATATATATTTAGGCCATCTTGTATAGGTATATGGGGAAGTTAAAGGGCCATGTTCATACCAGGAGTCATCCCGAGGGGTCAATTGCTGAGGGGTACCTTTTTGATGAGTGCCTTACATTCTGCTCTCGATATTTAGAAGGATGTGAAACCAGAATTAGTAGAACAACCACACCTGATGTTAATGGAGCCCAATCCAGTAGCATGCCATTCTTTAACAACAACGGTCGAAATTTGGCAGGTAAGCTTACAATTACTTTAGATCATAAGACATTGATTCAGGCACACAGATACGTCCTATTTAATTATGACAACATAGATCCCTATTTGAGGAATGTTATTGCTAGTGCTTTTAGTTTAAGGATTTCATGTATGCCCTGTTTAATTATGGTAACATATATGAATGCATTTAAACTCCTACAGTGAGCATGTTGAATATTTTCCTCAGCTGGTCATATTACTAGGCAATAGATTGAAAAAAATCAGCATGACACTTTCCATGAGTGGTTTAGGTCGCATGTTGCACAATTAGTTGAGAGTGGGCAAGAAGTTCCCGAAGAGATTAAGACTTTGGTTGAAGCGCCCTCACTAGTTGCAAGGAGTTATGGCAGTTGCACCGTCAATGATTATAATTTTTGTACAAAATCATATGATGAAGGTAGGCCTACCCAATGTAGTGGCGTGGCGCTGGTTTTATCATCCTCCACTGGAAATAGGATATTTTATGGCGTCATTAGAGAAATCATTGAGCTAGACTACAATCAAAATGGCAATATAGTGCTCTTCAAGTGTGATTGGTTTGACAATCGTGTGCAAGATAAATGGGTAAAAGTTGATAATCTAGGTATCACAGATGTGAACCTTAAGCATGTGATCCAAACAGGTGATAAGTTGGCTGATGAACCATTCATTTTTGCATCTCAAGCCACTCAAGTACATGGTTTTTAAGGCGTCGCCTAGTCGTCGCCTAGGCGACGCTACAGCGTCGGAGCGCCCGGAGACGGCAAGGCGTCGAGCTCGCCTTAGTTTTGTGTCAAAAGCGTCCAGATTCCTGCTTTGAGGCGTCCAAGACGTCGCCTAGGCAGGTAAGGCGTCGCTCTGGTCGATTTGGGACGCCATGGAAAGGTCGAGCGGGAACTGTGTGCTCACGAGCAGGAAATCAGAAATTGGGCAGGATTGGAGGGAAATTGTAGAGAGAGGGAGAAGAGAGGGGAGAGAGAGGGGAACATACGGTGACCTAATCGAGTCGATTCACAGAGAGAGGGGATCTCTCTCCTCTCAGGCGGCCATCTCCTCCTCCGCCAAATTACTCCCGCCTCCGTCGGCCTCCCCCTCTCTGGCCAAGGTTCCGAGCTTCTCCTCCCCCTGGCGTAGCCATTCCCCAGCAGGGCAACAAGGTACTGCTCCCCTCTCTCTCCCCATGGTCTCTTTCCTCTCCGTCCAGACCTGCTCCTCTCTGTTCTGCTTGTGGTGGACTGACGTGGTGGTCTGTGTGGGTGGTTCACGATCCTAAAATCACGGGAGGGGATAATGGGATAATGTGCTAGACTTACGGACCGACTGTTACGGGCTGGGCTTAAGGACAGACGTGGCACTCGATCGTGAAATTGGTGGAGGAAAAATCGGAACAACCGCCCAATTCCGATTAAGTCGACTGTCCGCCTCGCTTGGCTTTGAGCGCCTAGGCGTTGAGGCGCCTCCCCATCGCCTTAAACCGCCTGGACGCCTTAAAAACCATGCTCAAGTATATTATGTTGAGGATCCTCTTGATCCAAAATGGTGTGTTGTTAACCACCCACCAAGACCACGAGACTTCTATGATATGTTTGAGGCTGGAAATGAGAATTCTGATCAGGCGGAAGCGTCTATAATGCCTAATTTGCATGCTGTTGAAACTCCCAAAGTTGATTTAAGAGATATACCTAAAACTAGGGAAGATATCAATGGAATACTTGTCTCTGCTCCCAAGGATAAACCAAAGTGTGTTATACATTTTATTTTCTATACAGCTTGATTTCTTTCATGCAATTCAGTTTTAAATCATTTTAATTGTCTTTGCAGGAAAAGGAATGTCAAGAGAGCAAGGAACTGAGATGTCCAATCCACTAGAAGATCTACAAAGAGAACAAATCCGAAAAAACAATGAAAGACTGCACTCTCTTGGGATCTGTTCACTTGTGGGAGAGATCGATGCATCTAGCAAGCGTGTGGCCCTACCAACCACAAGGAAAAAGGTGGTGTATCTAACTGAAATATTTTCTTTGTGATTATCCGTAGATAAATGAATCTACATTAAGTGAAACATTTTCTGTAATTGTAGAGAACATATCAAGAAACTATTCCACAGTCAAGTAGAGTGTTGTGGTCTCATGCTATGCATGATGATGAGAATAGCAAAGAAATGGCTGATGATCAAGTAGTGGAGGATGAAGGTATGGTTGATGTTCAAGCATCTTTTATTACTGCTACTTATTATGTGTATTCATTATTATTGCATGTTAATGTTGCTGATGAACATTAATTGTTTCAGCTAATGGACAAGAGGGTGTGGAAAAGCAAAAGGGTGGGCGGAAGCGCACTAAAATGCACAATGTCAATGATAGATTAAATCAGCCACCCCAGCGAGTGCACTATAATGCTAAAGGACAACCAGATGGAAACAATGCTTCGGAGTTTTCGAACTTCATCGCAACACTTGTCAAAAGTCATATACCTCTTGGGCATGATGACTAGAGACAAGTTGACATTACTTGGAAGCAAGAGTTCATGAAAACCTTGAGGGTATGTATGGTCTAGTAGTTGTAGTACATATTCATATGGTTGCTTGTTATGAAATGATCTGTACATTCATGTTTGCAACCGGAAATTTTATGTTTTGGACGATGAGCTCAAGGACTATGTTTGGGGAGCTGCTCACAAGAAATGGAGATTTAAGTCAGATTTGAAAGAGAAGCATTTCAAAGAAGAAAAAACAGATGAAGAACTACTTGCTTGTAGGGATGATAGGGTAACAATTGAGGATTGGCAATGGCTCGTCACATGTTGGAGAAGCGATGACTTTAAGGTAAACCATATTACATTAACTTCTTGCGCATGATCAATTTAGTTCTTCAAGTTTGATTTGCTTTAGCTCATAAACCTAGGAATACAACACAACTTTAAGTAACTACTTTTATTGTCTTAGAAACGTAGTGACCATGGAAAACTAAATCGATCAAGGAAGAAGGTAATGCATACAGCTGGAAGTAAAATATTTGCCCGTGTTGCATCTGAAATGGTATAAACTATGTATTCTTTGTTACTTTTTAACTTTACTAGAATGCATATATACGGTGTTGCCTAATAGTATACTCAAATGAATATATCACAGGGAAAATGGATATGCCCCTCGCAGAGATGAATTGTTCATGAGAACAAACACAAAAAGGAAAGATGGAACCCCTATTGATAGTGACAATGCCAAAATAATTGTAAGTACTCCAGGATTTTCATGTTTGGTCGCTGATAACTATGTTATGTATTCTCCCCTCGTGATCAAGTTTGGTTTGTGATAATTATTTTCTTTTAATTCTTACTATAGTCAGACATAGAGGTAGCAATTGAAACTAATCAAGAACTGCTGGAGAAAACACTTGAGCAAGGTGACGTTTTGGCACATGTATTGGGGAAAGAGAGAAATGGGTATGTTCGGTGCGTAGGAATAGGCCCGGGTCCTGGAAGGCTTGGAATTCCAGGAGGTCAGAAGCTGAAGTCTACAAAGCTGCAAATGGCAGAGGAAGAGACCAAGGAGGCATGGTCGGCGAATGATGTTCTAAGGGAGCATGTTGAAGAAATTCGAGAAGAAACTAAATCCAAGATTGATGGCCTTATGGAAGAAATTGACCTACTCAAGTGGATGATGGCGCAAACAATTGATGCAAATAATAAAACAAAGGCTGGTTGCACAATTCTCTGCATTTGTCCCATTTATTCTAGTTTTCTGTTAAACATGATTGATCTATTGATGTAATCATTGATCCTTTAATTTAATATTTGTAGAGTATTGAAAGAGAACCTCAAGGACCTGAAGGTAGTGTCGGCGAGTCCTATGCTATTGAAGATCACAATGAACTCGGTGACGAGGAATAAAGAGTCCAACAAGAGATGAGGAAAGTGAAGGAACATTTTGAGAAGAAGCAAGCAGAAGTTTAGCTCCTGCAGAAGAAGAAGAACGAAGCAGAGCTCTTGCAGAAGAAGGAAGAGGAGATGTTGCAAAAGAAGAAGAAAGAAGCAGAGCTCTTGCAGATCAGAGGTGTTGCTTTGAACCAAGACAAGCAAGCTACACTTTCTCAGAGAACGAAGGATCCTGAAGGACACCGCAAGCAATAATAAACATTGTAGAAGAAGGATGCTGAGATGCGCAAAAGGCAACATGAAACATTTTAGAAGGAAGTAGGAGTTACACAAAGAAATCATCAGGTGCTATTTTAATTTCTTCGTCTCTTTTTTTCTTTCATGCTTGTTTATTGAGAATTAGTATTGTGCAATATTTATCTCATTTTGTTTCATCATTTTAAGCAGCAAGGGAAAGAAGTGATATTGTACAATATTTATCGTGACCACACTACCCCTGTGGCAAAAGCCACCATTCTATCAACTGACTGAAAGAAGATGGTAGGGGGCAGGGAACTAGGTGTTGAATGTTGTGAGGTTGTCATCAACTACATAATCAAAAGGGATAATCAAAAGGGATGCTCTATAGGCAATGACACTACCATGGGACAAGCTCAAGGGCGATCTATTGCCTGGCTCTACAAACATGTAGGCTTATATTTCTGAAAGAATTTATTACTTCTTGTCATATTCATATTGTACTAAATTGCATATGGAGGTTAATCTTTGTGTATTGCTTCTTGATTTTGTATATGCAGATGGAGGAACAGAAGAAATCCACGGATAAGCCTACCTCGGCTCCAGATGAAAAGGCTGATACACCTCTATGGCAGCCGATCGAGAGCATGTACACTTGTTTTTATTCCATTGCATGAACAAGTTAGTTCTTGCTGCCATTTATATATATATACCATAATGTTTTCACTATCATGCCATGATGATTTCTAGGAGAGCTATCAGTCACCCTGTTTTTTGCTTGAGCTTTGATGGTACAACCTGTTTGTTTTGAATTATGGCTGCAAATCTATATGTGTCACATATCATAAATTTATCCTGGAGATGTGTAAAGTGATGATAGAATATCATATGTGTAGTAATGTATACAGTCAGAAGGATAACTACTGAAATGCATACATATATATCTATATATCTAAGGTACATGTGCATAGAATTAACATTTCAGTAGTATTGACTTACCGTGTCATTTTGCTACATTTTTTAGTTTACTTTACTTTACCACCTGAAGCTCCCTCTTTATATTATAGCTGTTGTCTGTTATCATTTTGGCATTATTTATTATCCTGTAAATTATCAAGTATGCACATGTACCTGCATTTCAGCATTTCAAAGTTTTTCAGCATTATAGTTCTTCTCAGAACCTAATAAGCAAGTCAGATACATAAATAGTTATAGCAAATGCATTGAGTACATGCCGCAGAGCTGGAGCCTCGTCGTGGGCTTGAGTAGTTGTGCACCAGCACTTCGAGTAAGCAAAACAGCCAGCCAGGGGCCATATACAATAGATGTGTATTTTTTATCATGATGATATCACCATACGTAGCTTTGGTTTTGCACCAGCACCCATGCATTCAAATTATGCTTGCTTGTTCTCCTTTGTATTTCATCCTGACTCCATTATAGCCTTGTCACTTTGTATTTACTTTAGGTAACAAAGATTGTACCGTGCAAGGCTGCGATGACACTTGTGGTTGGATCAGAGATCTCGTTTTGCTATCTACCTAAACTGTTGGGCCGAATGTTGTATTATTCAGAAGCTATATAACTGACATATATGTATGCACTGTTGGATTAACTCGATATAATTATGCGCTCGATCTGTTGCACTTTTGTGAAAATTATTGAGTGAATTATCACAATATGAAAATTAACAGATCTATGTGATCAGACTTTGTCGATTTTATTTGTTGAGCGAATGAGTGATTTTCTTTCTGAATCAATCTTTGTATGCAATTTGACAATTGAATGACATGTATTAAATCAATCTATCTACGGTTTATGAATACGATTTGATTTTGGCAGTGGGATTGAGAAGGCACACTTGCTAGGCTTGAAATGCCATGCAGTATACTGGTGGATTGATTATTGTGGCCTGCTGGTAGAAATTGTGGCAATTTGACTGCCGGTAGGCAAAATAACGTCATTCCAACAGCCGGTATAGAAATTCCAGCAATCCAACTGCCGGTACAAACACACTGCCATGCTAACTGCCGGTAGAAGTGTCTTGGAAATCTAGCTGCCGGCGCAGGTTATGTGCTGGCAAAGAAACGACCTAGGGCAGAGTAACTGCCGCTAAAGAATCAACTTCCGGCAAAGATATTTGCCATTAGGATTATAGGGGGCAGATACACCTGCCGGCAAAATACTTGTACCGGCAGGCTAGTTGCCTCCCTAAGTTGCTGATATCGATAGTTTTTGTGCCTCCATGCTTGGTCCATTGTGTACTGACAAGACAAGGGAATATTTTTTGAATGCCTGAGCAGTATTAAGGTCTCGTCTCGTTTCTCGTCGAATATAAAAGGAATAATAAATATGGCAGAAAAAAAGTTCCAAAACCTAAAGTCTCATGACTGCCACGTGATTATGACGCAAATGCTTCCGATTGCATTGAGGGGGCTTCTACCGGATAATGTTCGACTACCCATTGTGAAGCTATGTGCATTCCTCAATACTATCTCTCAGAAGATAATCAATCTTGAAGATCTAACACAGTTACAGAATGATGTGGTCCAATGTCTTGTCAGTTTCGAGTTGGTGTTCCAACCATCCTTCTTCAATATTATGACGCACCTACTGGTTCACCTAGTTGAAGAGATTTCGATTCTCGGTCCTGTATTTCTACACAATATGTTTCCCTTTGATAGGTTCATGGAAATCTTAAAGAAATATGTTTGTAACCGTGCAAGGCCAGAAGGAAGCATCTCCAAGGGGTATGGAACATAGGAGGTCATTGAGTTTTGTGTTGACTTCGTTCCTGACCTTAGGCCGATTGGTCTTCCTCAATCGTGGTATGAGGGGAGACTGAGTGGAAAGGATACTCTAGGAAGGAAATCAAATAGAAGATATGATTTTCCAAAGTTTTATTTGGATTTTTAAAATAGAAGATATGATTTTTCTGATAATAATAGACATATTATTTGTTTTATTTGGATTTTTACAATAGAAGATATGATTTTCCAAAGTTTTATATTTGATTTGAATTAAAAAAAGAAAATGTACAAATGAAATAATTTATAAATGATGCACACAGATGTATGGATATTATATTAAGATTCTTTATATTTTTATGATAATAATAGATATATTATTTGTTTTATTTGAATTTTTACAATAGGAGATATGATTTTTCAAAGTTATATATTTGATTTGAATTAAAAAAATAAAACTTAAAAAAAATAAACTAGTCTCTGGTCGTGGCTGGACCAGGGACTAGAGGGTGCCTGTGCGCGGGAAAACGAAGCGGCCGAAAAAACACACTAGTCCCGGGCCGTGGTTTAACCCGCGACTAGGGGGGGAGGGGGTCTTTAGTCGCGGGTTAAGCCACGACCCAGGACTAGACCCTCTAGTCCCGGGCGGTGGCTTAGCCCGGGACTAAAGGTCTGTCCTTTTATATAGTGCGCGCGAGGGGAGGTGCTGCCCAGCACTTAGCATTTCTTGACGAAGACGAAGACGAGGCTCCGACGGAGAGAAAACGCAGGGGAGGTGTTGCCCGCCGATTCCACCGCCACACCTCGTCTCCGCCATGCGTGCCTGCTCATTCCGTCGCCGTCTTGTCCGCCACACGCCGCTGGCCGCCGTGCCGTTGTAAGTGATGTCTCCGGCGTCGGTGAGCTCGAGGGTTGTTATTTTTTTAGTTATTAGGATTATTGTTTTACCACAAATAATATTAGGGTTATTATAATTAGGATTATTGTTTTACCACAAATAACATTAGGGTTGTTGTTTTTTTGTTTTAGTTATTAGGATTATTGTTTTACCACAACTACTCTTAGGGTTATTAATTAGGGTTATTGTTTTTTTGTTTTAGTTATTAGGATTATTGTTTTACCACAAATAATATTAGGGTTATTGTTTTTTTGTTTTAGTTATTAAGATTATTGTTTTAACACAAATAATATTAGGGTTATTAATTAGGGTTATTGTTTGTTTTTTGTTTTAGTTATTAAGATTATTGTTTTACCACAAATAATATTAGGGTTATTTTTTTGTTTTAGTTATTAGGATTATTGTTTTACCACAAATAATATTAGAGTTATTAATTAGTGTTATTAGGGTTATTGTTTTTTTGTTTTAGTCATTAGGGTTATTGTTTTTTTTTCTAACCTGTTTAACTCTCTTTCTTTTATAGTTAATTAGGTCATGGATCCATCCGATGATCCTGGTCGCATTGGTGAAGGTTTTCTTCAGGGCATGATAACAGGTGAAATTCCTCTTAATATTACTACCGATGAAGATATTTTGCTCGAGGAAGAGATTTCCTCATATCTGAATCCATCCGGTGATGGACTAGAGGAAAACCTGATATACCAAGGGGAAGACCGGATGGACGAAGGGCAAACAAATAACGACAATAATGATGGCCCCTCGACAGGATCCGGCGAGGTACATATATATAAAGCCTCATGTTATCTCTATTCATTAATTGATCTAGATATATCAATATATATATATGAATCGCTCTGTCTTCTTCTTTTAGCCCACCGGATCAAAGCAATCGACAACTCGATTGAAACGAGGGCCGAACAAAAAGTTGGATGGTAATCAGAGGTTCACCATCCAAGAAATAGATGATGATGGTGAACCAATTGCTCCAGAGAAGCACCGGAGGATGTTTACAAATCAATGCGGGGTGCTTGTTTGGGACAACCTGCCGATCACCATCCAAGAATGGAATCATTCAAAGAAACCCGGTGAAGAATCCAACAGCTATGTCACCGATGATGCCAAAGATGACCTTTGGCAGAAGCTCATAGCGCATTTCATACTACCTCCAGAGTATGAAGAATTTGACGCAGATGGTATTACCCCAAGGCCGGGTGGTCTTGAAAAAAGAGCGGAAGTCAAGGAGTGGGCTCTGAGCAAGATGGCTGAACTGTACCGGAACCACAAGAAAAGTTTATACGCGAAATATGTCGCGAAAAAGAAAACTCTAGACTTCAAAGGAGAAAAGGGGAAGTTGAGAGAACAATGGCCCGGTTTTGTAACGTACAAGCAATCTGATAAAGCAAAGGAAAAGTCGGCAAAGAATATGTTAAATGCTGCCCAGAAGAAATACCATCATAAAATGGGGACAGGTGGCTACAAGGGTGCCGTCCCTAAGTGGGAAACTATGGAGAAGGACATGAGGTCTAGAGGCGTCACTCCTGGTACAGATGGATGGCCCGAGAGGTCAAAACACTGGTGGTACGGGCACGGGGGGTCGTTGGACCAGAAACAGGGAAGACATTATTGAAAGAACATTTTATAATCCCTAGTGTTTTATGTGTTAGATAACAATATCAAGGATTATTTAATGTGTGTTGAAGTGTTGCAGCTACCTATGAGAAAAAGGGAAAGGATTCTGTTTTTGGGGGGCGGATAATCCGCCCCCACCAGGGACAGATAATCCGCCCCTCCCTCTTCCCAATTAGGCGCAAGCCCTAGAAGGGGGGCGGAATTTTGGCCGGATTTTCCGGCCCCGCCGGATAATCCGCCCCTCAGGGGGGCCGGATAGTCCACCCCCTGCTCATCGCCAAGGCGCAAGACCCAGAGAGGGGGCGGAGTATTGGCCAGACTTTCCGGCCTGGCCGGATAATCCTCCCCTCAGGGGGGCCGGATTATCCGCCCCCCAAGATCTTCACCAAGTTCTGCAGGCGCCAACCCCAGAGAGGGGGAGGAGTTTCCCCCGAAGAATCCGCCCTTGGGGCGGAGTTTTCCCAGGGGGCGGATAATCCGCCCCCAAAGTTGTGCAACGGCCAGATCTAGGGAGGGGGTATTTAAGCCAGCCTTCCCCCTCCTGCCAAAACTCTTGATTCATCTCGAAAAATACCAGATCAGATCTGAAAGCTTCGTCCAAGAGTGCTCCACCTAGATCCACCCAAAGGCCCCATCCCTTGGGGAATCGAAGGAGGAGAACTTGATCTTCATCATCAGCAATCAAGCGCTTCATCTCCTCTCCATTCATTTGGAGAACCCCCGATCTAGTATTTCTTGCAAATACCTAGATCCTTGTTTTTGTTTATATTGATAAACCTTGTTCTTGTGGCAGCTTGTTGTCATCTTGGGAGCCCCCAATTCGGTTGTGGGTCTGTGCCCTGATAGTGTTGTAAAAGGCACCGGTTCCCGCCTCGAAGGGATCCAATAGTGGAGAAGGTGGATCAGGCCTCTCATGGCGAGATCCATCGGAGAATAGGGTGAGGCCTATTGTGGCGTGGTGGTCTTAGAACCGCCCACCCCTCCAACGCAGATGTACTTCCCTTAACAAGGAAGGAACTGCGGTAAAACAAATCCCTGTGTCTCCGCGTGCTCCACTACGGTTTCCTCCCTCCTCTTTTACGTGCTTAGTAGTTAGGGTTACAGATAGGGAAATTCTCGTAGTTGCATATCTAGAGAATTTACTTTGTGTCAAGCCTAAAATTGAAGAAGTATTAAAAATTGGTTAGCACCTATTCACCCCCCCTCCAGGTGCCCATACGATCCATTTCAATTGGTATCAGAGCCTCGACTCTTATTTCGGGCTTAACCGCCTAAGAGAAGTATGGGTTCCAAGGTAGATGGGAGTGATGCTCCGGAGGTAGTCACCATGAACGATCTCAAGACGTTGGAAACAACCTTGGTGAGTTCAATGGAGGCTAAGATGGAAGAGATGCGTCAATTGATAATGCGTCTCTCCACATCCGCAGCATCACCTCCATCTAACTCTGAGGATACCACTCCGCAATCCAAGGAAACAGGTAAAACTGTTTCCAAAGATAACGAAGTGGTTGGTGATGATACTAGCAAGATATCCTCCTCGAAAAAGGATAGCGGTAAGGATGGATACAATGAGGTTTCTCATGTGTATTCCCCTGATCCACCTATCCCTCACCCACATATACATAATAGGGGTGATCCACCCAAACTTTCTGCATCTACTTTCTCTCAATGGCAATTTTTGATGAAATCTCATGTGTGCAGTTCCTCCATAGAGTTGTGGAAGATCATCGAAAATGGTCTTCATGTTGGAAACCCCAACAATCTCACAAGAAGATAAGTGGTCAATAGCCAACTCAACGCTACAGCTCTACACATGATTTAGCTTGGTGTGGGTGACAAAGACATGCCACACATTCAGCATCTTAGCACAGCTAAAGAAGCTTGGGATGCCCTCACCGAGCTCTTCATCGGAAATGAAAGTATGAGAAGGAATAGATATGATGCATTGAGCAATGAAGCTGAAGGATTCTATATGCTGGATGGAGAAGACCACGAGGACATGTATAGGAGGCTCAAGGCAATAGCCACAACCTTCAGAAACCACGGTGCAGCTCATGTTGATGATGCTTGGATCAAGCGCAAGTATGTCAGTGCTCTTATGCCATTTGACCCCATAGAGTTGAAAAGTCTCCAAGGTAGGCATAACTATCACCTCATGTCATCCAATGAGGTAATGCAAGAAATGGCCGCTTTCAAAGTGGCTGCCAAGAATGCCGAAGATGCTCGTGCTCGAGCTATGGGGATGCAAAAGGGGGTCAACATGGCCTTGAAGACTAGTGTGATTGATCATGATGAATATGCGGTAGAAGGTCTGGACAGTCCCTAGGATATAAAAAGGATCCACGGACAATACTTGGCTCTTTATGCAAGAAACTTTTGGAAAGATCCAGCCAAGGCTAAAGCTGAACTAGATCGCAAGAGTGGAGCCTATGGAAGAAAAGAAAATGGTCCCAAGCTGAGAACATGCTTCAATTGTGGTGACTGGCTGCACTTCATAGCTGAGTGTCCATATCAAAGTAGGGAGGATAATGGAGGAAGACTCATCTTCAAGGACAAATCAAAAGCTCCACGTAAGAAACAGTTTGTAAAGAAGAATGCTCGTTTCAAGAAGCAACCAAAGATTGTTCTAGTGGCTCAAGAAGAATATTCATCGGGGAGTGAAGATGAGGACGAGGATGATAGCTCTCAAGAGGTGGCTGCTATAGCCACCACATCTACATCAACATCTCTCTTCGACTCTCCGAACGAAAACATCATCAACAAGAATGCTACTTGTCTCATGGCAAGAAGCTCCGAGGTAACTTCTTCTAACTCTTCTTTTCCCAAGGCTATGATAGACATGGATGATCCTACTAGTCTTAAGGTTAAAGAAGAGATTATTGCTCTGGATTATTTCTACACTAACTTGCAAGGTGAGCACAAAGTTCGTTTTGAAGCTCTTATGGATCAGCTGGCCCAAAACAAAGCACTCCTCGAAGAAAAGGGCAGAATTGAAAGGGAGGATGCAATGGAAATTGCATCCCTAAAAAATGCTCTTGAAGAAGAAGAAGAAGCTCGGGTCTCTCTTGAAGAGAGGCTTGAGTCTATGGAAGAGTCACATGAAGAAATTGTGACTAAACTTGTTAAGGAACGTGACAATGCTGTAACCAAAGCAAAGAAGTTAAAGAAGGAAAGGATTGACTTTGGGGCTGCTCATGATAGACTCTCCGAGGAATTGGAGAAACTTGACAATGCTCACAAGGCGTTGAAAAACGAGTTCTTTATTCTCAATGAGTCACATGATCAGCTTCAAAGTCGATTGGCCAAATATGATACTCCTAGCTCGTCAAACTCAACATATAGTAACAAGGAAAATGCTAGTGTGGAAAAAGAAGTGATCAAGGACATCACTACCAAGGACAAAGGTGTGCTTGATGAAGTCCTTAGCAAGCAAAGGTCAAATCATGGTAAAGTGGGACTTGGGTATGTCACCAAGTCCAAGAAGAAGAAAACCAAGAATAACAAGACCAAGAATGTGCAACCAAAGATAAGCACCGCTGAGAAGAATGTCACAAAAGACAAGACTAATAATATTGGTTTTGTAGGGTCTCACAATCCGAATTATGAACTCTTTTGTGACGACTATGGCGATGTTTATGCTTATTATGTCGGTCCCTTTGATGAATATATTGCTTGGTCTATTTGGGTCCCAACGACCCTTGTTACTAACATGAAAGGACCCATTGAAAAATGGGTACCTAAAACCAAGAAGTAATTTTCTTGCAGGGCTATGCTTCCGGTGGGTCGAAATGGGTGCTGGATAGTGGCTGCACTAGTCATATGACCGGAAGCAAGGATATCATCATGGAGATGCGTCCAAATCATGATAATATCACAGTCTCCTATGGTGATAAGTCTAAATCTCAGGTATTGGGTCTTGGCAAGGTTGTGGTTACCCACGATATCTCTCTCGTGGACGTCATGCTTGTTGAGACCCTTGGTTACAACCTTCTTTCTGTTCGTGCCCTTGGCAAGATGGGTTTTGCTGTTTGTAGCGTTGATGATGTGGTGGTACTCGTGTGGAGCAAGTCTCTAAAGGTCGCTTTCGTTGGATACGTCGAAAATGACCTGTATGTGGTGGACTTCTCGGGGAAAACCACTTCAGGCCCGATGTGTCTATTCGGAAAGGCCGACGTGGGCTGGCTATGGCATCGCCGTTTAGCCCATGTCAACATGAGAACTTTGCAAAGTCTCCAGAAGGGTGGCCACATCCTTGGACTAAAATACAATGTCTCTTTTGCCAAAGATCGTGTTTGCAAGGCTTGTGTAGAAGGAAAAATGCATGAATCTCCCCACAAGAGGAAGACTATTGTGTCATCCAAGAGGATCTTGGAATTACTTCATGTGGATTTATTTGGTCCTCCTTCTCATGCAAGTCTTGGTGGGAAGAAATATTGCTTGGTCATTGTAGATGATTACTCAAGATATACATGGGTCTATTTCTTCAAGATGAAAAGTGAGACTCAACAAACAGTCATCGACTTTGCTAATGAAGTTCAACGTCAACACAATGTTCCTATCTTGGCAATTAGAAGTGACAACGGCTCCGAATTCAAGAACTATACTTTAAATGAGTTTCTTAGCGAAGAGGGGATTAGATATCAATATTCCGCTGCGTACACCCCTCAACAAAATGGTGTAGCCGAGAGGAAGAACCGGACTTTGATGGATATGGCAAGATCTATGCTAGCTGAATTCAAGTCTCCTTATAATTTTTGGGCTGAAGCCATATCCACTGCTTGTCACTCATCAAACCGGCTCTACCTTCGAAAGATTTTGGACAAGACTCCATATGAAATACTTACCGGTAACAAGCCCAACATCTCATACTTCAGGGTATTCAGGTGTAAGTGTTTCTTTCTTATTAAAGGTGTCCGTTTGTCAAAATTTGAGTCCAAGGCTTTAGAAGGTATTTTTGTTGGTTACGGTGCCGAATCCCACACTTATAGAGTCTACAACAAGCTCACTAGGATTGTTGTAGAATCTTGTAGTGTGGAGTTCGATGAAAATAACGGCTCCTTTGTAGGGCAAGTTGATGTTTGTGATGTAGATGTTGGAATACCCCAAGATGCCATAAGAAGAATGGGCGTGGGATTTTTCCGCCCCATTGAGGAACCCCTTGTGGAGGATCGGGAAGGACAATGCTCCACACATGTGGAGCCCTCATCTACACAAGATCAACAAGCTCCTACTGTTGGAGAAAATCCTGCATCAACACCGCAATCTGCTGAAGATCAACTGTCCCCTGGACAAGTTGGTATTCCCAGGCCGGACTATCCGCCCCCTCCAAGGGGCGGACAATCCGCCCCTGGCACTCCAACTCGTTCCAGAGGATCCGAAGGAGAAGTCAACAACTCTGAAGCTCCCAGGCCGGATTCTCCGGCCCCCAAGGGCGGATTATCCGGCCCTGGGTCTCCAACTCCCGTCAGGCATTCTTAGGAAGATGGCTCTAGTACTTCACCTCCTAGGCCGGATAGTCCGGCCCCTCCAAGGGGCGGATTATCCGGGCCTGAAGAAAATGTTCAGCAACAATCTTCCGCGCTAATGAGACCAAGATCAAGGGCAGGGCAGTAATCAAGACATGGATACAAATATTGAATCAACTCCTTCTAGAAACAATAAGGACATTGAGGCTCGTCGCAAGGCTCGTGCTGATCGGAACCTTGAACTAAGAGGTCACACTCTTGACAAGGTTGTTGGTGATCTACAACGAAGGGTATCCACTAGAAGAGAACTTGCAAGCTTCTGTGATCATCAAGCTCACATTTCCATGGTTGAACCGAAGAAGGTTTTTGATGCTCTTGAAGACCCCGATTGGGTTGTTGCAATGCATGAAGAATTAAATAACTTCGAACGCAACAAAGTTTGGAAGCTCATAGAAAAACCAAAGGATTGCCGCAATGTTATCAACACCAAGTGGATCTTCAAGAACAAACAGGATGAAAATGGCATTGTTGTGAGGAATAAAGCACGACTCGTGGCTCAAGGATTCTCTCAAGTGGAAGGAATTGATTTTGGCGAGATGTATGCTCCTGTGGCTCGTCTTGAGTCCACCCGTATCCTTCTTGCATATGCAGTCCATCATAATTTTAAATTACAACAAATGGATGTTAAGAGCGCTTTCCTTAATGGTCCTCTACATGAGTTAGTATACGTCAAGCAGCCCCCGGGGTTTGAGGACCCCAAATTCCTGAACCATGTCTACAAACTCGATAAGGCGCTCTATGGCCTTAAACAAGCCCCACGTGCGTGGTATGAGCACCTTAAAGAGCTTTTGCTAGACCGTGGTTTCGAAGTTGGGCAAATTGATCCCACTCTTTTTACTAAGAAGGTTAATGGGGAGCTTTTTGTATGCCAACTTTATGTAGATGACATTATTTTTCGCTCTACTAACCAAGCTTTTAACGATGAATTTTCAAAGCTTATGACTCACAGGTTTGAGATGTCCATGATGGGTGAGCTGAGGTTCTTTCTTGGATTTGAGATCAAACAACTTAGAGAGGGAACCTTTATTAATCAAGCTAAGTACATCCAAGACATGCTCAAAAGGTTCAAGATGACGGATCTCAATGGCGTTGCTACCCCAATGCAAACAAAGTGTCATCTTAAGCTCAATCCCAAGGGTAAAGACGTGGATCAAAAGGTATACCGATCCATGATCGGCTCTCTCCTTTACCTCTGTGCATCTAGGCCCGATATCGTGTTAAGTGTAGGAGTGTGTGCAAGGTACCAAGCTCTAAAGAAAGCCACTTAGTGGCGCGTTTAATCTTCCGATATTTGGTTCATTCCCCAAATTTTGGGTTATGGTATCCCAAGGGTTCAAGTTTCTCTCTATGTGGTTACACTGATTCAGATTGGGCTGGTGACAAAGATGATAGTAAATCAACCTCTGGTGCATGTCAATTCTTGGGCAGGTCTCTAGTGTGTTGGTCATCAAAGAAACAGAATTTTATTTCACTCTCAACCGGTTGAATATGTTGTCTGCAAGTGCTTGTACACAATTGTTATGGATGAGGCAAACATTAAAGGAATATGGTGTCAATTGTGACAAAGTGCCTCTATTATGCAACAATGAAAGTGCTATCAAAATTGCTTACAATCCCGTGCAGCATACAAGAACAAAACATATAGAGATTCGCAACCACTTTATTCGGGATCATGTTGTTCGTGGTGATATTGCTCTATCCTTTGTGAGCACGAAGAACCAACTTGCTGATATTTTCACGAAGCCTCTTGATGAAGCAAGATTTTGTTATTTGAGGAATGAGCTAAATATCATAGATTCAAGGAGCTTGGCTTGACTACCCTTACACACTCACTTGCTCTTATTCATGTATTTGGTTTAGATGCGGGCATAGACATAGGGGTAGTGTTGTCCTAATTGATTGGGCCAACCCTCCCCCCATAATGCCGAAAGCAAGTAAAATCATTTCCCTTAATATCATTTTGTGATATGTGGGTCATCAATGAGCATTGGTTTTGAACTCAAGATACATCTTCGCGGTGTCATGCCATGCGCTCCAACATGGTGGCTTCAGCCACCGCCCTCTTCCTCGAGAAGAGTTGGTTTTTCATGGGTCTCGTTGGATTTTCTTGCATATCTCATGTTCTTATGGAAAACACACTCAAATTTGGCTTTTGATTGATTTGATTCTTGCAAATTTGGGTGTGTAGTACCATCTCAGTTTGATGCTCTCAACCCAAGCCTTTCTCTCCCTCCTTGAACCATCTATTCTTGCACACAAGTCCTCTAAAACACCATCGAGAGGTTTGCTAGGTTGCTCTGGCCTGATTCTGTATTTTACAGAATTTCTGGGGGGGGGGGGGATTATCCGCCTTAAGTGGGGGGCGGATTATCCGCCCCGGGCGAAATCAGCCCCTTATAGGCTGGGTCGGGGAGGGCAGGCTCAAACAGAGCAGCCAGTCCTCCCCCAACCCTACCTCTGCCCCCCAGCCGCCGCCGGAGCATCCGCCTCTCCCGGAGTCGATTCGACCACCGGATTCTCCTGCCTCCCGGATCTTCTTCACCTTGCCTCCTGTATCTTCTCCTCCGCGATTTTCCTCCAATGAGTGAGGGTAACTCCCTCATCTCTCTCCTTTTGTATGGGATGTATTTTATTTGCTGGAAATCTCGTTGTAGAAGGTTCTTGGTGTTGTTCCTTACATGCTAGAATTAGTAGACTTGCAACCCTAGTACCTGATCTGTTTTGCCATGTTAGATCTGAGCCAATCCAGAAATTTTCTGCGGGGGGCGGATTATCCGCCCCTGCCAGGGCCGGATAATCCGTCCTGGAGAGTAAAATCTGGTCTGTTTTGGTTCTGCTTCTGCAAATACACATCATTGGTTATGGGGTTGCATTGCTACTCTTTCTCCGTGTTTTTCTCCTGGACTTGTGTGTATGCTTATCTCCATGCTATCCCTCTAATGCTTTTCACAGGTGGTTCCAAGCCGACCAAGACCTTCGTCTGCTCTCCTGCGTTATCTCAAGCCCACTGCAGACGGGAAGTTCATTGACGAGACCGAGGTCAGCAGAGCAGCAAGAGAGGCTGAACGGATGGCAGAGGCAAGTAAGAAAACTAAGAGGACCGCATCTCGCAAGGGCAAACAGTCTCGGCCCAATTACAAGGCTATGGACAGTCTTCAGTATGCCACCATTCGCCAGACTGATTATTATGATGAGGTCGATGAGGATGGTCCCCGAGGACTCTATGTTTTGGAATGCCCACGTTCGGGCTATTCATGATGATGTTTATGCTACTCTCAAGCTTTGCCCCATGCGTCCCATCAATTTGACTGAGGCTCAATCCAAGAGAAGGCTCATTGAGGCACTAGATGTGACCAACAAGATGGGGCTGCACCACCTCATGACTATCCAATGCAACTATGATTCCTCTCTGGTGCGGCAGTTCTTCTCAACTTTGGTGATTTGCGGTGATGAGCGTCGCACTATGAAGTGGATGACAGGGACCACCATGATTCAGTCGGACTTTCGCACCTTTGGGCAGGTTCTTGGTTATGCATTCCATGGCCGTGACACTCCTTCGGGCCACCGTATCATTTCTCCTCTGAAGCCATCCAAGGATACTGCACTTGCTCCTTGCCTTTCCTTTGATGGGGTTGCTAGTACTTTTGCTGGTCTATCTCCCTTGTATGCAGCCCTTGTTGGCATATTTAGGGACTGCATCGCTCCTAGTGGTGTCAACAATGACAGGATCCGTGGCCACCTGGTTCCACTTCTTGCCTTTGCTCACGAGTGTGCCACTAACTCTGGATCAGCCACAGGTTACAAACTGGATGTCATGGACTATATTTATCATGAGATGACGGATTCTATGATCAACAGGCTCTCTATTCCATATGCTCCATTCATAATGATGCTCGTCAAGCATATGTTGCCACATGAGGATTTTGGTACTGCTCTGGATGGAATTCACAAGCCCAAGAAAATCTACAACAAGGCTCAGAAGACCCATCACCCTTCCACTGCCCCGAAGTCCTTCATGCGTGATGCTCGGGCTAGTGGTCGTCGTTCCACGGTGTCCCCAATGGCACGCGAGGTTAAGCAGCTTACTTGGTTCCAGCGGAACATTCTTTGCGTGGGCATTGACACTCACAAGGGCCAATATGAGGCGTACCGCAGGGATCATGAGAGGGATCACACGCAGCAGCTTATTCTCCACCATGTCTCAAAGCCATCGCCATCCACCTCCTCCCAGTGCTCCGGATCCGTATGCTCAGTGGAACACCTCAGGGATCAACTATGGCGAGCTCGAGAGTTGCCTCTTTCCTCCTCCACCGAGGGCACCCACTCCTCCAGCTGATGACGATGATGATGAGTATGATGAAGAGGAAGGGGACGAGAATGACTACGACGAGGATGAGGAGGAGTGATCTCTGTAGGCGTTAGCATCGCTTCTTCTTCCTTTTATGCTTTGATGCCAAAGGGGGAGAAGTAGTTCTATTAGGTCTCGTGGATTTGCAAGGGTCGGGCACAAGCTTTTCGATTTTTAGTCATTTTTATTTGCTTGCTTGTGCCTTTTCTAGCGTGCACTCATTTGCTATTTGTGTTTGTTTATGTAAGACTATGTCGTACTCCACTATGTTTGGTATTCATGGAATTCTAGATTTATCTATTATGGACCTCATGGAATTCTGGAATTATGAAGCATATTTGATGGCATATGGATTCATGGGATTATCTATGTATGCTTTGGCTATATTCTCATCCCGGTGGTATGACCTTGTTTCCCAAACCACCTTGTTTCAATTATCTTGGTTATGGAAGTAGTGTTCTCTCTAGTGTGTGTATTTGTATTCAAATGCAAATCTTAAATATGCACACATCTAGGGGGAGCGTCTTTCATTATTTAAGATGGCATATGCCGGTTTTATTGCAAATCCTAATATTGTCATCTAACACCAAAAAGGGGGATATTGAAAGAACATTTTATAATCCCTAGTGTTTTGTGTGTTAGATAACAATATAAATGATTATTTAATGTGTGTTGAAGTGTTGCGGCTACATATGAGAAAAAGGGAAAGGATTCTGTTTTTGGGGGGCGGATAATCCTCCCCCACCAGGGGCGGATAATCCGCCCTCCCTCTTCCCAAGTAGGCGCAAGCCCCAGAAGGGGGGCGGAATTTTGGCCGGATTTTCCGGCCCCGCCGGATAATCCGCCCCTCAGGGGGGCCGGATAGTCTGCCCCCCTGCTCATCGCCAAGGCGCAAGCCCCAGAGAGGGGGCGGAGTATTGGCCGGACTTTCCGGCCTGGCCGGATAATCCGCCCCTCAGGGGGGCCGGATAATCCGCCCCTCAGGGGGGCCGGATTATCCGCCCCCCAAGATCTTCACCAAGTTCTGCAGGCGCCAGCCCCAGAAAGGGGGCGGAGTTTCCCCCGAAGAATCCGCCCTTGGGGCGGAGTTTTCCTAGGGGGCGGATAATCCGCCCCCAAAGTTGTGCAACAGCCAGATCTGGGGAGGGGGTATTTAAGCCAGCCTTCCCCCTCCTGCCAGAACTCTTGATTCATCTCGAAAAAGACTAGATCAGATCTGAAAGCTTCGTCCAAGAGTGCTCCACCTATATCCACCCAAAGGCCCCATCCCTTGGGGAATCGAAGGAGGAGAACTCGATCTTCATCATCAGCAATCAAGCGCTTCATCTCCTCTCCATTCATTTGGAGAACCCCCGATCTAGTATTTGTTGCAAATACCTAGATCCTTGTTTTTGTTTATATTGATAAACCTTGTTCTTGTGGCAGCTTGTTGTCATCTCGGGAGCCCCCAATTCGGTTGTGGGTGTGTGCCCCGATAGTGTTGTAAAAGGTTCCGTTCCCCCCAAGGGATCCAATAGTGGAGAAGGTGGATCAGGCCTCTCATGGAGAGATCCATCGGAGAATAGGGTGAGGTTTATTGTGGCGCTCATTTGCGGTGGTCTTAGAACCGCCACCCTCCAACGCAGATGTACTTCCCTAACAAGGAAGGCTGCAATAAAACAAATCCACCCTCGTCTCTAAGGCTCCACTACGGTTTCCTCGCCCTCTTTACGTGCGTAGTAGTTAGTTTTATATATATAGGGAGAAATTCTCGTAGTCGCATATCTAGAGAATTTACTGTGTCAATCCTAAAAAATTATTAAAAAAAAATTGGCAAGCATTCACCCCTCCTCTAGGTGCCCATAGTGATCCATTTCAATTATTTTCCTCAAAAAAATAAAACCCCTCCAAGACCTTTTTGTTTCAAAGCATTTGATGCTCAATTGGCTGATTATTCTCCGAGAAGAGAGAGACGCATTGGAGTCGGCTATTAACGAATCTAAGAATGGGTGGGAGAACACAAAAAGCGCGGTGAAGGAAGGGTTCTCTCCAGGATGATGCCAGTTATAGAAGCCGCCAGAGAAAGAAGGACCGGGAGGAAGAACGGATCTCCAATCTAGAGAAGGACCTAGCTGATCCGAAGAACCTCATGCAAGAAATTAGCCAAAGGCCGTCGTCAACTCACCCTCGGGCTGATGATCCTGCGTTGGATCTTAGCCAGCGAAGAAGCAGCATGGCTTCCATGGAGGTCGGGGCTGATGATCAAGCAGTGCTGGATGATGCACCGGCTCCTCGCTACCCCGTGGATGATGTCAGAGAGATGGCACAATGTGATCTACATAAACCAATGAACAACCTGTCCTTCAAGGTGGCGATCGGCACTGCTTTACCTTGTCTACCTGGAGCACTCCACCATTCACTTCCGATTCCACCTGGCTATGCTCGTGTCACGGTGGATGACATAGTGGAAGATTTTGCAGACCTAGAGATTGAAATCGATACGCCTGAAGGCCTTATGAAACATGGGGATGTCAAGCGCAACATCATTCTATTGAAAAAGAAGTACATCATGTTTCTAGGCTCGGCGCCAAGTCCACCGACTCCGAGGAATCCAAGTCCACCCCGCCCTGATGATCGTCAACCTCCAAGTCCACCCCGCATCGAATATCATCAACCTCCAAGTCCACCCCAACCCCATTATCATCAACATCCAAGTCCACCCCGCCCCGCCGACGATCGCCGCAGCAGGAGTACATCAACTCAATCTCTGCCTCCGCGCATTACTCGATCTCCGCCTCCACCTCCGCCTCCGTGCAATACTACTACATCGTCGAAGAAATGGAAGGTCGACGCTCCCCCGTGCTCCACATCGAAGAAAGTTCAAGTGGCAAAGATAGTCGACATCCCGCCAGCTCTTCCAAAGAGACCTTATGACACGACCGATGAGGAAACTGCCGCGGATGTGGCTGCCCAAGTTACGGCGCATTTTGCACCTAAAAAGCCTACGCCAAAGATGGTATATGATGAAAAAACCAAAAAGTGGGATAAGTCCTTTCTTGAGCAACCATCCCAGATATGAATCTGGAATCAGACTATGACCGGGAGATTATTAAGAAAGCAAAGAAGAAAAAAGCATAATCGCAAAAAGAGGGAAGCAAGTTGCCCAGCTTGGACAACATAAGAATCAATCGGTCCCCCCGCTCAAAGAGATTTCATACCTCGAGAAGGCCTTCAGAGCTGAAATGGATAGGGACATGCAAATAATGGACCCTAGAGCCAGTACTAATGCTGCACTAATGGGCATCACTTTATGGGAGGCCAAAGCACTTGCCTACGAAGAAAATATGTCTCTTGGTCAATATTTAGGCTATGAAGATACGCCAGTGGGTCAGATAGTACGGAAGTATGTCAAAGGGGAGGCTCTAGTCAGTAATGAGGAGCTCGCGTGTATATCCACACATATGCGACATCTGCACACATTATACATGGTGCAAACACAAAAAAAAGCATTAGAAAGATTGGTTTGCGGTGGACGTTAGAAAGGAGCATCACTTAAAACCATAATCGATACAGGTTCAAATGATCGAACTATTTCAGTTATACAACCAGCGTGCCCTCGACAAATCTATCGTTGGTTGCTACTGTCTGTAAGTGATTTAATTCTATAATTAAGTTTGTAGCTCAGCTCGTTCATTGCATTTAATATATTATCCTAACTATATATCCTTTTGTATGATATTATATTCTGCAGAATGAAGATGCTTGAATGCAAAAGAGCTAGAAGATATGACGTTGGGTTCATTGAACCATATATCATTAATGAATATACGTTAAAGAATCACCCCAAGGACGCGGAGGAAGACCTGTGCAGGTTATTAACCGAGAATAATTTTGTTAAGGAAAATACTATTTCCTTACAACTTCAAGTGAGTGTTTCTATCTTGTACACATTTTATTTTTTCTTAGTCGATGAGATATGCATGTATACTTATGTAAACGTTCGCAGATTCCACTAGATCTTGCTAAACATTCAAGTTGACAAGTCCCTAGTTGAAGTCCACGACTCGTTAAGTTGGGACCAAGAGAAGTGGAGCGACATGAAAGCAATGCTCCATAAGTAATTTCAATCATTATCACCTTATATCGGCCTCTTTCATTCATTTCCTGATATCAAGTAACTAATAAATCCTTTGTTCATTTTCTTTGCCGAGCAGGTGTTGGACACGGTTCAGACAGAAAATACCAGGTCCATTCAAAGAGGAGCTAACTTATAAAATGGTGAAGAGTTTACAACAACCACCGGGAACTCATTTATGTGGATACTACGTCTGCGAGTACATCCGCGAGTTGATCAGTGAGCGGAAAGTAGATTCACATTATATTTATGATTTGTGGGAGAAACTAGAGCCAGACGAGCGCATACGAGCAATTCAAGAGGAGCTAACGAGATTTCTGATGAAGGAGGTCCTTGATGTACATGGAGAACATTATGCGGATCACATGGAACTCGATATGCCTTAGTGATATCCATGTAGTTGATATGATATATATATCATCAATGAACATGTAATTTAAAAATAATTCTTCCTTTTGATATGATTGATTATATGTATGCTTGCAAGGGATCGATTAATTATATAGATGCATCAACGTGTACTGTATGTAGTAGCGTAGAATATGTGTACTTAAATATATGTTTGAAATTATAGTGAAACACAAAACAAAAAAGGAACAAAATGGCAAAAAAGAAAACACACAATCTCTCTCGCCGCAGAGAAACACACAATTCTCTGCCACGGCAGAAAACCATATAGTCCCGGTTGGTGTTACGGCCCGGGGCTAGAGGGTTTCCGCCCCCCGCCTCGCTGAAACAGCCACGTGGCTTTTATAAATCGCGGTCCGTAGCGAGCCGGGACTAGAGGGGGGCGTCTAGTCCCGTTTTGGCAGTCCCGGGCCCAAAACCGGAACTAGAGCCAGTTGTGGCCCGGGACTGGAGGCCTGTTTTCCATCAGTGCGATACTACATGGATTTTCAAAATAAAAATATCCAATTTCTTTTACGCAATAGCTAATTTTTGACGTGGAAGATAAAACATGATAGAAAAATGTAGTGTAGTTTCAAATATAATTAGTTCTATTTAAATAATCACGACCAAAATTGGTCTCAAACTTTATGGTTTTCTTTGTCATTCATTACAAAATTGTCTGTATGATATTACTTAGTTATTTTTGCTTCAATATAGGTGTATCTTTTTCACATAGATATTTTCCATGCATCCATGACATTTGTCATGATGCAAAGCAACTCACTTGACTAAATAATTTACCCTGGTAGCTACAACCTTATTCTTCCATAGTTAAATTTCTTCGGAAGTTTAGTTAAATTAGATTTATCATTTAAACAAACAAAAAGTTGCCCTTTTCCCTCCTAAGTTTTATAGTGCCAACTATTTGCTAATGGAGCCTACCGTATCACCCTTGGATCCTTCAGCTCAAGAACCACAGAAGACATGAATTAATTTTTGTGTACATATTTATGACAAAGACTAGCTAGCTAATGGTCGCTGGTGTACTAAATTCTAATTTTTTTGTAAGGCTTCGATGCACGCATTTTATAGATCTTTGCAAAAATTAGATTTGTAAATCTTGAAATAATTCAGCACCTAGATACTAAGTTTGAAGTTAAATTTACTCATCTAATATTGCCATTCTCTAAGTTTTTTACCAAAAAAATAAGAGTGCTAATGTTTAAGTTTTAAAATTGAATCAGTTTTGCGGTAAGTTTGTATGTGGTTCCACTATGCATAAACATGAAAATTTGACATAGGTTAGAAGACTTTCTTACCTGAATCACGTAGCATGTTTATTTTGGGAACTTAAGAACATGCATGACAAGTTTTAAAACCTACTCTGTGTACAATGACTACTACTTGTAAATTTCTTTGTAAAATATCCGGACCATCATGCATTTTATTTTATAAAAATTACCATTTCAAAGTATTAATGTACTGCTTACTCTATTTTAGGGTCCACTAAGCATATGACAACATGGTTCTTAGGGTAACTAAGAATATATTGACCTTCTATTAGGAATCATATGACACTATGTGGAATGTTTTTTTGTGACGGTATGCATCTTCTACATAATGATAACATATTTTTTGAATTGAGGTGTTGGATATCTAGATTTATTAGATATCCGATAGTTAACTAATAAAAATTAATGATGCATAACCACATAGTCCTTTGCTCCAAGCAAATGCTGGGTGTTGTATTAAAGAGGCCAATCTATCCAAGAACTTCTAAGGATATATCAGATTAGATACCCTACTTTCTTTGCCCCTATTTCTATGGAACCCACATTAGAGGTTTCAGTTTTGACCTCCATTTAACCAACATATCAAGATGAACAAAACAAAACTAGAAGTAAATTTCAAACTAAAATTATAGTTAACTTGCATAAACTTTTGTTCCAACATATATCCCCACTACTATGTATCACATTTTTCTGAAAACAAGTAATCAAAAAATTATTATTTATCATCATACAAAATCTTATTAAAAATAATATAAGCTATTGAAATTCCAAAATCTCCTCATACAATTTATAAACCAACGTTTAATACAATATCTACAATTACTCTCTTTAATTAACAATATAATAAAATATAAAGGATCATCAAGAGGTCACCTGCGCATGTGCGCGGGCCACTATGGTAGGTATGCAAAAGGAACAAAAACCCTAGTGATGCCACGAGTGTCCATCACAGCTGGATAAACTAATGAAATTTTTTGCCATGCTCTCAATTACTTAAGAACCAAAATTCTTGAAGGACAATGAATAGAAAAATAGTGCTTGAAAAGTCTTGATTTATGGATGTGGGAGAATTGAGATACTTTAGTGTATATGCTTTTCATGACGAACTATCACACTCTCAATTTTATATGATTATATTTTATTGTTCAAAGGCAAGCTTATGAGTTCATTACATGATATGGAATAAAGTTTACTCATTTGAATCATCCATGCTTAAAATAATTTTGCTGCACTATAAGGATTCATGAAAGCCATATGATATGCTTGCCATTACTCTATCTATGCTGAAGTTTTTCATATTAATAAAGGGGAGGAAACATAAGACTACCAATCATGAGTAAGATCATCATCTCGTTATTTTAGTTTAAATGCTGAGCTCCTTTTTGATTTTGGTTTTCTTGCCCGAGGACGATCAAGTTCAAGCTTGGGTAGGTTGATGGATGTGAAATATAGCCATCCACGTCCGCATTTAAACTAGATATTATTCATATATTTGACGAAATATCTATCTAAATCCTGCCACTAATGCTTAATGTTCAAAGGGGTACGCAATCCTTTCTTTCTATTTCCCCCTGCGTAGATAATGTTGTTTGATAATGGGAATCACTATATTAAAGTCAAAGATACGAGATTTCTAACATGTCAAAGAAACCATGAGCCTTGAAGTGGATTGAGTGACTTTAACGACCAACTATACGGCCGGAATAAAATTCTTGCCGTATAGTTCTGGCTGTATAGTTGGCACCGACATCGCCAGGTCAAATAGAACAACTTTTGTGAAGGGACCCCAATATAAAGAGGCTTCAGGCGACGAGAAAACTCTCTCTCTTTTCGACCTCAACTCTCTGTGCCACTAGAAGCCACCATGCCAGAGGAATAGATCTAGATCTAATCACTAAACACTTCTCCACCACCATATCCATATTCCACCACTTGTAATAGTAGATCTCTTCTCCAATTGGCAACATTGTAAGACTATTTTCTATCTATCTTATGATCTCTATTACAATGTTTATGATTGTTGATTTCATCTCTATGTGTGAGTAATTCTCCTTGGGCTAAGGGCTTCGACCTAGCCATGTAGCTTTTTGTGCATGTTATTTGTCATAGATGGGATCATGTATTATTTGTATGAAATGATGATTATTTTTCCCACTCTTGCCTCAATATAAGGATTGTCGGGTACCCAAGAGCCCAAGGATTGATCCAGGTATAGGGAGTGTGAGTGATGACTGATCTGCAGGTTGGGAACCCTAGTGACAGAAGGGGTAGTACGGCTATATGTGAGGGATTTACTTGGGATTAATAGTGACATCACTATGCATATCATTAGTTCTGTTTCTTCTATGGATAAGACTAGTAGGTTATTGCTATAAGAGGTAGTGGAGGAAATAGCAATTATGGATGCACTGCCCACATATAATTATATTGCTCTAAAAATTACATGCATACTGTATTATTATCTTTTATTCTGATCAGATGTTTTGCACAGGTACAGGTGAAACCGAAATCCCCAGGCCCACTCTCTCTCCATCGTCAATAACAACAAAAGATCGCAAACTCTTGGTCCAGTGAAAACACAAAAGCAATTCTAAAACTCACGAAGGTCCGTTAAAGTAACTTCACTTTGCTTTATGCTTCCCAAGGATTCGATAAACCTAGGTCTACTAGGGAAAAATAACTATACTACATCCGTAATCCGGATCAAAGGTATCAGTTGCACTCAATAAGGCTAAAGCATTCTCTGGGATGTAGGATATACCACTAGCATGTTGTAATTAATCATAATTAGGATAACCTATTTGTTATGTCATGATATGTGTGGAGAGAGTTCCATAATAAGATTTTCACTACAAGGCTCGTAGGCAGTCACTTTATTGAGCCAAGAATAAGGACATCTCTAAATAACCACCGCGATGTCTGAGATCAGTCACCCATATAGGCCATAGTAATTAAGGGTCTCCTCGTGGATATTATAATTAGCTTAGTGAAACTCTATTTGTTCCTCCTTCGATCGTGCAGGTTGTTAGCCGTGCTTCTAGTCACAATAGCTCCTGGAATGCTTGCAAACATGTCCAAAGGATTTCACCCTCTTCTTTAGACCCGAAGGAAAATGATATGTGGCCAACCACGCATACCATTTAAAGAAAGATATCAAACACACATCATAGATCAATAGATCATAGAAAAAAGTAATATATCATCTTTATTTCATTTCATAATAATGCTAGGGTTTCTCCATCACCCCAAGAATGATGTAAACTACTCAAACATAGACGACATCAACAACATTGTAACATCCAAATTTCAGCAACCCTGAATTGTGGTCCAAAAGGAAAAAATCAGGGGGAACAAAAACTTTTTCTTGTTACATGTGCAATGTTTGTTTACTTTCTTGCTTTTGTTCTTGCAACTGATTGTGTATTAGATGGTATACTTTTTATCTCAACATTAGTTGACAAAAGCTATTTCACAAAAGAAATGTCTTGGATCATCTTTCATATTCTCAAATGTTCTGGCATTTCAAAACCTGAGCCAAGATGACTTTGACAATAAAAAAATATTTTACTAGTTCTATTAACAAAACTATGGAGAACTAAAATATAATCTCCTTATGTTTTCAAGACAGAACTCTCAAAAACTCTTACCACTAGGTTTTCCAAAACCTCTATTCAAAACCGCTTTATTACAATCTTGGTAGAAATACCAATAGGTACTTATCTTACTTCAAAACATAACCAATGAAAAATACCCATCCCTACCTCAAGCTAGGCTTGATGGTAACCCTAGTAGTAGTTGGATAAGTGTGATAGGATGAATTGCCTTGATATGCTGATTGCATTGTTTGCTTAGGAACTAGAGTGAGCTAATCTAGTAGCTCATACATTAGGACCCAATATATGCTTGTGATCATCAATCTCATATCAATCATCCAAGTCTGGATCTATCCTAAGCCACTAAGGTGATCATCACCCCTCCTAATCGGATCAATCCAGGGATAATCCCTTCTAATAGTTCCAACTTAGTGAAGACCCAATCTAAGAATGGATCCTATCTACTTAGTTAACACTTCAATATCATCTCATTGATCATGAGTTTGGAACATAGGATCCTCTAAAAAATCATCTACACTTGCACTCTAGTCTAAACCCCTAAATTTGCTAAAATGGCTAAGTATGGATTTCTTATCTAGATTCAATCTTTGGAGCTCTATCTTATCCAACCTATGGCCATTCTTGAGAATGTATATGAACCATCTTGTAGTACATCATGAGTCCTACCAAAGACCACTCTTGAACATGGATAAATCACTCTTCATCCAACTCATCCATGATGGTTTTTTTGACATCATGGTAATCTTTTCTGCAAAACTAGTCAACATGCCTACTTCGGCAGAAGCTCACATCTATATGCCACCTCCCCTTGACCAAATATTTGCATGGTTATGATATACCAACCATGAACTATCAAACCCAACTTCCCTTGTTCCCATTGAGGCTTTGTGCTTCTTAAACCCACATGGTTTAGGAGGCTACCTGATGTATCCGCTATGGCAGTCTTATTTTCAACAAAGTTTGCCATCTCTTCTGACCACCTCAAATCTAACCAAGCCCAACTATGGCTTCCTTGATAATCTATATAACTTGGTCTAGCTATCCATATCTACCTTGTACCAAGGTGAGCTTTGAGCTCATAAATACCACCCTGTTTAGGTGGCATAAAAATCACCAAACCCTAGATCCTCCCCAAATCTAGTTTCCATTCCTTTTCACCACATTTCTTCAAAACTAAAGGTCGACAATGATGCATACATGAATTTTACATCACCTACATTGAATATAATCATTTTACAAATAATTTGTATAATTATTTGGAGCCTAAAACTAATTAAACTCTTTTTGTAGCAAAATCCTCCAAACCTTGTCTTCAAAGGCATGTTTGTTTTTCTCCAAATCCCTTGACCAACTCAAGCCACATATGATGCCTATTTATCATATCCCATCTTTCCAACTAAAAATAAATATTTTTGAGATTCTTTATTATTTCTTTTTTCCCTTTTTCTTAAATGGCAGAAACAAGAATTAATTCCTTAAAAATACTTTCCCATCTCAAAAAATTCCAATAAAATTATCCAATGTGTAATATGGTATTTAGGACCATACCACATCAAAAACTAATATTGAACAATGTAAAAATGTCACCTTAGCTTCATTAATATACTGCTGCACTTTTTGAATAACTTCATTTAAATGAGGTTATAATCATTAGAAAAATCTCAAATAAATCTTGAAGGGATAAAATGACCTACTTTATCTATCAGTACCATTTCCCCACCTTCCTCAATGAAACTTTTCAAACTTATTTCACAACCCTTGTTTGGATCAAATTTGCCAACTAAGCAAATTCTCGAAACAAAACCCATCAGACCCACATCAACTTGATCAAGCCAAGCTTTCACATCACAACACCACTCCCTCCTTGTGCTGCACTATAGCCCTAGCTACTGTAGCTTCCCTCCTCTTTTGTCTCTTTTGCTTTAGAGAGGAAGAAAAATGTGTGGCCCTCCTTTAGTGCAAAAATATCTCCACCCAGCTGCAGCACGCCTCACCTCCCCCTCTGGCCGAGCACCTGGTCCCACACACCACCTAGCACCACCCACACTGCCCAACCCCTGGCCAGCACCCTCCTCCTTACTATCCTACACATGGTCCACCATGGACCTCCACCCTTCGGTTTATAAGGCCTTAGGTCAGTACATCGCCCCTCTCCTGGCTCATTTTCCCCAACAACCCCCACTCACATCCCCTGACCACCCTCTCCCCTCCCCTACTATGCCTAGCTCGAACAAAGGAGGAGAAGAAAAGCTTCGTCCTCCCCTCAAGATCCGCTCGTAGAGCTCTCTCTACTACTCCCCACCCTCTGCATGTTACATATTTGAGATGTCCTCACTCCCCCGTATCTAACCATGCCTTTCTCTCTGCCCAGGAAGTCCTAGAAAACTTCTCCGACGAGCTCCCTAACCCCTACGTCGGCACAGAGGCGCGAGAACACCTCTATCGCCAAAGCCTACACTTCCGACCACCGACGGGGCCTCCTTGGTCGACCGCTTCACCTCCGCCCCTTCCCGGCCGTCGACAAGCCCTCTGGTTAGCGCCCCACTCCTCTCTGACGAGCCCAGGGTTCCCTCCTTCCCGGTGGAGTTGTGGCAAGGACGACGAGCCTGCGTCATCGATCCCGACTTAATCCTACAACAGAGATGGCCCAATACCCCTTTTGCGTGTCGCCTCTCACTGACTGTCAGGCCTGGCCCGTCAGTAATTTTGAAGCCAGCTCCTAGGTAGTGTGCATCCCGGGTGGGCCGAAACTCCCTTCGCGGCCCATTTTACCAGCAGATACGGCCTAGGAGCCCCCCAGCTCCCTTTTTTTTCTTTTTATTTGAATTCTAGATCTGTCCAACAACTATTTGGTTTAAATCTTTTTGAAATTGAAAACCCACACCAAATGTCCAGATCTATATTTTGGTATATGCCCACATGTTTTCCCCAACATGTAGTACAAGTTTTGGACCAAAATATTGTATAGATAAACCCTAGAAAATAAAATAGCCAAATGTGCTAATTCCACTAATAAATGATTTTAGAGAGTTTGAAAAATCCAAATGGACTAAATCTAATTGGTAGTGAAAGGTGCCGGCCATACCTTGCATAACACCCTGGCCCTACTCAAATTTGCTTCCTAGTTTACCTGTAGCAAAATAATAACAACAGGGTATTTCTGACTTGAGAAAGTTCCCTAGGTCAAAGAAAATTGAGTTTTGACCTAATTCCAACTCTCTATACCTACAATTACCCATAGATATTAAACCCCAGGAGCCCCAAAATTTATTGAACTCTTCTTTAATTTGGTGAATTAAAAACATTATGTGCATTGTTTAAAAACCAATAATTTCACCACAATAGTTCTGTTTATCCAAAAAGGGTGATTCCAATTTCTTCAGAAAGGTATTATTGCTACCTAACCAGTTCCCTTGGAATCACATCAAAAGCGTCTGTATATTAAAAATGATGAAAAAGACAAATCTCATACAATACTATCTTTGGGAATTTGTCAAGGGCATTCTTCTAATTGTTTTGAGGTGATTCCAACTCTTCTTTAATCAGTCCATAAAATACTATCAAATCACCCAAGGAAATAATTCTCAGAACTCCATAAAAGTTCTGGTGAATTATTTCCTAAAACTAGAGTTTTAATCACTATAAAATCCATTATAAATCAATGGTAATTGATAAAATATTGAAACCACTTTTGTTGGTTTCATTTTATCAATATCTATCTGATGATATCATCTTTACTCAATGTTAGAATAAATAACTTTATCTTGATCTCAAACCCCCTATCTTTACTCATGGACGATGGGAGCAGCATCAATATCCTCTACATCGAGATGCTCCACCGCATGAAGCTACCCGAGAGCCAGTTGAGTTAAAGTAGTGTAACTTTCCATGGCATTGTACCAAGGAGACAGGTGGATTCTCTGGGTGAGATTACTATGGACGTGACATTCGGGACCCGAGACAATTACCGGACCGAGCCACTCTCTTTTGTGGTGGTACCATTTAAAATTGCTTACCACGCCATCTTCGGACGTCCGGCTTACTGGGCGTTCATGGCTCGTCCCTATTACATCTACAACACGATTAAGCTTCCAGGTCCAAAGGGCGTAATCACCGTCCGAGGAAACCCGAGGAAGACGTGAGAGTGCGATGAAGGATCTTCTGCCTTCGTTGAAGCCGTGCTGCACGCCTAGGAGTACCAGGAGATCAAGAAGACCATCAATCCGTCTGAGATGCGCGCTATGAAGAACGAGGTGCTAAAGCCAAGTTTGTAGTTCAAGGCATCGGAAGAGACGAAGAAAATGTCGCTAAAGGAAGATGATCCCTCCAAGACAACGAACATAGGGGTAGGCTTAGACCATGCATAGGAAAGCGCGCATTAACCTAGCCATGCATAGGTACAATGATGGTTACTCGGATTTGGAGCATGCAGGACATGGTGGGAATAACCATTATGAAATACAGGAGAGAATCATTTACAGAAACTTGCCTTCAAATGATGCAAGGCTAAAGCTCGACAGGTTATATCGGTCCGAGATATTGGAGGAGCAGGGTACGCCTGGTCCGGCGTGCTTTGGACCTCGGATCATGGGCGAACCACTAGTGCCGAATTTCCAATTGGCAAGGGGCACAAAAACATACAATGGGAGCACAAAACCACAAGTTTGGTTGATTGATTATGCCACTGCAGTAAAAATAGCTGGTGGAAACCTACGATGGGCGGTGACGTACGTCCCACAAATGCTGGAAGGACTAGCCAGAGTATGGTTGAACAATCTGCCAACAGGTAGTATCAACTATTGGTTAGATTTTGAAGAAATGTTTGTCAGCAATTTCACCAGTACATATAAGAGGCCGAATAGGCCTCAACAGCTCACTATGTGCAAACAAAAGCCAAATGAAACAGATAGGGAATTCTTGACTCGGTGGTGTAACCTCAGAAACTCATGCGGAGGGATCATAGAGTCTCAAGTGATAGCTTGGTTTGCTCAAGGATGCCGATATGGGAGTGTGCTATGGCAGAGGCTGCAAAGAGATATGCCGACCACCTTGGCGGAGACCATCAGGATAGCCGATTCATATGCATTAGGGGATACGATGCAACCAGAGTTAATGTCGGCAGAGCACCGGGAGCACCAAGATCAATATGCAAGAGATGCAGCCGGATCATCGAGGCACAACGAATTCGGAGGTAGAAGAAGGGAGGAAAGACCGGATTACAGATATGCATCCAATCAGGTGGCAGCAGTAGTACAAGACCAGCCAAGTCATGGAAACAGTCAGCGACAGAAGAACAGTTCTCAGCAATGGACGCCGAGGAATGAAGGGAAAAGGCAGTGGACACCGGAACAGAAGAAGCAATGGCAGGAGAGGCCGAAGTACACGTTTGAATCCATGCTGGATCAACCATGTAAATTCCACACCCCAAAACCAGCCAAGCCGGCTAATCATACAACTCGTCAATGTGCTTGGATGAAAAATGCAATGGGGAACCCGGTGGGCATGCAAGCGCCCCCTCATCAAGCGCACCAGCAGCCACAGCTAACTGGAGCAAATACGCAGCAGCTAATGTTACCACCACCTCCTCCGAGGTATGATAACTCGGACCGGAGGGATGCAGTGCATCAAGTGATCAATCAAGGTCAGGATGGAAGGACAAACCCTGGAAACAATGGACGTAATGATTACAGGGAACATCATCAATCATATTGTGTGTTCACAACAGAACAGCAAGACAGGCAAAGTGTACAACACCAGCATATGGAAGTAAATGCTGTTATGCCGGCAGTACCAAGATACGTACCTTGGTCAGATCAGGAAATAACCTGGAGCATTAAAGACCACCCGAAGATAATGCCGAATCCAGGATTGTATGCACTGGTACTAGATCCGACGTTTGTCGGACCCAGTATTAACGTCAAGTTCTCAAAAGTGCTCATTGATAATGGGACTAGTATCAACATTATGTACAAGGACACAATGCACAAACTTGGCATAACACAGAATATGTTACAATCCACAAGAACAACGCTCCATGGAATAGTGCCGGGTCTTTCATGCGAACCCATTGGAAAAGTCCGAGTAGATGTGTTATTCGGCACAAGGGAGAACTACAGAGCAGAGAATTTGGAGTTTGAGGTGGTGGACCTAGAGAGTTGCTATCATGCTTTACTCAGACGACCAGCACTGGCTAAATTCATGAGTAGCTATTATATTACTTATCTGAAAATGAAGTTACCCGGGCCACAGGGGGTGATAACAACAGCTGGAGATTACAAAAAGTCAATGGAGTGTGGTTCAGCTGGATCTAATCTGGCCGAGTCATTTGTAATAGCGAGAAAAAAAGAAGGATTCAGGAGGTAGCAGCTCTGGCTCAGTCAGCACAACTGAATATGCCAGCACTGGCCAACCCCCATGGAAGTGTTTCTTTCCAGCCGACTAAAGAGACAAAAAAGATTCAGATAAATGAGCAGTTCCCAGAGCGCACCATCATGATTGGTGCCGGCCTAGATGCCAAATAGGAAGGCGAGCTCACCAACTTCCTCCGTGAGAATCGGGATATCTTTGCGTGGTCAACTCAAGACCTGCAAGGTGTGCCGAGGGAGTTGGCTGAGCACTCTTTGCATGTAAGGCCAGGAGCAAGGCCGGTGAAGCAACCTCTCCGCCGCCAACAAGACAGGAGAAAAATAATAGGGGATGAGATAGCTCGGCTTCTTGCGGCCGGGTTCATCATGGAGGTGCTTCATCCGGATTGGCTATCAAATCCGGTGTTAGTGGAAAAGAAAAAGGATGACCCGAATGTAGCCGTCGTATGGCGAATGTGTATCGATTACATGAACCTAAACAAGGCGTGTCCCAAAGATCCTTTTCCTTTACCTAGAATAGACCAAGTCATTGATTTGCCGCTAGTTGTGAGCTGTTGTCATTTGTAGACGCGTATTCTGGTTTCCACCAGATACCGTTAAATCCGGCCGATCAAATAAAGACTGTGTTTATTACCCAGTATGGGGATTATTGCTATCGCACCATGCCATTCGGCCTGCGTAATGCAGGAGCAACATACCAAAGATGCATGCAAAAGTGTCTACATGACTAGATAGGAAAAAATGTACAAGTATATGTAGATGATGTGGTTATAAAAACCAAAGAGAGCAAAACACTCCTCGATGATATTCGGCAAACATTCGCAAATTTGAGAAGATTCCGAATGAAGCTTAACCTGGAAAAATGTACCTTCGGTGTACCGGATGGAAAATTACTCGGTTTCCTCGTGTCCAGCCGAGGTATAGAGGCAAATCCAACTAAAATGCGAGCAGTTGAAAAAATGGAACTGCCGAGGTGTCTAAATGACGTACAGAAGTTCACGGGCTGCCTAGCTTCGCTGAGTCGATTCGTATGTCGGCTGGAGGAAAAGGCATTACCTCTATATCAACTGATGAAAAAGTCTGATAAATTCATCTCGACACCGCAGGCAGATAATGCATTTCATGAGTTAAAAAAGATGTTGGTCACAGCACCAATCTTGGCTTCTCCACTGTCAAAAGAACCTATGTTACTTTATGTAGCTGCCACTAACAAAGTGGTAAGTGCGGTAGTTGTCGTGGAACGGAATGAAGGGGATAAGTCAATACAAAGGCCGGTATATTACCTAAGAGAGGTGCTATCGGCCTCAAAACAGAACTACCCGCACTACCAAAAGATGGCTTATGGAGTATACATGTCGGCGAAAAAACTTAAACATTACTTCGAAGAGCATCCGATAAAAGTGATCTGTGAAGTGCCCATAGCCGAGATATTGAGCAACAAAGATGCAAGTGGCCGAATAGTAAAATGGGCAATCGAGTTGTCACCTTATGCTCCGCAGTTCGATAGGCGAGATGCAATCAAATCTCAGGCAGTGTCCGACTTCCTTGTGGATTGGGCCAAGGTACAATATGAGCCGCCATTACCAAATCCGAACTATTGGACAATGCATTTTGACGGATCCAAGCTGAGAAATTGCTTGGGGGCAGGGATAGTGTTAACTTCGCCAAAAAAAGATTAGCTGAAGTATGTGCTGCAGATACATTTCGCCGCATCAAACAACGTAGCCGAGTATGAAGAACTCGTCCATGGGTTAAAGGTGGCAAAAGAGATTAATATACGTCAGATCTTATGCTACGGGGATTCAGATCTGGTAATACAGCAAGTATTAGGCAATTGGGACGCATTAGATGCAAATATGGCCCTATATAGATTTCATGTGAAAAAATTCAGTGGTTACTTCGACGGATGCGAGTTTCATCATATACCTCGGGCGGAAAATGATGCTGCAGATACACTATCAAAACTCGGATCAACTAGACAGTCAATTCCCCCAGGTATCGCCCTAGAGCACCTGAGAAAACCATCAATTACACCATCACCAGAGTCCGAGTCAATTTGTATCTCGGCATAATTGAAAGAAGGAAGTGTGCCAATGGAAATCGACAAAGAATGCAACCCGGACTTTATGAAGATGAACCCGGCCATCGCACGAACGAACACAAAAAAATCCGAAGCTGTTATGTCGGCGGAAAATATGGAAATCGACAGTGAAAATACCCAGAGAAAGTCACGCCGATATGGGAACAACCCATATTCTCATTCCTTAAGGAGGCAATCTTGCCGAGTAATGAATTACTGGCTAGACAAATAGTAAGAAGAGCAAAAGCTTACACAATCATAAACAATGAGCTATATAAGAGAAGTGTCACGAACATACTACAAAGATGTGTTGACTCGGCCGAAGGACATGAAATACTCCTGGATATACATCAGGGAGAATGCGGGCATCACACTTCATCCAGAGCTTTAGTGGCCAAAGCATTCAGGCATGGGTTTTATTGGCCGACGGCTTTAAAGGAGGCAAAAGAGTTAGTGGAAAAATGCAATGGTTGCCAGAGATACGCCAGGAAGATACATATGCCCTCGTCCAAGTTAAAGACAATACCAATCACTTGGCCTTTTTCTGTATGGTGTTTGGATATGGTAGGACCGTTCAAACCAGCCCGAAGCAGAATGACTAACATTCTAGTCATGGTAGACAAGTTCACAAAGTGGATTGAGGTGAAACCAATAAGAAAATGTGATGGACTAACAACGGTAAAATTCCTAAAAGATATTATCTTGAGATATGGATATCCACACAGTGTTATCACAGATAATGGCACATATTTTGCTGAAGGAGCATTTGCGAGATTTTGCCAAGAAAAGCACATAAGACTAGATGTTACCTCGGTGGCTCACCCAGCTTCAAACGGGCAAGTAGAAAGATCAAATGGACTGGTATTGTCAGGAATAAATCCTCGGCTTGTCGAGCCACTGCAAAGGTTGGCAGGATGCTGGATTGAAGAACTTCCAACAGTACTGTGGAGCCTCAGGACCACCCCGAACAGGTCGACAGGGTATACCCCTTTCTTTCTGGTATACGGGGCAGAAGCTGTGCTTCCGGCCGACATAATGCATGACTCGCCAAGAGTAATCCAATACACAACGGCCGAAGTAAACGAAGTATCACGACAAGACGATGTGGATCTTCTAGAGGAAGCAAGGGAATTAGCGTTATCAAGATCAGCTGTTTATCAGCAAAACCTCAAACGATACCATAGCAAAAAAGTAAATCCAAGAGTTTTTAAAGAAGGAGACTTGGTTCTTCGATTAGTGCAACGCACATCCGGCATGCACAAACTCTCACCTCCATGGGAAGGACCATTCATTGTGACTAAAGCATTGCACAATGTTGCATATTACCTGATTGACGCTCAACCACTAGAGAAGAATAAGGGAAATAAGGCCGGAGACGAATCAAAATGACCATGGAACATAGCCTTATTTCGCCCGTTCTACACTTAGAAGCCACATGTTGTACGTCGTGATGCGACGCATCAAATTGAAGCATCAAGCATATATTAAACCTCGGCACTTTGAGCAGCGACACGGGGAATGCACAATGTTATTTCTATTTTTTAAGACTATGTAGTAAACCTCGGCACCTCGAGCAGCGACTCGAGGACTGCACCGTGTTGTTCCCAATTTTGAATTATGTATTAAAGTTCGGCACCTCGAGTAGTGACTCAGGGACTGCACCGTGTTATCCCTTATTTCTGATTATGTATTATACCTCGGTACCTCGAGCATCGACTCGGGGACTCCCCCATGATTGTTTCTTGTTCTGAAATTTGTATTAAACTTCGGCACCTCGAGTAATGACCCGGGGACTGCCCCGTGGTATTCTCTGCATTGAATTATATTTCCACAACCCAGTTTGTAACTCGGGGACTGTTCATGTTATTCGATATCATCTGAACAGATATAAACCTTTAGCGACCCAAGGGATAACTCGGGGATGACTTACACCACCCGCTAATTTCTTCCATTCATATAAGAGCTCGATAGCTTCAGTAGAAACTCGGGGACTACCCCAATCTGCTACTCATCACTCATAAGAGGCAACATAAGCTTGCCTCGATCGACAAAGGAATAACAAGGAGAAAACAATTAACAATTCCTAAGAAGTAACAACCTCAGCGAGTCGAGGTATGATAAGGGATACAAGCCAATCTATAAGAGGATTGTACTTCAAGTAGAAATCACGAAAACAACAATTATACAACCAAATCTACAAAGGGCAAACAAGATAAATGCCAGACGAAGGTCAACCACATGGGAGAATACAATCCGGCCTTATGAAATTAAAGTGGGACAATGCAAATATATGAAATAGATAGCTTAATTTAGACGAAATAACAATAGTTACCATCACCAACGCCTCAGCGGCACAAGGCGAAAAGATTCGCACAACACCAAAATACGGACAATTGTTTCACAAACGTCATATGCCCGACATGCCGGGGACTTAAAGCAAATTGAAGTTCTTTCAATCCCAAACACCAGAAGAGGCCAAATAACCCTTAATGAGCAGTAGCATGGTCAGGAGCATTGGACATGCGTATCTCAGACGATGGAGGAGGGATCTCGGTCTCTTTCAGGAGAGTATCTTCAGCAACTGGGCGCTCCGAAGTAGCTGGCGCATCAGCCGACGTTACTTCGGCTTCAACGGAAGCCATAGTAACCTCGGGCGTAAGCTCCGGCTGCTGAGGGACATCAGTCTGAGCGCGAGAGTTCTCAGTCGCTTTAGAGGACGACCGCGCGTCGCCATCCCTGCCCGAGTTGTCATTTGAATCACGGGAGTTATCCAAATCACCCTCCAATTCATCCTGATCAACCGAGTCATCACCTGATGCATCTTCAGCTTCGGCATCATTCGCCGAGTTGGGAAGAAAACTCGGCCCTTTGATCCAATTATGCACGTTAGCATACTCATTAAGCTGGAAGGCGCGAGCTTGGAGACGAGCAACAAACTCTGGATCCTCAACCCAACGAGAGACAGTGCGCAAATTCATCAGAGTATCGAGGGAGATATCCTCGTACCAAGACAAAATGGCTATAAGTGCCATATCAGCACCAGCCCTTCCAGCAGATTCCCTCCAGAGATTTAATTGGGTATGAGATGGCATTAACCTAGCCACAAGCACTTTAACTTCATCAATATCAGGCGTTCCAGAAGTATTCAACCAAAGAACATGGTAGGCCCGAATAGCTGCTTGCACCAGATCTCTTCCCATAATCTTCATTGGTCCAATAGCAGCACCGAGAGCAACCAGGAAATCTTCCATCGAGTATTCTGGACTAGAGTCAGCAGGGACACCTCGGCGCTGGCGAGCGGAAATCACTGCCTTAGATCTCACTGGTTTCACTTCCGGAAAATGATCTACACAAAAGGAAAACATATCAGTTAAAATTAAGAAAGAGAAGAAAACAACTCGGCCATGGTCGGAAACTTACGATGAATGTAACTCAACATCTTATGGAGATCCTGGGTCCAATCGGCCTTATTCTTCTCAAAGCGAGTGATTTCCTCGATCATCATCCGGTTCCTTATCTTTTTGCAACTGCAGGCTCAGTCGATTCTTTTCTTCAGAAAATTCCTGATCAACCTTTTCCAGTTCAGATTTCTGGGAAAGATTGAGAGAATCAACCTCGGGACGTAACCGAGTTATCTCATCGTCCTTCTCTTGGAGTTGCGCCGAATGAGCGGCAGCTTGTTCTAAAAAATGCAGCATCATATCAGGCATAGGTATGCATTCTTCGTGCGATGCTACAAGTGTTTGTAGCTCGGCTATACCAAAGCCGGAAGGTTGTAAGACACCCAATATTTATCTTGGATAAAAACTAATATGCTAAAGAGGAACCAAACTTCAAGAGCGGTAACCTTCTTGGTAAGGCGGGTATTTAGATTGTTGATACTAGCTGCACGCCAACAAGGAGTAAATTAGCACGACAAGCCAGAAGAATTACGAACTTAAGGAACAATACACGGTTAAGTTAAATTACCAGTCTTTTTCACCACAGGAACAACATTCTCATACTTTTCTTGCAGTTTCTTGTGGGCGAAGAGCAACCTTTGAAATTCGGCCGTTCGCCGATCATGGGCAACCTAGATATAATGGAAGGTTAAAAGACTGGATATTCAAAGTTAAAGCATATCCGAATCAAGTAAAACTTGACTCGGATCTAGGTGGCTGGATATTCAAAGCTAAAATAAGATCCGAATCAAGTAAAACTTGACTCGGATCAAGGTGGCTGGATATTCAAAGTTAAAGCATATCCGGATCAAGTAAAACTTGACTCGGATCTAGGTGGCTGGATATTCAAAGCTAAAATAAAATCCGAATCAAGTAAAAATTAACCTGAATCTAGGTGGCTGGATATTTAAAGCTAAAACATATCCGAATCAAGTAAAACTTGACTCGGATCTAGGTGGTTGGATACTCAAAGTTTAGGCAGATCCGAATCATATGAAACTTGACTCGGATATGCATGAACCACGGCTAATCCGAATCGCAAAAGGGTTAAGTTAGCAAGAAACACAATTGAAGCCTAATAAAGCTTCCAAACGAACAACAAGTTATCCGGTTGCAAGCTTCGGGCACTAGTGCATATATAGTACCACTTGAATAACAGACAAAGTATCAACGAAAGCACTTACCTCGTTCATCTTGTCGCTATCAAGAACAATCTTAGCAGCCATATGCAAGCGACTGCTGATGTCGAAAATATGAAATGGTTGGCTACTCAGATTACCCTCAAGTTGATCGGCGGCGTTCCAGTTATTGGCATACTCCACCAAAGAGCCGAGGTTGTTTCCGCTTTAAGTACGGGTCAAAACTTCACCTCGGGCCCGTTGTGTAACTACCGCCATCACATGACTCTTGTGAAGAGTAAGTTGGGTGTCGGCGGCCGGGGTGACAACAGGCTTAGGAGAGGAAGCCCCCTTGCAAAGTGCAACAGCTATGTTGGGCTGAGAAGAGCTTGCCGTCCCCTTCTGAGATGCTGAAGGTTTGGTGACAACAACCTTCCTATTTTTAGGAGAGGCTTCGGCAGTGGAAGCAACCTCGGCACTAGGAATCACATCCTGAGGAGCAGGAGGAACTATGGTTTCCAAGGGGGCCGAGATGGTGATATTTTCGGCTGGAGCGGGAGTAGCAGCTGGGATCGTGGTGATCAAAGGGTCGTTGGGGGAAACCTCAGCGGTATGAAGAGGGGAAACAGGTTCAACAGGATGATCTGCTGGCGGCGTCATGTCGGCATTAACGGTGGGAGCAGTGGGCACATCTCGCTGAGGCGATGTATGGGTCGGCGCTGGAGGAGAGTCAACACGAGAGGGACTAGGAGCCCGAGTATCCTCCGGGGGCAGAGGAGAAGGCTGCCGAGTAGTATGGCTGGCCATACTCGGACCGCTTGGCTTCGCAGAGAGAGGAGCTCTGCAAGAGACAAAGAGTCGAATCAAAAGACAGAAAGAGAGAAACAAGAAGTACAAATGAAAATAAATTCACCCAGTAACTCCAGGCATGGTCTTACGCCTTGGAATATGCTGGGCAGACTTCTTCACTCGCTTCTTGGGAGCAGCATCGGAGGGGTCTGCTGGAGCGGTGCGTTTCTTCGAGGGAGCAGGAGCTCGAGAAGCAAGAGGCTCGGCGTCGTGCACCCGACCGGCTGGATTAGCTGGGAAAGTAGGAGCCAGAAATGCATAAGAGATAGGCATCGCGGCAACTACCTCAAGAATTTGGACGTCGTCCGAGTCACCTTCATCCCCGTGGGCCGAGGTCTTGATACGGGCGTGAGCCGGAGCAACATCCGACTTAGGGACAAACTCTTCTGAGTCAGGTTCCCCACTGTCCGGGGTATTCCGATCTGCAATCCACGGAAGAGCCAGAACCTCGGCATCCTCGATCTGCTGCTCTGTAAAGCTCTGCGAGAGAAAACAAAGTAGGATTAGCAAAATAACAGTCACAAAGGCGACTTGGAAGCGAACACCAATGCGTAAATTTACCTGAGAAGGGGGATTCCCGCGAGTGAATGGCCTCAGTCCCCATGCCCACTCCTCCGGCATATCGGTCTTGAAGATAGCTCGGACACGCTTATATATGTGATAGTCGTTGAGATCAAACATAGAAACTCGGTTGGAATCTCGAATGCCTCGGCCAAAGTATGGCTCTTCCTCGGATTGTAGTTCCAATTCTTCTTGGAAGGGGGGCCAATAGAAAAGGCAGGGAGACGAATCTTATCTTCTTTACCAGTATTTTTGACATAGAAAAATGATCTATGCCACTTCTTGCAAGACTCGAGGCCGGCGACGCGAGGGAACTCGGAGTTTCTCTGAGGTGTAATAGACGCAGCCCCGCATTGGGTAAGGGATTTCTCGGAAGGGTGAAGAGATTTGTCCGGTACGACGTTAGATCGGATTTGGAAGAATTTAGACTAGACAGTTACGGAGGGCCAGAGGCTGAAGTACCCCTCCAAGGCCGAGATGAAAGCCGAAAAAGAGGCGAGAGCATTGGCCGGCAGATGATGCGGCTGGAGGCCAAAGTAATCGAGGAACTCCCTAGCGAAATCGCTAAGGGGGAGGCCAAACCCACGAGCAAAATGGGACATGAAGACTACATACTCTCCCTCATTGCGCACTGGAGAGGATTCATTGCCGGGCAAGCGACAGCTTACCTCGACAGGGATCCGGCGCGTCTTGATTAGCCCCTCTACCTCACGGCGAGTGACAGTGGAACCCTGCCAAGAACCCCGTTCTGGACCGGAGGCAAAATCATCCTCCTCGACGAGGGATCCGCTAGCAGAACTAGACATGGGCTCGTCGGAGGAATCAACGGAGGAGAAACTAACAGCGGGGGAAGGCCTAGAAGTGCAGGGCCCCGTCGTGGTTCTAACGAGCGCGGCGGCGCAACGAAGAAGAACCGCCGCGAGGAATCTGGGAAACTGAGGGATTGCCTAGGGTGGAAATCTAGCGGCGGTGCTGTAGATAACTCACCGGCAGAGGCGGCAAAGAAGGACACGGCGGTGAGGTCGTCGGAGCAGAAGAACTACAGCGTCGCCGTCGAGGAGATCGATAATGGCGCAACCGCCAGCACACGAACAGAGGCACATGCGCGAGGAGGAAGAAGAAGGGCAAACGAAGGGGGAAAGTAAAATCGTCTAGCCCTGTTCCCCTCCTTATAACCACGTAGTCCTAGCGGTAGTGGGATCGTGGGTGCGCCATGATAACCGTGTAAATCACGCGTGCGGCAGAACTGTTTGCAACTAATGGAACCACACCGAAGACCACAGGGCGCAGGAGGGGATCGGGCCTCCTGACCGATGCGGTACTCGAGGCGTCACTGCACCGACGCGACGGGCGCAGTAATCACTGTAGCTTGTCAGTGGGCACTGTAGAGGAACAAAAAACTAGAAGAATAATGATGAGTGGTACACGTAGGACAAGGCGCGTTCAGGAAGCTGCGCAGATACCGCGAATAGAAAAAGTAACTCGGAAAGAAGGAGAGAAGTATGTTAGGAAACTGGTGTGGTCCGGCCGAGGTTTCAGGCAGGACCACACCAGCTTCAGGGACTAATGTTGGGGAGGTGACCCCGGATAGGGTTAAGACAGGGGAAAGACGAAAGGAATCTCCCTTGTCGTGAGCCGAGTTACTGTTTGTGTCGGCCGGGTCATATAAGAGTTGGCCGAGATAAGCAGGGCCATGGCAAGTGTAGAATGAGTAACACCTTATCTGACCAACATATGAGTTAAGTCGGCCGAATGAGTCTGGCTAACTTGAATGCAGGTGAAGGCCGAGCCGAGTTATGCGAGACAAGTCCGAGTAACACGAAGCTTGCAGGAGAAGGAGGTGCCTATAGTCAAACCCTAGTCACTGGCTAGGAGGAATCTAAACAGAGCCAAGGACAAAGGACAAGGAGCAGAGCAGCAGAAGGGCAGAAGAAGTTCACGGAGGTGACAGTCAGGGAGCCCGAGGCATGCATGTGAAGGTATCTGGAACATTGCCGCCGATAGAAGGGGGACACGGAAAGGAGGCCACCGAGTTACCATATTGGGACAAGCATATTCCAAGGATATGCTTGCCATGTCAGCCCTAGAAGGAACCAAGGCACCTCTTTATAAGGGGGGATGCTGGCTCCTGAGAGGGGGATCGATTCATTCTTTGCCTTAAGGCTCGTGTAGTAGTGTTCTTCCTCTCTGGATGAGACAGCTCTTGGAGCACTTGTATTCATTGAGGAGAGTAATAGAGATTTACTTGTTGAGCATTTGTCTGTAGAAATCACTACATCTTCCCTCCCCGGATCCCTCTAGCATCCATTGGCCCCATACTTTAGCCTACCCATGGCATCTTCCGTGCCACCACCACGACACTCATCGAGTTCCTCAAAGCTAATAGTGATATATTCGCATGGCAGCCTTCTGACATGACCGGAGTACCTAGGGAACTTGCCGAGCACTCTCTTAATGTGTACCCTGACGCTAAACCCGTCAAATAGTCCTTACGGCGGTTTGGTGATGAAAAGGTCAAAGCGATAGCCAAGGAATTAGCCCGACTAGAGTTAGCCAGATTCATAACAGAGGTCATATATACAGATTGGGTGGCAAATCCTGTACTCGTCCCTAAAAAGGACACCATTGGTTTAAGGATGTGTGTTGATTATACCGCTTTGAACAAGGCATGACAAAATATCCGTTCCCTTTGCCAAGAATCGATCAATTTATCGACTTAATGGTAGGGTCCGAACTACTCTTTTTTCTCGATGCATATTCCGGATATCACCAAATAACGATGAAAGAGTCAGATCAAATTAAGACGTCTTTCGTCACTCCCTTCGGAACCTTCTGCTAAAAACTATGCCTTTTGGCTTAAACAACATAGGAGCAACATATCAATGTACTATGCAGCGTTGTCCAACGACCAAATCAGACGCAATGTCCATGTTTACGTAGACGACATAGCAGTTATGTCCAAAAAGAAGGGAACTTTAATTTCCGACTTGGAGGAAACATTTGCTAGTCTACGAAAATTCAATATGATGATAAATCTGAAGAAGTGTTTCTTTGGAATTCCAGCCGGAAAATTGTAGGTTTCATCATCTCTTAGTGAGGCATAGAGGTGAGATGGGACAAAATCAAGGCTATACTAAACATTACCAGGCCGACTCAGCTGAAGGATGTGCAACGTCTCATTGGTTGCATTGAAGAGTGAGTCGGTTCGTCAGCCGGCTCGGTGAAAGAGCCGCACCTTTATACAAACTCTTGAAGAAAACTGACAAATTTGTCTAGACCCAGGAAGCTGAGATCGCCCTGCAAAGTTTGAAAGACCTACTTTCAAAGCCACCAGTTCTCGCAGCACCAGAACCTCAGCAGCCTATGTAACTCTACATTGCAGCGACCAACAAGGTCATAAGTGTGGTAACAGTAGTGGAGCACGAGTAAGATGGCCACGAGCATAAGGTGCAGCGACAAACTTATTACCTGCGAATCGAAACAATGTATCGACATCATCAAAATCTACCCTATGGAGTGTTCTTTGCATCCCGAAATTTACGCCACTATTTTGAAGAGCACACGATCACAGTGGTGAGCAGCGCTCCCTGAGAGATATAATCAATAAACGCGATGCCACAGGACATTGAGTACAAGCCGCGTACAATAATCAACTTCCAAATACTTGCCGACCTTGTTGTTGATTGGACAGAGACAACAGAAAACACAAGTCCTCCAGACTCGGAATTTTGGACCCTTCACTTTGACGGATCAAAGGTACGAGGAGGCTCGGGGACTGGCGTGGTGCTCAAATCACCCCAAGGATATAAGCTGTTCTATGTGTTGCAAATACACTTTACGGTAACAAACAATATTGCCGAGTATGAAGCATTGATGCATGGAATACGCATGGCCAAAAACATTGGCATAACAAGACTCATGTGTTAAGGGGACTCCGATTTAGTTTCTCAACAAGTATCCGATATCTACAACGCAAACAAGCACATGGCAACATACAAAGCTATTGTGGATGAATTATCGAAATTGTTCGAGGGTTTTGAGGTTTGACACATCCCTCGAGAAGAAAATGAGGAAGAATATGCTCTATCAAGGATAGGCTCTGCGCGGAAAGAAGTACTAGATGCCGCTTTTTTAGAGCATTTAAGAGTCCCCTCCATAGATGAGGACTATCCGACGAAATCCGACTCACCTTTAATAGCAGTTTTGGCTGTAATTCATAGCTGGACAAAACCCTATCTGGATTTCCTGATAGACGGAAAATTACCCGAAGACGAAGTCTTGAGCCAGCATATCGTCCGACGAGCAAAAGCCTATAATATAATAAATGGTGAGCTCAATAAGCGGAGTGTTTCTGGCGTTTTTCAGCGATGTATTTCTTCAAAAGAAGGAGCAGAAATCTTGCGAGGGATCCATGAAGGCGAGTGTGGTCACCATGCTGCAGCCAGATCATTAGTGGCAAAAGCTTTTCGACACGGATTCTTTTGGCTAACAGCTAGGGCGGATGCCGATAAACTGGTCAAAACGCGCAGAGGCTGTCAAAAGTACGCCACCATCAGGCACACGTTCTGGCTGAACATTTGCGACCAATCCCTATTACATGGCCATTTGAAGTTTGGGTGCTTGATATGGTAGGGCCGTTTCATACAAAAAAATATGGATTTACTCACCTACTAGTGATGGTGGATAAATTTACAAAGTGGATTGAGGCTAAACCCGTAACAAGTTGTGATGGAGCCATAGCTAGAAGGTTCATTGAGGACATGATCATCCGATTCGTATATCCACACAGTATAATTACTTACAACGGGAGAAATTTTTCCATGGGAGAACTTGCCAAATTCTGCGAGGAACAAGGGATCCGACTCGATATTGCATCAGTCGCACATACACAAGCTAATGGACAAGTCAAAAGAACAAACAGTCTTATTTTACAAGGACTCTGACCTTGCCTTGAGGCACCGCTTTATCAGGCCGCGGGGGCTTGGGTGGAAGAATTACCGTCTATGATATGGAGCTTGCATACAACTCCTAACAGATCAACCGAATATACTCCTTTCTTCTTGGTCTATGGTGCAGAAGCAGTTCTTCTAAGCGATCTAATTCATCAGTCTCCACGAGTCAAAGCGTATATCAAAGAAGATACAGAAGTTTCTCGAGAAGATGATCTCGATATAATTGAAGAAGTATGTGTCATTGCTGAGAAGAGATCTATATCCTACTAGCAGAAGTTACGCAAGTATCATAATCAGAGAGTGCAAAACCGTTCTTTCAGAAAAGGCGATTTGGTTCTCCGACTTGTGCAAAAAAGAAAACACAAATTTTCCCCGATTTGGGAAGGACCTTTTATGATTAGCAGAGTTCCGCATAATGGGTCGTATTATTTAATTAATATGAGACCAGTCAAGGAAAGACCAAATACTCGGAAGAGAAAGAGAGCTGGCGATAGCACAAACCCGGATGAAATAGACCGTCCATGGAATATTGCACATCTACGTCCCTTCTATTTTTAGTTATATTTCCTTGTAATCATATATGTACATGTTCAAAGTGAAATAAAGTATTGGTTTCCTCATATGATATTTTTGAGAAGTTTTTTGCCATCTTATTTCCAAAAGAACATGTCATTTTGAAAAATCCCAGAATGCTTGAAAGTACTTTATGCTAATGTTCGTTCTGGTTATGATTTCTGAATATCTAAAAACTACTACCTTAGGGTAAAAAAATTAATTTATTGTCTATACTTTGGTATTTTATCTGATTGCGTAAACGCGGGTATTTTCTGAGTAATAAGTTGTTGGTACTAGAAGCCGACTTTGTGTCCGAGTTTAAACTGGTTTAGCAATTGCGCTCCATTGCTCGGCAAAGTTTCCGTGCCGAAGGTTGGCCGGCCAATGAAAAGAACGAGGCAGAAATACAGATAAAATGACAAGTATAGGGATAAAGCAAAAAGTGCTTCAGAAAATTTTCAAGCACACGCATAAAAAATATAAACATAAGTGCTACGATAGTAAAAGCATAATTTTTTACAGACTAGCACAAATAAAAACATTGTTTCCATCATTACATTGCCCAAAAGTTCAGAATAATACACAAAACATGTTTATGCTCCAGAGCCAGGTGGTGGTGATGAAGAAGGTGGAGCGCTGGAGTCGACAATGTTGTCACCCTGAATATCAGACTCGGAAGTTGTAAGGCTGTCTTCTGGCTCTTGAGGCGAGGGAGGCACGGCGATGGATCCGAAGAACGGCATCGAATAGTTGGTCATCTCCGCCACACGACAAGCATAACCTGCACAAGAATCTTGGATTGCCTTGATGTCCTGTGGGTTGCCCTTATCATCCTCCTCGGCGATACCATTGCTGACATGCCAGTTTTCCTTCTGGCTGTGGTGGCTCATCACCATGGTAAGAACAGTCTGGGCAGCAGTTCGAGCGTAGAATATCTTCCATTCCTCGATAAGCTTCGGAATATCCTTAGGCTTTTCCCTCACCTCTTGCACTGACATATTGTGTAAGTCGGAAAGCTTGACTGACTCGCCAGCCTCTTCAAGAGTCTGGAGAAATTCGAACAAGATATCTACGACGAGATTGATGCGCTCGAGGCGAGGTTCGGAGGTAGAAGATTCGAAAAGATTCAGGGTCGCTGGGAAAGAACCAAAATTCAAAATTTGATTGAAAATAAAATCGAAAAATCAACATAAATCTTACCTAGCATTGAATGGTTTGACTGATCATGCTCCACGCAGAGGCTGTTTAGGTCACTTTCTGAGGCCTGGGCCAGATCCCTCTGAGTATCAAGGTCCTTCCGAAGATCATCCACTTCTTTGTCTCGGAGAGCCAGCAGCTTCTCGAGCCTCACGGTCTCATGGTTACTTGACTCCAGGACAACGGCTATAGATTTCTCCGATTCAATGGTTAGCCTCTCGAGCTTGTCCCGGAGCTCAACATTTTCTAGTTCCAAGACCTTGTAGTTCTTGGATTGCTCTACCATCTTGCTGGACTTGCACAAAATTTCTGCAAAGGTAAAATATCAGTCAGACAAAACAAGTTTCACTATGACAATAACTAATTGACAAAACGGAAGCCGGAAAAAATTACCTTCTGTTTCATTTTTCTCAACTTGCAACTTTGAATTCTCAAGGCGCAAGGCTTTGATCTCCTTGCGTTTATTAAAAATGTTCTTGAGCAATTCCTAGTTGGAAGATGCAATTTTCTGTAAGTTTAGAAGACAAAAATATCGTCAGACGGCTACTAAGACTCGGGCTGCAAATTTAACTAAGTAAAAATACAGCACGAGCTTTGGGGGCTACACTACATTATTCATTTGCAACCTAAAAGCATCAACTCGGATCCAACAATGTTTATCCGACTTCATGCTTGTGGGCTAGAGGATATGATAATAAAATAAATGCAAATAAGAATCGGAAACTTACAATGTGTTCCAAGTGGAACTTCTCAAATCCGAGTTTGGTTCTGTGAAACACCTTTTCGGCAAGGGAGAGGGAGGGAACATCCATCGCTGGGAGTTCACCAGACTCTATCTTAGCATCACAGCCCAAAATTTGTTCCAGGAGGCTAACCAGCTTGACGTCCTCCTGCTCCTAGGTTACTTCCTATGCGGTTAAGGTTTGCTTCTCAAGGTTGGACTGATCCAGCCTGAGGATCTCTTCCTTCTTCTTCCTCTTTAGGCCAGAGACAATAGAGTCGGCCACTTTATCCAAACTTCCTGTAGAAATTACCATGGGATCATTACCCTTAACGGGTTCAGCCTTGTTGGTTGCTTGGCCACCAACGGTGACCAAGGCTTCCGAGGTGTTTCCAGCATCAGGAGAGGCAGAAGCCTCTAGTGCTGATGGAGTACTGGATGGAGCCGGTGGCGGCATGGCAGGGGAGATGACAAGCTTCTGCTGAAGCAGTTGCTTGCCCGGCTTGCTGTCCGGCTTGGTCTTACTCTTCAAAACTGCTTTAGATCTAGAACACGAAAATCCGAATATTAGGTGTGCTCTAGAAAGAAAGAAAGGTACAGGATACTGAAAAGAAAAGGCAGGGTGCTTACTTTTTAACTACTGGCAGCACTTGGCTACTAGCAGTGATAACAACTCTTTTGCCTTGCGCTTCTTGGAGGCGGAGGCGGGAACTTCTTGCACCTCATCATCCTGCATCTCCTACGGATCGTCTGAGAGATATCCCTCTAGTGGAGCTAGCTCAGACTCGTGGAGTTTCTCGAGTTGACAAAGTCATCGATAAAAGTAGAGTCGGAGAAAGATAGATACGAAAAACTGACAAAATGCGAAAGGTGATTCGAATATTTACCGGAGTCAGAGGACGGTTGGACGTAAACATCTTCATGGAGACATCCAGAACTTTTCGTTCCACTCTTTCCTTGAACAAATATTGCAAAATGGTCTTGTAGTCCTTCGCCAGAATCCGTCTCGAATTGACCCGCATCTTGTCCTTCTTGTCGCTGGTGATATGGTGCATGAGGCGGTCCCCATGGTGCTGCATAGGCTGAATCTGGTGCTCCAACCAGCAGTGGATCAAGTCGGATCCACGAAGGCCCTCATGCTTCATCCGCCTTTTAGCGAGGATCAAGATATCTGATAGCTCTGGTGCCTCCGCGTCCCATGACCTTTGGTGGGGAGCTGTGCCGTCGGTGAACGCCAGAAGGCCTTTCGCCTTTCCAGGAGGCGGAATATCCTTGTGATAAAAGAAGGTTCCGGCCCAGCGTTTGATGGATTCACTAGCATTAATCCTAGGATAAACACGGTTTCTCCTAAGGACTAAGCTAAGGGTGCCGATGGTGTAAGGCAAACCGGCGCTAATAGAGTTCTTCCGGGTACCATAGTAGTACCAGAAAAGGGTGAGACTTGGCCTAATGCCAAGAAACCCCTCTGACAGAGCTGCGTGAGTGCTAAGCTCGAGCACAGAGTTGGGAGGGAGGTTATGGAGTTGCACACCGTAATGATTGTGGACCTGGACAAAGAAGTCCGACGGTGGCAGGCTGAGGCCGCGGTCGACGTGCGTGCCGAACATCATCCTCTCGCTGTCACCCGGGGCAGGAACGGCATGCCCTGAGGCGCTCCGCCACGCAACGGCGATAATGTATCCTTCGTCCTCCATGACCAGGAGTTCAACGTCATCCATGATGCTGCGAACCTAGAGGCCCCGCATATTATTCTCATCCGCCGCCGACGAACCCGTCGCCGCTCCTGAGCCCGAGTGTAACATCCCAGCATTAGAGCTTAGAAATAAGCTGAACACAGATGTGTGCATTGCATTCATGCATAGAAAATCTGAATAATTTTCGCGCTTTTAAATAAAAACTTGTGGAAGTGATTGAAGCTTCTGTTAACCTGATGAAATTGAATTAGATCATCAAGTTGACTGCGATAAGTTTCAATATGACCTTTGCTAAAACCTTATTTTGGGTAAACATGATTTGATCTAAGGGTAGATCAAATGGAATAAAACTAAACCCTAATACATTACTTAGTGATTTATATTTGATCCTTAGGTGATCATATCATAGTACTCATTATAATCACTCGTGAGTACCAAGTTAAGGATATAACACAAATAATAAGAATGTAACAACTATATCTTAATCTTATCTACTTATACCATGTGTATCATGGAAATACCTAACTTTTCCTCTTTAGTGAGATTGTGTAGGAAAGAAAACAACTCAAGATCATTCACCATAAATCTTTCTTTCCATATCAATCTTTATCATCTCTTTTGAATCCTATCCTTATATTTGTTGTTCATCAATATTGAGTAATCAACTATTGATTCACCAATTCTTAACCTATTAATTCCTGATCTATCAACTCTTATCCTTATTATAGCATTCACTTAAGGCTTATAAAGAAAGAAGTAAGAAGAGATAAGTATTGATGATAGTTCTAGATGTCATCTATAGGATGGGTTTGATTTGAGGAAATCAAATCAATATGGTAACAAAGAAGATTACAAGAATGAAGTCTAAAGATAGTTACTAGGAGTAGTCCTATTGGATCAAGTAGGTATAGTCAATGAATTATATCTCTTAATCCAATAGAGCTAAGTAGAAGATAATTAGAATACAACTGTAGTGTTGTATTGAAGAAGCCTTGTTTAGTCAACTGGAAACCTCAACCATAAAGGATCAAAGGATCATAATGATCATGTCTTACTCACCAATATTGAATGCTTATACCAAGTATAAGTGACATTGGTGGATAAAACATGATTGAACCATAGTATAGGTTTATTATCCTAGATTAGTCATTACAAGTCACATTAATATAATGTGAGGTTGTAATGTTAGATACTGGAGTTAAGAAGAGACAAGATAGTATGAATAAGATGATGCTAAAATAACATTGGTTTATAGAAGTAGTATTTTCCTCTTTGGAAATACTAAGCCCTTGAGGTGAAGTAGGATTTGATGTATACATCTATTGAAGTGATATTAGTGAAGGATGATTAAGGAAGAGTATAATTGGAGTTAGAAGCAACCACTTGTTGGATGGGGACATTATCAGCAGTAGAGTAGTTGATATAACCATGTCTGGATAAGTGAAGATTATGAAAAGCTTTAGTGTAAGGCTCATTGGACTTATCAATGGGTTTAGAAGAATAAAAGGTGGATAAGAATATTATTGTGAGGTAAAGCTCATCATGTTAACACATGATGATGTATAGGAAGAAGTAGTATATCTAAGAAAAGAATTCATTAGTTAGAAGTCCAGAATTATGAAGTATGGAATATAGGAATACTTGTTCAACACTAAACCCTAAATTTAATACCAAACCTAATATCCATTTTTATGGTTGATTTATCATCTTGTTTCCACAATGCTTTATAGGAACTTTTTCCTATAAGAAATCAATTAAGCACATCTTTTCTCAATTCCAATTATCATAACCATATGTGATCAGGAGTTATCTTTATCAAATCTTTTTCATGAGACATTCCAAATAACATCACTCTAATCACAAATATGAAGATAATATGATTAACCATTAATATTTATTCACATCAACAAAAGAAAATAAGTATAGTAAGTACCTTAAACCCTAGGGTGAGAAAGTACAATTCAGAATTCTAAACTTATTAATAAGTTTTCTCATCAACATATCATAAATATTATATATATAATCATAAGACAAAGTCTTTAATTCATTTCTCTAACCACTCATCCCATATGAGCATGGAATAAGTGGGGATCCAATATTATAAACCATTCTATCCTATACTATGTGATTAAATACATATAAATAAACCTTATGAATATTATTAAACATTTTAAAACTTAATTACTTCTCATAAAAGTGAAAACAATGTTATAGAAAAGAATATATATAAAGAAAATAAAGAAAATATCACAATACATAGTAAAAGTTCAAAAATGGATTCTTAATAACTTTATTGTTGCTGCAATTATTCAGCAAATAAGATTCCAAAAAGAAAAGTTCAAACCAAATATTAAAATACAAATCTGAAAAAACAAAACATAAAATGAATAAGGAATAAAACCAAGAAAAAACAGAGGGAACACGCAATCTGGCCCACGGACCATTTCCTCTTCTCTCTATTCAACGCCCGCTGGTCACAGCCAATCTTATTCGCTCGCTCCGCAGCAGCCCACGGAGGCCCAATAACAGCCCGCGTACCCCTTCGCCCTCTTTTTCTTTTCCTCCTCCTCTCCCCAGAAGGACACCGCCGGCGAAGCAGCTCGCTAGATCAAGCTCCACCGTACGCCGTTGCTATGCTACGATTCGTGCAGCCGCCAACGTCATCCTGAGGGATAAGAACTCCCCCGCGACGCTCCGTTTCATCCTCATCCACTCGCCCCTCTTCTTCCTCTCTGTTCTCTCTTGGTGACCGTCACACTAGCCTCAACTCTCACCAGAGTTTGTCGATATAGACCTCCACGCGTCTATCTGAGGTGTCCAGGAGGATCGCCTCGCCATCCTCGTTCTCCCTATCCAATCCGTGGAAGCCGAGGAACCCCCTACCGGATCAATCACGACCTCACTGACACCGCCGGTCATCATCGATCCTCACTGATTCCGGCAACCACTCGCGTTGCCGACCACACTGCCGCACTCCTGGTGAGTTCCTGAGTCCCCTTGTGTATTCAAATGATCCAATTTCTTCCTGTATCGAGACACCGACGAACGCCGCCATGCATAGCAGCCAGTCGTCGCCGTGCACTGCACTCCGGTGACCATTTGAGGGCTGCGCCGCCACTATTAGGTTCGCCGTTGCCGTCTCCTTCCAGCAAACCCAGCTTCAACCGCGTGCATACACTCAATCCCTCGATCAAGCTTCGATCTGATAGGATTATCCTCGGTGAAGTCATCGTGACGTCAGGGTGATGTCACTCTGACCGAGTCAGCGTCTTGACTGGTCTTTGCCCATGTGGCATGTGACGTGGCCTAGGGCCCAAGGGTCAGTGTCTGGGGCTAGGTAGGTTTGCGGTATAAAAAGTCTGTGCTCGTTTAGAAACTAAATAAAAGAATATTAATTCCAGTAAAATAAAATGATTAAATCTTGTTTAATTAATAACTTTTGTTTTATAATTCAGAAAAATATGTTTAATACATGAAAATTTTCAGAAAAATAAAATCTACAACTTAAAACTATTATCAAATATTTTTATGATGAGTATTTAAATAAATATTATTAAATAAAAGTGTTATAAGTAATAAAACTTTGATAATTAATATTTTAATAATGGTAAATGTTAAAAATATAAATAAAATACTAAAAATCTTAGAAAAATAAGAGTTATACTTTAAAATTTTAATTATACATTAATATTTCACTTAATTAAATATTTGTTAATTAATAAGTATTTATGAAGTAATAAACCTTATTAAAATCATATCTTAATATTTCTAAATCACAAAAATAAATGTAATATACCAAAATAATCACAAAAATAATACCTATATGTTAAAAATGTGATATTCCACTTTTGAGTTAAATAAAAAAGTTAAACACATTCATAACTTGAATTTCAACCTATTTCTTTAGTTAATAATTCATATAATGACAAATAAAATTTGTTAATATTTATTAAATTAATGAATTGAGTCTAATAAAAAGTATTAGTATTAAATATTATTGTGTGAAGCCAAAATGATTTAACACACTTTAAGTACAATTTTATTGAATTATCCCTCAACCATAAATGCAGATTATTTTATAAAAGGATTCTTATTTAACATAAAATCTCTAAGAACAATTGTAATAAGATAAAACCTATTCTTTTACTTTAACCACAAGTTTATAAACAAATCAAAACACTATAAATGAGTTCATAAGTAGTACATAATAATGTTTACTTATTTACAAAACCTAACCACACCCTTGTAAGGAGATCAATCCCTTTATACATTTATAATGAAAAAAAACCATTACCAACTAAAAGTAATGCCATTCTTAAGTAACTCTAAGGAAACAATATAAAGTGAACAAGATACAAGTATCATAAGTAATAAACCCTAAGTCTATCTACATTCTTAAAGTTACTTATAGTTACCAAGCTTTAAGTATAATGCTAAAGACTTTATTATATGCTTTTTAGTTAACTTTGGTCTGTTATAATTAAGTTATAAAGCATCTTAATACCAAACCAACCCAGTTAAAACCCAAGATAGATAAGTCTCAAATAATACTAATTTCATTATTCTAGTAAAGGCAATTCTTTCTGACTTAAAGACTATAACTAGAAAGAACAACTCATAAAATTAACTTAAAATCTCAAATGCTTCTGCCTAATTGAGTAAGATTTTCTTCAAAAGTTATTCGTTTTGCCACTTCAGAAAAACAAATAACAACTAATCACAATCACTTTACTAATCATAATAATAATATTGATAATACTTAAATTCTTTATAAGTGACATTACTTGTAAAGTAAAACTTGAAGATAAACAATTAAGATGTAAGCAACCTTATGTAGCATTCCATACTGTGTATTATATTGTTGTATAAATACATGTTGTTTTCCACACACTCACAAGCCTTAATAAGAAACACATGTATGAAACTTAATCTAAAAGGGCAACACATTCCAAGGAAAGCCTTTCCAGTATCCAAGCCCTAGAACAACGTTATTCTCGGGATTCGCGTTTATCAACTTGCATTACATTACTTATGCATAAAAGCATCTTGCTTCTTTAAACATTAGTCCTTACCGGACCAATGATGATGATTTCAGATACTGGATCTTTTATATTGTCTTGAAGACCGTGAGTGCCTAATCTTGCAATCAAAAAAGGCAAGTTCACACTTGCTCATGTCTTTTGATTATTTTCTGTAAAGTATTTTACAAATCCAGTGTTGTCATCACCTGCATTTGAAAAAGGACAGAAAACACTATTTTCATAATAATGTGATTATAGGTTATTTACCATGAGGTAATAACCTACTATAAGAGTTGCGGTGGTAAAGGAACATATTATCTAGGACTTAACAACCAATATCACCAGTGATTCTTGCGCCGTATATTACGCGTTGACCATGAGATTTGGAATGGGACGAAGAAGTCAGCTGTATCTTTTTCCTCTCGCATGGAGCTGGATGTGCGGGTCATGGCTGTTATCACTCGTAGCGTGCTTATTAATTATGGTAATTCGTAGAGGATATGCAGCATATGAGTGGAGCCCTCAACGTCCCACGATAGTTCCAGCATCTGAACGGTATGTACTGCCATTGCCGTAATTCAATAGGTGGGTTGGCGTACACCAAGGAGACATGCGGGGTCGCGGAGAAGGAAGTGATTGGCTTGGGTCTTAGTCTGGGCCTCACACCAAGGAAGTGTGAACGGGTTCGCGGCCCAGATGTGCAACAAAGCTAAGATCTCTCATGGGTAAAGTGACGCACCTCTGCAGAGTGTAAGAACTGTAACTTGTTACTCCCTGTTCCGGGAAGGAGCTGCGAACGCGGCGGGAAAGGAACCCCATGAAGGTTCTGGTAAACCCGTGAAGGCTGGCGGACATAGCTTTTCAGAATAAAAGGAACCTTTGAAGAAATGTTTATGAAAACTTGCATTGCCTATGACCTATGGTCTGTGGCTGTAGTTATAGTGCATCAAACACTCCTTTTCTAGTGAACTTGCTGAGTACGCTCGTACTCAAAGTATCTTCTTAACCCTTGCTAGGATCTAAAGCCATTACAGACGATGTCTACATCAAGTTATGCTCCAGGAATCATCATCAAAAGCTAAAGCTCTTCAAGGAAGTCAAGAAAGTCAATATATACATCAACTCAAGTGAAGACGAAGTTGCGGATTAGATAAGAATAGAATTTCTAACCATAGAACCTACTTCTGTAGAGTATTGCAATAGCAACGATGCAATCCTAGTAGTTCAGCTATTAGTTTTATAAGTATGGTAGCTATGAGTTATTTATTTCTGATTCTTCTTTGTAGGAAGTTTCTTTCTCTCTCTTTAACCTAGAGTGTTCTCTGGATCTTGTGTAAAGAGTTGAGTTGTAACCTATAGTCATGTCTTGGACCTGCTGTGTTTCTGTTGTACTACTCTGAGGGATGTAATACTAGTGAACGGTGTTTCATTGGTGTTATGTCAACGACTATAGTGTACTACATCATGCAGTGGTATTGTGGGTCACCGCACCGAGGCTGACGCCATTGATCTTGGAGGAGAAGGACTGGTGGGGGAGAGAGATTTTTCTTGAGATGTGTAGATGGGAATGGCTGCGGTGCGCTCGAGGAGTACGAGGAGACAATGAATGAATCGGTGGAGAGATAAATCTGAGAGAAGGGTTTTCTCCTCTCTTTTATTTACCTCTACATCAAGATTTGTGTGTTGATTTGCATGATTAGCGCCACACGTATAGGAGAGAGGGAGGTAGTTTCCTCGCGACTCTTCCGCCCCCTCGATTTTCTCGTAAGAATTGAAACGATGTTCTGTTCCATAAGGAACGGACCCGGCAACGGTCGTGTCGATGGGACTCTTATCAGTGACAAGACCTGGTTTGTAAAGTTGTCAGCCCGCACGCCGCTGAAAAATCCAGCTCATGTTGTAAACTAATCAAGGAAAAGACTGAACTCAGAACAAAACATATCCGACTCAACTGACTCAGAATCCTACACTACTAAAAGAAGTTTTTGGGAACCCTTCAAGATTCAGAAGACGAAGAAACCATCAAGCTAGATGATTTATCTGACTTTGGATCTTGGAGACTTCCGAGGGCTACTATTAGGGATATACTTTCCGGGTATACCCACAAGACTCGCTGACTAGGTTGGCCCACCAACGGGTTATAGCTTTGCTTCACGGGAGGCCTAGTCAGAGAAAGAGGAGGACTTAGGCCCAGAAGAGTTACCGACTTAGGCCATTTCCAACTTAGGCCTGTAGTATTACTTGTAGTCCAAGCTGTATCTAGTTACCGACTCTAGAACGTAGCCGGATAGGTCTCTCCTGTAACCCTAGGTCCTAGTGACTATATAAACCGACCCTATGGGAGTCTTTAGGGCACAACCAATCGTACTACCACAATCACAACTCACATAGGCAAACCTCTCTTGTAATCCTCTATAACATCCGTCTTACGCCGATATATTATTTGGTTGCTAGCAAGAGTAGGATCCGATCACCGCAGTCGAATCTGAACCTAGGTAAACTTGTGCTCACCGCTCCTGGAACATCCGGCGTCTCACACCCCATCTTTCTAACGCCACTAGTACCCCCTATGGCGTACTTGTCGACAATCCGACGACAAAGACCGGTGCGCAACGTCTTCATTGTTGTTTCAAGGATCATAATGCGAATCTTACACTGCTTGTTCATTTTCTCCAACAGAGCCACCATTACCTTATACATTTCTGTTGTTTCCTTTTGTTCTTCAATATATTTAAGGCTGTCGAGGTTGGATTCCAATACTCTCATTATCTTCAAATCTAACGGATCTAGATAACGGCACAATATCTCAATATGTGTAGAAGATTCTAGACACTTCACCTCGATTTTATTGATAGGTCAGTCAAGCTTGTTGAGAGAGGCCCGAATCTCCTTTTCCTTGCGTTTCAGTTGCTCCAAACATGATTCTCCTTCTCCCTTCATGTTGAGTTGGACTTTATGGAAATCACCCTCTTGCCCAACTAGGATATTGAGTGTCTTCCCCGCGTCCTTCATAATCTCCACCAGTTTGAATCTATCCTCGACTTGAGGTTCATTGTTCCAGCCTTATTTTCCCTTTCCTCCTTTATAATTCTCCATGCCCTTCAAAGAAGAACCTTCATAGCCTTCCTTATCTTGGACAAAGCTCCATGGACGAGACATCACCGCGGGATCATCGAGGAAGAAGCTATGATTTGATGGAGGTCTATTCTAGAAGAAGAGGAAAAAGGGTCTCCTCGGAGTCTTAAGAAGGGTTAGCAACAAGGTAAAAATCCAACCGACCAAGTCATACTGGAAATAACCGACTGTACGGTCTGACCATTCCAGTGGTTACCGCCTTAGAGAGGTTTTTTTAACACAAGTAATCAATTAAAAGACCAAATGAAGAAGAGAACATAGGGAAGATAACAACCTGTCGTATGGGCGGATGCACCTGTAGGGCTTGGTCATATCGAAACTGCTGAGAAAGCACAAGGGGTACTGGCAGCATAAAGTGTTGCGGTATGGGCAGGTGCGGTCGTACCGTACGCCTGTACCAACCTCGAAGTACTGGCAGTGAATTCGGAAAGACACAAGGAAACCAAATATGCTAATAGAAAAAGAAAAAGAAAATCCACACAAAGATGAATCAAGGTTTCAAGTATCTTGTTCATCCAAAGGAAATGAGTTTACATGAGTACCTTCATCTCTTTTTAATTCCCAGATCAACTTTTTGTTTTTTCCATCAAACAATGTGGGTAGCAAGAAATCATTAAAACCATTGTAAAGAGAAATTGAAAATTTTAATTTAGGAATTAAAGTCCTAGGGGGTATGTAGATGGATGAAACTTCATTTGGTGGTTTGATTTTATTGATATCCATGGGTGCGTCCTCCGGTTCTTCCTTTATTTGGAAAATCTGCAAATCAAATTCTTGCAAAAGTAGAGTCCAATGGATCATCCTTAGGTTAACGTCAGTCCTTTCAAGAATTTCTTTCAAGCCAATACAATCCGTGTGCACCCTTGCCTTAGAGTCAATAATATAAGATTCTAAATTTATCACAAGAGAAAACCACAGCGAAAAATTCTTTCTCTACCATGGGGTAATTCTTTTGAGCGCCAATTAAAGTGAGACTAGCATTATGAATGATATTCAGTTCATCACCATCATACTTGGAAAGAATTGCTCCAACATCTTCATGGCTAGCCTCATAGAAAAGATCAAACGATTTCTTCCAATTAGGTTGTTTTTTATAACATGAGCTTCAAGAAGAGCTTGATTTAATATGTTGAAAGTAGTAAGACATCCTTCATCAAAATTAAACACAATGTCCTTTTCTAAAAGCTTGGTTAGAGGTCTAGAAGTTTTAGAGAAATTCTTAATGAATTTTCTATAAAATCCAACGTGTCTTATGAAACTCCTAATACCTTTTACGTCTCAAGGAGGGGGAAGCCTTTCTATTGCTTAAATTTTTGATTTACCAACGTCTATACCTTTACCTGGAATTTTGTGACCAACAAGTACTATACCTTCTAGAACCATCAAGTGATATTTTTACCAATTCAATACTAGTGTAGCATCCCATTTGTATAACAACTGTAATGCTACATGGATATTAATAAAATGCTACTTCCTACATGTAATTTATTGGATCATCATTATATCATGTTCATGTCACCATGACACCTTGCATTTGAGCATCATATAAAACCCTTTTATTTGGTTCCTATTTCATATGCATTTGTATTCTCATTAATTGTAATTGCATCTTGATGAATTGTAGTTCATTCTTGATATATTCCTTGATGCTCAAGTTGAGTTGGGGGCATATCTATTCTAACTCCACCACCTTTCCTTGTTGCCACCTTATAATTCCACCATCCAAACTATATATGAGCATTTGTTTTTCTTTTGGTATTATGTCTAGCTCATATGTGTTAAGATGGATCCAATTCTATATATACATGTTACCATATATGATGTATGTTGTTGTCATAATATTAAATATGTGGAGCCTCATGGCCACCTTGGCATGCGATGTGAGTAGGATATTTCATCTACCTTCCATATGTTTGTATTTGAATATGTGAGCATGTTTAAATATATATGTGGCCAAATAATCATCTAGTGGAACACACACTACCATTGCCCATTTACATTAAATCATGATTATTTACATTTAATCCATAAGCAAGCTTGTATATGGAATCTATGCCCATATGTGTTTATAGTTGTTTTCACAACTAAAGATGGGGAATTCAAGACATGTGCAAGGCCCATGCAAGCACCTCTCTTTTGATCTGACTATTGAATTTATTGTTTTGGTGAGGAAGCTTGTTGGATGTGAATTGCTACAAATGGATTTCACTTCAATTTTCACCAACCTCTCACCTTCTTATTCAACTTGTTCGTTTGGTTGTATTTAACAAAGTGGCTCTTTTGCATAGAATATATCATATATATTGGATTTTAAAAGGAACAAAACAAATGTGTTTGAAGTAAAGAAAGAAAGAGAAAACCCTAACTAATTAACCTATCTATCTTCTAGACCTACCTATGGTTTGGCTAAACCCAAACCATCACCACCTTTGAAACCTACCTAGACCTAAACCCCATTACCCATCTAACCCGAGACCAAGTGACCTTGTGATTCCCTCCCGCTTAGATGCCCATTTTTTCTTGCAAGGCAAGATGATCCAACCCACCACCACTTTGAGCTGGCCACCCCCATTGGTCCCCTCCCTTCCCTCTCTCGGCATCAATACAAGAAAGAAAAGGAGAGAGGAGAAACCCTAGCTACCCCTCCCTCTCTCTTTTGCAAAAAGGTGGAGCACCCCATGTGCCTCCCCCTCACCTACTAATCTACACAACCACCCCAGGCAGTCCCAGGACGAGATCGCCAGGCACCATCCACCCCCTATCTTCCTTCCTATTCAGCACCATGACTTCTTCCTCACCAAAACCCTAGCTTCAGCCTAAACTACATCCTGGCATTCAGGCGCAGGAGAAGGGAGCCATAGGTATTGGGGAAGATTTCTAGAGCCGTCTTGGTTGCTGAGCACACGGAGAAGAAGCCTTAGCTCACCGAATAGCCTTGCTGTTTCCATGACCGCATGAAGCAGCAAGCTCCTGCCACCAAGCCCCTCCGTCGATCAGCTCTCTCTCCGACAGCGGCCTCGCGGAAGCACTAGGTGAGACACCAGCAACCTCCTAGACACGACCCCTCTTCCTCTCTTTTGCTGTATCACCGCTTCCTTCGGTCGAGATACCTACGCATGGTATCTCCGCCGCGGTCACCGCCAGCGCGTAGTCGCAGTTCAGCAGAAAACAACAGTGATGCCAGAATCCCCTCTGTTCCCCAGGAATATCCCCTCACTGTAGTCCTCTTCCAGCGACACTTCCTGAATGAGTTTTGTAACCTGTCGGTCCCTCTCCATTTTCCATTTTTGCGCCGCCGCGTTTAGGCCAACCATTTCATCACCATCGTCACCGGAAAACAGCCAGATCCGCTGTGCGCCGCGGTTCAGTCACACAGATCCGACAGAGAGCCGACATTGTTTTGGAAATAGGCCCTCCAGTTTTCCAAAATCCCAACCCACGCTCCTTGACTCACACATGTGTCACCGCCTCTATGGCCACACACGTAGTGGGCCTGATAAGCCCATGTCCCCACTTGCCAACATCAGTGGGTAGGTAGCCCTACATGAGAAAAGTACCTCGATTTTTTCAAATTCAATCTAAAATTTCTACAAATGAATATAATGCAAATTTAAACATATCTTTTGAATGGATTCGAATTTGAAGTAACTTCTAATATGAAATATGCATGTTTTCAAATGAATATCCAAATATAAATTCAAATATTTTTAGAATGGATTCAAACTAGTTAAACCTTTGACTTTGACCATATTTGACTAATTTTGCATTTAATATTGTTTTAAATTCATATTTTTAAATAATATATGTTTTTGAATCAAAAAAATGCCGGGAATATGAATATGATATTTAAAATATATTCTAGGCCTTTAATTTTTTTGACTTAATAATTACCATTAACTGCCATTTTCTTTATAAATTCATAAGTTCAATTCTGTATCTCCGAATTCGTCAAATGATATGTCTAAATCGATCTACGCAACGAGACTTTTCTAATTATACATTACATGATATGAATTTAAGAATGCATCATATAAAATTAAATAGGCAGCAAGGTTTATGGGAGAAAAATATGTCTAAAGAATTAATAAAATGATTTATTCTTGTACCCCACACCTCACCCATGCCATACTATGTTATACCATGTAATTCTGCATCATTCCATCATGGCATACGGACGCGGCTATTCGAATAGTTTGACACTCTGCAGAGATTGTACACTTTCACCACAACATTTGATACATCCGTGAGGAACAAATCCTGAATTCACCATACTCAGTATGCGGATAATCAATCCTAACCTTTCAATTACACGCCCTAGTATAAGCACCTCTCCTGTGAGTTTGGCCTCCCAACCATGACCAACTGTCATCTTGGGTACTGCACAGGTGGACAATATTCACAAGGTAACCTCAGCTCAGACCTTGGCCGTGAGGGAACTAATACTAAGGTATATAAGTTTCCAGTCAAGCCCTACCCAATTCTCGGGTATTGTGGTTATACGATAAAATTGGAATGGTATCGCGTCTAGACAACCATCAGTTTTATAAAGGGCTAAGGCTCATGCCTCAACATTTTCATCACCAAAATCATCAGGTGTTCGGAAACACATGTCCAAACCATTTCAATAGAATGATCCATCATTCCAAGGTTTTCATAACCATTTTTCCACCAAGTATTCCCATCTAAAGTTGATCAAGTTTTATTCCTAGCACTAGCATCTACATGTGGGGGTAAGTACTAATGACGGGTGGTAAACAAGTGGAGTTTCAACTAAGTTCAATCTCATGCCTTAGGATGACATCAAGATTATCTAGCTTAGGCCAAATTTTATGCTCTTTATGCAACCTTCACATATCTTTCTAGTATCTACAATTCACTTAAGTAAGCTGTAAGTACTAGCTTTGATAAAGAAATAAAGTATAAAGCTTGTAAGTAAAACTAGGATTGGTTTATCAAGTGGGTAGGATCATCTATGCTTAAGGCATATAGTTGGCATGGTGACAAGCAAGTATTGGCTTGCACCAGTATCAGTATAAGCTTGTTAAAATGCAAGTGTTAGCTTGCAAGGTTAATAGCTTGCCTTGTGCAGAGTAGTGGTTGAAGTTCTCCTCGGCTTCTTCTTCGTAGAATCCTCCTTCCTCCTCGTATCCTTGGTCGGTACTAGCGTCTATGAATAAATACGAGGTACACAATCACCAAACAATACTTAACTACTTGCATTCATCACACACAAGGGTCCTATAGATGATCTAGCATCATCACTAACATTACAAGATTAAAGCTTGGTTTAATTCCTTTTATTTTTAGAAAAGTAATTTCTACTCATTGAAAAACTACTTAATATTTAATATTCTAGAAACCAAACATGGGATCATGTTGACACATGTCATCACCATATATTTTAGTCCATGGGAATGTGATTTAAGTGGTGTCACAATTTAATAAGGTTTTTCTCTTTTATTTTAATTAATTAAAGTGGCTAGAAATACCTATGTGGGATTCTTTTATTACTTGGTCATTATTTCTATAAGTAAACCTATATATTTTTATATATTCTGAAAGGTATGGTTAAATGTGATTTTTGAGAGTTGGAATCAACTCAAAAGCTATTATGGTTTAAATTTGAAAAATGTTTGAATGCAGAAAAGCTTCTGCCTTGTTATTTTTACCATGGATGATCTACATATCCAAATGACTTGAATCCAACGGGCTTGGATTCAGCATTCCCATACCTTTCTAAAAAATTGGTTTCATTCAATTTGGTTCACTGAATCGACATGGGTTGATTTTTGAAACTGGGTACGGAAGTATGTTTGAAATAAAATGGAAAAGGTTTAATTCAAATAGCTGGGCTGCGCGGGAAGTGATACTGGGCCGGCCTGCTAAGCACAACGCTTACGTGGGCTGGTTAAGTCACTGTCCCCACGCGTTAGTGAGACGAGGGGGTGCGAAGCGGTATGGGGCGATGTGGTGCGTTCGATCTGGTTCTAATCCAACGACTGAGGGTCATCGTCGACGTTGGGCAACGTCGGCGAGACAGAAACCTAGCGCGGCCAGTGGGGGTCGTTGGGGGCTCACCGGGGTTCAGGCGAGGGTCGGCGAGGCGGGCGAACGGCGAAGTCGACGACGGCGAGCCTCCTGGTACCGGCAGCTTCTCCTGGGGCGGCTCCAATCGCTGGCCCCCTTCTTCTCCAGAGGCGGCGGGCTCCGTTGAAATTCCGGCGAAGTGCTGCTCGCCTTGCTCTGGGAACGGGGTGGCACGATCAGTGAGGAGAGGGGAGTGATATGGTGTCCTCAATTCGGCTGGGGGTGGCCTCTATTTATAGTCGCAACGACGAGACCGAACAGCATGGGAAGGCGACGGTGGCGACATGGCTACTGGCTGCTAGAGGCATGGCCGGCGGTGGCGATCGAACAGTGGTCTCCTGGCGATGCTCTACGGCTTTAATGCGCGTGTAAGGGCGGTGCGGTTTGGTCTGGAACGTGCAATGCTCTGGCGCGGCAGAGGCGGCGTCTTCGATGGCGAGCGGTGGCTGTGAGGCATGGGGCGACAAACGGGGATGTCTGGCAGTCTCCTAGTTTGGTGGCAATAATGTATGCACGCGGCGAGGACAGCGCGCGGTCTGTGGGCGTCGGTCGAGCGTGGATCTCTGGCGCATGCTCAGCATGGTTGCTGGCAAGCTAGGCGCGGTCTATGCGTGTGGTCCTGGGTTTGGAAACGCTCGCGGCTGGGACAGGTAGTGGCGGTGGATGGTGGGCTGCCTCCCAGACAAGGTTGGCACGGCTAAATCTCCTTCTAGCTTGATGTCTCCACTGGGGTGGCATGGTGAGCTTCGGCTGTTCACCATTGATGTCATTGCCCAGCTTACAGTGAGGCTAGTGCTTGGTTTAACTTTCTAGGTGATCTACTGAGATGGTTGTGAGCTAGAGAGGGAACAATTTAGGCTTCAATCACTGCTCACAATAGTGTTTGGATTTTGTTTGATTTGTATCTGCAAGGTGTTTGATGAAATGGCCACAAGAATTCAAGTTTTGAATTTGGAAAAGATTTTTGGTGGGTGTGCTAGGTTGGTGCTGGTGAGTCTGCAGATGCTTGGGTTTTGAAAGTTGAGCTTGTTTGGGTGGTTTTTGAAAAAGTGGGATCTTCCCATATGATAAAGATTCAATTTTGAATTGTCATTTAAACTATGCATTTGAAAGTTTCTGGATGATCACAAGGTGGGCCTTGATACTTTGTTATGAGTACAATCAAGGGGTGTAAAGATCCAAATAAGTTTCTGTTAAGTTCTGAAAGTTTGAGACAGCCAAAGTAGGCATGGGAGTTAAATTGTTCAAAATTACCATTCCCTTATTTTATTTGTTTTGATTTACTTGTATTTGAGAAAATTTTGGGAATTGTTTAGATCATGTTTATTTCACCTAAGCATCCATTTACAAGCAAAGGAACACACAAACAAGTTGGTTCAAAAGAATTCAAAATGAAATGCCTACTCACATGTATGCTTTCATATTTTTATTTAGCAAAGTTTTTGTTAACCTTAAATTTGATGATTAGAGTTTGATGATGCAAGTTTAGTATTTTTGGGATGGTACAGGTACCAGGCAAGCAATTCCCCATGCTTGCACTACATATAGTACCTATTGTACCTATCTTATTCTTTCATCATAATCGCGTTCCGAATTAAATTGCAATCCCAAGTACTGCATAGCCTTTACTTTTACACCCCATCGAAGCTTGTACCCTCAATCCAATCAACCATTACTACATGAGTTGTTTGAGCAATGCGAGTCATAGAACTGAATGTGTAGGTTTTGCATGAGTCTTTTGAATAATGAGGTACCTATATAATTGAATTGAGTAGTAATGGGATAACTAAAGAAAGAGGCATCAGTGAGAAATATATGTATTTGTATCTTTAATGCTCACTTGTGTCCAGTAGGACCCGAGTACTTGATTATTGTTCCTTGACTATCACACTATCCGCATGTGGGACCATGAATCCCCTTAGTTCGAGCTTGATGCAAACTTTATTTCTTGGGTCCACAATTAGTTTGAGGATTTACTACTATCATGTACTTATGCCATGCTACTGCTTTATTTAATAAAGTTGCTCGAGGAGCGTTTACTACTGTACTGTTTTGGAATGCAGAGTGTTTTCGTGGTATCGACAAGCCCACTCACACTTTCGGGTTCCTAGTCATTTACATCCATTGACACAAACCCTAGGTCCATCTTGGAGCCCGACCGACTACATGGGGTGGCCCCCTGAAATCATTTATGAATCTTTTGAATGCTTTGTCGTGATGACAAATAGCTTTTTATTTGGTTCTTCTAGTGATTGATCGTCTATGTTTTCTATTTGTGCACCCCTGCATGGTAAATCTTTTTGAAATCCGTGTCTGTGGTTATGGACTACCTAGAGCACACTTTCTCGATCATAGACAACTATAGCTAAAGTACCGTTTTTAACTTGACTAAACATGACTAGTAAATAGTGCAATATTCATGGAATGATTAATAAAATTGCCAATGGGTGGGATGTTCTTCCGTCTTCTCGTTTGGTAAATAGGAAGGAGGGCGAGCGATGTTTACTTATTTTGATTTATCTATTGGGTAATTAACTTTTGTTAATTTAACGAATTTCCATCTATCTATGGTTAGGCAGATGTTGTAGCTTGTCTCTATAGAACTGTTAGGCTTTATTTCCCGCTGCAATTGCTTCACCCTCAGATTGTTCTCTTTAGATGCATAATGACTTGCTGAGTCCCTTAGGGTCTCACACCATAAATATTGTTCATATGTATAGGTATATCCATAGGAAGGTTACAGGGTCGAGGATACTGATGATGGTAGCAGACCCTGACGCGTAGAGATTACAGGGATGTAGACCCTTGAGATCTGTGGGCAGGATGTTCTTATTTATAGGCATTTTATGCATGTTTTCTTCTTATCTGTCCTCGGATCTTGTCTTCCGCTTTCTCTTGAAACTATGTTGATTGATGTATCCTAAACTATTATCTCTATCTAGGATATTTTAATCTTGTCGTATGGTGTTGCAATATTTTTATTTGTTTTAGATGGTTTGGCTCTGATGTACCCTTATATGTAGTTGGCATACATACTCATTTGTGTATGCTTGACTCGCAGTCTAGTAGACTACGTCTCTAGCACATGAAGCTATAACTACGAGAAGTGGGTAGGGTGGTTGGCCGGTACCGTGCCCTGCTCCGCAAGATGGGCCTACAGTGGGTGGCCTTTGGGCCTCTACAAAAGCACACCTTATCCACTTTTGGGTTATACCGGCTTGTGATTTAGAGCATAGGGTCCAGGGGATTACAACTAGGTTAGTATCTTCACATCTCTACAAGACTTTATGAAGGTTATGAAGATAGTGATTAAATGAATTTCCATAAACGGAAAAATCGTTGATGAATACTTCCATAATACTTTCAACATAATTAGCAAATATAGTAGTCATGCATATTTGGAAGTTGGCAGGGGCATTACAAAGACCAAAAGTCATGCAACAATAAGCATATAACCTATTAGGACAAATGAAGGATGTCTTTAGTTGATCATCAGGGTGGACAACAATTTTAGAAAATCTAGAGTAACCATCTAGATAGCATAAATGGTAATGCATATCAAGTCTCTCTAAAGTTTTCTATGAATGGTAAAAGGGTAGTGATCATTTCTAGTTTCCTCATTAAGTTTTCTATAATCAATGCACATCCTATGACCAATAACAGTTCTTGTTGGTTCAAAATCGTTGTGTTCATTTTGAACAACCGTAAACCCACCTTTCTTAGGAACAAAATGAACAAGATTTACCCATTCACTCTCCTCCACATGAAAGATGATTCCTGCATCTAATAGACATATTACTACCTTCCTCAGCTCTTCTTTCATGTGAGGTTTTAATCGTCTATGGAAATCATCAACTAGTTGAGATCCTTCTTCCATTAATATTCTCTGAGTGGCTATCGAGGGACTAATTTCCTTCAAGTCACTAATCGAAAACCCAAGATCATTCCAATGCATCCTAAGAACCATCATAAAATTTTCCTCTTCTTTTTCTACAAGGTTAGAACTTATAATAATAGGGATATTATTAGTTTCATCAAGAAACCTATATTTTAATTCCTTGGGTAAGGTTTTAAGCGTAGGAGGTGGAGGTTCCTCGTTCCCTTTTCTTATAGGTTCTTCATAAATTTGATTCATCTTAAGATCCACCTTAGGTATGGAGTCAAGATAATCATCCATTTAAATTTCATATATATATATTGATACATATTATCATTAATAACTAAACTCCTTGTTAATCATCATCGGGAGTTTCGATGACTATAGAGGCAAGACTAATGATATTACCTTCTTATTATCTTCACCAAACTTTAGAGATACAGTTTCTTTCTTGCAATCAATGTGCTCCTGTAGTGTTCAAGAAAGTTCTTCCATAAATAATTGGACAATAAACATCAGTAGGCATCTCAACAAGTACAAAATCAATGGGGGTACTTGTATGGTCCAATACAGTTTGGGACATCTCTAATTATACCCATAGGAACTCTGAGTGTTTTACCTGCAAGCATTATTCTCATAGTAGCAACGGTTTTAGTTGGTACTAACTCATTGTGTTCATTTTGAACAATAGTAAACCCAATCTTTCTTAGGAACACAATGAACATGACTTACCCATTCACTCTCCTCCACATGAAAGATGATTCCTGCATCTAATAGACTTATTACTTCTTTCCTCACATCTTCTTTCATGTGAGGTTTTAACCGTCTATGGAAATCATCAACTAGTTGAGCTCCTTCTTCCATTAATATTCTCTGAGTTTCTATCGAGGGACTAATTTCCTTCAAGTCACTAATCGAATACCCAAGATCATTCCAATGCATCCTAAAAACCATCATAAAATTTTCCTCTTCTTTCTCTACAAGGTTAAAACTTATAATAATAGGGATAACCTATATTTTAATTCCTTCGGTAAGGTTTTAAGTGTAGGAGGTGGAGGTTCCTCGTTCCCTTTTCTTATAGGTTCTTCATAATTTTGATTCATCTCAAGATCCACCTTAGGTATGGAGTCAAGATAATCATCCATTTAAATTTCATCTATATATTGAGACATATTATCATTAACAACTGAACTCCTTGTTAAATCATCATCAGGAGTTTCAATGACTATAGAGGCAAGACTAATTATATTATCTTCTTATTATCTTCACCAAACTTGAGAGATATAGTTTCTTTCTTGCAATCAATGTGCTGCTATAGTGTTCAAGAAAGGTGTTCCAAAAATAATTAGACAATAAACATCAGTAGGCATCTCAACAAGTACACAATCAATGGGGATACTTGTATGGTCCAATACAGATTGGGACATCTCTAATTATACCCATAGGAACTCTGAGTGTTTTATCTGCAAGAATTATTGTCATAGTAGCAAGGTTCTAGTTGGTACTAACTCATTGTGTTCATTTTGAACAATAGTAAACCCAATCTTTCTTAGGAACACAATGAACATGACTTACCCATTCACTCTCCTCCACATGAAAGATGATTCCTGCATCTAATAGACGTATTACTTCCTTCCTCACATCTTCTTTCATGTGAGGTCTTAATCGTCTATGGAAATCATCAACTAGTTGAGCTCCTTCTTCCATTAATATTCTCTGAGTGCCTATCGAGGGACTAATTTCCTTCAAGTCACTAATCGAATACCCAAGATCATTCCAATGCATCCTAAAAACCAGCATAAAATTTTCCTCTTCTTTTTCTACAAGGTTAGAACTTATAATAATAGGGATATTATTAGTTTCATCAAGAAACCTATATTTTAATTCCTTGGGTAAGGTTTTAAATGTAGGAGGTGGAGGTTCCTCGTTCCCTTTTCTTATAGGTTATTCATAGTTTTGATTCATCTCAATATCCACCTTAGGTATGGAGTCAAGATAATCATCCATTTAAATTTCATCTATATATTGAGACATATTATCATTAACAACTAAACTCCTTGTTAAATCATCGTCAGGAGATTCAATGACTATAGAGGCAATACTAATGATATTACCTTCTTATTCTCTTCACCAAACTTGAGAGATACAGTTTCTTTATTGCAATCAATGTTCTCCTGTAGTGTTCAAGAAAGTTCTTCCAAAAATAATTGGACAATAAACATCAGTAGGCATCTCAACAAGTACAAAATCAATGGGGTACTTGTATGGTCCAATACAGATTGGGACATCTCTAATTATACCCATAGGAACTCTGAGTGTTTTATCTGCAAGCATTATTGTCATAGTAGCAACGGTTTTAGTTGGTACTAACTCATTGTGTTAATTTTGAACAATAGTAAACCCAATCTTTCTTAGGAACACAATGAACATGACTTACCCATTCACTCTCCTCCACATGAAAGATGATTCCTGCATCTAATAGACGTATTACTTCCTTCCTCACCTCTTCTTTCATGTGAGGTTTTAATCGTCTCTGGAAATCATCAACTGGTTGAGCTCCTTCTTCCATTAATATTCTATGAGTGGCTATCGAGGGACTAATTTCCTTAAATTCACTAATCGAATACCCAAGATCATTACGATGCATCCTAAGAACCATCATCAAATTTTCCTCTTCTTTTCTGCAAGGTTAGAACTTATAATAACAGGGATATTATTAATTTCATCGAGAAACCTATATTTTAATTCCTTGGGTAAGGTTTTAAGTGTAGGAGGTGGAGGTTCCTCGTCCCCTTTTCTTACAGGTTCTTCATAATTTTGATTCGTCTCGGGATCCACCTTAGGTATGGAGTCAAGATAATCATCCATTTAAATTTCATCTATATATTGATACATATTATCATTAACAACTAATCTCCTTGTTAAATCATCATCGGGAGTTTCAATGACTATAGAGGCAATACTAATGATATTACCTTCTTATTCTCTTCACCAAAATTGAGAGTTACTGTTTCTTTCTTGCAATCCATGTGCTCCTGTAGTGTTCAAGAAAGTTCTTCCAAATATTATTGGACAATAAACATCAGTAGGCATCTCAACAAGTACAAAATCAATGGGGGTACTTGTATGGTCCAATATAGATTGGGACATCTCTAATTATACCCATAGGAACTCTGAGTGTTTTATCTACAAGCATTATTGTCATAGTAGCAATGGTTTTAGTTGGTACTAACTCATTGTGTTCATTTTGAACAATAGTAAACCCATTCTTTCTTAGGGACACAATGAACATGACTTACTCATTCACTCTCCTCCACATGAAAAGTGATTCCTACATCTAATAGACGTATTACTCCCTTCCTCACGTGTTCTTTCATGTGAGATTTTAATCGTCTCTGGAAATCTGCAACTGGTTGAGCTCCTTCTTCCATTAATATTGTATGAGTGGCTATCGAGGGACTAATCCCATCAAGTAACTCATTGAATACCCATGATCTTTCCCATGCATCCTAAGAACCATCATCAAATTTTTCTCTTCTTTTTCTACAAGATTAGATGTTATAATAATAGGAAAATTATTAGTTTCATCAAGAAACTTATATTTTAATTCGTTGGGTAAGGTTTTGAGTGTAGGAGGTGGAGGTTCCACATCCCCTTTCCTTATAGGTTCTTCATAATTTTGATTCATCTCAGGATCCACCTCAGGTGTGGAGTCAAGATAATCATCCATTTAAGTTTCATCTATATCTCGAGGCATATTATCATTAACAACTAAACTCCTTGTTAAATCATCATCGGGAGTTTCAATGGCTATAAATGTGGTACCTCGGATTTACGGTCCGAGAATACACGTTATGCATACAATTCACGTTCCCATGATCAGTGAGCCATGAGCATAACCGACCACTTATCATTACATCATCCCAAAAGTAATGATTACAAAACTTACAACTTGGCCATTATGGCAATTACAACACAAGTAGCGGAAGTCTTCAAGCGCAGAGCCCATGTCATGCCTTAACCTACAAGCAACTGACTGGGAAGATGGCCTAGCTCGCATAGATGTCAGCACGTTCATCACTTCTTAACATTTGCAATCTGGCTAAGTAAATTGCCAGGGATAATGACGGTGAGTACTTTGAATGTACTCGCAAACCACTGAGACAAGGTAACAAGATAATGCATATTGGGCTGTGGCGAGATAGCTCTACACTATAGTTGTTTTTGAAAAGCCTAACATTGGAATCTCTACATATTTGTTGAAAAAGAGTTTTTTCGAAAATATGCCTCTTTTTAGAAAGTCCGGATATCCCTATATCCTTGCTAAAAACTTTGAAAACAGTTTTATAGTAAAACCCTTTAGAACATCTTCGACCATCTCTGGTCAAAACCAAACTCGTTCTTATCTTTCGTCGTGACCAAGTCACATCCTTTTTGGTTCATCTCAACATATCCAAACGGTACTCCTAGCATTTTCCATTCCAACCGTCCTTGACTGTGGACACGGCTATTCGAATAGATTGGACTCTGTAGAGTTTGCGCACTTTACCCACAAGAATCAATACATCCACCGGATACAACCACGGCCCGCTACACACGGTAGATGGGGGTTCATATAATCAAACCTAGCTTTTCATTTGTCCATCCCTAGCAATGGAGGCTTTTCCTAAATACCATAACACACATTGGAGAATTTTATTGGAAATTATTGAGATGGAAAAGTATTTTAAATCAATTATTTCTTGTTTCTGCCATTCAAGAATAAGGGAAAAAAGAAATAATAAGGAATCTCAAAAATATTTATTTTTGAGTTGGAGAGATGGGATATGATATATAGGCATCAAATGTGCCTTGATTTGGCAAGGTGATTTGGATAAAAACAAACTTTCCTTTGTAGACAAGGTTTCTAGAATTTTGCCAGAAAAAAATAATTAGTTTTAGGCTCCAAATAATTATGGGAATTATTTGGAAAATGGTTATAATCAGGGTAGGTGATGTAAACTTTATGTATGCATCATGGTTAACCTGGAGTTTGAAGAAATGTGGTAAAAAGGATGGAAACTCGATTTGGGAGGATCTAGGGTTTGGTTATTTTTATGCCACCTAGACAGGGTTGGATTAGGGAGCTTAGAGATCACCTTGGTACAAGGGGGTATGGATGGTTAGACGAAGTAATATATATGATCAAGTAATCAAGAGTTGGGCTTGGTTGTATTTGAGATGATCTAGAAGAGATGGAAAGCTCTGTTGAAAATAAGGCTGCCAAAGTAGATACATCAGGTAGCCTCCTAAACCATGTGGGTTTAAGAAGCACAAGGCTCCAATGGAAACAAGTGAAGTGGCATTTGATAGGCCATGATTAGTAGATCATAACCAAGCAAAGAGTTGGTCAAGGGGAAGTGGCATATAGATGTGAGCTTCTGCCAAAGTAGGCAAGATGATAAGATTTGCAGAAAAGATTATTATCTTGACTAGAAAAACATCATGGATGAGTGGGAATCATAATGGATTAACGAAGGTCAAAAATGGGCTTTGTAGTACTAAATACGTACTGCAATATGGTACATGTACATTCTCAACAATGCACACAGGTTGGAAAAAGTAGATCTCCAAAGATTGAGTCTAGATAAGAAATCCAGACTTGGCCATTTTGGCAGATTTGGAGATTTTGACTAGTATGCAAGAGGGAAACATTTGAGAGGGTGGAAAGTGTAATATCCCTCCCTTTATAAAGGTAAGGATCCCTGTGATTGCAATGCTAGTCCCTGGATCAATGCAAGCAACCACAGTTTAAGATGAAGTACACAGAAACAAAGGTCATTATTACAAGTCATTCCAGAGACAAACATAGTCTTTTACAACTCCATGGACACATGCCTAGTACAAGAGTTTAAATATGTAATAAGATAAATAAGTCTTCATCTTCATGTGCCACATGCAAGCATGTTGAGTGTAGACTCATGAATCCTAATCATCATCAGAATAACCTGCAACATCACAAGTTACAGCCACAGTGGGTCAATACATTGGAATAGTATTGGCAAGTGATACCTTAGTAGAATTTTGGTAGACTAAATACTATATGCATTTTGGCTAAGTGTAGCTTAGGCTTGCTTTGCTCAAAATAGGTTTACCTATTAGTTGAAAACACTAAGTTTTTCTTTGTCAAAATCTTTCCAAGGAACCACCAATAGACATTGGGGAACCTTCACCCTTGTTCAACCACAAGTTTTTACTTAGAAATTGGGATGAGGAGATTCTTGATAGCTTCCATGTCTTGATTCTCAAGTTGTCCAATACCAGGGACATGGCTAAGTTATTGCAACCTATATGATCCAGGCAGAGCCCATATTGCCAAGTGGCTGCACAAGAAGCTTCTTAACATATGGCATCTCAAATCCCTTTGTTCCTAGTTGTCTTTCCACAAGTGAGATACACAAGGTAAACAATAGAAATGGGCCTTGTGTAACCACTCAACATAAACCATTCCTTCCATTCCACCCAGGTGTTTCATTCACTTAGTTGTTTTATTAAGAAAAACTCAAGTCCAAAGACTTAGAAATATTTTATCATAGCATGAATATATAACCACCCTTGTTTGCTACTAGCTAGGATAAGCATGGCATAGATAAGCATCTTAACTTAGAAATTTATAGCAATTCTACAACTACTAGGATTTCCCAAGCATAGCATATAGACCAAAATATTCATGCAAGTCTAGCAAAATATTTCTAGTGCATAGTTGAAAAACTTAGGAATAAAATCATGAAGCACCACTTTCCTTGGTAGTTTGGAGAGTTGCTACAATCCTCACAATCACAATCACTATTTGCACCAAAATCTACACATAAAATAATGGCACAAAATCACATACACAATTAATACAAGCAAAAATACATGAATGTATGCAATATGCCATGTGATGATTTTATACACTAAACAAGACAAGTGCACTGTACTGAATCATAGAAAAGTACAAAACAAGCCAAAATAAACTTTATTTGATTAGCAAAAACTTTTCCAAATAAATAATATACACAAAATAGGCCTACACATGTTTCTGTAAAAACAACCATTTTAACAGAGGAAAAACTTTAAACACATTGCATCAATGGAAAGGATTTTCTCTCCTGATTCCATTGATATAAAATTTGTCAAATTTGGACGTGGGAATCAAAAGTTATGATTTAAACAAGTTTAACCATCTAATTGATCTAATTGAAATTTTTAAAACGAAACTCGTGCCACGCGGCAGCATCTGGTTGGTTGGTACCGCTTCGCGCTGGATCGCGCTTGCGAACCGTTAGATCTAACTAAAACGCGCGGCCAGATATGATCCTTACCTCTTCGTCACAGATCTAATCTTATACGTTGGATCTAGATCCTACGGCCACAGATCTATCGACCACAGACGGGCGGCGCTAGCGGCGGCGACTGGCAGCGGCGGCTTTGGCAGAGTATTTGCCGACGTTCTAGGTTGCGCGGGAGAGAGAGAAGGGGCTTACTGTGCTCGCCGTGTGCTGCTGATGCTCGAGGTAGGCTTCGTTGGCGAAGGGGCGCGCAGAGGTGGTCGCTGGAGCTCGTCGAAGTCGTGCGCGGCGTCGGGTGGTTGCAGACGTCAACGTTGCCGAGGCTCTGTGCCGTCCTTGCACGAATAAAACGCATCAGGGGGTGCGCAAAGTCATATTGAGCAAGATGGTTTCAAGGAGAGATCAAGGGGCTCTCGATTCGTACCGTGATTTCTCACCGGAGTTGAGGAAAGCGTCGGGCAATTGCGGTGGTTGTCGAATCCGTCGATCTAGGCCACGAGCAGACAAGGAAAACGCATGACGTGAGTCGCGTGGTCGAAGGAAGCATGCTAGCATGAACGAGACCTAGTGGGGTGGACGGAGCTTACCGGAATCGTCCGCCGGAGTGGCTCGGTACCACGGCGGTGCGAGCAAAATTGCGGGCAGCCTGGTGGCGCTTCTGGCTAGCTCTATTGGGGGAAATGGTCACGAGGGGGAGGGCTTTATGTCGCCAGAGCGGGGGCGGAAATCACTCGCCGAATCAATGCAATTAAGCGCGGCATCAGTGGTGGAAATGGCAGCGGTGAGGTGGTCATCGGCGTTGATTGAGGACGAAGGGGTGACATGGCAGTGAGGGCCCAGTCGTCAGCGAGTGGGTACGCGTGTGCGGGGTAGGAAACGAGGGGAGAGGGGGAAACGACCCGGGTGGGATTGTGGGATGTTAGTGGTGCTGGGCCAAAAGGCTGGCGCCAGGTTTTATTTTTTTCCTTTTCCTTTTGCTTTTCTTTTTCTATTTGATTTTCTAGAAATGCTTTTCAAACCCTAATTCAAACAAGTTTGATTTCAAATCTTCTCTAGATTTTTATATAGTGAACTTTGTACTCAAATGTGTGTCAAACACTTCTGTTTACTCAAAAACACTTTGATCAATTGAAAAATAAAATAAAACCATGCCTTTATGGGATATAAATAATAGGCATAAAAATTGGTTTTATATTCATACTTTGTTTTGAAATGTTTGCCCAAGCTTTGGAAAACTCTTAAGTTTGAACTCAAAACATTACTGAATAAAATAAGTATCTTTCTCATTAGAAAGTAACACTAAGGCTAGAGCATACTTACATAAAATAATGAGCAACATATGCTCCTGTTTTTGAAATGGTTTTGAAATGGAACCCTAAATGATCATGGATGCATGGATGATATGCATGAGTTTTGAAACATGATTTTAGGGATGTTACAAATCTAACCCCCTTAAGATGAATCTCGCCCTCGAGATTCGGGTTGGCTAGAAAATAGGTGAGGGTGGTCTTTCTGAAGATCATCTTCTCTTTCCCATGTTGCTTCTTCTTCGGAATGATGGTTCCATTGAACTTTGCAGAATTTGATAGTCCTAGTCCGAGTAAATCTTTCTGAAGTCTCAAGAATCTTGATAGGTTTCTCCTCATAAGTGAGATCACTTTCCAATTGGACCTCTTCCAAAGGTATAGTATCCTTCAAAGAAGTCTCTTCCATTTCTGGATGGCATTTCTTAAGCTAACTCACATGAAACACATTATGAATAGCTGAAAAGACTCTGGCAATTCAATATCATAAGCTACTTCTCCTTTAAGACTCAGAATCTTGAATGGTCCAACATATCTTGGGGCCAATTTACCTTTGACACCAAACCTCTTCACTCCACGAAGTGGTGACACTCTAAGATAAGCTCTATCACCTACTTCATAGGTGACTTCTCTACGCTTAGGATCTGCGTAGCTCTTTTGTCGGTATTGTGCTATCTTTAGTCTGTCCTTAACTAGCTTGACTTTCTCTTCAGCCTCTTTGATTAGTTCTGGTCCGAAAAAACTTCTTTCTCCCACACCATTCCATAGCAACGGGGTGGTACACTTTCTCTCATAGAGAAACTCAAATGGTGCCATCTCAATACTGGCTTGATAGCTGTTATTGTAAGAGAATTCTGCGTAAGGTAGACTTTCATCCCAACTAGCTCCATAGTCTAGAGCACATGCCCTCAACATATCTTCAAGAATCTGATTGGTCCTTTCTGTCTGTCCATCAGTGTGAGGATGAAATGCAGTGCTGAATTCCAACCTCGTTCCCAATGACTCATGTAGTTGCCTCCAAAAATGAGAAGTGAACTGAGTTCCCCTATCATACACAATACTCTTGGGTACCCCATGTAGACATACAATTCTACTCATATAGATCTTGGCTAACTTAGCACTTGTATAGGTTGTCTTTACGGGTATGAAATGAGCCACTTTAGTTAGGCGATCCACTACTACCCAAATAGAATCATATCTTGACCTGGTCCTTGGCAATCCGGTGATGAAATCCATACCAATCTTGTCCCACTTCCAATCAGGAATAGGTAGTGGTTGTAACAATCCTGCTGGTTTCTGATGTTCTGCTTTCACTCTACTACATACATCACACAAAGCAATATGTTCGGCGATGTCCTTCTTGAGATTATTCCACCAAAATCTTTCCTTCATATCCATGTACATTTTGGTGTTACCCGGATGAATGGAATATGGTGAGTTATGTGCTTCTTGTAATATCAGTTTCTGAAGCTCTGGATCTTGTGGAACATAGATACGTTTTCCATGCCATAATGTAACCTGTTCATCTTCATGGAATCCTTTGGATTTCCCTTTGCCAATCTTTTCCTTAATCTCTTCAATTTCCTTGTATGTATTCTGGCCTTCTTTGATCTTGTCCAACAAAGTGGGGTGAACATCCAAAGACATGAGATGTCCCTCAGGCACAATCTCCAATCTGAGGTCTCTGAATTGGGCACACAGATCATTTTTGCAATTCTCCCTTACTAAGGCCATTCACAAAAACTTTACGGCTTAGAGGATCCGCTACCACATTTTCTTTACCGGGGTGGTACTGCAAACTCAAGTCATAGTCCTTGATGAGTTCTAGCCATCTTGTTTGTCTCATGTTAATTTCTTTCTGGGTGAAGATATACTTCAAACTCTTGTGATCTGTGAACACTTCACAACGTTTTCCCAAAAGATAATGTATCCATATTTTGAGTGCATGGACAATAGAGGCTAACTCTAAATCATGAGTAGGGTAGTTTACTTCATGAGTTTTGAGTTGTCTTGAGGCATAAGCCACAACTTTCCCTTCTTGCATAAGTACTGCACCTAATCCATGATGAGATGCATCACAATATGCTTGGAAATCTTTCTCCAAATCTAGCAAACATAAGACTGGTGCTGTCACTAGTCTCTTCTTCAATTCTTGAAAACTGAGTTCACATCCTTCAAACCAAGCAAATTTCTTGTCTTTCTTTAGCAATTCTGTCATAGGCTTAGCTACCTTGGAGAAATTCTCGATGAAACTTCTATAGTAACCTGCTAAGCCAAGGAAACTACGAACCTCTTTCACTGACTTAGGAGATTCCCATTCAGTTACAGCTGAAACTTTAGCAGGATCAACTGTCACACCATCTCCTGACACAACGTGTCCAAGAAATCCAACTTCATTCAACCAAAATTCACACTTGCTGAATTTGGCATACAGTTTATGCTCTCTAAGCTTCTCAAGTATTTGACGCAAGTGTCCCTCATGCTCTTCTTTGCTCTTGGAGTAGATCAAAATGTCATCGATGAATACGACAAAAAACTTGTCAAGGAACTCCATGAACACCTTGTTCATCATATTCATGAAGTATGCTGGTGCATTGGTCAAACCAAATGGCATCACGGTATACTCATACAATCCATACCTTGTGGTGAAAGCTGTCTTAGGTATGTCTTGTTCCCTTATCTTGAGCTGGAAATAACCTGACTGGAGATCAATCTTTGAGAACACACAAGATCCTTCTAACTGATCAAACAAGTCATTGATTCTTGGCAAAGGGTATTTGTTCTTGATAGTCACCTCATTGAGTGAACGGTAATCTATGCATAACCTTTGACTTCTATCTTTCTTTTCCACAAACAAAATTGGTGCTCGCCAAGATGAAGAACTTGGTTGGATAAAACCTTTCTGCAACTGTTCTCCAAGCTGCTTCTTGAGTTCTTTCAACTCATCCACTGACATCTTGTACAGTCTCTTTGCTATTGGTCCAGATCCTGGTAGCAAATCAATAAGAAATTCCACATCTCTATCTGGTGGCATTCCTGGCAATTCTTCCGGAAACACATCAGGATATTCACTCACAATTGGCACACTGTCTATGCTAACCCCCTTAAGAGAATTTAGCTTACTTCCTTTTCATTCAAAGTTAGACTTGAATCTAATCCGTTTCTTTTCCAGGGTTGTGAATGCAACAGTACGATTGGCACAATCTAGTACTCCTTCATACTTGGTCATCCAATCCATTCCCAAAATTACATCCAGTCCTTGGGAATCTAGGATTATCAGACTCACTGGAAACTTATGCTTTCCAAACTCTATCACTAGATCCCGACATCCAAGACTTATAATCATGTCTCCACCAGGAGAACTTACTTTTATTGGACACCCAATGTTTTCAGTTGGAAACCCATTTCTATCAACAAATGCTTTTGATATGAATGAATGTGATGCACCAGTATCAAAAAGAACAAGTGCTGGAATAGAATTGAGTTTGAACTTACCAGCAACAGCATCAGGTTCCTCATAGATTTCCTCAACATTGATGTGGTTCACTTGTCCCTTTTGAAAAGGGTTGGGCTTGTTGGGTCCTTCAACTTTCTTTTCTGGGCATTCATTTGCATAATGCCCCATCTTCTTGCACTTGAAACATTCAACCTGACTAAGATCCTTCTTGACATGCTGGTTTCCACTGCCACTTCCACTTCCATTGTGGTGGCTCTTATATCCACCCTTGTGATTCTTATATTTGTCATTGTCTTGACTACGGTGGTGCTTGTTGTCATGATGACGGTTGTGGTTGTGGTTCTTGTTGAACTTCCCATGCTTGTGGGATCTAGAACTCCCACTATCATCATAATGGGAACGCTTGTGAGACGATCCCGAGCTGTGCTTGTGAGAGTGCTTTCTCTTCCTGCTTTCAACTTGTTTCATCTTGCTCTCCAAAATAGCAGCCTTGTCACAAAGAGACTGGTATGTGGGAACATAGGCCACAGCTAACTGCAGGTTCAATTCATCATTCAACCCTTCAAGGAACTTTTCCTTCCTCTTAGCATCAGTGTCAACTTCATCCGGTGCATATCGCGCCAGATTGTTGAACTCCTCAATATATTCAGTCACGCTGCGGTGGCGCTGCTTCAAGTTATGGAACTCTTTCTTCTTCAAACTAATCACTCTGGATGAGATGTGAGCAGTACGAAAACCATCTTCAAAGGTATCCCATGTCACATCCTCAATGGGAGTGGTGATCTGGAAGTTATCCCACCAAGTGGCTGCTGGTCCTTCCAACAAGTGTGCTGCAAATCTGACCTTCTCTTCGTCAGTACAGCCAACGGTTACCAAGTCCTTGTTCACAGAGCGTAGCCAATCATTGGTCACCATAGGACCAGTAGTTCCTGAGAACTTTGCTGGCCTCAGTCTTAAGAACCTGGTAAGCATGTCAAAACCCGGTGGGTTGTTCTGATTGTTGTTGTTGTTATTATTATTATTATTATTATTATTGTTGTTGTTGTTCTTGTTTGTTCTGATTCTGGATGAAAGTAGTCATCATTTGCATCAGCTGAGTCTGAGCTGTCATCATTTGCTGCATCTCAGGGGTGATGTTGTTGTTGTTGGGGTTGGGATTGGCACATCGGGGAGGCATCTGTGGTTTTCAATAAAGATAAGATTGAGATACCCATAGATGCTAACATGCACATTACATCACATAGACAATCACCAAACATGCATCATAATAGTAAAAGGTTCAACAACACAGACAACACGTTTTTGAAAAAGTAAACACACCAATAACAAGTCATCCACATGTTGGATGGTCATTGCGACTCAATAATCAAAATCATGGTAAATAAATGGTAAATGAGTAGTGATCACTACTCCTCTGCATCAACCTCCTCATCAACGAGTGTAAGACCTGCATTCTCCATAGCGGTCTTGTATTCCTCGAATTTGGTGGTCAAGGTCTCCACTTTGGCTTTGAGAGCCCTCTTCTGTGCACGAAGCCTCTCAATGACACCTTGCTGATGCTCGAGCTCGAAGTCCTTGGCCTCTAGTTCTGCAGTCATGTCTCGAATCCTCTTGTTCCTATCTTGGACTCGCTTCTCTTGACTCTTGAACTTTCTATCCTGACTCTCAAACTTGGCCTCCATCTCTTTGACTATCCCATCTTTCTCTGCGAAGAGCTTGTCCTTCTCACGAAGCTGCACCTAGAGTTCGTCATTGCTAAGCATGAAGTTGGTCCTATCAGTATCTAAGTGCCTAAGAAGAACCTCTAAGTCCTGGAGGTATAGACGAATCGGCTCTGCCGTCTCTCTCGAAGTATCCTCAAAGTCAATGGCCTCACCATCCTCATCACGTCTACCAAAGGCGTGGAAGTGAGTACCTCTAACCTCTCGAGAGTGTCTCCCTATCAAACGTCCAAGCAAATCCTGCATGACTACCTCTAGGCCTCTCTCCTTGTCATCGTGCATGAGTTTGAAGATAATGGCCTCCGTGGCTGGCTCAGTATGGCGTCCTGGCTTATTAACCTTGAATCCCCAAAGATCTTTCCTCTCAAACTTGGTGAGGGGAAGCATCATGATAGTAGGAAGAGGGAGATTGAGCAGACTAGTGAGCTCAATAATACGAGTGCCAAAACGAGTTCCCTTGAACTCTTCAGTCGTGCTGATAGTAACATTAGGCATCTATTTAATAAGATAGAAAAAGTTAGAATCAACACAATTTAAGACAAATCACAAGAAAAGGCATCACATGCATAGCTTTGGAAATCAAAACACACCAAGTCATGGCTTACATGGATCCATTACAAACAACCAAGGTTCAACTTATTTTAAACAACATTTGGAAAATAAAATGATAAGTGTGGTGGTCCAACTAACGAAGTACGTTTACAATCCCATCTCAGTTGCCAAGTTGGCTAACAGGGCATCCCTAGAGGCAATTTGTCTATCTAGATCACATGAATCCATTGCTAAGTGTATGATGTCCTCCCTTAAACTTTGGTTGGTATCCTCTAACTCTTGGGTATGTTTCTTTTCTTCCTTAAGGTCATTCTGGGTGTTTAGCATTCTGCACTTGATTCTATCACCAAGCTCTTTGATGGCCTTCCAAGCTGCATCCCTTGCTGAATCAAAGAATGTGGTGTGCATCACTGAGTTGGTGACCATGCAGAATCCTGAGTCCTTGTGGTTGTCTTCCTTGTTTTTATACAAGTGAAGTTGCACCCACTAGTACTCAACTCCTTCATCCATCACAGGAAAACCTTTGTACACAGCTGCACCATGTATTCCCATGGCAACCATGAGGTCCTTGAGAGCCTTGGGGAATTATGTCTCACATTCCAAAGTCATAGTCATGAGTGGTCCCTTCTTCACAACTTCGTTGATGGAGTTCATCTACAAATAGAGATGAGAAAGAAGATTAGAAAAGTTTACGAGAAGAAAAGACAAGTGTGGAAGTTGTTGAATTTTTTTCCTTAGTGGTTTCCAATCCTAGGGTCATAATCCTACAGGCAACACAGTGCTCTGATACCATCTGTAACACCCCCGATCACTCCAAACCGACGGCTGTCACTTCTGGCAGCTCAATAGGATCTCTAGACTAACCCCACAAACCAACACTAGTGTTTTCTGCGCACTTTATCCTCACTTGTGCGCACCCGGTACCCACTTCCCGATCGGTCACCCATCCTCAAATTGCTCCAGGACAAGCACGCTTAACCTAGAGGTTCTTTTCAGATGAGCTTCCGGAAAAGAAGTTGCAACTTATTGGTATGGGTTTCCTATCAATTCTATTGAGCCATGCGCCAGGGTCTCACAGCAGATGCTTCCATACCGCTTCGGTGATTGAATCTATCGCGTCCAGTGGATCAAGATCTAACGGCCCTAAGCAGCTAACCTTAAACTAGCAGCGCTAGTGGCGGCGACAGGCGGCGGCGCGCTCGGACAAGGGCGTTCCGGTGAAAACAGGAAGCAAGGGAGAGGGAAAAATTGCTCACCCGGTTCGCCGTGAAGTGCTGGTTCTCAAGGTAGTTGAGGTGGGATAGGGGGCGCACGAGGTCTTCGTGGATTCCTCGCCGGAGAGGTTGTTGTCGTCGGTCATGCACGGTTCTTGTCAGAGGTGAGCACCTGGGACGCAAGCGAGCAGGGCAACACGTCAGTGAGGTGCGCGCGTGTTCGGGGAGTGTGGGTAAACTCACCAGGGAGCAAGGGACTTACGGGGACGACGACTATTGCTTGCCGGAGATGGGGCAGACGGCTACGGCGAGTAGGCGAGGTCGGAGTCGAGCTTCTGGAGCATGCGCGAGCAAGCGGAGGGTGTCAGTAGGTGCGTATGAGGATGCAGAATCAGCTAGTCTGAACCACAGGCAGAGGGGAATGCGGGGCTTACCGGAATTCGACGACGAGCTCGTCGGAGCAGAGGGGTGTCCCGAGGAGATTCTGAGCAGCCTGGTGGCTCCGGTGGGGTGAGGTTTGGGGGAAAAGGAGAAGGGAAGAATGGCGCTTAAGTAGGCATGGTTGTGGGCGGAATTTACTCGAGCATTCAACGGGAATTGAATCCGCGAATCAAACAGGAAACGACCAGAGGAATTAGGGGAGGAACTGGTCGCTGAGGGTGGAGACGATGACTGACGCGTGTGCCGCTGTTGTTAGCGAGAGAAAAAGAGAGGAGGTGGGGTCCCTGCGTCAGTGACTCTGTGGGTGAGCGCGTGGGTGAAAAAGAACAGAGGCAGAGGGGTTCCCGGGTGGGCTCTTGCTGGGCCAGAATGGTTTGCTGGTCTAGGTAGGGCTAGATTGGTTGATCTGTTTTATTTTTTTCTCTTTTAATCTTTTTCCTTTTCTGAATGGATTTCTGGTTTGAATTTGAAAGATCAATTCAAATCTGTTTTTAATGAAACCATCTCCAAACAAGAGCTTGCTGATCCTTGTCTCCTAGGATATGTAACACAACTGTTCAAACTTGAGGGAAAAACAAAAAGGGTTTGGAAAAGGAATTTAGACAAGCTTTATTTAAGTATTTATAAATAGTAAGGATTGGTTTATAAATCATAATTTTGTTTTGAAACCTTGACCCAACTTTAGAAACCACTCTTAAGTTTGAATTTAAAACATTACTGATCAAATTAAGTACCTTTCTCATTAGAAGGTAGCAATAATGCTATACCATACTTACATAAAATAATGAGTATCAGATGCTCCTGCTTTTGGAATGGTTTTGAAATGGAACCCTAAATGATCATGGATGCATGGATGATATGCATGAGTTTTGAAACATGATTTTATGGATGTTACACTAGGATTTCCCCAAGGCATAGAATAGTATATACCTAGAAAACTTCCAATGCATATCCTACTAAAAATATCACTAGTGCATAGATAAAATAGTAGGACAAAAATATGAAGTATCACTCTCCTTGATAGTTGGGGGAGTAGGAACAATCCTCACAATCACAATCACCACAATCACTAAAATCTACACACAAAATCATAACACCAAATTCACATTTCAATAGACAAACAAAAATACATATGAATGCATGAAAATACAATGGAATGATTTTTCTACTCTAACAAGTCAAACTAAACAGTACTGAACACAAAGTAAACTTTCTAAAGTCTAAATAAACTCAAATTTACTTTAAAAACATTTTCCATATTATTTTTATATGCAAAATAGGCCTACAAATGCTTCTGCAAATAATCCTATTTTTCCAGAAGCAAATGAACAATTTTCTGAATCCATTGATATATTATTTGCAATTTTTGGACAAACAAATCAAAAGATATGAATTTTACAAGTTTGAATATCTAATAGATTCAAAAACAGATTTTAAATCTAATTCACAGACGCGTGGGTAGCGTCTGATTCGTTGATACCGCTTCACGCGGATCACGCTTCTGTGCCGTTGGATCAAGTCAGATCCAACGCGCTAGATCAAAACTTACCCCTTCGCTCTAAATCTAATCTTAACCGCCAGATATAAATATAACGGGCCAGATCCAACTGACCAAAGATTGGTGGCATGCATGGAGGTGACGGCGCTACTATCAGTGATGCACTTTCGAATCTAGAGGGGGTAGGGGGTGGTTTTGAATCTTACCAGCGTCGCGTGGATGGGAGGAAGCTCAAGGTGGCCGTGGCTTGGACAGGGGCTCACTGTCGTGGATGCGGGAGCTCGCCGGAGATCTCACTAGCATCGGGTGCATGCTGGCGGAGACGAAAGGCGACAGCCTAGGTCACCAAAAGGCAAACAAAGGGCATTAGGAAGTGCACAAGGTCAAGGCGCACATGCTGGTTTGAATCATAGGGCAAGGGGCAATCAAGCTTTACCGAAATCCCCGTTGGAGTTGGACGGAGCTTCGGGTGCTTGCAGCTGATGACGATGACAGTGACCTTGGAAGAATTAGGGAAAACCAGAGGAATGATTAGATGCACAAGAACAAGAGGAAAACACTCCCATGAACAAGAGGTAGAGGGGCGCGCTATGCTCACCGGAATAGCTTGCCGGAGTGCATCGGGCAATGGCGGTGCGAGATTGATTACTGGCAACCTGGGGGCGCTTGGGCAATGGGGTTTGAGGGGAAATGGCCGCGGCGAGGTGGGGGCTAAGTAGCAGGCGTCGGGGGAGGGGATTACACATGGGAACAATGCAATTTACTCGAATTGATTCGCGGCAGTGAAGGGAGGAAACAGGCGGCGACGACATCATCTGCGGGCGCAGGGTCTAGGGAAGAAGGGGTGAGGTGGCATCGGACCCAGTGGTCAGCGAGTGAGGGTGTGGCTCACGCGGCATAGAGAGGGAAGAGAGGGGGAAAACCCCGGGTGGGCTAGATGAGCCGAATGTGGGCCTAGGCTGAATAGGCAGCGCTAGTTTTTATTTTTTTGTTTCTCCTTTTTCTTTTCTGTTTTGATTTTCTGAAATGGTTTTGAAACCCTAATTCAAATTTGTTTGAATTCAAACCTTCTCCAAACTTTTGTATGGTGATTCTAGTATTCAAAAGTGTGTCAAACACAACTGTTCACTAAAAAACACTTTGGTATTTTGAAAATAAAAATAAAACCATGCCTCATATGTATATAATAAAAAGTCATAAATATGGTTTTATTTGGTTTCAAACTTTGAAAATTTTATGCAAGCTCTAAATTCTATGATGATATGAATGCAATACATGATTTTTCATTTGATGAAATTTGGGATTTTACAAATCAAACCCCCTTAAGATGAATATCGCCCTCGACATTCGGATTGGCTAGCAAATAGGTGAGGGTGATGTTTCCTAAGGTCATCTTCTCTTTCCCAAGTTGCCTCTTCTACGTTATGATGGTTCCACTATACTTTGCATAATTTGATAGTCTTAGTACGAGTAACTATTTCTGCAGTCTCAAGAATCTTGATAGGTTTCTCCTCATAAGTAAGGTCACTCTCCAACTGAACCTCTTCCAAAGGTATAGTGTCCTTCAATGAAGTTTCTTCCATCTCCGGATGACACTTCTTCAACTGACTCACATGAAACACATTTTGAACTGCTGATAGTGATTCAGGTAATTCAATCTCATAAGCCACTTCTCCTTTGCGGATCAAAATCTTGAATGGTCCAACATATCTTGGTGCCAATTTTCTTTGACTCCAAACCTCTTCACACCACGAAGTGGTGAGACTCTAAGATAAGCTCTATCACCTACTTCATAGGTGACTTCCCTACGCTTTGGATATGCATAGCTCTTTTGTCGGGAATGGGCTGTCCTCAATCTTTCCTTTACCAATTTAACTTTCTCTTCAGCTTCCTTGATCAGTTCTGGCCCGAACAAATTTCTTTCTCCTACTCCACTCCATATAAATGGCGTAGTACACTTCCTTCCATAAATAAATTCAAACGGATCCATCTCAATGCCCTCTTGATAGCTGTTATTGTAAGAGAATTCTGCGTAAGGCAGACTTTCATCCGAACTAGCACCATAGTCTAATGCACAAGCTCTCAACATGTCTTCCAAAATATGAAAATACATTATGAACTCAAGTCTTATTCCCAATGACTCATGCAATTGTCGCAAAAAATGCAAAGTAAACCGAGTTCCTCTATCCGATACAATACTCTTAGGTACTCATGTAGACATACAATTCTATTCATATAGATTTTGGCTAACTTAGCACTTGTATTGGTTATCTTCACGGGTATGAAATGAGCCACTTTAGTTAGGCGATCCACAACAACCCATAAGGAATCATATCCAGACCAGGTCCTTGGCAATCCGGTGATAAAATCTATACAAATCTTATCCCACTTCTAATCAGGAATAGGTAGTGGTTGCAATAAACCTGCCGGTTTCTAATGTTACTCTTTCACTCGACTACACACATCACACAAGGCAATATGTTCCACGATATCTTTCTTGAGATTGTTCCACCAAAATCTTTCCTTCACATCCATGTACATTTTGGTGTTACCTGGATGAATGGAATATGGTGAGTTGTGTGCTTCTTGCAGAATCAATTTCTGAAGCTCCGGATCTTGTGTAATGCAGATACGCTTTCCATACCTTAAACTACCTTGTTCATCTTCATGGAATCCTTTAGCCTTCCCTTTAATAATTTTTTCCTTTAGTATCCTCTATTTCCTTGTCCAACTTTTGGGCTTCTTTAATCTTGTCCAACAATGTTGGTTGAACTTCCAATGACATGAGATATCCTTTAGGCACTATCTCCAATCTTAGCTCTTTGAATTAAGCACACGGATCATCAGGCAATTTTCCCTTAGTAACGCCATTCACATAAACCTTATGGCTTAAAGTATCCGCTACAACATTTGCTTTACCGGGATGGTATTGCAAACTCAATTCATAGTCCTTGATGAGCTCAAGACACCTTATTTGTCTCATATTGAGTTCCTTCTGGGTGAAAATATATTTCAAACTCTTGTGATCTGTGAAAACTTCACAACGCTTTCCCAAAATATAGTGTCTCCATGTTTTGAGTGCATGGACAACAGAGCCTAACTCTAAGTCATGAGTAGGATAATTTGTTGAAGATATGCCCTATAGGAGATAATAAAATTGGTTGTTATTATATCTTTGTGTTTATGCTAAATGTTTACATTCATGCTATAATAGTATTAACCAGAAACATTAATCCTTGTGTGATTTGTAAACGAAATTAGAGTCCCTAGTAAAGCCTCTTTGTAATACTAGCTTGTTGGTTAATAGATGATCGTGGTTTCCTGATCATGAACATTGAGATGTTGTTAACAACAAGATCATATCATTAGGAGAATGGTATGATGGACATACTCCTATAGATAAGCGTAGCATTAAGATCAAGTCATTTCAATAGTTCGTTTGCTATAAGCATTCTGATACATAGTAAACTAATTCCTTTGACCATGAGATCATGCTAATCACCACCACCGGAAGGATGCTTTGAGTGTTCGGAAAGTATGTGTTGAGGCACATGGATCAAGAGTGGGATTTGTCCATCCATATGATGGATAGATATACTCTAGGCCCTCTCGGTGGAATGTCATCCAATTGTCTTGCAAGAATGTGACTGGCTCACAAGGGATCACATATCACGGGAACGAGAAAAGAGTACTTATCGGTAACAAGGTTGAACTAGGTATGCAGAGATACCGACGATTAAAACCTCGGATAAGTAAACTATCGTGAGATAAAGGGAAATTGGTATCATATGTAAGTGGTTCTTTCGATCGCAAAGTAATCGTAGAAATATGTGGGAGCCATATGAATTTCCAGATTCCTCTATTGGTTATAGATCGAAGAAGTGTCTCGGTCATGTCCGCATAGTTCACGAACCGTAGGGAGACACACTTAAGGATTCGATGTTGTTTATTAGATATGGAATGTTAGTAGGGATACCGAATATTGTTTGGAGTCTCGGATGGGATCCGGAATATCACGAGGAGATCCGGAATGGTCCGGAGAATAAGATTCATGCAACGAAAGTCTGATTCCGGAGTTCGGGAAAGATTCCCATGTTTTCATCGGAGAGGTTCTAGAAGGGTCTAGAAGGTTCACCGGTCTGGAAGGGGAATGGTCCATGAATGTGTCATGGCTAAGTGGAATGATTGGATCATATCTTAGGTCACTTGGTGTGGACATTTGCAAGAGAGAATTAAAGTTCTAAATTGAAAGTCAAACGGGAGGTTTGAAAAGTCAAACTGGAATAATGGTTTCATAGTGGAAGAAGGAAAGTGTCCTTCTCTCAATCCAACTTGGGTTTGGGTTTGGATTCAAACCCACCCCTCCCAAGGCTGCCGCAAACACACAAGCCCTAGCCCTCCCACACCCAAGCTGCCGTCGCCGCCCTAGCCGCTGCCGACACCTCCTCCTCCTCCCGGTCTTCTAAACCCTAGATCACCGGAAACCTTAGATCCACCATAACTCGCACCGGTTTAGGAGAAACCCTGCGGGATCTTCCCTCTACCTCCGACACCACGCCGTCGTGCTGCCGGAATCGCGAGAGGAGAACTACAACCTCTGATGCCTGCTGGAACAAGGGAGAGGAAGGTCTTCATCGAGTACTAAACGTGTGACCGACTGCGGAAGCGCTGCCGGAACGCAGCACTGGAAGGATCGTCTACGCGATCTTGAGATCGGCAAGTGTACGACTACATCACCCACGAGAATCTGCTCTCGTTAACCGCTTTGAAATCTTCGAGGGTGAGTGCTTCTATCGACTCGTTGCTACAATCTAGTAGATAGATCTTGGCTTGTTTGTGTGCATGCGGTAGAAATTTTTTGTTTTCCAACATACTGGGGGATTTACTTGTAAATTTTGAGCTCAATCCGAGTTACAGAGCCTCCTCACGAATGTTTTTGGTGGAGGACAAAAATCTGTTTCGGGACAGCAACTCCCCAAGTCTTAGTTCCCTCTCATTAGAGGTCATTCTTGGCACAAAAAGCAAACAAAAAGGATAAGGAGAGGTCATTACAGTAGTAATAACTTCCAAGACTCAAGGAAACTCTTGGGTTATCTCCCAACAAGTATTTTTCTTTAACGCCTTTAAGTTAGGCACATAAAGTTTGAGAAGATGCTTTCATAAGAATTATGAATTGAAGTCAAAGAGAGAATCAAGAAGAAAATTAAAAACACATTTAAGTCTAACCCACTTCCTATGCATAGGAATCTTGTAAAGAAACAAGTCATGAAAGCACAAAGCAATAGGCATAGGAAAGCAAAACAAGTGCAACTTCAAGATTTTCAACATGAAGAGGGGAAACTTAATATTTTTGAGATACATAAGACCATGTTTCCCTCTCTCATAATAACTTTCAGTAGCTTCATGAATAAACTCAACAATATAACTATCAGATAAAGCAGGCTTTTCATGATCTACAAACACATAATTTCTATCAAGTTCAAAAATAGTGGGATTAAAACCTTCACAGGTTCTATCCAAAGTAGACATTTCAAAAGGATCCACGGGAACATAACATTCATCCTTCTTTGGTAAGCATGGGGGACAGTCAAATAATGTAAGAGATAAAGAGTTACTCTCATTAGAAGGTAGGCATGGGTAGATAATCCATTCTTCCTCCTTTTGTTCATCACTCTCCCCCTCTTTTTCATCTAATGAGCTTCCAGTTTCAACAATTTCTTCTTCCATAGGCTCCTGCAAGGCATTAGTCTCTTCCAGTTGTGGAAAGCACCTATTAAAATATTCAAGAATATAGCCATCTGCTTCCTGAAAGAAGTCCACATAACCCCCCTATCTATTGGATTTGGGATGCTAACCCCCCTTATGTTTAATCTGGGTGAAATAACCCCTCTAACTATCCAAAACCGGACAAATTACCCCCAAACCCGTGTAGTTTGTTCTAATCGGTGGTTTTGCGCACGTGGAGTCTGGTTTAGGACACGGTGGAGAAGTTGCTAAAACAAACAAAGGGCACGGTGGACAATGGTCAGACCAAATTCCCACCGTACCTCTCTCCCTCGCAATCGTGGTCGAAGGACGCCGCCACCCACGCCTCTTCGCCGGCCTGGTCGGAATACTCCCGCACGCCCCAGCCCCTCGCTGCTGGATCCCAGTACCAGCCGACGCAGTGGTCGATGAACGCCGACGCCCCCACCCGCCCCTGCCCGCTCCTCGCCGTGGTCTCTCTCTGTCGGCCGACGCTGCCGTCCCTGACCGCCCTCGCCTCCTTGTCACCGGAGCAGCTTCGGCGTATCTCGCGCTACCACCGCCACGTGCCCCTGGACTCGCAGTTGCGCAAGAAAAGGGCGGATTTTCTTCAGACAATAAAAGATAATGAAGATATGTATGTGAAACATGGATGTGGTTTGTATGCAAAGACAACAAGCAGTATACGTTTGAATGCAATTCATAACTGATGATTGAAGCAACATGCTGTTACAGAAATTTACTGAATTTTCGAACATTCTTAAAGCCTCTCAGACGTGGTGCTCTGGATTGACATTGGTTTCTAGTTTGTAATTGCTTATCAACTGATTTTCTGTAGGCTTCCTTGCTACTCATTGAAGCTCAGGCATGTCGACGGTGCTGATGTCAAGGCAACAACGAAATGCGGTAGGTGGTCTAATTGAAACAATGAACTGCCCTCCTTGGAATTCAGACTTGCAGAGTTGGGTTTGTATTGAAAATTCCTCAAAATCGATCCGTGCGTTTCTTAAGTATCCTCTCTTTGACACGAGGCCATGCTTTGCAGACTGCGCTTCTGCTACACCCATGGCTGCTGACGAGACCAAGAGATGATCCAGGGCTAATATTTTTTTTTATAAATTCTAAAGAACCTCTCTTTGATAGTACAAGGTACCCAGCGGCATGATTCAGCTGCAGAACTGGTGTTCGGGAAGCTGACCTGCTCGTCGACGCCACACTCCAATCAACGGACCATGTTGCCGATCGTCTGCCGCCGCCAAGAGGAATCGTCGTCGCGGCTGCGGTGAAGGGTAGGGACGACGAAGAAGTGAAGAACTGGTTCGTGGTTCGGTCTAACCAGGTCGCTCTCGTGGGGTTTTTTGTTTGGACCTAGCCGGGCTCACTTTGCCACCGTGGCAACTGCCTAGTTTCCACATGCCCAAAACCATCTACCAAAACAGCCTACACAGGCTAAGGGGGCTCTCTGTCCGGTTTTACAAACATAGGGGGGTTAATTGACCCAAAGTAAACATAAGGGGGGTTAGCGACTCAAACCAGATACTTAGGGGGGGTTATTTGAACTTCTTTCTTTGCTTCCTTGTAATTGTCAAAGAAAAATTTAAGTATCTCATAAACCTCATGTTCATAAGGTGCATCATCAGTATTTTCAAGCAAACTAACAAGTTCAAATGCACCCTTGAAAGCAATAAATTCTTCAATTTGTTCCACATCATAAAAGTCATAATTTCATTCAACATAAGAAGATATGGTAACATTATCATTATACTCACATTGAAAAGAGAGGTGTTTATACCTCCTACAACAACAAGCTTTATCAAAGCAATAAGTAACATTATAAGTAGAGCACACATCTCTAGAAATAGTATTCAACTTATCAATTTGTTCCCATAATTGTTTCCCCTTTTGTGACAAACGGTGTTCCTTGTAATAATACTTTTGTTCTTCCATGAACCCACCTTGCCAATAAGAACTGGTTTCAAAGAAACCATCCATTGATAGAAAGCACGACCAAGAAAGGCAAAGACAGACCACCAACCAGAGTAGGAACTATTTTTTTGTGTTTTTGGATAAAACAAGAAAACCAAGCTAGAATATTTTTTGGGTTTTTTAAAAAGAGGCAAACAAAACCAAGCAAAAGAAACAAAGCAAACTAAAAACAAAGTAAAGAGAAAGGAAGTGAAGGACTCCCCTAGTGAAGACATCTTTAGCCTCCCCGGCAACGGCGCCATGAATTAGCTTGATGGCGCCCAATACTTGTCGTGGAACGCTTCGTTAGAAACCCCAAGAGAAAGGTATGAAGCAGCACAACAGCAAGTTTCCCTCAGTAAAACTGAGGTTATCAAACCAGTAGGAGGAAGGAAACGTCACACAGGTGTCACTGGCAACGTGGAGACCTGGACAACACAAACTCAAGACTTTGCCCCAATGAATCAGTGAGGTTGTCAAGCTCACCGGTTTGCTGTAACAAAGGATTAAATGTATGGTGTGGAAGGTAATGGTTTGTAGCAAGTAAACATGTAACAGTGGAATATGTATCAATGGTAAAGATTGGACCGGGGTCCATAGTTCACTAGAGGTGCTCTCCTTAAATAAACAACATGGCATGAATGGCAAACAAATTACAGCGGGGCAATTGACAGGAACTGAGAAAGGCATAACAATGTAATTACTAGACAAAAAGATCCTATGAATTTGATTGGGCAATACAACAATATGCATAGACCATAATCCAACTGCATCTATGACTAGAAGTCCACCTTCAGGTTATCATCTGACCCCCCTGCAATATTAAGTTGCAAGCAACAGACAACTGCTTTAAGCAAAGTGTGTAAGGTAAACGGTCCACATGTTCCATGAACAAGAGACCATTGTTTTCTCCCTAGTAGCAACAACACATCTACAACCAAAGAGATTTCTGTCACTTCCCTTGGAAACTAGAGGCATGAACCCACTATCAAGCATAAATACTCCCTCTTGGAGTCACTAGCAACTACTTGGCCAAGATAACCACTAGCAACGGAGAGCATGCAAGATCACAAACAACACAGACATGATAGAATCATAAAGATAAAACCATTAATCAAACCAACATATTAATCTCAATATCCATCGGATCCCCGCAAACATAACATGCATGATTACAAATAGATTAGATCTTGATCTTGAATGGAGCTCACAAGATCTATACATGAAAGCACAAAGGAGGAGATACAACCATCTAGCTACTAGATGGACCCATAATCCAAGGTGGAACTACTCACAAATCATACCGAAGAGAAGGCCTCCAGGATGATCTCCCCTCCGGCAGGGTGCCGGGAAGAACTTCAGATCCCCCCCTGATCTAGGGACGATGGTGGTGGCGGCTACAGATGGTTTCGTGGATTTCTGATTGGGTACCCAGGGTTTCTGCATCGGGGGCTTCTTATAGGCGAAGGGGCGAGTCCGGGAGGCGACCAGGGCCGCCAAACCGTATCCAGTCGCGGGTCCACCTGACCCCGCGCCTAGGTGGGTCTGGCCCCCCTGGCCAGCCCCTCCGGCTCTCCTCTGGACTTATTGTTCCCCACGGAAAGTAATTGACTTTGACGTTTGTCCCATCCAATTCCGAGAATATTTCATTACTAAATTTTCTGAAACCAAAAACAGCAGAAAACATGCATCTGGCATCGTTGCAACTTGTTAATAGGTTAGTACCAGAAAACATGTAAAAAGCACCTCAAAGTGTAGACAAGTAAAGAAAAGTAGATCCTAGCACGCATGGAGCATCAAAAATTATAGATACATTTCCAACGTATCAGTTAGACATTAGCCAAATCAGTTGCAAGGCAAAAATTATTTATGATCATGTGAAACACAAGTAAAGCCTCCGACTTGGCATCATTGGCGAGGACATAGACCAACATTTTGTTAAATAAAAGTATAACAGATCATGTAAATGATCTATGCTGTCGTGATCACTCTCAAGGAGGTTCCACAATAGCGTAGCCATATTACAGATGTTTTCTCTCTAGAAACAATGGCCACTAAAGAAACATAAATAATTTTCCTAGTAAATGTTCTAGGAATCAGATCCATAAATTTCTTCACTCTAAAAATGACAGGAAGATCAGTTCTTTCTTAAGATCCCAAACAAAGCATCTTTCTTCCATGCTTAATCTTACAAACTTAAAGCCTCAACCAAGATATCATGGGAAGATACAGAAATAATTTTCTTTCCATGGCTTATCTTATGAATCTCATCAAACTTAGCCAAATAAATGACAACTAATCATGCTAGGAAGGATCAGGATATTGTGTACACTCCAAGGAGGCATCACAATAGCAGGACCATATGAGTAGAAGCCACCATTCACATTAACTAAATCAGCCATTGATTCACATGCAATTATACCTGTAAGCCAAATCATTTTCTTAGTATTGCTCACTAGGAAACATATCAAATAAAAGAACAAATCATTTTCCTAGGAATAATACTAGGAATCATCTTTGGATGCAAATCCATAGTCACCCATGATATTCATTCTATTTAGGGGATAGTCATTTAAGACAACATGCAGATATAGTAGATTCCAGGAACTACTCACTAAAGCAAAGCTTCAGTACTTTAAACTCAAATATCAAACCATTCAAATACACAAGGAGCTCACTGAATTGAATTTAGACACATGGTGTAATCTAAGCATTTCTTCTGTAGCCAATTTAGAAGAAAGGCCATCTATTGCATGAGTATAATATGAAATCCAATTAAAGTAACAACATATCATCTAACTAATGGAATTTCAGAAGGTATTAGGCATAAATCTTGTTGAGAGAGATATGCTCAACTACATTGTTGGGGCAGCTTCTAGAGGGCCACTAATAGGATTACAGAGGGGGAACTCTAGTTAGGATTCGTACATAGCAGCGAGGAAGAGATAAAAAAGAGGAATATAGGGGAAGGAGAAACTCACTGGTGGTCCTCTCTTAAGCTCGAGAAGACGAAGCAGACCGGTGATGGAGGGCACAATAAACAGCGGCATAGAGAGCACCGAATGCTAGATACTACGCAGAGCTGCAGCCTATGGCAATTGGCACCACCAGTTCGTCACCGCAAGAGGTTGTGATCAACGACCACCAAAAAACCACCAGCCCTCTCTGCATCACCAGGTCCACACAACACAACCACAAGGTCGTCAGTAAACTATAAAGCCATGTGCGACGAGAACCATAGAACCAGATAATCGAAGGGGGCGAGATCAATAGGGCACTATATGCAAATCGAATTGGACGGAAGGGTAGGCCTAGGATCGGAGGGGCTATGCTGGCTGGCGGCGGTGGCTGCAATGACCGGTGTTCATCGGAATTTGTCAAGCGGTGGCAGAGAGCGCTGCCAGGGGAGAGCTCGAGATTGTTCTCAGGACAGAGATGCGAGAGGGGTGAGGGAGCTGGGGTCATGTTGACCCTGAGCCATACCTGGCTGGGCCGAGCCAGTCGTCTTACCAACCAAACATGCCAGAAAAATAAAAGGCATAAGCAAAAGATTTAATAAAGTAATGACCAAAATACTCTCTTTATAGTTCAAGCTCTAGAAAAATCATAAAAATATATTTAATACATCAAAATGTTTATTAAAATAATATCCACCCAAGAAAAATATAATCATATTTGTTTAAGTTTAATAAAATTCAAATAAATATTAACACCCTTAAATATCTAAATGAAATTGAATAAATTTAGAAAAATTCCTAAAAATAAATAAAAATCACTTTTATGAATAGAAAGAAATGTATTATCTCATGAAAATACTAACTTCAAAATTTTACAAATAAAATTCAAAACAAATATTTAAGGACATTAAATAATTATGAAATTTTATAAAAAATATAGATAATGCCTAAAACTAAATAAAATTCATTTTTAAGATTTTAATAAGTATATTTACTAGAAAAATACTAAGTATATTATTCCAAAAATACTTTAAAATCCCTAGATCATATAACTTCAATTATCTAAATTATTAAAAGAAGATAGTTATTTTATTAATTATTTAAAAATTCTTTCATACATACGAAATGATCTTATTCAAAACATAATATTTTGACTCTAAGTAGTCTATACCAGTAATTATAATTAGGATACTATCCTGGTGAAAACAATCAACTTTATAGTATTCTTCTAAAATCTTTAACTAACTATAAGTCAAAGATTTACCAATATTTTTTTTTGCAAATCATCAACTTATATTAGAAGTAAGTGATCTCAATAAATATATAGTCATATTAACAAACTTGGTATTCACTAAATAAATTATAAAATAAATTCACCTATCTTCCTTTATATAGAAAAATCTTATAGTATAATCTATAAATACTAAACATACTAAATTTAAATATTTAAATCAAAGTTCCATAATTATAAGATTTCATATTTGATTTATGCTTAGGAAAATCCTAATAGATGATAATGTTGCAAAAGTTATATTCCAAGTCCAATTAAGTTTTTATAGTTTACTTTGGTCTAATATACTTTAAGCTAGGAATATAATGACTTAAGATCATTTGAACTTTATTACAAAACCATAGCTTCAATCCTACTAATCGTCAGAGTTGATTAACTAAACATAAATAATATTTTCTTCAAATGTTATTCTTTTTGCCACTTCAAAAGAAACACTATACCATTTCTTTTAAACCATAACAACTTACAACATGAACTTTGTAATAATTACATGATACCACCCAGTCATAGAATTTTATTATGATTGTACTTTAACTTCATGACTTATATGTTTAACTCAAACTCCTTTTGTGAAGTAAACTTGAAGATAAACCACACCTTAAAATAAATCATCTAAGTACATCTCACTTGTAATGATTGGGGAATTACTTGGGGTTCTACATTATGCATCTCATTACTTATGCATAACAACATATTGCTTCTTTAAACATTGTCCTTAACGGGCAATGATGATATTTTTGTAGAACCTGAGGTCTAGGGTCAAGTCGAGACATTCGACTACAATACTTCACTTTATCAAGGAAAGTTCACACTTGCTCATGTCCTTTGATTATTTTTAGTAAAGTATTTTCGAACTGTTGTGTCATCACCTACATTTCAGAAAGGTCGAAAATACTATTTTCATAATAAACTTGAAGTATCGGTTACTGATCTAGGGTGATCGGCTAATCTATTAAGTGTGGTAGTTGGAATACCACTACACAGGAATATATCATCTAGGACTTTACAACCAATGTCGCCAGTGATTCTTGTGCCGTATATTACATGTTAACCATGAGATCTATATGGCTCTGGGGAAGTCAGTTGGATCATTTACCCTTCGCATGCATTGGACACTGTTCTAGGCATTTGTAAGTTGCAGATCATAGGTATTGACGTTTTATACAGGGAAAGGTCTACCGTGGATCTGGGCTTACAAAAGACAGATTTCTAGTGTTAATGGTTGTTGTGTATATCCAACTAAGGTATAGCCGTTTTATATGGGGAAAGGCCTACCTTGAGTTTGGGCATACAACAATTACGGTGTATGCGGGGTCCATCTAGTGGGACCCACACCATAGGATGTGTGGACGGGAGAGATTCACCTGGTTGTGCAACAAGGATTTGATCTCTCATGGGTAAAGTAACGCACCTCTGCAGAGTGTAAGAACTATAACTTGTTACTCCCTATTTCGGGAAGGAGCTGCGAACGCTGCAGGAAACAAACTCCATGAAATTTCTGGTAAACCTATGAAGGCTGACGGACATAGCTTTTCCGAATAAAAGCAATCTTTGAAGAAATGTTTACGAAAACCTGCATTGCCTATGACCTATGGTCTATGGCTGTAGATATATTGCTTCAAACACTCATTTTTAGTGAACTTGCTGAGTATGCTCGTACTCAACGTATCTTCTTAACCCTTGCTAGACTGTGAAGAAATTAAAGATCAGGAAGAGGAAATACTATAATCAATTGAAGATCAAGAAGAATTCCGCTATGAAGAACCAGAAGTATCCAGAAGCGTCGAAGGGAACAATTGCGAAAACATCTATGGAATGGAGACCGACGTATCTGAAGTGTAGATGTATCATATAAAGTGATCTAGTCCAATAGCATAGATGTCCATCCTCTATCTATATTAAATCTCGTATAAATCTTAAAGTTTAGTTTGCTTCTTTATCTTGTTCTTAGAGTTATTATAGCTTAGCCTGAGTCATTGGGATACCTCTATGGACCGAGGAGGATCTCAAAGTCATCATGTAATTTCTAGTTGTAATAATGATAATGTATGTTGTGGACCCGCTTTGTTTCTGTTATGTCCACGACTATAGTATACTACAATATGCAGTGGTATGCTGGGTCACCGCACAAATGACCAATTCAAGGCCCTAGGTGTGTAGGGCTTAATTTTATGAATCCATTGATATATTATTTGCAATTTTTGGACAAATAGATCAAAAGATATGACTTTTACAAGTTTGAATATCTAATAGATTCAAAAACAGTTTTTAAATCTAATTCACAGACGCGTGGCAGCTTCTGATTCGTTGATACCGCTTCGCGTGGATCACGCTTCGGTGCCGTTGGATCAAGTCATATCCAACGCGCCAGATCAAAACTTACCCCTTTGCTCTAAATCTAATCTTAACCGCCGGATCTAAACCTAACGGGCCAGATCCAACTGACCAAAGACTGGCGGCGTGCATGGAACTAGCTGCGGCGGCGCTACTGTCGGCAACGCACTAGCGAATCTACAGGGGGTAGGGGGTGGTGCCGAAGCTTACCAGCGTCGCGTGGATGCGAGGAAGCTCAAGGTGGCCGTGGCTTGGACAGGGGCACAAGCTGGTCACCAGAAGGCAAACAAAGGGCATTAGTAAGTGGACAAGGTCACGGCGCACGTGCTGGTTTGAATCATGGGGCAAGGGGCGCTCGAGCTTTACCGGAATCCCTCATTGGAGTTGGACGGAGCTTCGGGTTCTTGTAGCTGATGACAGGGACGGCGAATTGTGGCAAACCAGTGGCATGATTAGATGCGCAAGAACAAGAGGAACACACTCGCGTGAACAAGAGGCAGAGGGGCGCGCTATGCTCACCGGAATAGCTCGCCCGAGTGCTTCGGGCAGTGGTGGTGCGAGCTTGATTACTGGCAGCCTGGGGCACTTGGGCGATGGGGTTTGAGGGGAAATGGCCGTGGAAAGGTGGGGGTTAAGTAGCAGGCATCGGGGCGGGGATTACGCACGAGATCAATGCAATTTACTCGAATTGATTCGCGGCAGTGAAGGGAGGAAACAGGTGGCGACGGCATCGTCTACGGGCGCGGGGTATGTGGACGAAGAGGTGAGGTGGCATCTGGCCCAGTGGTAAGCGAGTGAGGGTGTGGCTCGCGCGGGTGAGAGAGGGAGGAGAGGGGGAAAACCCTGGGTGGGCTAGATGGGACAAATGTGTGTCTGGGCTAAATAGGCAGCGTTGGATTTTTTTTTCATTCTCCTTTTTCTTTTCAGTTTTGATTTTGTGAAATGGTTTTTAAACCCTAATTCAAATCTGTTTGAATTCAAACCTTCTCCAAACTTTTGTATGGTGATTCTAGTATTCAAAAGTGTGTCAAACACAACTGTTCACTCGAAAACACTTTGGTCTTTTGAAAATAAAAATAAAACCATGCCTCATATGTATATAATAAAAGGCATAAATATGGTTTTATTTGGTTTCAAACTTTGAAAATTTTATGCAAGGTCTAAATTCTACGGTGATATGAATGCAATACATGATTTTGCATTTGATGAAATTTGGGATGTTACATATGACCCCTCTGACCACAAGCATGGGAAATTATCACTAGTTTCTGGCAATCCCTGCTCATATGCCCTGGAAGTTTGCAATTATGGCATATAATATTCCTTCCGGCTGGATTTACACTTTGGATGGAATTGTTGTTGTAGGGTCTATTCCTTGGCTTGAAATCCAAATTGGGCTTGGGTTTACTTGCCTGAATCCTCTTTGTTTCCTTATTGGCTCTTTTTCTTCGGTCTTCTTGAACATTCTTATAGTCATCTTCGAAAGGGATGGCTGCATCTAGCAACTGCTGGAAAGTTTGTTTATTGGCTAACTTAACTTCATTTTCACGAACGGATTTAACCCTCCTAGGAAACGCTTCTTCCTTTTCTCCTTAGTGCTCACTTCATCCTCACCATAATGAGACAATTGGCTAAACTCCCGTATGTACTTCATGACACTGGTATAACCTTGCCGAAGCTCCTTAAACTCCCTACGCTTCAACTCCATCACACTTTCAGGAACATGATACTCATGGAACCTCTGATTGAACTCTTCCCAGGTATACTCTCTCCCTGGCGGTTGCATTGCTAACTGATTTTCCCACCATGATGCTGCAGGTCCAGTCAAAAGATGAGTTGCATACCTTAGCTTTTCTTCATCATTGCAACCTACAGTCTTTAACTTCCTATCAGTATCCGCTAGCCAATCCTCTGCATCCATTGGTTCTGGAGATGATGCAAAAGGTAATGGCCTTGCATTCTGGAAGTCAGAAAGACTCACTCTAGGTGCTCTCTGGTTTCCATCTCACCCCAACAATTCATCCATGAATTTGTTCTAGGACTCTTGCATCATTTGCATGTATTGCATAAAGTTTTGCTCCATTAGCGGCCTCATCGGTGGTGGTTATTACAAACCTGTACCATATAGGTACCATTACAGATTAACAACACTACCTCACTTACTTAGGTACATCTTTCTCCCGGATTACAATACACAATACCAACTACTTCATAATAAGTAATCTATGCTTTTAGTATTTGCGACGCTCATCATACATGCCTGAATTCCAACCGTGATGACGTGACATCTACCGCACAGTTTGTGGAACAAATGGCCTTCCAGATGGAACATACTCAGTATCTGAAGTATCAGGACTTGAGTCATTACTCAGCCTGAGTGCATTGACTCCATCCAGCTCAGCTAAAAAGTCTTTAGAAACCTGTTCAACATTATCACCCACTTGCATCTCCTGAGCTTCATTCCTAGAGTTGTCAACAGAATACGCAGATTCCGCTGCCCCCAGGTGCTCTATTGGGAAAGATAGTTAAACACTGGATAATGTATATTCCCTGGGTCTTGATAAGGTGTTGATGATTCAAACACTCTCTCCTCAGGATCTTCTTCCTCATCCTGATTTCCAACAAATAAAGTATTTCTACTACTGTTATTAGTATTAATTCTCGCACCCATCGAGCTGGATTGTCCAACATCTCTGTCAGACCCATTCACTGACATTTGATTCCCTTGGGATCCCTCAGATGAGCCTATTATCCATCCATCAGAGTTCTCAATAAGAAGTTCTGAATTAGATCCTTCTTCAGAAGCCTGTGATACAGAATACCTCATATCTAAATTAGGATCATAGGTAGGTTTTGGTCTGAGTGAATAATGATATGGTGTAAATGAGTTGGGATCTATAAGTATATCCTTAAAGATTGGTTTTGTACTACTCCTTGATTCATTCTCCAACTGAGATGCTAACTGTTTTCTTCTTTCTGGATCAGTTAGATCCTCTAACATGTCATTTTTATCCTCTACTATGACTTAATGTGTCTTATAAAAAGACGCAACAAGTGTCCGATATCGATCCATAAACTTGGAATGTAACTTAGGATGCTTCTTTACCAAAGTAAGATGATCCAGTACTAGGTCCGAGTCTATAGAATCATGAGGAATCACAGAAAATGTGCTCCCTTCTAACTCCTGGGCTTCATGCTCCCGGATATCGGTATCTCCTCCACAGACTCCTACCTTCACCTATAGCTAGATCATGATATAAACCAAGCTCCTCTAGAAGTTGGATACTCACACGATACTTGGACAACATACGACCATCATAATAGGTTATGGTATTCAGTGGGATTTTAGTTGGACAACTAAAAATCCTTAAGAGTTGACGAAGCTGATCAGTGAATGATGCTTGATAATCATCGAGAGTCTCCTCTTTCCTTACCAAAGTTTGTTTTGTAAACTTTGGTGCAATAACATTGTATAACAAAAATATTTTTTATCAGTAATTAATAATATATTGCATCATAACAAAAAATTATCACACTAAAATCTATAACAGAATATTCTCATTTGAATACCCATTATATCATTTTATAGAATTCTTTATCGTTGCTATATACTACTATAGGTAATACCCTTTACTAGGCTTCCAACCTAAGGTCAAAGAAATTTGCTCTAATACCAATTGTGGTGACCCAGCATACCAATGCATGTGTAGTACACTATAATCGTTGATATGACATTCATAGAACATCGTTTCGTAATTATCACATCCCTCAGAGTGGTACAACAGAAACATTGCGGGCCCATATTACAAACATACACACATTATTATTATTACAGTACTAGAAGTTCAAGACTTCAGAGGAATCAACTTACAAACCAAATATAAAGTGTTTTAGCGGAAGTTTTAAAGTAACAACTTCATCTCCGAATTGAGCTCAACAACTTATTATTATATAAAGTTCATGTTGCGCAACTCAATTGGTTTCTAATACTAAGGTAGTTATTCTGACTCATTGTGCTCTACTCCATAGACGACGTCGTAGTCCATCCCTTCTACAGCACTATACAGATCAGGATCTTCATAGAAGTCCTCCTCTTGGCTTTCAGATGCATACATTGGGGTATCTTCTGGATCCTCAGTGTCTAAGTAGGGGATCAAAGAAAAAGGTGAGTAACATCGTTACCCAACAAGTTCATTATATGCAAGGTGGGAAGTTTGATGCTCTATCTACCACCTCGGACTATAAGTCCTTGGCACTATGCAGTGTTCCTAAATCTTTCTTCAAAGATTGATTTTATTGTTAAAAACTATGCCCATCATCCTTCACAGGTTTACTAGAACTTTCATGGAGTTCCTTTCCAGCCGCGTTCGTAGCTCCTTCCTAGAATAGGGAGTAACAAGTTACAATTCTTACACTCTACAGAGGTTTGTTACTTCACCCATGAGAGATCAACTCCTTGTTGCACAACCGGGCGTACTTTCCTGTCCACAATTCTGAAAAAAATACCAAGATCATGATGTGTTTCACATTTTTTACCTTTTACAGTTCACCTGACATGGTGAAACTTGCCCCTTTTACTTGCTATTAAAATTTGGCTTGTGGCTTATTTATTATGGAAGAACAAATTCTTTCATATTGCTGAAACTTGCCCCTTTTAACAATACTCAACGAGGCAACGTGAGCAATGCACTTCACTGCTCTCCACTGAGAGTAACCGTAACAACTAATCTTTTATTTTTCTTTTTGTTTGTTTTTGAATTTTGTTGCAGGTACAAGATCTGGATATGCAAGATATCAGTATAGGATGAGATAGACACATTGTAATCTTTATTGATTCATTTGTAAAGATTTTGTAATATCTTATTTTATTCTTTATGTAATTATGTTGTAACAGTTTATTATTTAAATATCAATTGTTGACATTTCTTTACTATTATGAACCATTTCATTAATGGAATGAATTCCACTTTGTAAACTGTTTATGGAATAAAGATAAAGAATAAGAATTCATTTCTTATTACTTTACTTTGAATTCTATTATTTATGATTCTCTCATTATTAAAAAAATGATATTATTAAATTAGTTCATAATTTATTAAAAAATATAACCATTATTAATCTTTAAATATAAATTCAAACTTCAAATTTGAATTCAAATTCTTCCCTTCAAAACACACTTATCCAAAAAGATCATGTCAGAATTTATAACGATCACTCCCAATAGCTATCCCTACATCAAGAGTGAAAGAAACTCTTATCACTTCAGGTTTGTAGTTTGGCGAAAAATTTACCCGCATTTTGGAGATGAATACATGCATATGCACAAATTCCTAATTCTACCCTTCGGTGGTTCCTAAGTGCTGGGATGTTACACCATGTCTATACATGCTAGGCTCGTCAAGATCAAACCTTAGCTTCTGCATGAGCAAATCTGGCTTGCTCCCGTTGTATACACTCGCAGAATCTAACACACCCGATCATCATGTGGTGCTTCGAAACAACAAGCTTTGGCAACGGTGCCTACTAAGGACGAACACTTTATAACTTGATATTTTGTGAGAGGGATCATCTCATAATGCTACCATCAAGAACTAAGCAATACAAGATCGATAAAAGGATTAACATCACATGCAATTCAAAATATGTGATATGATATGGCCTTTCTTCTTGTGCCTTCAATCTCCATCTTAAACCACGAGCATGATCTCCATCATCACCAGCGTGGCGTCAAGGTCAATGGCACCGCTCCATGATTGTTGTCCACCAGCATCAACTATTACAACTACTTTGAATAATAGACACGCATGTCTTAACGAAATTAAAATACAATGATAAGTCTCCTGCCGGTTGCCGACATACAATAAGGAACATTGCATACATCATATATATTCACAATCATGGCCATATCACATCATAGCACACCCCTAGAAAACAAAGTTAGACGCCTCTAATTTTCTTTGCATGTTTTACATGGTTTGGGGCTTTCAATAAGTGTTGTTCTAACTTACGAAGAAGAACCATAATGTTGATGCTTGAACTATCAAGTGCCTGTTGTAAATTGAGTCTATACTATGATGGGAGAGACAGACACCTACAAAGCCACTTATGAAATACAATTTGCATGTTGAGAATGGAGCAAGTCTCATGAACGATGTCATGTAAGGTTAGCCCTGGCCGCTTCATCCCATCATACCACAAGATGCAAAGTACACAAAAAGCAATTGCTAATAAAAGCACCACCGCGCACAATGACCATTGTGTTCTACTTGTGCAATAGATCTACATATAGACACAGCTCTGATACCACTGTAGGGGTTCGTAGCATGGAAAACAAAAAATTTCTACCGCATGAACACAAACAAGCCAAGATCTGTCTACTAGATTGTAGCAATGAGTCGATTAGAGTACTCACCCTCTAAGATTCCAAAGTGGTTAACAAGAGTATATTCTCGTGGGTGATGTAGTCGTACACTTGCCGATCTAAAGATCGCATAGACGATCGTTCCGATGCTGCGTTCTGGCAGCGCGTCCACAGTCGGTCACACGTTAGGTACTCGGTGAAGACCTTCCTCTCCCTTGTTCCAGCAGATAGCGGAGGTTGTAGTTCTCTCCTCGCGATTCCGGCAGCATAATGGCATGGTGTCGGAAGTAGAGGGAAGATCCCGCAGGGCTTCGCCTAAGATGGAGCGGGTTATGGTGGAGTATTAGGGTTTCCACGGCAATCTAGGGTTTATAAGCCAGAGAGGAGGAGGTATTCGGTGGCGGCTAGGGAGGCGGCAACTTGGTGCGGTGGCGGCAGCGGTGTGGGGGAGGGGATAATTGTGGTGTGTTTGGGGGGCACCCCCTCCTCTCTATTTATGAGAGGGAGGGAAGCTTGGGAGAGGGGAGTTTGAATCCTTCCTGAACTCCTTCTCCTACTTGGCTTGTGGTGGAGGGAGAGAAGGATTCTTTCCTTCCTCCACCAGGATACATTGTCCCAGTTTGACTTTTGAATCTGGCCTTTTGACTTTCAATTTGGATTTTAATTTCTTTCTTTCAAATGCCCAACCAAGTGACCTAGGACGTGACGCAATCATTCCACTTATTCATAACACATTCATGCACCCTTCCCATTCCGGTCTGGTGAACCTTCTAGACCCTTCTAGATTATTCCGGTGAAAACACCGGAATCATTCCCGAACTCCAGAATTGGACTTTCCTTATATGAATCTTATTCTCCAGACCATTATGGATCTTCTCGTGATATCCTGGATCCCATCCGAGACTCCAAACAAGATTCGGTCTCCCTACTTACAATCCATATCTACTAAACAACATCTAATCCTTAAGTGTGTCTCCCTACGGTTCGTGAATTATGCAGACATGACCGAGACTCTTCTCCGATCAATAACCAATAGAGGAATCTGGAAATTCATATGGTTCCCACATATTTCTATGATTACTTTGTGATCGAATGGACCACTTACATACGATACCAATTTCCCTCTGTCTCGTGATAGCTTACTTATCCGAGGTCTGATCATCGGTATCTCCGCATACCTAGTTCAACCTCGTTACCGATAAGTACCCTTTTCTCGTTCCCATGATATGTGATCCCTTGTGATCCAGTCACATGCTTGCAAGCTAATTGGATGACATTCCACCGAGAGGGCCCAAAGTATATCTATCTGTCATATGGATGGACAAATCACACTCTTGATCCATGTGCCTCAACACATACTTTCTGAACACTAAATGCCACCTTTATAACCACCCAGTTATGGTGTGGTGTTTGATGTGATCAAAGCATCCATCTAGTGATGGTGATTAGCATGATCTCATGGTCGAAGGAATTAGGTTACTACGTATCAGAAAGCTTATGGAAAACGAACTAATGAAATGACTTGATCTTTATGCTACGCTTATCTATAGGAGTATGTCCATCACACCATTCTCCTAATGATATGATCTTGTTGTTAATAACATCTCAATGTTCATGATCAGGAAACCATGATCATCTATCAACCAATGAGCTAGTATTATAAAGAGCCTTTACTAGGGACTCTAATTTAGTTTACAAGTCACACAAGTATTAATGTTTCCGATTAATACCATTATAGCATGAATGCAAATATTTATCATAAACACAAAGATATAATAATAACTACTTTTATTACTGCCTCTAGGGCATATCTCCAACACTTATATCCGAGGAACAGGCTTTAAATTCAGATCTCGATACTTTAGGGGGATACTACTTTGTGGCCCGAAAGTTCGCAGGCGAAGGCAAGGCGGGGCCCGAGTTGCGTGTAATCACCGAGATTCGAAAAGTTTGAAGGGGTAATTACTGAGAGGGGCATTTCGAGTGAATGGTGGCCAAACCAAATATTTTCAAATCTTAGAAGTTATGTCAGGATATTCCATTACATTAGTACCTGTCGTGCCCCTGCTGTGCCCCTTCTAAGTCACCGTCCACGTGCCGCACGAGCAAATCCATTTATGTACTTTCCTAACTCACGACACTGAATCCGGCGGCAACGGTGGTCCTTCTTCTCTCTCCCCTACACTGAATCTGGTTCGGCGGCGGCAAGGGTCCTTTTCTCCCTCCCCCTCCCACCCACCCCCACACACACAAAACTGAATCCGGAGGCGGCATGTCAAGCGAGGACAAGGTGGTAGCTACGTCAACGACTGATTCGGCTTTGTCGGAGCTAGCATCTCTGGCACAATGCCAAACAGGCGAAGCAGCGGCGGGGTCTACAACCCAGGTTAGCAAGGAGGTCAGCCAAAAGTCTGCTAATAGGATACCTACGAGCAGCTGGTTGAAGAGAAAAGCTAGGCCGGCGGCGGAGTGTTCGGCTGTAGTCTCCCTCCCTCGACTGATATCCGGCATGATCAAGATTGGGGCTGAGATCAATGTCTTCTTAAGCTCTTGAAAACTTTCTTCACATTTGTTCGTCCATTCAAACTTCTTATCTTTCTTCAACAATTGAGTCATGGGTCTTGTGATGCTCAAGAATCCTTCTACGAACTCGCGGTAATATCCCGCTAATCCGAGAAATGCACGAACTTGGGTTTGAGTGGTTGCGGCTTGCCATTCATCAACATCCTTAACCTTGGCAGGGTCAACAGCAATTCCTCCGGCCGACACGATATGCATGAGGAATCCTACTTCATGTAACCAGAATTCACATTTGCTAAACTTGGCATACAACTGATGCTCCCTAAGGGTTCCAAGGATGGTCCTCAGGTGTAGCCCATGTTCTTCTTCTGATTTGGAATAAATCAAAATGTCATCGATGAAAACAACGACAAACTTATCCAGGAAGTCCATAAAAAGACATGACCGTGTACTCATACAGTCCATATCTGGTGGTAAAGGAAGTCTTTCGAATATCATCTGCGTGAATCTTGTGTTGACGGTAACCAGTTCTAAGATCAATCTTAGAAAACACTTTGGCACCAGTCAACTTATCAAACAGATCTTCTATCTTTGGCAGTGGGTACTTGTTCTTGATGGTGACATCATTCAACTTCCTATAATCCGTACACAAACGGTTACCTCCATCTTTATTATCCACAAACAAAACAGGTGATCTCCATGGCGAAGCACTTGGTTGAATCAGGCCTATCTCCATCATAGCATCCAGTTGCTTCTTCAGCTCCACTAATTCAGATGGGTTCATACTATAAGGTCTCTAAGCCATGGGTCCGGTTCCAGGGATTAGTTCAATGATAAACTCGATATCCCGATCTAGGGGCATACCAGGCAATACATCTGGGAATACGTCAGGGTACTCATAGAATACTCTGACTTGGTCAATGGTTGGTTGGGCTAGACTCTTGTTGAACTTGAATTGACAGGGAAAGGTTTCAAATACATGCTCTACTGATACTCCAGAGGTACTAGTGATGGTTATGGCTTTCTTGGCAGACTCGATTAATCCTTTATGTTTCGACATCCAATCCATTCCTAGTACTACTTCCAAACCTTTGGTTCCGAGTACTATTAGATTAGCACATTTTTCTAGCTTTGGTGGTTGAACCAGGTATTTGAACTATCATAACATGCTTCAATTTTGTTGGTTAAATCTTACTAGTGCATGCAAATTCTTCTGTAACAAACGAGTGCGATGTCCAGAATCAAACAACGCTCTTGCAAGTACTGAGTTAACAGAAAACATGCCCAGCACGACATCTGGCGCTTCTTGGGCTTCTTCAACATTCATGTGAAACAGACGGCCATTAGGGTTGAGCGAGTTCCCTAGGGCAAATCTCCGTCTAGGCTGAACATGGCGCTGCTGCTGAGCTAGGGCATTCACATTGGGGGCTGCTGCAAGATTCTTGGGGCACTCATTGGAGTAGTGACCCTTGGTTCCGCATTCATAACAAGTCACCTGAGACTTGTCTTTTCCTGCAACAGGCACGGCATTGCTTCCGGTCCTTGTGGCAGTATTTGTGTTGTTGGCGAAATTGTTGTTTTTGAACTTGGGCGGTGCACGGTTGAAATTTTTGGAGTTGCCAGGGTTGTTGTTCTGGTTTCCTCTGGGCCTTGGGTTTCCTCCTTCACGGTTGGGATAGGTCGGACGGTTCATCGGGGGTCTATTGTTTCTCGAGGCATATCCTGCAGACGGGTTGGGGCGATACTTTGGGTATGGTGGGTTCCTGGTTGATGCATCATTCGACGCTTGCGGTTCTCATTGGCTTGGTTGATCTTGCCTTCCATCTTAATGGCAGCATCCACTAAGGCTTCAATGTCAGCAAATGGAATATACACTAACATTATCTGCATCTCATCATGCAGACCATTCAAGAATCTCTCCTTCTTGGCTTCAGTGTCAATCTCATCTGGGGCATACCTAGATAATGACAGAAATTTGTCATGGTACTCAACTACTGTCATCCTCCCTTGCATCAATTCTCCGAATTCATCTCTCATCCTCTTGATTAAACCCGGTGGCACATGGGTTCTGCTGAACTTGAGTTTGAATTCTTTACAAGTCATCATTTGTCCTCCATTTATGGCACGAATGCTGTTCCACCAAGCTCTTGCATCTCCTGCCAGATAGTTGGTGGCAAACAGTACTTTCTCATTGGCCTCCACTCATGCGACTTCTAAGTTGTTTTCCATGGTCTGCAGCCAGTCATCCGAATCTAAGGGCTCTTCATACTTACTAAAGATGGGTGGATTGGTGTTCTAGAAGTTCTTGAGCTTGGATCCATGGTTGTTCTGGTTTCCATGGCCTTGGTTTTTGTTGGCCATCTGAGCTATGTGTTGGAGGTTGGCTAAGTTGGCTCGACGTTCGGCTCTTTCAGCTTCGCGGTCCGAAACCAACATTTGCAAGATTTATAGCATTGGGTCCGGGGATGAACTGCTTCCTACGCGAGGCATCTGAAGATTGAGATAGATCATGAGACAAGAGGCAAATTTCTGTAACATCCTAGGATTAACACCTAGAAATAGAGAGGACACAGGTTTGTGCATTGCATTCATGCATAAGAAAATCCGGGGAATTTTCGCGCAAAACTAAAAAGAGCTATAGAGGGATCGGGATCTCTCTTGTACTGAAGGACACTTCGGGGCAAGTGCGATAGATTTCGACATGACCTTTCCAGAATTATTTGTTTCAAGGAAATTTTGTTCAAACATGTATTTGAATTTCAAATATGAAATTCAAAAGAATTTATAAAAGTTCACAAATAGGATTTAGAAATATTTAATAACTTAAAATGAAATGATTATAGAAAATGATATAAAAAGGATTCTATGGATTATATTCCTATAGTATTATATTGAAGTTTTACAATGAATAAAATACAACAGTACAATGTTCTTACAAATTTTCAAATTGAATATAAATTACAATATCTCAACATTATTCAATCAAAAAAGAAATTACATATATTTATATAAAAGAGAAATCCTAAACTATTGTTCCTAAACTACTTCTTTATCTTCTATCCTTTACCCCAGATGGTTCCTGCAAAAAAACAAACAACTAAAAAATAAAACACAGGGGTTAGTTTTGGGATTAGATTACTCTCAGAATTAGCATACTAATGATATGCTTAAGTTCATCATTGAGTGATTTGAAATCGAACAAGTTTAGTATCTGTTCTTGTTCTATCTAATGACCGCAACACAACATCATAGGTCAAAAAGGGGCAAGTTTCACCTTGATAAAATAGTAAAAGAATCAAGCTTCCACTTGGCAGCATCCAAAAATATAGCTCAGCTTCAGAGAATACCAAATTAGCTAAACACATTCAGGGCAAAAGATCTCCCAGATGAAACCTGGACAAGGAGAAGGTTCCTGGACTATACCAGGCAAACTCACAGGCAGCACTATCACCACATGCAGCTATGAGCTGTTAACACCACAGCTAACCAGTAAACCAGATAAGAAGGAAACAGCCATAGCCAACAAGTACCTGCCAACACTCCACAACACATTCACACAACATTACCACCAGAGTGTCAAACCACACCACCATAGCTCTGGTTGCTCCCAAGAGCCATCCTAGAGCTAGGACAAGGGGAAATCAAGGCCAGATGTACCAAGGCACGATTAATATCTAGCAGAATGGACATGAATCAATCATGATCCATCACAAGGGCAAGACAACAACAATAGTAGATCAAGAGCAGCTGCAGCTTATCCACAATCTCACCAAGTCAAGCTAATCTACTCTGCATATCAGGTTACCAACCTATAATAGTAACATCACATGCTCATTTCATCTTTTAGAGCATAAGTGTTAGTGGGAAAAAATGGAGAACTCTCAGACTAGCATAGAAGTGCTATGCTAGTCTCATCATTGAGTTAGAAAGGATAAAACTGTAGCATCTGTTTCAATCATCATTAGGGCCTCAGCCTTTGCATCATTGGCAGGCGCAAGGGCATCAGGTCATATACACTAGGATCATACCACTGTGCACACTCCCAGGTGAGGCACCACAGTAGTAGGATCACAACCAAAGAAAATATCATTCATACTTAATCATCCCAAGCCTAGTTCTTAGTCTTTGCATCCTTGACCTAGTCTAAAGCAAGGAGAAGGTATAGCCAAGCAGAAGATCTATCACACTTACCAGCTGGCAAATACTGGCACAATCCAAATGTGGGAAGCACCTTAGTAGCAACCTAGCTACAAGTGCCACTAGAGCTTGGGTTTATCAACTTAAGCTACAGTTTAGCATTCACCAACAATCTCCAGATTAAGGGTATCATTCAAATCATTTTCGTAAAAATAAACATTAGAAATTAGATAAATATGTATTCAATGCTCAACATAATGGAAGCTAGAAGATTATCAACTTAATCATATTTTCCACACAGCTAATCACAACAGTGATAACTAGGCACAATTGTGCATACTTGGTTCATGTGCTAGTTAGAAGAGAGCATTTAGGGCCAATCAGGATCCTCCTCGGCACAAAATCATCTTTTACTTAACCAACAATTAGTAACCATGTCAACACTGTCTTGCTGACAGTAGGTTAGGAAGTAATTAAAGCAGTCACCAAGCAAATGATTCCAGGGTAGCAACTATACTCAATCATTTATTCCTCCAAAAGATTTAGGAATCAATCCATCATATTTCCTTTATACCATACTAGCAGCATAAACTTAAATTCATACTGAATGAAGAATCAGAGTTAAATCACTTAACAAATATACATTTATTTGAATCTATGGCCAACTCATTTGAATTCATACTTTCATATGAATCTATAAAATGTATGCACTGTTCAAAATCCAACATCACCATGGTATCAACATTACAGTAGAGCCAAGGATACCAGGAGAAACTGGATCCTTATTTATCCAGATAAAGGAAACCCCACTAGCAAAAGATCAGCAGCACACAACCATAGCAATACCAGATTTTGTACATGAACTCTGGAAATTTCTATGCCAGGTTAAACAACCTAGAAAAGCACCTCCTATATTTCAAAGCACATTCTCATGTGTACATGCTAATTATCAAGGACAATTCTTTTGAATCAAAACTCTAAACAAAGCTAGCATACCAATTTCACAACACATGAGGACCATAGAACAATTAGTGTTATTGCCAACACTAGTAGTAGATCATCATAGCATAACCATGGATCAAAGTTATCAGCACGAAGGCTGGTCATAGAGAAGAGAGGGGGGTAGAAGGAGCACCCACTTGGGGCGAGTCCTAGCTCGCCGAAGAGGAAGCAGAGTCCACCAGTGCAGCAGCACGGTGGCACGGTGGGCACCTAAGAACCTGCATCACGCCAAGACGTCCCAGCAACATCTGCGGCACGGCAAGTGTCGTAGCCCAACCGCAACATCCAACACATCACCGGTGAACAGCGGCGCCGCAGGCACCACAAACCCTAGCACCAGAGAGGGCCAGATATGACCTGCTAGAGGCAAGACTCTCAAATCGAGTTGGAGGGCAAGGTTCGTCTGGGGAAGGCGGAGCTCCGGCAGCCAACGGAGGCGGCCGCAGCGGCCTGCCTCGCCGGAATCAAGCCGGCGGTGGCAGCGCCCAGGAGCACGAGGAGAAAGGAGGGAGGAGGAGATAAGCTTCGGAGGGATGAGGTGAGTATGGGCTGGGTTGGTTTGACCGATCCACTACCCCCTCCCTGCTGGGCTAATTTAGCCCAATGTTGGGTACTGGGCCCATTTCATAATAAAATAAGAAATGAAATAAAAGTAAAATAAATAAATTACCAAAATAACCTTTAAACATTTTTAGCTATAGAAAATTATAGAAAAATCATAAAAATATATTTAATATATTAAACTTATCAAAAAAAATATCCACCTAAGAAAAATATAATTTTAGTTATTTAAGCTAATAAAATGCAAATAAAGATTAAACACCATTAAATCTTAAGTGAAATTTCATTAAATAAGGAAAAATCCTAAAAATAAATAAAAAAATCATTTTTGTGTATAAAAATAACTTTACTATTTTATAAAAATACTAACTTAGATTTTTACAAATAAAATATAAATCAAATATTTAAAGACACTTAATTCTTTGTAGAATTTTATAAAAATAACGATAAGACTTAAAAATAAATAAAATTCATTTTTAAGATCTTTAATAAGTATATTTCACCAGAAAAATACTATGTGTATTATTCAAAAACATTTTAAGATAAATAAAATTCATTACTGATTGTACTCAAATAAAATAACCACTTTGTTAAATCTTAAAATTATTTCTTAAGTAAGAGATAATCACATTTTCTTATAAAACACTAAATCCTTTAAAGTTTAGTTACTAAGTCTAAATCCATAATTAAAATAAAACTTAAATATAACTATTAGCCTTTAAATGTTTTTAAATCTTAAATTTAAATTAAACTCCTTTTAAATAAATATTATATATCACTCATGTATAAGGGGGTTAAATAATATCCATCCCTCAACCACTCTTAAAAATGACTCTAAACTCAAATAAATTTGTAAGATCATCTAATCATGCTCCCATTAATAAATTGAATATTATTAAATTTATCTTTCACTTAAATTAAAATGGATCATCCTTAATCATATTTGCCAAAACCCTAAAGCTAGATGCTATTCTAGAACACATCATATCTTACAATTCACTTCTATTTTTATAGTTAACTTTGGTTTAAACAATCATAAACATCTCATTTGAAGTTTACTCATGTTTTAAAGTTAACTTTAGTCACTTGTATAATCAATTAAAATATGATAACTTAACACCATTCCTAACCATCACAAACCCTAATGTAAAACATAATAACCCTTAAGGCTAATTAACCTTAACTAATACTAGTTTCTTCAAATGTTATTCTTTTTGCCACTTCACACAAACAAGTCTATATTAGTTCCTTTAGCTCTTAAGAACTCAACTCAAGGACTTTTTATCCCAATCACCAGATAACAATTAATCATAATCACATTATTCTATTAGTATTTGTATATTTTGGTTTGTTAACACTTAAGTTCCTTATCAATGTCATTGCTTATAAAATAAAAATAAAGATAAACCCAATCTTAAAGAAGATACCTAAGAACAACTTATTAAAAAAATACTAAGGGTTTCACTTTGGGAATTATAAAATTGCATAGCATTATTTATGCATAATGGCATCTTGCTTCTTTAAACATTAGTCCTTACCGGACCAATGATGATGATTTCAGATATTGGATCTTCTATTATCTCGAAGACCGTGAGCGCATAATATTGCAATCACAAAAGGCAAGTTCACACTTGCTCATGTCCTTTGATTATTTTTTGTAAAGTATTTTTCAAATTCAGTGTTGTCATCACCTGCATTTGAAAAAGATCAGAAAACACTATTTTCAAAATAATATGATTATAGGTTATTTACCATGAGATAATAATCTACAATTAAAGTTCCGGTGGTAAAGGAACATATTATCTAGGACTTAACAACCAATGTCGCCAGTGATTCTTGCACCGTATATTACGCGTTAACCATGATATTTGGAATGGGACGGAGAAGTCAGCTCGGTCGGCTCCCTTTAGCATGCATTGGACACTGTTCTGGGCATTTGTAAGTTGCAGATCATGGGTATAGCCGTTTTATACGGGGAAAGTCTATCGTGGATCTGGGCTTACAAAAGACAGATATCTAGTGTTAATGGTTGTTGTGTGTACCCAACTAAGTTATAGCCGTTTTATACGGGGAAAAGTCTACCTTGAGTTTGGACATCCAACAATTGTGGTGTATGCAGGGTCGCGAAGAAGGACAGTGATTGGCTTGGATCTTAGTCTGGGCCTCATACCATGGAAGTGTGAATGAGCCTATAAATCGGATGTGCAACAAAGCTAAGATCTCTCATGGGTAAAGTGACGCACCTCTGCAGAGTGTAAGAACTATAACTTGTTACTCCCTGTTCCGGGAAGGAGCTACGAACGCTGCGGGAAAGGAACTCCATGAAAGTTCTGGTAAACCCGTGAAGTCTGATGGACATAGCTTTTCAAAATAAAAGCAACCTTTGAAGAAATGTTTACAAAAACTTGCATTGCCTACGACCTTTGGTCTGTGGCTGTAGATAGTGCATCAAACACTTCTCTTTAGTGAACTTGCTGAGTACGCTCGTACTCAACGTATCTTCTTAACCCTTGCTAGATCTCGGAGAAACCAATGATGTTTCCAGGAAATAAGTCCCTTGAAGAGTTGAAGATATCTAAGGGAGATCAACGAAGTCGAAGTCCTTACCGGAATATATCAAAGACAAGCTGAAGCATAGAATAGAAATAAAACTCCTAGAATCTAGAACCTACTTCTGTCGAATAATACTATAGTAGTACTTTCAAGCCTTATCCATATATTAATAGTAGTACTCCTAAAGTAACTTCGAATGGATCTTTCTGGTTCTTTCTGTATAATATCCCTCACTATCCGAGGAAGCTCTCTGGATCTTTTTTAATATGCTATATGTAATATAAAGTGTTGTCTTGGACCCGCGATGTTTCTGTTGTACCACTCTGAGGGTTATAATGCGGATGGAATGGTGTTACATTGGTGTTATATCAGCGACTATAGTGTACTACACCATGCAGTGGTAGGCTGGGTCACCGCAGTTGGTATCAGAGCATATGCTTTGACCTTAGGTTGAAAACCTAGTAAATGGGTAGAGCCTGTAGGTTGGATAGTGACTTTAGGAAGCCATCTTATCTACACTACATTTCCTTATACATGTGATGGATATTCACTTGAGAATAACCTTGTCACACCTTATTAAAGTTCTTAGATTACTTCTTTTCTTATTAATGATACTTATCTACTATTTAATTTAGGAAGTACCTATCTAGTATTTCATAAGTAGGCAATATATCTTCTACTAAACTATTCCATACTATAACTAAACTAGAGTAGTATATCACCAAGTCAGAGTCCCTCATAAGGGAGTAGTAAATCATGGTGTTATCTTACTAAGAGAAGCCATGAAATGATGTAAAACTTTGTTATTATCTTTATACTAATAGTAAATACCAGAGGAGTATGCTCCAAAGCCTTAAACAACATGTTATTGTATGGGAAGTAACTAATGTTTTGCTTAACTAAGAGCTATTATATGAAAAATAGAATCTTATTAAGAGTAATAAATAGGGTTATGCTTATCTAACCCCATTTAATATGCCAAATTTATAGTGGCATGAATGACAAGATAGTATTCTTGTAGTACAAGTAGATCCATATAGGTTATGAAACTAGTTAAAGTTTGAGAATTATTCATTGTTATAACAAATGTGCTTAGGGAAGTTAAGATTAGAAACAAAGGGTAGAAATGTGAGGATGATGTTTAGTATATAACTCCAAGGATAATTAAGTTATAACCAATTATAGAGTGATTTAACCAACTATCTCTAGAGTCGGATCAAATATTACCAAAAGTTATTCCTTTGCAAATGGGCAAATGGTTTAATTTCAGAGGCTAAGAAAATTATGAGCCATACAAATAGGTATATAACGGTAGAAGTCCATACACTAAATGTATCAAAAAGTGTAGTGTATAACATCAAAGCCTAAGTACAAGAGATGTTTTACTCAAAGTACTGTTTCTACAGGCTTTTGATGTATGTTTGCTAGAGGTAATATTTGGATTTGTTGGATTTTATTGGATTTTATTGTGTGACTAGGTCTGTGCATGAAGTTTGAACTTTATGGACATATGCATGATGTTTCATGGAGTCCTTACTCGATGTACATGTCTATAAGGGAAAATGGGTTCGCATGAGGGAGAGGCGACTTATCACTTTAATGTTGGAAAGATGAAGGCTCGTGAGATGTTGGTGATACAAAAAAAGGTTGAAATAGAGAGGCAGAACCAATTCTATCAGGAGACGTTAAAGGTTAGGAAAGAGAAGCAATTCAAGTAATTACATACAAGGGTTAAACTGGTGGAATTCTTAGAAACCAAACCCTGGAGTTTTTCCATAATTGAAGAACCTATGGAGGCGGAGTATTGGTTAATGGATACATCCCGTAAGCTTAAAAGTGTGGGATGCAAAGATGAAGAAAAGGTGTGCTATGCAACTTATCTATTGACCGGAACCGTAGCCACGTATTGGGAGAAATCCAAGTTTGTGATTCCGGAAGGAGGTGTCAATACCTGGGCTGAGTTCAAAAAGAAGTTTCGAGAAGAATTTGTTCATAAGAACAATGGGAAAAGGAAGGATAATGAAGCCTTAGAGAAAAAGAATCTTCCAGTCCTGAAACATGTACGAGAATTTAACCGTTTATCCAAGTACATTAGTGAGAAAGTAAACAGGGAGGCGAAACGACAAAAGAAGTTCATGAAAGGACTACAAGCTATTATAAAGATGAAGCTCAGGATTGTGCATGCAAAGGAGTTTCAGGAATTGGTGGATAATGCATATATATCAGGAGATGATGAGATTGATGCACCTAAAAGAAAGAAAAAAGAGAGTTCAAAAACATACTACAACAGGTCAGGCCCAAGGACATACGACAAAGAATTATCCGGATCCACGTATGACATACAAAACAGAGAAGATATGTCACAACTGTGGAATTCGGGGCCACGTTTTGAAGGAGTGTCCAAAACCTAAGATAGTATGTTATCAATGTGGAGAACCAGGACACATGAAAAGGAACTGCTTAAAACCGCAGTTAGCTCATGGATGGACAGCAGGAGTAATAGAACCAATAATGGGGTTATCATGTACTCAAAGTATTCCGCCCAATCCAAATGAAGAAAGTAATGTAGGAGCATTTCAGGGGAAATGTAATAAGTGTGGAATCCTAGGACACAAGAAATCATGTTGTCCGGAACATCAGGATATTTATGGAACATCAGTGGGAGGAGACACAACATCCACAAAATCACCATCAAAGGAGGGTGTAGGTGAAGAAGGTACATCTCCAGGAAAACGGAAGTATGAAACCATAAATGAAGTCAATAACAGCAACAATCACAACAAAGCAAGTGGTAAGTCAAAACAGTATTAATGATATAAGTTACCTTATACATGCATTTAAGGAGTTAGAGATTTTGCACCACTATTTCCCAAGTATGTGGGTGTACCATCTGTTCCTCAGAAGATCATTAGAAAATCTCAAGGGGGAGAGTGAATAATGAAACATCAATAGTTGAGATCCAGAGTAAGGTTTGGAGAAAGTCAAAACATTCTTAAAAAGTAAGCCATAAGGACTAAGTATACCATAAATAGATGAATAATAGAGTCAAGCTATATTTACCAAAGCATAAACCAGAGTCTTGCATTAAGGAGACTTTCTAAAAACTTAGACACTTCTTGAATAGATGTCCTAATCTGAAAACACTCAAGAAGATTTGATCAGGGAAGAAGTGCTAGATTTAAAAGAAGTTTATACATCCAATGAGATGAGAAGTTGGCCCATTTCAAATCAGAAGAAGATCCACGAAAAAGCTTAAATGAAAATATAGCAATTATCTTCCTCCCAGATTTAAAAAGAGTCACCAGGATGTGAAGAAGTCAATCTTATCTTCTGAAACGTAAGAGGGTGCAAACTTCGAGGACGAAGTTTATTTTAAGGGGGAGAGTCTGTAACATCCCAGTATTAGCACCTAGAAATAGAGAGGACACAGGTTTGTGCATTGCATTCATGCATAAGAAAATCCGGGGAATTTTCGCGCAAAACTAAAAAGATCTACAGAGGGATCGGGATCTCTCTTGTACTGAAGGAAACTTCAGGGCAAGTGCGATAGATTTCGACATGACCTTTGCAGAATTCTTTGTTTCAAGGAAATTTTGTTCAAACATGTATTTGAATTTCAAATATGAAATTCAAAAGAATTTATAAAAGTTCACAAATAGGATTTAGAAATATTTAATAACTTGAAATGAAATGATTACAAAAAATGATATAAAAAAGATTCTATGGATTATATACCGATAGTATTATATTGAATTTTTACAATGAATAAATAAAAGTAAAGTATTAGGAAACAAATAAGTAGAAAAAAAGAATTACATTATTTAAATAACTAAAAGAATTCTTATTACAACAATATATATATATATGACTTTGTATTTATAAAAGAATTGAAAAATAAGAAGAAAATTAGTAAACTTTATTGAATAAAATACAACAGTACAATGTTCTTACAAATTTTCAAACTGAATATAAATTACAATATCTCAACATTATTCAATCAGAAAAGAAATTACATATATTTATATAAAAGAGATATCCTAAACTATTGTTCCTAAACTTCTTCTTTATCTTGTATCCTTTACCCCGATGGTTCCTGCAAAAAAAACAAACAACTAAAAAATAAAACACAGGGGTTAGTTTTGGGATTAGATTACTCTTAGAATTAGCATACTAATGATATGCTTAAGTTCATCATCGAGTGATTTGAAATGGAACAAGTGTAGTATCTCTTCTTGTACTATCTAATGACCTCAGCACAACATCATAGGTCAAAAAGGGGCAAGTTTCACCTTGATAAAATAGTAAGAGAATCAAGCTTCCACTTGGCAGCATCCAAAAATATAGCTCAACTTCAGATAATACCAAATTAGCTGAACACATTCAGGGCAAAAGATCTCCCAGATGAAACCTGGACAAGGAAAAGGTTCCTGGACTATACCAGGCAAATTCACAGGCAACACTATCACCACATGCAGCTGGGATCTGTCAACACCACAGCTAACCAGGAAACCAGATAAGAAGGAAACAGTCGTAGCCAACAAGTACCTTCCCATACTCCACAACACATTCACACAACATTACCACCAGAGTGTCAAACCACACCACAATAGCTCTAGTTGCTCCCAGGAGCCATCCTAGAGCTAGGACAAGGGGAAATCAAGGCCAGATGTACCAAGGCAAGATTAATATCCAGCAGAATGGACATGAATCAATCAAGATCCATCACAAGGGCAAGCCAACAACAACAGTAGATCAAGAGCAGATGCATCTTATCCACAATCTCACCAAGTTAAGCTAATCTACTCTGCATATCAGGTTACCAACCTATAATAGTAACATCACATGCTCATTTCATCTTTTAGAGCATAAGTGTTAGTGGGGAAAAATGGAGAACTCTCAGACTAGCATAGAAGCGCTATACTAGTATCATCGTTGAGTTAGAAAGGATAAAACTGTAGCATCTGTTTCAATAATCATTAGGGCCTCAGCCTTTGCATCATTGGCAGGGGCAAGGGAATCAGGTCATATACACTAGGATCATACCACTGTGCACACTCCCAGGTGAGGCACCACAGTAGTAGGATCACAACCAAAGAAAATATCATTAGTCCTTAATCATCCTAGGCCTAGGTCTCAGTCTTTGCATCCTTGACCTAGTCTAAAGCAAGGGGAAGGTATAGCCAAGCAGCAGAGCTGTCACACTTACCAGCTGGCTAATACTGGGCACAATCTAAATATGGGAAGAACCTCAGTAGCAACCTAGCCACAAGTGCCACTAGATCCTGGGTTTACCAACTTAAGCTACAGTTTAGCATTCACCAACAATCTCCAGATTAAGGGTCTCATTCAAATCATTTTCCTAAAAATAAACATTAGGAATCAGATAGATATGTATTCACTGCTCAACATAATGGAAGCTAGAATATTATCAACTTAATCATATTTTCCACACAGCTAATGACAACAGTGATAACCAGGCACAATTGTGCATACTTGGTTCAGGTGCTAGTTAGTAGAGATCATTTAGGGCCAATCAGGATCCTCCTCGGCACAAAATCATCTTTTACTTAACCAACAATTAGTAACCATGTGAACACTGTCTTGCTGACAGTAGGTTAGAAAGCAATTAAAGCAGTCACCAAGCAAATGATTCCAGGGTAGCAACTATACTCAATCATTTATTCCTCCAAAATATTTAGGAATCAATCCATCATATTTCCTTTATACCATACTAGCAGCATAAACTTAAATTCATACTGAATGAAGAATCAGAGTTAAATCACTTAACAAATATATATTTATTTGAAACTATGGCCAACTCATTTGAATTCATACATTCATATGAATTCTATAAAATGTATGTACTGTTCAAATTCCAACATCACCATGGTATCAAGATTACAGTAGAGCCAAGGATACCAGGAGAAACTGGACCCTTACTTATCCAGATAAAGGAACTCCCACTAGCAAAAGATCAGCAGCACACAACCATAGCAATACCAGATTTTGTACATGAACTCTGGAAATTTCTATGCCAGGTTAAACAACCTAGAAAAGCATCTCCTATATTTCAAAGCACATTCTCATTTGTACATGCTAATTATCAAGGACAATTCTTTTGAATCAAAACTCTAAACAGAGCTAGCATATCAATTTCACAACACATGAGGACCATAGAACAATTAGTGTTATTGCCAACACTAGTAGTAGATCATCATAGCATAACCATGGATCAAAGTTATCAACACGAAGGCTGGTCATAGAGAAGAGAGGGCGGTAGAAGGATCACCTACTTGGGGCGAGTCCTAGCTCTCCGAAGAGGAAGCAGAGTTCACCAGTGCAGCAGCACGACGGCACGGTGGGCACCTAAGCACCTGCACCGCGCCAAGACATCCCAGCAACATCTGCGGCGCGGCAAGTGTTGTAGCCAAACCGCAGCATCCAACACATCACCGATGAACGGTGGCGCCGCGGGCACCACAAACCCTAGCACCACAAATCGAGTTGGAGGGGAAGGTTCGTCTGGGGAAGGTGGAGCTCCGACAGCCAACGGAGGCGGCCGTAGCGACCTGCCTTGCTGGAATCAAGCCGGCGGTGGCAGCGCCCAAGAGCGCGAGGAGAAAGGAGGGAGGAGGAGATAAGCTTCGGGGGGATGAGGTGAGTACGGGCTGGGTCGGTTTGATCGATCCAGTACCCCCTCCCTGCGGGGCTAATTTATCCCAATGTTGGGTACTAGGCCCATTTCAAAATAAAATAAGAAATGAAATAAAAGAAAAATAAATAAATTACCAAAATAACCTTTAAACATTTTCAGCTCTATAAAATTATATAAAAATCATAAAAATATTTTTAACATATTAAAATTATCACAAAAATAATATCCACCTAAGAAAAATATAATTTTACTTATTTAAGCTAATAAAATGCAAATAAAGATTAAACACCATTAAATCTTAAGTGAAATTTCATTAAATAAGGAAAAATCCTAAAAATAAATAAAAAAATATTTTTTGTGTATAAAAATAACTTTATTATTTTATAAAAACACTAACTTAGAGTTTTTACAAATAAAATATAAATCAAATATTTAAAGACACTTAATTCTTTGTAGAATTTTATAAAAATAAAGATAAGACTTAAAAATAAATAAAATTCATTTTTTAGATCTTTAATAAGTATATTTCACCAGAAAAATACTATGTATATTATTCAAAAACATTTTAAGATAAATAAAATTCATTACTGATTATACTCAAATAAAATAACCACTTTGTTAAATCTTAAAATTATTTCTTAAGTAAGAAATAATCACATTTTCTTATAAAACACTAAATCCTTTAAAGTTTAATTACTAAGTCTAAATCCATAATTAAAATAAAACTTAAATATAACTATTAGCCTTTAAATGTTTTTAAATCTTAAATTCAAATTAAACTTCTTTTAAAGAAATATTATATATGACTCATGTAAAGGTGGTAAATAATATCCACCCCTCAACCACTCTAAAAAATGACTCTAAACTCAAATAAATTTGTAAGGTCATCTAATTATGCTCCCATTAATAAATTGCATATTATTAAATTTATCTTTCACTTAAATTAAAAGGGATCATCCTTAATCATATTTGCCAAAACCCTAAAGCTAGATGCTATTTCTAAACTCATCATATCTTACAATTCACTTCTATTTTTATAGTTAACATTGGTTTAAACAATCATAAACATCTCATTTGAAGTTTATTCATGTTTTAAAGTTAACTTTAGTCACCTGTATCATCAATTAAAATATGATAACTTAACACCATTCCTAACCATCACAAACCCTAATGTAAAACCTAATAACCCTTAAGGCTAATTAACTTTAACTAATACTAGTTTCTTCAAACGTTATTATATTTGCCACTTCACACAAACAAGTCTATATTAGTTCCTTCAGCTCTTAAGAACTCAACTCAAGGACTTTTTATCCCAATCACCAGATAACAATTAATCATAATCACATTATTCTATTAGTATTTGTATATTTTGTTTTGTTAACACTTAAGTTCCTTATCAATGTCATTGCTTATAAAATAAACTTAAAGATAAACCCAATCTTAAAGAAGATACCTAAGAAAAACTTAATAAAAAAATACTAAGGTTTTCACTTTGGGAATTATAAAATTGCATAACATTATTTATGCATAATGGCATCTTGCTTCTTTAAACATTAGTCCTTACCGGACCAATGATGATGATTTCAGATATTGGGTCTTCTATTATCTCGAAGACCGTGAGCGAATAATCTTGTAATCACAAAAGGCAAGTTCACACTTGCTCATGTCCTTTGATTATTTTCTGTAAAGTATTTTTCAAATTCAGTGTTGTCATCACCTGCATTTGAAAAAGATCAGAAAACACTATTTTCATAATAATATGATTATAGGTTATTTACCATGGGGTAATAATCTACTATGAAAGTTCCGGTGGTAAAGGAACATATTATCTAGGACTTAACAACCAATGTCGCCAGTGATTCTTGCGCCGTATATTACGCATTAACCATGATATTTGGAATGGGACGGAGAAGTCAGCTGGATCGGCTCCCTTTCGCATGCATTGGACACTGTTCTGGGCATTTGTAAGTTGCAGATCATGGGTATAGCTGTTTTATACGGGGGAAGTCTACCGTGGATCTGGGCTTACAAAAGACAGATATCTAGTGTTAATGGTTGTTGTGTGTATCCAACTAAGGTATAGCCGTTTTATATGGGGAAAAGTCTACCTTGAGTTTGGAAATCCAACAATTGTGGTGTATGCGGGGTCGCGGAGAAGGACAGTGATTGGCTTGAATCTTAGTCTGGGCCTCATACCATGGAAGTGTGAACAGGCCTATAACTCGGATGTGCAACAAAGCTAAGATCTCTCATAGGTAAAGTGACGCACCTCTGTAGAGTGTAAGAACTGTAACTTGTTACTCCCTGTTCCGGGAAGGAGCTGGGAACGCTGCGGGAAAGGAACTCCATGAAAGTTCTGGTAAACCCGTGAAGGCTGATGGACATAGCTTTTCAAAATAAAATCAACCTTTGAAGAAATGTTTACAAAAACTTGCATTGCCTACGACCTATGGTCTGTGGCTTTAGATAGTGCATCAAACACTTCTCTTTAGTGAACTTGCTGAGTACGCTCGTACTTAACGTATCTTCTTAACCCTTGCTAGATCTCGTAGAAACCAATGACGTTTCCAGGAAATAAGTCCCTTGAAGAGTTGAAGATATCTAAGGGAGATCAACGGAGTCGAAGACCTTACCGGAATCTATCGAAGACAAGCTGAAGCATAGAATAGAAATGAAACTCCTAGAGTCTAGAACCTACTTCTGTAGAATAATACTATAGTAGTACTTTCAAGCCTTATCCATATATTCATAGTAGTACTCCTAAAGTAACTTCGAATGGATCTTTGTGGTTCTTTCTGTATAATATCCCTCACTATTCGAGGAAGCTCTCTGGATATTTTGTAATATGCTATATGTAATATAAAGTGTTGTCTTGGACCCTGGATGTTTCTGTTGTACCATTCTAAGGGATATAATGCGGATGGAACGGTGTTCCATTGGTGTTATATCAGCGACTATAGTGTACTACACCATGAAGTGGTATGCTGGGTCACCGCAATTTCTAAGGTTCAGGGTTTTTTTTTAAGTTTTTAAACTTTGAGTTTTGACTCAGGTTTTGTCAACTAGCAACTTGCTTTTCATTCATTCATATAACACAACACAAACACATACCACAACAAGGAAACAGATGGTTTTAAGAACCATTCTGTGAAACTACGATACAATGGGACCGGATACAACTTCACTAACGCTAGTGCTCAAGTTCTACCACTCCTTGGAATTAGTGGCTTCATCGTCATCATCAATGAAGGCGGAGTCCTTGTCATCAGTGTGGAAGTCCATAGCTTGGTCCTCCAGGAAGTCATCATCGTCACTGAGGTATGAGTAAGGGTCTCCACAGATATCTTCTCCTACATTCTCCCTCTCCTCTAGCTGCATGTACCGCTCGTGGATGGTCTCCTCCAAGTCTGTCACTTTGTGACGAATGCGACCAATAATGCGATCCTTCTTGTCAACATGACGGCGACGTGACTGGTGATCCTACACAAGCATGGCGATGGTCTGGTCCTTCTTGATGGCGATGACATAGTTGTGGTTGGCGTAGGCGCGGGAATTTTCCAACTCTTTCTGCATGTCATACATCATGAAGCTGAGATGGTCCACTTGATGCTTCATCTTCGAGTGATGTGGTACCTCCAATGGCTGTCCCATAGCATCACGCCTTGGGTAATACTCAAAACATGTGCCCTTGATCTGATTGATGCTTTGCCCACATAGACGAGCAAGAGTTTCCTGCATGGCCTTGGCGAGTCCATCTAGCCAGTTATTCTCTCTTAAGGTGAACTAGATTCCCTATGAGGTGGGGACTTCAATCTTCCCACTGAGACTTGCAACAATCAGCCACTGCAATTCTCCTCCTCACTGATCGTTGCTCTGGGCTCCGAAGATCTCGGGGTGCGGGAGCTCCAAAATTTCTGAGAGTTGGTCCAAATCACGTTCCAAGATGAGATCACCTCCATTGCCCAACTGATAGAACTTGATATACTTCACGTCCATCTATAAGAATGTAGGATGAGTAAGTTAATAGAGTGATCAAGTGTGTCAAATTTTATGTAAGTTTGCAAGAATTTTTGAGTAACATGAATTTTCATGAAAGAATCTAAGTGGTAAGAATGAGAATATGTTTTCATAAATACTCACTTCTTTTGTTTTGAAACTAAGTTTTTGATTCAAGTGTCCATTATTACTAGGGTCTCCTATGGTCAGGAAGGCTCTGATACCATCTTGTCAACACCCGGATTTTTAATCCCATATGCCTGTTATGCCATACATCAGAATCCCAGGATTACAATTCTTGCAAGACATAATAGATTGGTACCATAGTTCATCATCCATTACAAACCATAATAAAGGTCTTACAAATAAAGGATCTCATGATCAAGTCTTAATACAATCAACACAGCGGAAAAATATAATAATGGTAGCATGGGCGAAGCTCCATCTTCAGAGTCACAGGAAATGCTGACGATGGGAGATGATACTAGTTGTCATAGACTTCCTGTTGTCCATCATCCTGATAGTCCTCCTCGTAGTCTGGCCATGGGAATAGCCAGGGACAAAGCCATGAGTACACTTTAAGTACTCACAAACTACTACTAACAAGTAAGTGGTTCAAGTAGGAATACTAAGCTCTAGGTTGTTTTGCAAAAAGCTAGGTTTATCTCTAGCTGAGTTCAGAAGAAAAGAAAACTAGTTTAATGTTTTATAACACCTAAGTGGGAACTTAGCTTTCACTGTCACAACCATGTTGCGGTTAAGTCAAAGTCATGATTCATTTCACAAGTCATTTTGAAAACATTTGACGATGGAACAATATGGCCACTCCAACTGTCCATAACCGCGGACGCGGCTATTCGAATAGTTTGACACTCTGCAGAGGTGGTACACTTTCACCACAACATTCGATACATCCGTTAGGAACAATCCTGATTCACCATACTCAGTATGAGGATAATCAATCCTAACCTTTCAATTACACACCCTAGTATAGGCACTTCCCCTATGAGTTTGGCTCCCCACCATGACCATTTATCATCTTGGGAACTGCATAGGTGGAGAATCATCACGAGGTAGCCTCAGCTCAAACCTCGGCCGCAAGGGACCCATACTAAGATATGTAAATTTCAAGTCATGCCCTACCCAATTTTATAAAGGGCTAAGGCTCATGCCTCAAAATTTTCATCACCAAAGCCATCTGGTGTTCATAACACATGTCAAAACATTTCATTAGAATGACTCATCATTCTAAGGTTTTCATACTCATTTTCACCAGGTATTCCCATCTAAGGTGATCAAGTTTTATTCTTAGCACTGGGATTTGGTGTAATCAATGGGGTATAAGCAAATATGCCTAATGCATCTTGCATAGGTTAACTAGTGGTTTTAGGCTTGAAAGTAAGACTTGCATGGCTTTAGCTTAGCTTGCTAAGATAGCTTGTCTTGAGTACTGCAGTAGTTGAAATTCTCCTCTTCTTCTTCCCCGCAGTAGTCGCCTTCCTCTTCGTATCCTTGGTCGGTACTAGCGTCTATAAATAAATACGAAGTACACAATCACCAAACAATACTTAACTACTTCTATTTGGCACACAAAGGTTCACACTAGATGATATATCATCAACACAATCATCACAAGGATTAACGCAATAGTCTTATTCATTTTATTTTAGAAAAGTATTTTCTACTCATTGAAAAGCTACTTAAGATTTAATATTCTCCAATTAAAATATGGGATCATGTTGACACATTTCATCACCACATATTTAAATACTTGGGAATGTGATTTAAAGTGGTGTCACAATTTAATAATGTTTAACCTTATTATTATAATTAATTAAATTGACTAGAAATGGTTATGAGGCATTCTTTTATTACTTGTCCATTATTACTGCAAGTAAACCTAGATATTTTTATATATTCATAAAGGTCTTGTCAAATGTCATTTTTGAGAGCTGGAATCAATTAAAAAGCATTTATGGTTGAATTTTGAAAAATGTTTGAATGCAGAAAAGTCTCTGCATTGTTATTTTTACTATAGGTGATCTATAATTTCAAATAGTTTCAATCCAACAGGCTTGGATTAATAATTTCAATACCTTTCTAACAAAATTGGTTTCATGCTATTTGGTTCTGTAAACCTCTATGAATTGGTTTTTGAATCAACTGACAGAACTAGGTTTGAAACTAAAATGAAAAATCTAAATTTAAACTAACTAGGTCGCACGGGAAAGTTACTAGGCTGGCCCACTGCGCACAGCGCGCGCGGGCGGGTTTAAGTAGTTTCCCCACACATCAGTGACACGGGGGGTGGCGAAGGGGTATGGGGCGATTACGACCGTAGGATTAGATGCAAGATCAACGGCTAATGACCCTCGCCCTCATCAGAACAGGACACGACGGGGACTAACTCTAGCACGGACAGTGGGGTTCTGGAGAGGCTCACCGGGGCTCAGGCGAGGGTCGACGGCGAGGGCGAATGAGGTTGTTGACGACAACGGTTCTCTTGGTAATGGTGGCATCTCCTGGGGTGGCTGCAATTGACAGCACCCTTCTCCTCTAGCAGCGGCAGGCTCAGGCTAAATTCCGGGAACCTGGTGCTCGCCTTGCTCCGGGGAAGAAGTGGGGTGGTTCTGAGAGAGAGGGGAGTGAGGTGGTGTGGAGAAATTCAGCTGGGGAGGCCTCCTTTTATAGGCGAGTGAGAGAGGCCGAGCGGCGTGGGAAGATCTCGTCAGGGTCTGTGTTACAGCGAGCTACTGGCATGGCGCGGGGGCTAGGAAGGTGCGCGATCTCCTGGCGGTGCTCAAAGGCTTGATGGTGCGGCAAGGGGCGGTCTGGTTTGGTCTGGAATGTACGGTGTTCTGAGCGGCACTAGCGAATTTTTTTACTATGCACAAGCGCTCCTGGTCGCGCAACGGCTAACGGGCTTGTCTGGTGGTCTCCTGCGACGGTGGTGATCGTAGGCAGGGGTGACAAAGGCGAGGCGCGGCGTGTGCGAGCGTGTCGGGCGTGGTGCTCTGGCGTGCTCTTGGAATGGCGGGGACGAACTGGGCGTGGCGCTTTCTCTGTGGTCCACGGCTTGGAAAGGCTCGAGGGCTGGACAGGGTGTGGCGGTGGACAGTGGCCTGCCTCCTGGACATGGTGGCTCGGCGCGGCGATGGCTCTGGCTAGCTTACCATGGTCGGCTGGCAAGGGGTGGATTGGGCATGCACGGCATGGTGCAATGGGTAGGGTTCTATCCTGTTTAATGCGATTGTTGTCACTGGGGGAGACAAGGATGATCAACGGGGGACAAGCTTTGGGGTGATCACTGCTCAAAACAGTGAAGTTTGTCCAAGTTTGATTTGTGTCTCTAGGTGTTTGATGAAATGGCCACAAGAGATTTATATTTGAATTTTGGTGGGTGCATTGCTCACACACTGGGTAGTATCTAGTTGTTTGGATTTGTCAAGGTGAACTGGTTTGGTTGGGTTTTAAGAAATGGTGATCTTACCATACGAACTAGATTAAATTTTGAATTGTCCTTGGCACATATTTACAAAATGTTTCTGTGGGTTTGCAAGGTGGGCTTGGGTTCACTTTTACTTGGTCTATCAAGGGGTGAAAATATTTGGTTTTGTTTCTGTTAGAAATCTTGGACTAGAAACACTCAAAGTGGTCTAGTGAACAAAATTGGGAAAAATGACCATTTGCTTATATGGTTTGTTTTTGAATTTCTATTGATTTGATTCTGCTTGGAAATGATTTAGATGATGTTGTTTTCATCTTTAAACCAATCCTTGCCATTCATAACAATCACACAAGTCCATACAAGTATTCATGCATTCACCACATACACACATGCATTCATATTGGTTCTAATTCATAAAAGTATCTGTTAACCCTAAAATTGGGTGATTGGAATTTGATAACCTTGATTAATATTTTTGGGATGTTACACTGATGATCTGATGCAGATTATGCGACAAAAGAAGAAAAATAGGAGGGTGTTCTTCCTGGCTGCCATTTCTGATGTTGTTAGACAGGTTGTAGTCGAACAGAACGAGGCAATTGACATTGATTAGGTCTGATGAGATCTACTACCTAGGGCTTGTCAGATCGACATTTGTAAGAAAGATTGTTGCTGCTTTGAAACTGTGTTTATGTGGTCGTGTTTGTTCAGAGATTGCAATCCAATGTTCCGTGAGTTTTTGACATGATTGTGTTTGCTGAGATGATGTGGTAAATTTGTTTCTACGATTATGATTGTTGAGAGATTGTAATATAATGTGCTGTGAGTTGTTGGGATTTTGGGACATATCATTCATTGAAACCATCACTAAACAAGGTGATATATGAGTACCTTGTAGTTGACATGATTATGATGTAATATAATGCTCTGTGGGATCAATAAAAAAACTTACTAAGTAGGAGACAGTGATCTATTGGACGCACAGGTCTAGGATTTAGGAATAAGGGTTAAGGGGTTAGTACAATAAACAGTTCATTAGACTCCAAACCATAAACCATAATCCTATATTGTTCGGTACATAAGATTATGTATGTTGCTATAAGACAAACAAATTGGGAAGGAGGAAGCACATGATTAATATTACAAATTAAAATGAAGGAAGAGAAAAACTATTAGATATGAGATAGTAATCCAGCCACGGGACATTGTATCAATTAAACCATTGTAGCATGCCAATTTAGTCAATGTTGCAACATTGACACACTTCACTTTCCCCACTGCTTCTCTTTCCACTCACTACCCTCCTATCTCTCTCCCCTCACCGTCGCTAACGCGTCACCGCGGCCGCATTCACCATGACGCCCTGGAACGATGAGGACGACCAATCGAGCAGCGACCGCTTTCTCTCTGATATCGAGTCTTCCCTCCCCGATGTGAGTTCCTCTGTTTTCTCGTCAATGGTTAGGCATTGGTAATTACCTCGACCCAAGACTTGAAATGTGCATGCAATCGTGTTTATTTCTAGCTTTTCGTTCCCTTATAGGTACCACTCACGATCTATGACCCCGATTGGAGGGCCTACATCTCGATTGGGAAGTACCATGTGACCATGGGATAAAACTGAGGAAATATATTGCATTTTAAGGAAGTAACACTAGGAAGAAGGTTTTTGGGCTATACAAATCAGGCTTGCTTTCATTATGTACAATGGAGACATGAAGAAAATTGTGTAGTGTTATGTTGACAATTAGGTCCCATGTTTTTTTTCGGTTGGCCTGGTGTGTAAAGCAGTAGAGTGGGTGGATCTTGAGTGGCCATACACAATTAAGACATGTTTGGCCCAGTTGTGGGATATGTATGAGCTCGAAAGGTCGGGGAGATTTAAATATGCCCGTGATGCAGCCGCAGAAAATTACAAGCTCTTGGTAGTAAATAAGGAGATGGAACAGGAAATCAAACATTTGCGGTCAGAACTAAATGACACAATCAATGAGAGCTTGGTGGTGGGAACTGCACGGAATATTTAGAAGGCGGAAAAGGAGAGGGATCAGCTCATGGAAGATAATAAGAAGCTAGAGTACTACATTGCGGAGCTGTTGAAGGATCTGAACAAGGAGCGCGAGGTGAACAAGGACAAGCTACAGACGATCAAGGAAATTTTAGATGAATAATTTGTGTCGTGGCAATATCTGAAACTAGTTAACTGTAAGACTTGCAGTTGTGATATCTTGACTAATCCAAACTCAATCCTTGAGAAAAATAACCTTTCAAAAGAAAGCATAGTTTGCATAGAGAGAGGTCCACGTTTACAAAATCACTACTACACATGGATAAAACACGATTTGGTCCGTCAGAACACATAGTTTGCAAACTAACTTCAGAGGAACTTATAGTTTGCACTAAGCCTGGCGCGGAGATGGTCGTGTTCCTTTCTGAGAAGTTCTAGTTCAAGGGTTCGTTCGATCAAGTCCGTATTGGTTTTTACCTGCTCCCTCAGTACATGGACATGCGCCTCCCGCTGGTTCAAGAGCTCCGTATGGGAAGCGACAAGCTTATCAGTAAGCTTAAGATTATCCACCTTGAGATCCTTGATGATGTCCTCCTTCGCACGCACCGAGGTGATACTTTTCTCGTGAAGTTCCTTCCAGCCGGCGATGTCCACCTTCAGACTATGGCACTTGTCATAAAGGATGGTGACTTCTTCTCTCAGGCGGTCATGGGACACATTCTGAAAATTCTTCTTCTCTAGTTGGATAGCCATCTTGTCCTTTACCCAGGTCGGAAGTTCTGGCTTGTGCTTTCGCCTCTTCTGCTGCAACAAAAATATGTGGTTAGTTTCCACAATTTAAACAATTAACTAGTGTCAAAGTCATAATTTGAAGGACAGACCAATCAAGGATTGTACAAATTTAATAGAATCAAGTAGTGGCACAGTCCTAATTCCAGAGATAATGTTAGAGCTATATAGGATTTTTTCCCAATTAAACTACATAAACTAGTCGCATACTTCTAATTTATATGACTGAGAAATATACCCTTTTTTCCAATTCAACAGGATAAAGTAGTGGCATAGTCCTAATTTCAATTTTAGAGCAATATATCCTTTTCCCTAATTCAACAGGATAAAGTAGTGGCACAATCCTAATTTCCATTTCAGAGCAGTATAGCCTTTTTCCCAATTCAAAATGATAAAGTAGTGGCACATTCCTAATTTCAATTTCACAGCAATAAAGCCTATGTTTTCCCAATTCAACAGGATAAAGTAGTGGCACGGTCCTAATTTCAATTGCAAATCAATAAAGCCCAATTTTCCCAATTTATCAAGATAAAGTAGTGGCATGGTCCTAATTTCAATTTCAAAGCAACGTGGGACTATATCCAACTAAGGGTGTTGTGGGTTTTTTTCCAATGTAACTAAATAGTAGTGGCATAGTCATAATCTAATTCCAAGCTCAGATACATAATGGAAAGAAAGGATGATGACCATTCATGAGAAAACAAACCCATAATTAAGTTGACAGGCAAGTAAGATAAACAGAGAAATAAGGAGTTGCTCCAACATTGCTTAATTTCACGACATGTATAAATTACAAAAGCAGCAGACCATGAACTGAGATTCCTGTTCCCCCACCCCTGCCCCTCTACTCTGAATCTGAATTGGGCATTGTTGGCTCCCCGATCTCCTTAGTTGGACTCTTGGGCACGGTAAGACCTCGGCCCATGTCCTCTTTCATCCCTCTCAATGCATCCATGCAACGGTCCCTGTCATTTTAGGCTTCGATGGCAGCCTTTGCTTCGATGATGTGTTCTTTGCGTGTCTTGGTGGCTTCGTCCAGCAGGAGGACGCATCTATCCTGGAGATTCTTCTTTTCATGAAAGAGCTTCGTAATTAAGTTGATGGCCAAGTCTTGTTTGGACAAGATGTGTGCGATCAAATTTTGCAGCTCGTCGATCACCCTATGCAGCTCGTCGCGCTCTTCTTCGAGCCTCCTGATGGTAAGTGAAAAATCAAGCGTGATCTCCTTCTACAGAGACAAACTCCTTCGAAGGCAATCATTAGCCTGGGTTAGGGAGCGTGCACCCTGCAATTGGTTGTCTATCTTGGCATTGATCGTGGCCACCGTGTCACCGCAATCAGCCTTCGCTTGTTGCATCGTTCATGTTATTTAAAATAGGAACTCTATAATTATACTGCATGTTCCAGTGAAGCACAATATTCAAGTCACAAAAACCCGAAATGTGTCTACGAAGATTGAGCGTGGTCGTACTTGGAGGCTACTTGTGGGAAGACACGATAATATTTACACATTTAGAATCTCAAAATAAAACCGAATGCATGCCGGGATTTCCTACCTCGGTGAGTCAGGGAAGGGTGCCGAACGGGTCCTACGCCGCCGCCGCCATCATGGTGGTTTCAGGATCCACGACCATCCTGGAATATGTAGCAGAGTAAAAAGAAGAAGGAGGAGGAGGAGAAGAAGAAGACTGTACCGGGAGGAGCCCTGGCCTGCTGCAACATTTAGCTCTACCGCCGCCATCGTGCTGCTTTCAGGGTCCACGGCTTCCCTAGAATATGTAGCATAGTACCGGGAGGAGCCCTGGCCTGCTGCAACATGTAGCGCCGCCGCCGCCATCGTGCTGCTTTCAGGGTGCACGGCCGCCATGGAATATGTAGCATAGTAATAAGAAGAAGAAGTAGACATAGAGGAAGAAGAAGAAGAAGAAGAAGAAGAAGAAAAGAAGAAGAAGAAGAAGACTGTACCAGGAGGAGCCCTAGCCTAATGCAACATGCAGCACCGCCGTCGCCATCGTGCTGCTTTCAGGGTCCACGGACGCACCGTAATATGTAGCATAGTAATAAGAAGAAGAATAAGAAGTAGACATAGAAGAAGAATAAGAAGAAGAACTGCATCGAGGAGCCTTCATACGCAACATGCAGCGTCAGCCGCCAATGATGCTTCTTTTAGGGGTCACGGCATACTGGATAATGTATCATAATAATAAGAAGAAGAAGAGGAAGAAGAAGTATACATAGAAGAATAAGACTGTATCGGGAGGAGCCCTGGCCTGCTGCAACATGTAGCGCCGCCGCCGTCATTGTGCTACTTTCAGGGTCCATGGCCGCCCCGGAATATGTAGAACCGTAATAATAATAAGAAGAAGTAGACATAGAATAAGAAGAAAACAGGGAAGAAGAAGAAGAATAAGAAGAACAAGAACAAGACTGTACCAGGAGTGGCATGAGCCCCAGCATGCTGGAACATTCAGCGCCATTGCTAGGAGAGATTGGGTCTCTGTGCGAGGGGGGACTGAGCAGCTGGTTGAGCAATAAGTCCAATGCGGCAATTTCTCTCCATTCTTTCCGCGTGCACGGTCGATCTTCCTCTACCTCTCCTCCGGGGAGCCATGGCTAATGTAGATGGAGGAAGGTGGGGCAGGAGGAAGAAGAAAGTGATGTGCGGGGGAGAATGGTCAAAGAGTACAGTCTGTGGGACAGTCTTATACAAGACCACAGTTTACTCCGGTGCTATCTCAACCTACATACACCGTTCATTTGTTAATCGATGGCCTATGTCACTTCCTTCTCAAAGAAGCTTGACTGGCAGAACCAGGGAATAAAACCCCAAAGTGCACATGATGGTACGCGATTGGACTGGCTTTAATGAGATGGATGGTTCAGCGGGGGCTTCGGTGCGCGCTGCCTAGTTTCCCGTGTAGAGGGGTGGGACTACGAGGGAGGAAGTAATTAGGGCTACACGTCCAACATGCGTTCTTGCTCAAGGGGTTTTCACTATGCATGCAACTACTGCAGGGACAGAACATGATGGATCGCTCAACTCCACATCAACATGCATGCACTGGACACTTCCCGACGATACCACACTGCGCATTTTGTGGTCTGTTACGTGACAACACTCCCAGTACGTAGATATGTTACGATGTAGCACAATTTTTACGTGACTAGACTATGAGATGCTCCTGGCGCCCCAGGATCGGCACCCAACTCTGTGTACCCAGCATCACGCATTTCCGAACAACTTCCTCGCACGACATTGAACCGTGTCGTGGCAGTGGCAGATCTTTGCCGGTGGCTGACCGTCCTGCGTCACCTTCTTGTCGCGGCATTGTTCGTGCATGCCGGAACCCATCTGAGGCACCCAGCCGCACCTAGATCCATCGTCATCGGCGCTCGAGGACACCGCGATGTCGAAGCTTGTCGTGCCCGTCACACCCGAGAAGCGCGTTGCACTGGCAGCCAAGACGGGGGAGCGCCGGAGGAAAGCATGCGAGACCACCATGAAGAAGGGGAGGAGGAATAGAGGAGCCAGCGACGAGGATGACTCCGACTCGGGCAACGAGGAGGCATTCATGGAGCAGTTGGTGGCAGAAGCGAAGGAGAGTGAAGTCGAACCGTGGAACTACGAGGAGGAGGAGGACTTCGAGGAGGAGAGGGCACATATATATGAGGAGGGAGTTACCAACAAGTCATCGAAGGACACCGCCACTGCCACCGACGACGACGATTAATGTTCTGTTGTTAGTATTGTTATTATTACATATTTAACTGCCATGTCCTGCATTGTAATTGTTGTAACTACCATGTCGTGTGTAATTATACTGGGATGTTGCTACAATAACAATTTCGTGTGGCCGTTGGATCAAAGAGGATCAATGGTTGGCTGGCACGATCCGCGTGACAACTGTCTGACCAATCAGGGCTTGCTGGTTTCTGCATGAGCTATAGTAAGGGCTTTTCTGAGTTTTCATGACTAGCATAGATGGAAAATCTAAGTAAACATGGCTTCCAACCCTAGATACCCCTGCTGCCAAGAACATGGAACCACTCCATAGATTAAGCCCAAACCCGGCAGCTAGCTCCCTCTCAGAATCGCAAGCGACTTCGACAACTAGAAATTTCGTGGTGCTTTGGAGCAATCTCGACTTTCCATTTTCTGAACCCGAAAAACCGGCGTTTTCCCAAAGGAGGTGCAAGATTAGGGCGCGCCCAAGGGCCCGAGACAATTTCCATGCATGCTACACCATGGTGCATGGCCATTCCTGGAAAGTGGGTATTTATCTCGTGGTGCAGGCATGTACTGTATTTTTCCAAGTTACGGCCCAGTAAATGGGGTTTCTAATTGTATGTACCCTATAAGACACTCTCAAATTTCAGGGAAAAATGGTTTGGGGTGCACCTTGGGGTACCTAGGATATATGCATTCCTGGGTCCAAGATTGCACCGACCGTCGTGTTGCCGGGGCAACCGACGGGTTCTGCCGTTTTCTTGGGCAGCACCAAATAAAATCTAAAAAAAAATGTGAAAACGGCTCCTGGAGCCCTTTCATGCGACCCACTGCCCTCATAAAATCATAGGCAACACATACCAGGTCATTTGACACCCAAGGCACCACCAGGATGTCTATCGAGTGTGAGTAAACATGGCTTCCAACCCTAGATCCCCCTTCCCTCACTGCCCAGAACATGGAACCACTTCATGGATTGAGCCGAAACCCGGAACCTAGCTCCCTCTCGGCATGGCAAGCAACTTCTCAAACTAGAGATTTCGTGGTGCTTTGGATAAATCTTGACTTTCCATTTTCTGAACACGAAAAACCGGCATTTTCCTAAAGGAGGTGCAAGATTAGGGTGAGCCCATGATCCCAAGGCAATTTCCACGCATGCTACACCATGGTGCATGGCCATTCCATGGAGGTGGAAATTTATCTCGTGGTGCATGCTGGTACTGTATTTTTTTCGAGTTACGGCCCGGTAAATGTGGTTTCTAACTGTATGTACCCTATAAGACACTCACAATTTTCGGGGAAAAATGGTTTGGGGTTCCCCATGGGGTACCTAGGCTGGATGCATGCATTGGTCCAAGATTGCACCGACCGTCATGTTGCCGCGGCCGCCGGCGGGTTTCACCATTTTCTTGGGAGCACCAAACAAAATCTAGAAAAAAAATAAAAAACGTAAAAATGGCTCCTGGAGCCCTTGCATGTGACCCACTGCCCTCATAAAATCATAGGCAGGGCATACCAGGTCATTTGGCACCCAAGGCACCACCATGATGTCTATCGAGTGTGAGTAAATATGGCTTCCAATCCTAGATACCCCCCTCGCTGCCCAAAACTTGGAACTACTCCATGGATTGAGCCCAAACCCGTCACCGAGCTCCCTCTCGGCATCGCAAGCGACTTCTCCAATTCGTGATTTCGTGGTGCTTTGGAGAAATCTCGACGTTCCATTTTTTGAACCCAAAAAACTGGCGTTTTCCCAAAGGAGGTGCAAGATTAGGGCGCTCCCAAGGGCCCGAGGCTATATCCACGCATGCTACACCATGGTGCATGGCCATTCACGGGAGGTAGGTATTTATCTCGTGGTGCAGGCATGTACAGTATTTTTTTCGAGTTACGGCCCGGTAAATGTGGTTTCTAACTGTATGTACCCTATAAGACACTCTAAGTTTTCGGGGAAAATGGTTTAGGGTGCCCCATGGGGTACCTAGGCTGGATGCATGCCTGGGTCCAAGATTGACCGACTGTCGAGTTGCTGCGGCCGCTGGCCGGTTCCGCCATTTTCTTGAGAAGCACCAAACAAAATCTAAAAAAAATAAAAAAAACGTGAAACGGCTCCTAAAGCCCTTGCATGTGATCCACTACCCTCATAAAATCTAAGGCAGGGCATACCAGGTCATTTTGCACCCAAGGCACCACCAGGATGTCCATCGAGTGTGAGTAAACATGACTTCCAACCTTAGATCCCCCCTCGCTATCCAGAACATGGAACCACTCCATGGTTTAATCCCAAACCCAGCACCTAGCTCCATCTCGGCATTGCAAGCGACTTCTCCAACTAGAGATTTCATGGTGCTTTGGAGAAATCTCGACTTTTCATTTTCTGAACCCGAAAAACCGGCGTTTTGCCAAAGGAGGTGCAAGATTAGGGCGTGCCCATGGGCCCGAGGCAATTTCCACGCATGCTACACCATGGTGCATGGCCATTCCGTGGAGGTGGAATTTATCTCGTGGTGCAGGCATGTACTGTATTTTTTCCTAGCTACGGTCTAGTAATGCGGTTTCTAACTGTATGTACCCTATAGGACACTCTTAATTTTCAGGGAAAAATGGTTTGGCGTTCCCCATGGGGTACCTAGGCTGGATGCATCCATGGGTCCAAGATTTCACCGACCATTTAGTTGCTACAGCCACCGGCAAGTTTCATGTTTTCTTGGGCAGCACAAAACAAAATCTAAAAAAACTATAAAACGTGAAAACGGCTCCTGGAGCCCTTGCATGTGACCCACTACCCTCATAAAATCATAGGAAGGGCATACCAGGTCATTTGGCACCAAAGGCACCACCAGGATGTCTATCGAGTGTGAGTAAACATGGCTTCCAACCTTAGATCCCCCTCGCTTCCCAGAACATGGAACCACGCCATGTATTGAGCCCAAACCCAACACCTAGCTCCCTCTCGGCATTGCAAGCTACTTCTCGTGGTGCAGGCATGTACTATATTTTTTTCGAGTTACGACCCGCTAAATGCGGTTTCTAACTGTATGTATCCTATAAGACACTCCCAATTTTTAGGGAAAATGATTTGGGGTTCCCCATGCGGTACCTAGGTTGGATGCATGCATGGGTCCAAGATTTCACAGACCGCCGCGTTGCCGTGGCCGCTGGCGGGTTCTGCCGTTTTCTTGGGAACGACCAAGCAAAATCTAAAAAATAATAAAAAAATTTAAACGGCTCCTAGAGCCCTTGCATGTGACCCACTGCCCTCATAAAATCATAGGCAGGGCATACCAGGTCATTTGGCACCCAAATCCCCACTAGGATGTCTATCGAGTGTGAGTAAACATGGATTCCAACCATAGATTCCCCCTCGCTGCCCAGAACATGGAACCACTCTACTAATTGATCCCAAACCCGGCACCTAGCTCCTTCTCGGCATCGCAAGCGACTTCTCCAACTAGAGATTTCATGGTGCTTTGGAGAAATCTCGACTTTCCATTATCTGAACCCGAAAAACCTGCGTTTGGCCAAAGGAGGTGCAAGATTAGGGCGCGCCCATGGGCCCGAGGAAATTTCCTCGCATTCTACACCATGGTGCATGGCCATTCCCGGAAGGTGGGTATTTATCTCGTGGTGCATGCATGTACTGTATTTTTTTCGAGTTATGGCTCGGTAAATGCGGTTTCTAACTGTATGTACCATATAAGACACTCTCAATTTTCGGGAAAAATGGTTTGGGGTGCCCCATGCGGTACCTAGGCTGGATGCATGCATGGGTCCAAGATTGCACAGACCGTCGCGTTGCCGCGGCCGCCAGCGGGTTCCGCCGTTTTCTTGGGTAGCACCAAACAAAATCTAAAAAAATATAAAAACGTGAAAATGGCTCCTGATCACTTGCATTTGACCCACTGGCCTAATAAAATCATAGGCAGGGCATACCAGGTCATTTGGGACCCAAGGCACCACTAGGATGTCTATCGAGTGTGAGTAAACATGGCTTCCAACCCTAGACCCCCCTCGTGGCCCAGAACATGTAACCACTCCATGGACTGAGCCCAAACCCGGCAGCTAGCTCCCTCTCGGCATCTCAAGCGACTTCTCCTACAAGAGATTTTGTGGTGCTTTGGAGAAATCTCGACTTTCCATTTTCTAAACCCGAAAAACCGGCTTTTTACCAAAGGAGGTGCAAGATTAGTGCACGCCCATGGGCCCGAGGCAATTTCCACGCATGCTACACCATGGTGCATGGCCATTCCCGGGAGATGGGTATTTATCTCGTGGTGCAGGCATGTACTGTATTTTTTCCGAGTTAAGGCCCAGTAAATGCGGTTTCTAACTGTATATACCCTATAAGACACTCTCAATTTTCAGGGAAAATGGTTTGGGGTTCCCCATGCGGTACCTAGGCTGGCTGCATGCATGGGTCCAAGATTTCACAGACTGTCGAGTTGCCGTGGCTGCCGGCGGGTTCCGCCGTTTTCTTGGGAAGCACCAAGAAAAATTTAAAAAATAATAAAAAAAGTGAAAACGGCTCCTGGAGCCCTTGCATGTCACCCACTACCGTCATAAAATCATAGGCAGGGCATACCAGGTCATTTGGCACCCAAGGCACCACCAGGATGACTATCAAGTGTGAGTAAACATGGCTTCCAACCCTAGATCGCCCCCTCGCTGCCCAGAACATGTAACCACTCCATGGATTGAGCCCAAACCCGACACCTAGCTCCAACTCGGCATCGCAAGCGACTTCTCCAACTAGAGATTTCGTGGTGCTTTGGAGAAATCTCGACTTTCCATTTTCTGAACCCGAAAAACCGGCGTTTTCCGAAAGGAGGTGCAAGATTAGGGCGCGCCCATGGGCCCGAGGAAATTTCCACGCATTCTACACCATGGTGCATGGCCATTCCCAGGAGGTGGGTATTTATCTCGTCGTGCATGCATGTAGTGTCTTTTTTCTGAGTTACGGCTCGGTAAATGCGGTTTCTAACTATATGTACCATATAAGAGACTCTCAATTTTCGGGAAAATGGTTTGGGGGTGCCCCATGCGGTACCTAGGCTGGATGCATGCATGGGTCCAAGATTGCACAGACCGTCGCGTTGCCGCGGCCGCCAGCGGGTTCCGCCGTTTTCTTGGGTAGCACCAAACAAAATATAAAAAAATACAAAAATGTGAAAACGGCTCCTGGATCCCTTGCATGTGACCCACTGCCCTCGTAAAATCATAGGCAGGGCATACCAGGTCATTTGGGACCCAAGGCACCACCAGGATATCTATCGAGTGTGAGTAAACATGGCTTCTAACCCTAGATCACCCCTCGCTGCCAGAACATGGAACCACTCTATGGATTGAGTCCAAACACAGCACCTAGCTCCCTCTCAGCATCGCAAGTGACTTCTCCAACTAGAGATTTCGTGGTGCTTTGGAGAAATCTCGACTTTCCATTTTATGAACCCGGAAAACCGGCATTTTCCCAAAGGAGGTGCAATATTAGGGCGCGCCCATGGGACCGAGGCAATTTCCACGCATGCTACACCATGGTGCATCGCAATTCCCGGGAGGTGGGTATTTATCTCATCCTGCAGGCATGTACTATAATTTTCCGAGTTACGGCCCGATAAATGTGGTTTCTAACTGTATGTACACTATAATACACACCCAATTTCCAGGGAAAAAATGTTGGGGGTGCCCCATGGGGTACCCAGGCTGGATGCAAGCATGGGTCCAAGATTGCACCGACCATCGCGTTGCCGCGTCCGCCGATGGGTTCCTTCGTTTTCTTGGGCAGCACCAAACAAAATGTAAAAAAACAAAAAAAAACGTGAAAAAAGCTCCTGGAGCTCTTGCATCTGGCCCACTGACCTCATAAAATCATAGGCAGGGCATAATAGATCATTTGGCACCCAAGGCACCACTAGGCTATCTATCAAGTGTGAGTAATCATGGCTTCCAACCCTAGAACCCCCTCGTGGCACATCACATGTAACCACTCCATGGACTGAGCCCAACCCCGGAAGCTAGCTCCCTATCGGTATCGCAAGCGACTTCTCCTACTAGAGATATCATGGTGATTTGGAGAAATCTCAACTTTCCATTTTCTAAACCTGAAAACTGGCGTTTTCCCATAGGAGGTGCAAGATTAGTGAGCGCCCATGGGCCCGAGGTAATTTCCACGCATGCTACACCATGGTGCATGGCCATTCCCGGGAGGTGGGTATTTATCTCGTGGTGCAGGCATGTACTGTATTTTTTCTGAGTTATGGCCCAGTAAATGTTGTTTCTAACTGTATATACCCTATAAGACACTCTCAATTTTCAGGGAAAATGGTTTGGGGTTCCCCATGCGGTACCTAGGCTGGATGCATGCATGGGTCCAAGATTTCATAGACCGTCGCGTTGCCGCGGCCGCCGGCGGGTTCTGCCATTTTCTTGGGAAGCACCAAGCAAAATCTAAAAAATAATAAAAAAATTGAAATGGCTCCTGGAGCCCTTGCATGTGACCCACTACCCTCATAAAATCATAGGCAGGGCATACTAGGTCATTTGGCACCCAAGATACCACCAGGATGTCTATCGAGTGTGAGTAAATATGGCTTCCGACCCTAGATCCCCCCTCGCTGCCCAGAACATGGAACCACTCCATGGATTGAGCCCAAACCCGGCACCTAGCTCCATCTCGGCATCGCAAGCGACTTCTCCAACTAGAGATTTCGTGGTGCTTTCGAGAAATCTCGACTTTTCATTTTCTGAACCCGAAAAAATGGTGTTTTTCCAAAGGAGGTGCAAGATTAGGGCGCGCCTATAAGCCCGAGGCAATTTCCACGCATTCTACACCATGGTGCATGGCCATTCTCGGGAGGTGGGTATTTATATCGTGGTACATGCATGTACTGTATTTTTTCCGAGTTACGTCCCGGTAAATGCGGTTTTGTAACTGTATTTACCCTATAAGACACTCTCAATTTTTTGGGAAACTGGTTTGGGGTGACCCATGCGGTACCTAGGTTGGATGCATACACGGGTCCAAGATTGCACAAACCGTCGCGTTGACAAGGCCGCCGATGGGTTCCGCCGTTTTCTTGGGAAGCACCAAACAAAATGTAAAAAAAGAATAAAAAAACGTGAAAACAGCTCCTAGATCCCTTGCATGCGACCCACTGCCCTCAAAAAATGATAGGTAGGGCATACAAGGTTATTTGGCACCCAAGGCACCACCAGGATGTCTATCGAGTGTGAGTAAACATGGCTTCCAACCCTAGATCCCCCCTCGCTGCCCAGAACATGGAACCACTCCATGGATTGAGCCCAAACCCGACACCCATCTCCATCTCGGCATCGCAAGCGACCTCTCCAACTAGAGATTTCGTGGTGCTTTGGAGAAATCTCGACTTTCCATTTTCTGAACCCGAAAAACCTGCGTTTTCCGAAAGGAGGTGCAAGATTAGGGCGCGCCCATGGGCCCGAGAAAATTTCCACGCATTCTACGCCATGGTGCATGGCCATTCCCGGGAGGTGGGTCTTTATCTCGTGGTGCATGCATGTACTGTATTTTTTCCGAGTTACAGCTTGGTAAATGCGGTTTCTAACTGTATGTACCATATAAGACACTCTCAAGTTTCAGGGAAAATGGTTTGGGGGTGCCCCATGCGGTACCTAGGCTGGATGCATGCATGGGTCCAAGATTGCAGATCGTCAGCGTTGCATGACGCGCCATTGTTTTTCTTGGGTAGCACCAAACAAAATCTAAAAAAATATAAAAATGTGAAAACGGCTCCTGGAGCCCTTGCATGTGACCCACTACCCTCATAAAATCATAGGCAGGGCATACTAGGTCATTTGGCACCCAAGGCACCACCAGGATGTCTATCGAGTGTGAGTAAACATGGCTTCCAACCCTAGATCCCCCCTCGCTTTCCAGAACATGGAACCACTCTATGGATTGATTCCAAACACAGCACCTAGCTCCCTCTCGGCATCGCAAGTGACTTCTCCAACTAGAGATTTCGTGGTTCTTTGGAGAAATCTTGACTTTCCATTTTATGAACCCGAAAAACCGGCATTTTCCCAAAGGAGGTGCAATATTAGGGCGCGCCCATGGGCCCGAGGCAATTTCCACGCATGCTACACCATGATGCATGGCCATTTCCGGGAGGTGGGTATTTATCTCATCATGCATGCATGTACTGTAATTTTACGAGTTACGGCCCGGTAAATGTGGTTTCTAACTGTATGTACACTATAATACACACCCAATTTTAAGGGAAAAATTGTTGAGGGTGCCCCATGGGGTACCCAGGCTGGATGCAAGAATGGGTCCAAGATTGCATCGACCGTCGCATTGCCGTGGCCGCCGATGGGTTCCTTCGTTTTCTTGGGCAGCACCAAACAAAATCTAAAAAACAAAAAAAACATGAAAAAAGCTCCTGGAGCTCTTGCATCTGACCCACTGACCTCATAAAATCATAGGCAGGGCATAATAGATTATTTGGCACCCAAGGCACCACTAGGATGTCTATCATGTGTGAGTAAACATGGCTTCCAAACCTAGAACCCCCTCGTGGCATAGAACATGTAACCACTCCATGGACTGAGCCCAAACCCGACAGCTAGCTCCCTCTCGGCATCACAAGCGACTTCTCCTACTAGAGATTTCATGGTGCTTTGGAGAAATCTTGACTTTCCATTTTCTGAACTAGAAAAACCAACGTTTTCCCAAAGGAGGTGCAAGATTAGTGCGTGCCATGGGCCCGAGGAAATTTCCACGCATGCTACACCATGGTGCATAGCCATTCCCGGGAGGTGGGTATTTATCTCATGGTGCAGGCATGTAATGTATTTTTTCCGAGTTACTGCCCAGTAAATACGGTTTCTAACTGTATATACCCTATAAGACACTCTCAATTTTCAGGGAAAATGGTTTGGGGTTCCCCATGCGGTACCTAGGCTGGATGCATGCATGGGTCCAAGATTTCACAGACCGTCGCGTTGCCGCGGCCGCCAGCGGGTTCCTCCGTTTTCTTGGGAAGCACCAAGCAAAATCTAAAAAATAATAAAAAAATTGAAACGGCACCTGGAGCCCTTGCGTGTGACCCACTGCCCTCATAAAATCATAGGCAAGGCATACCAAGTCATTTGGCACCCAAGGCACCACCAGGATGTCTATCGAGTGTGAGTAAATATGGCTTCCAACCCTAGATCCCCCCTCGCCGCCCAAAACATGGAACCACTCCATGGATTGAGCCCAAACCCGGCACCTATCTCCATCTCGGCTTCGCAAGCTACTTCTCCAACTAGAGATTTCATGGTGCTTTAGAGAAATCTTGACTTTCCATTTTCTGAACCCGAAAAAATGGTGTTTTCCCAAAGGAGGTGCAAGGTTAGGGCGCGCCCATAGGCCCGAGGCATATTCCACGCATGCTACACCATGGTGCATGGCCAATCTCTAGAGGTGGGTATTTATCTCGTGGTTCAGGTATGCACTATATTTTTTCCGAGTTACGGCCCGGTAAATGCGGTTTTGTAACTGTACCCTATAAGACACTCAATTTTGGGGAAACTGGTTTGAGGTGACCCATGCGGTACCTAGGTTGGATGCATACACGGGTCCAAGATTGCACAGACCATCGCGTTGACACGACAGCCGATGGGTTCCGCCGTTTTCTTGGGAAGCACCAAACAAAATGTAAATAAAACGTGAAAACGGCTCCTAGATCCCATGGGACCGAGAAAATTTCCTCCCATTCTACACCATGGTGCATGGACATTCCCGGGAGGTGGATATTTATATCGTGGTGCATGCATGTACTATATTTTTTTCGAGTTACGGCCCGGTAAATGCGGTTTCTAACTGTATGTACCATATAAGACACTCTCAATTTTCGGGGAAAATGGTTTGGGGTGCCCTATGCGGTACCTAGGCTGGATGCTTGCATGGGTCCAACATTGCACAGATTAATCGCCTTTGCGGCCGCCGGTGATTCGCCCGTTTCTCTGGTAGCACCAAACAAAATCTAAAAAAATATAAAAACGTGAAAAACGGCTCCTGAGCACTTGCATGTGACCCACTGCCCTCATAAAATCATAGGCAGGGCATACCAGGTCATTTGGCACCCAAGGCACCACCAGGATGTCTATCGAGTGTGAGTAAACATGGCTTCCAACCCTAGATCCATGGATTGAGCCCAAACACGGCACCTAGCTCCCTCTCGGCATCGCAAGCGACTTCTCCAACTATAGATTTCGTGGTGCTTTGGAGAAATCTCGACTTTCCATTTTCTGAACCCGAAAAGCCGGCCTTTTCCCAAAGGAGGTGCAAGATTAGGGTGCGCCCGTAGGCCCGAGGAAATTTCCACGCATGCTACACCATTGTGCATGGACATTCCCGGGAGGTCGGTATTTATATCGTGGTGCAAGTATGTACTGTATTTTTTCCGAGTTATGGCCCGTTAAATGTGGGTTCTAACTATATGTACCCTATAAGACACTCCCAATTTTCGGGGAAAAATGGTTTGGGGTGGACCATGCAGTACCCAGGTTAGATGCATGCATGGGTCCAAGATTGCACCGACCGAGGCGTTACTGCGGCCGCCGACGGGTTCCTCCGTTTTCTTGGGCAGCACCAAACAAATTCAAAAAAAACAAAAAAAACGTGAAAACAGCTCATGGAGCCCTTGCATGTGACCCACTGCCCTCATAAAATAATATGTAGGAAATACCAGGTCATTTGGTACCCAAGGCACCATTAGGATGTCTATCGAGTGTGAGTAAACATGGTTTCCAACCCTAGATTCCCCCCTCGCTGCCCAGAACATGGAACCACTCCATGGATTGATCCCATACCCGGCACCTAGCTCCCTCTCGGCATAGCAAGGGACTTCTCCTAGTAGAGATTTCGTGGTTCTTTGGAGAAATCTCGACTTTCCATTTTCTGAACCCGAAAAACCGGCATTTTCCCAAAGGAGGTGCAAGATTAGGGCGCACGCACGGGCCCGAGGCAATTTCCACGCATGATACACCTGCATGGCCATTCCTGGGAGGTAGGTATTTATATCGTGGTGCAGGCATGTACTATATTTTTTCTGAGTTACGGCCCGGTAAATGCGGTTTCTAACTGTATGTACCCTATAATACACTCTCAATTTTCGAGGAAAGTGGTTTGGGTGACCCATGCGGTACCTAGTCTGGATGCATGCATGGGTCCAAGATTTCACAGACCGACGCGTTTCCGCGGTCGCAGGCGGCTTCCACCGTTTTCTTGGGAAGGTCCAAACAAAATCTAAAAAAAGTGAAAACGGCTCCTGGAGCCCTTGCATGGGACCCACTGCCCTCATAAGATCATAGGCAAGGCATACCAAGTCATTTGGCACCCAAGGCACCACAAGGATGTCTATCGAGTGTGAGTAAACATGGCTTCTCACCCTAGATCCCCCCCCCTCGCTGCCCAGAACATGGAACCACTGCATGGATTGAGCCCAAACCTGACAACTATCTCTATCTCGGAATCGCAAGCGACTTCTCCAACTAGAGATTTCGTGGTGCTTTGGAGAAATCTCGACTTTCCATTTTCTGAACCTGAAAAACCGGCGTTTTCCCAAAGGAGGTGCAAGATTAGGGCGCGCCCTTGAGCCCAAGGCAATTTCCATGCATGCTACACCATGGTACATGACCATTACCAGGAGGTGGGTATTTATCTCGTGGTGTAGGCACATACCTTATTTTTTCAGAGTTACGGCCCGGTAAATGCGGTTTTGTAACTATATGTAACCTATAAGACACTCTCAATTTTCGGGGAAACTGGTTTGGGGTGACCCATGCGGTACCTAGGTTGGATGCATACATGGGTCCAAGATTGCACATACCATCGCATTGACACGGCAGCCGATGGGTTCCGCCTTTTTCTTGGGAAGCACCAAACAAAAGGTAAAAAAAAGTGAAAACGGCTCCTAGATACCTTGCATGGGACCCACTTCCCTCATAAAATCATAGGTAGGGCATACCAGGTTATTTCGCACCCAAGGCACCACCAGGATGTCTATCGAGTGTGAGTAAACATGGCTTCCAACCCTAGATCCCCCCTTGCTGCCCAGAACATGGAACCACTCCATGAATTGATCGCAAACCTGACACCTAGCTCCATCTCGGCATCACAAGCGACTTCTCCAACTAGAGATTTCGTGGTGCTTTAGAGAAATGTCGAATTTCCATTTTCTGAACCCGAAAAACCGGTGTTTTCCCAAAGGAGGTGCAAGATTAGGGCGCGCCCATGGGCCCGAGAAAATTTCTTCGCATTCTACAGCATGGTGCATGGCCATTCCCGGGAGGTGGGTATTTATCTCGTGGTGCATGCATGTACTGTATTTTTTTCGAGTTACGGCTCGGTAAAGGCGGTTTCTAACTGTATGTACCATATAAGACACTCTCAATTTTGGGGGAAAATGGTTTGGGGTGCCCCATGCGGTACCTAGGCTGGATGCGTGCATGGGTCCAAGATTGCACAGACCGTCGCGTTGCCGCGGCCGCCAGCGGGTTCCGCCGTTTTCTTGGGTAGCACCAAACAAAATCTAAAAAAATATAAAAACGTGAAAACGGCTCCTGAGCCCTTGCATGTGACCCACTGCCCTCATAAAATCATAGGCAGGGCATACCAGGTGATTTGGCACCCAAGGCACCACCAGGATGTCTATCGAGTGTGAGTAAACATGGCTTCCAACCCTAGATCCCCCCTTGCTGCCCAGAGCATGGAAGCATTCCATAGATTGAGCCCAAACGCAGCACCTATCTCTCTCTCGGCATCGCAAGCGACTTCTCCAACTAGAGATTTCGTGGTGCTTTGGAGAAATCTCGACTTTCCATTTTCTGAACCCAAAAATCTGGCCTTTTCCCAAAGGAGGTGCAAGATTAGGGTGCGCCCGTGGGCCTGAGGCAATTTCCACGCATGCTACACCATTGTGCATGGACATTCCCGGGAGGTCGGTATTTATCTCGTGGTGCAGGTATGTACTATATTTTTTCCTAGTTATGGCCCATTAAATGTGGTGTCTAATTGTATGTACCCTATAAGACACTCCCAATTTTGGGGGAAAAATGGTTTGGGGTGCCACATGCAGTACCCAGGTTGGATGCATGCATGGGTCCAAGATTGCACCGACCGTCGCGTTACTGCGGCCGCCGACGGGTTCCTCCGTTTTCTTGGGAAGCACCAAACAAAATCGAAAAAAAACCAAAAAAACATGAAAACAGCTCATGGAGCCCTTGTATGTGACCCACTGCCCTCATAAAATAATATGTAGGGCATACCAGGTCATTTGGCACCCAAGGCACCACCAGGATGTCTATCGAGTGTGAGTAAACCAGGCTTCCAACTCTAGATCCCCCCTCGCTGCCCAGAACATGGAACCACTCCATGGATTGAGCCCAAACCCGGCACCTAGCTCCATCTCGGCATCGCATGTGAGTTCCCAACTAGAGATTTCGCGGTGCTTTGGAGAAATCTCGACTTTCCATTTTCTGAACCCCAAAATCCGGCGTTTTCCCAAAGGAGGTGCAAGATTAGGGCGCGCCCATGGGCCCGAGGCAATTTCCACGCATGCTACACCATGGTGCATGGCCATTCCCGGGAGGTGGGTATTTATGTCGTGGTGCAGGAATGTACTGTATTTTTTCCGAGTTACGGCTCGGTAAATGCGGTTTCTAACTGTATGTACCCTATAAGACACTCTCAATTTTCAGGGGAAATGGTTTGGGGTGCCCCATGCGCTACCTAGGCTGGATGCATGGATGGGTCCAAGATTGCACAGAACGTCGCGTTGCCGCAGCCACCGGCGGGTTCCGCCATTTTCTTGGGCAGCACCAAACAAAATCTAAAAATATATAAAAACGGGAAAACGGCTCCTCGAGCCCTTGCATGTGACCCACTGCCCTCATAAAATCATAGGCAGGGCATACCAGGTCATTTGGCACTCAAGGCACCACCAGGATGTCTATCGAGTGTGAGTAAACATGGCTTTCAACCCTAGATCCCCCCTCCCTGCCCAGAACATGGAACCACTCCATGGATTGGGCCCAAACAGAACACCTATCTCCCTCTCAGCATCGCAAGCTACTTCTCCAACTAGAGATTTCCTGGTGGTTTGGAGAAATATCGACTTTCCATTTTCTAAACCCAAAAAACCGGCATTTTCCAAGGAGGTGCAAGATTAGGGCACACACATGGGCTCGAGGCAATTTCCACGCATGCTACACCATGGTCCATGGCCATTTCCGGGAGGTGGGTATTTATCTCGTCATGTAGGCATGTACTGTTTTTTTTCCGAGTTATGGCCCGGTAAATGTGGTTTCTAACTGTATGTACCCTATAATACACTCGCAATTTTTGGGGAAAAATGGTTTGGGGTGCCCCATGGGGTACCTAGGCTGGATGCATGCCTGGGTCCAAGATTGCACCGACCATCGCGTTGCCGCGGCCGCCGACGGGTCTTACCGTTTTCTTTGGCAGCACCAATAAAAATCTAAAAAAATAATAAAAAAACATGAAAACATCTCCTGGAGCCCCTGCATGTGTCCCACTGCCCTCATAAAATCATAGGCATGGCATACCAGGTCATTTGGCACCCAAGGCACCAACAGGATGTCTATCGAGTGTGAGTAAACATGGCTTCCAACCCTAGATCCCCCCCTCGCTGCCCAGAACATGGACCCACTCCATGGATTGAGCCCAAACATGGCACCTAGCTCCCTCTCGGCATCACAAGCGACTTCTTGAACTATAGATTTCGTGGTGCTTTGGAGAAATCTCCACTTTCCATTTTCTGAACCCGAAAAACCGGCGTTTTCCCAAAGGAGGTGCAAGATTAGGACGCTCCCATGGCCCTGAGGCTATTTCCACGCATGCTACACCATGGTGCATGGCCATTCCCGAGAGGTGGGTATTTATCTCGTGGTGCAGGCATGTACTATATTTTTCCGAGTTACGGCCCGGTAAATGCGGTTTCTAACTTTATGTACCATATAAGACACTCTTAATTTTTGGAGAAAAATGTTTTATGGTACCTAGGATGGATGCATGCTTGGGTCCAAGATTGCACCGACCATCACGTTGCCACGACCGCTAGCGGGTTTCGCTGTTTTCTTCAGTAGCACCAAACAAAATCTAAAAAAAATAAAAAAACGTGAAAACGGCTCCTGCATATGACCCAGTGCCCTCATAATATCATAGGCCTGCCATACCAGGTCATTTGGCACCTAAGGCACCACCAGGATGTCTATCGAGTGTGAGTAAACATGGCTTCCAACCCTAGATCCCCCCTCGCTGCCTAGAACATGGAACCACTCCATGTATTGAGCCCAAACCCGACACCTAGCTCCCTCTCGGCATCACAAGCGACTTCTCCAACTAGAGAATTCGTGTTGCTTTGGAGAAATCTTGACTTTCCATTTTCTGAACCCAAAAAACCGGTGTTTTCCCAAAGGAGGTGCAAGATTAGGGCCTTATAGAAGCCCCCCCATGGGTCTAGGTTGATTATGCGTCCCATTGTTAGGCACTGTTGGATTGGGTAGAATGGACTCTAAGGATCGTCCTTTGCAATAGCGATCCGTGAGTAGGCATTTCTGCGTCCCTATTGGCTCTGGCAACCACCAGTGGGCCTACCTCCTTGACTTTATAAACGCGACCGTGTGGTCAAATCTCAAACCCTGTTCGTTGCCTGCAACTCGCGTCAACACAAGTGTCGAGTCTTACCTGTAGAAACCTCGCCTCGCCATGGAGAGGCCCCATCTCAGCTTGCACATGGCCGAGTTGTTCGCCCAGTACAACATACTCGCGCTGCCGCTTGTGAGGCTACCGGCCGGCTACGAGGTCAGATTCGCCGTGGTGCCCTAGGAGCGTCGCGACCAGCTGCCGGAGCGGAAGAGGGCAATAGACTGATACGCGTGCACCAGCACGTACTAGGCAAGGTGCTTCAAGAAGGAGCGGGAGGCATTGATTGGGATTTGCAAAGCACTATGTTCGGATATCCACCCAGACCTGCACAACCCCGAAGGAAGACAACACTTCTGGGTAGTGCCTGGGTGTACGCGCTCCACCGTTCTCGATGTTGTGCGCCGTGCAGCACTCGTGAAGAGGAACGCCGTCGGGCTCGTCCTCATCGGTTCAGACTCAGAAGAAGCGGACGGCAAAGCGGAGGACATCGTGCACGACGAAGACAGTGGGAGCGACATAGTCGATTAGGGTCACTTGAGCCTAAATTTAATCTATGTTCGATAGCGTTAATTACCTGATCAGATAGAATTGCCAAGTTGTAAGAGCGTGTATAGTGTTGTTTGAGTCTAGCTTTTTTCCTCTTATAGAGCATCAATACCCCTGATGTTGCAGATGCGACGTCGCTAATAAAGACGAGACGAGGATGACGGGACGGTACGCTGTCTCTGCTCCCCGCACTTGATGGGACAGTCATAATTTTGGTGTGCGTCAGAGGAGAAGGAGATGCGCATATCTGCAAAAGATCTTCTCCCTACTTGCTAATCCAGTCGGCGCCCTTGATATAGCTGTGCACTGCACAAGACCGACGAGGCAACACGTAAACAACCCTCGATCAAAGAGCCTCCCATCTTCTCCATCTACTGCGCACTTAATTCTCGCCCACATAATCGGTTCATGCAGGCCCCCATCGTTCTCCTCCAAGAAACCCCAACAATAATGAATCCGCCCTCACCCCCAGTTCATCCGGACTCAATAGCGGGTTCGATGCACAAGATTCGTTATGGTGGCTGGAGCAAGTTAGGGGACGACCCCTTCGAAGAAATCGCTATGCGTATGGACACTACCAGCACCGTCAGGCTGGCCGCATGCTCCAAGGAGTTGCGCCGCCAAGTCGCTGGCGGAAAAGGTAGAAGATGCCCCAACGACGGCTACGGAACATTGGTTGCCTTCCACGACTTCCTCGACCGTAAGATGGCATGCCCACACGGTCCATGCTACTTCCCTGAGCCTGGATGTAAGTTCGCCTCCCTGCCTACAGCGCTCCTCGCCCACCTCGAAAAATCCCACTCGATGGAAGTGCACAGTTTCCACTACGGCGTGGAACACAGGTAGATCTCTCAGCCTTTGTTGGCACTAGGCTCATGGAGAGTAGAGACCGTCGGATCCGGGGACGATGGTACAGTGTTCTCCGTGCGATTTGACATTCTCCACTCTGGCCTCTCCATATCCATTGAGTGCATCAGGTCGCGACATGCAAGTTTCCGCGGTACATGATAGAGTTGCACTTATATAAACCTTCAATAATGGGAGGGGACCAGGAGGAGTTCGCCGAATATAGACTATTTTTCGAGCCAAAGAGCAGCGCGTCGCCGGCTTCTGCTAGGATGACTAAAGAGTTACGGAATTTTTTGATTAATAAACACGATAGGTTCATCCTGGATTACTCATTCTGCATCCACAAGGTGGTAGATGACAGATATGACGGTCTTGATTTTGATGATCCGCCATTCAAATTTGGGATTAGGTATTGATGTTGATTCTAGTTGACCAAGGTTTTAAGAGATGAAATACATGTTTATATTGTGTTTCAGTGTCTGTATTGCTAAATCGCTCACTTTGAAATCCATGATATACATGTTTCTTCTAATGAGAGAATGACATGTGGGTCCAGATGCATGATTAAACGGCAGCGCAATCATGTTCGGAAGATGGTATCGGGAGCAAAGGAAAACATTCCATCATGCTGGTCCTGTGCCATCGATCCTTGCATGCCAACAGTGCAGGCGATGAGGCAACTCCATGGCACGGCCATAATTTTGGTCGTTGAATTGTTACAAATCCATGATTATTATTTATGGGCAATCGGTTTAAAAATTAATGTACAATCTAACAACCTCGAATCAGGTTGACACCACACATCACATACTAGTTACAAGTACAAGATATAAATAAATTTCAATGAAAATTCAAGAAACGACGTTTCTGTGCCACCTCTTCTCTTCTCCTCTTATTACTGTTCAATACCGCGCTGCACTAAACAACAGTTGATGAGGACAGAAACAAAAATGATCAAAATGCGAAGTAAAATTATTTTTAAGATTACCTTTCGTCTGGAGAATTGTACAGAGATGAGAATGACATGGATTTATTGTTTCTCCCGCAGTTAGCCGAAAGATCCTCAAGAACATCCTCAATCACCCCAGCAACTTCTTTATATTCAAACTCAACTCCATTATTATCGTTTCCCTTCCGCTCCCACTTACCCTTTTGTTTCTTTTCGCCCTATCCCCTCCGACACGTCCACGTCCTCAACCAATTGCTGCTTACCAACCTTTCCCTCCACATGCACATAACAGTTTTCCTTCACATGCAGCACTACCGCGTCATCTCGATGCGCTTCCTCCAGTTCTGCCTGAGAAGCCTCATCTTGTTCCTACGTCATCTCGCTGCGCTTCCTCCAGTTCTGCCTGAGAAGCCTCCAGTTCTGCCTCAGCCAATGTATTGGAACTTCTGACCATCCTCGTCTTTATTGTTCTCATTGCCATGGTTCTTGCATTCAATAATAAAACCACCTTTGGAATTATTTTATGGCCTACAAATTTTCTCGCACAAATTCTCTACCTAAAATCTAGCTTCACCATTATACACTATCTTATTGCATATAACAAAATAACAATTGCAAGTGACTTCATGCTCATAATCTTAGCATTGAACCTTTCTATCAGATTATTGCAAACAAAATCCACTTTGATTAACTCACTAAACTTGCTTCTGGCCCATAAATTATTATGATGTTCTTCGAGCTATTCTTTCAGCTTCGTCACGGTATACAAGTTCTGCATGTAAGTAGCATGCGTGCTTGGGGTATACGTGTATGCCGATCGCCACAAGTTGCCTTCAAAGGTCTTTCCTTTGAACTTCTTCGTGAAGCTAGTGGCTAGGTGCCACATGCATTCCCTATGCTCAACCCCAGGAAACACATCATCAATAGCATTCTGAAGCCCCTTGCATGCACCAGTGTGTATCACCAAGCCTTCAGGGTGACCAATTACTCCACGTAGTCTTTGCATGAACCATGTGCAACTTTCAGTCGATTCACCCTCAAGAATAGCATAGGCTATAGGAAAAAGCCAATTATGCGCGTCCACAACACAAGCGGTAGCAAGCTGTCCCCTGAACTTCCCTGTCAAAGAAGTTGGATCTGTTGCCAAGTATGGCATGCAGCCGTCTAGGAACCCCTTCCAGCATGGCTTCAGGCAGACAAAACATCTCCTGAAGCATTTCTTATCCGCCAGCTTATACTTGACCCCCCTTGAGAACTTTTCTCTTCCTTTCACAACCTCGTAATCAATGTCAACAACACTACCAGGTGGTGTCTTCTCTACCTCAACTTTGAAACTATACAACATGTGAAAAGTGTCAGTCCACTTTCCCTGAATGATGTCTAGAGCCATCTCCTTCCCATCCAAGACTCTATGGTAAGGAATCAGAACGTTAAACTTTTCGCTAGGATTAGTTCTGAGTTCAGCAGGTCCAATGCTATGATACTTCCTCACCCAGTCAAGTACCTTAGCAGCAATCCACTTGGTTGTCACTGGCCTAACTTTATCACTTAAAGAAGTATTAGGGCAGTTGTGTTTCTTCGTGTTTACCTTGATATGCATTCAGTGGGAATAAAAATAAATCCTAGGACTCATCAGCAGAACAAATATGAGTCCGAAACTAAATGTAGCTATTGCAACCTAAAATGGGTGTCCACCCGGCCGCATTGGAGATGCATGCAATCTCCATTTACAAACCTTACTTTCCCTACAATGCACCCTAAATCTCTTTTGGTCGCTCTTTTCAGCGATAAATTCGAACCCAACTCTTATTGCATAAGTAACAACGGCATATCTGCATTCCTCCACAGTATCAAAGACAGTCTCCTCATCAATTGTAGGCTTGTCCCTATCAAAGTGTATCACTGGACTGTCCTCGTCTTCGTCATCTTATCTGCTTCCCATTTCCTCATCCTCACATTCCTCTTCCTCATCAGTCCCATAGTCAGGCTTATAGTTCGAATCAAGAAAATATTCCCTACTCTCTATCCTATCAGGGTCAGCAGCCACATCTGGATATGCTTTCTCATCATCACCATCATCATCATCTTCGAGCACAAAATCACCCTAACCGTCACACATTTCGATGTCTTCATGCTCAACGAAAGGCTGGTCGGTCGCGCTCGGTATCGAAAATAGAGCTTGCTATGTTCGCATTCCACATGGCCCGGTATCATTCAGGACAGTCTCTTCCCCAGTATCTTTGTCAATGATGTGCACAAACGTCAGCACAGTCCCCATGCCGAGGTGTTTACTCCACATCATGGCCAGAGCCTCCTCGGTTCTAACGTTGCAGGAAGTGTGCGAATTTGTGTCGTAGTACCTGATTACGAATTCATCATGTTGGCCAATGGGAAACTTGCCAAATTTCCTATGCAAGTCACATAGAGTTATGTCCTCCGTGTCTACTGTCATCCGATAATCAAATCCACTAGTAAATGCGATTCTATCGTCAGACAAGGTTTCATTCCGACACCCATGCCGAATCTTCAAAAGAAATATGGATGAAGCAGACGTCCTAAGGTCACCAACACAGATCCTCTCCATTAACACGGGACTAGAAACGCTAATTGGGAGATGCAGAGATGGAATTGCAGTTCTTACCCTTCAGGGAGGATGTACTGCATGTTCAATAGGCTCCAGAGCACCAAAGCTTTGCACCCCGCATCCTCTTCCCCTGTTTCATGCTCCTCCATGTTCTCCATCCTTGAAGTGTCGGGGGGATAACCCCCGGGTGGGGAAAGCCAAGAACAAGTAGGCCGGCTCCAGAAGGAACATGCCGCCTGTCCCTCAAGAAGGACAACTCCAACTGGTTGGCAAACACCGCCCGACTGGGCTTATAACTTTCCCGGCTGGCCCGTCTAGCCGGTAGCCAGAAGAACCGGTCGGGTGGATGCTTCCTCCCGGCTCACCTCGGATTCGATGGAGAGCACAGAAGGGCTGATGCTCCTTGCGGGGTACGCCTCTGTCTCTCCCTCGTCATCAGGCAAGCTGGCGTGACATCACGACCAGCGCTATCCGACGAAGATAAAGCAAAGTGGTCGGCTGAGTGCCAAAAGCAGTCCGAGTGACCGTTAAAGAAAGGGTGACACCCCAAACGAAGCCCGGGTGACTGCTAAAGAAGAGGATGACGCTAAAAGAAGGGTGAACTGGGTCTTTGCCCACTGGTTGGGCCCTGCTGCCGGCCCTGTCCTTTAACCCATATCCAAACAGTAAACCCTAGGGCCCGATTTGTAATCTGCCCCTCCCAAGCCAGTATATAAGGGAGGGAAGAGCTGGGGTTCTCGGTAGGCAACAATAGAAGGAGATAAGTGTTAGCAGCTAGTTCTCATATTCCTCTAGCTCTCGATAGTTGCTAAGGAAATAGCTCTAGGAGCATCTGTACTGGGCATTTGCTCCCTCACATATTTCATCTTGCAGGAGTATGGCTGATACCTCGCCGAGAGGGCCCCGAACCTAGGTACGTCACTGTGTTTGCAGTTTATCATGCCCAACCCATTGCGTGAGCCACCGATTGCATCCGAGTGTCCCTTCTTTGCCATCCCCGATTGCACTGTCGCGTTCCACACCATAAAAGTTGGCGCCTACCGTGGGGCACAGCGCTTCGGCTGGGATCATCTTCCGCATGGGAGTTCCGCTCGTCGCCAGTTAACGCGTGGCCTCCAGCCTCGTTCTCACATTCGGTGCTTTCGACTGCGTTGTCGATAACGCCGCGTGTTTCGCCGGGAACACCTTCCACGCCAACGGCTCCATCATGCGTTTTGGAGACATTCGCGTCTATGTCGCCACAATCGCTGAGGCTTTCCCTAGTGTGGTCACCCCCGTCCTCGACATGCCCCTCAGCCATCTCGCCATCGACCCGGCCGTGGTGAGTGGTTGCATCGAGGTCATGGTGGTAAACGCCCGCGAAAACCATCGCCCGCCTCAGGAGCACCGGGCGGGAGGAGAGAACTCCGCGCGCGAGCAGGAGAAAGACCCACTCACTGCCTCCATCCAGCACTTGCGCGCTCCAGTCGTCGTCGAGGCGGACCCGGCAGCTGCCGCAGCCGCGCTCGAAGCTACGCACCAGAACCTCCTAGAGGATGCCACCAAGGTCGCAGCTAACCAGCGTTGGCTGAATGCCAGCGTGCATGAGTACAACGCGGCCCACGGCTTCGTCAGGAAGATCCAGCACCGGGGGCACGACCTAGCATCAGGGCTAGACCGTGCCGCCGATTCACATGCAGGTGTGGCGCAACCCGTCTACAACACCCCCGCCAAGAACATGAGGGTAGCCGAGGTGGCAGCCGCGGAGATGAAACACATCAAGGGCAAGGAGCTTCGTCGCCAGCAGGAGTGTGTCCAGCTCCTCGTCGTCACCGCTAACAAGCAGCAAGCCGAGGGCACCCCTAGCCAGATGGGCAACTCCCAAGACATCGTCGTTCACAAAGGCGCAGATCAGACGGCGCACTGGGGAAGCAAGCATCAGCAGGCATCCTCCCCAGGAGGAGTTGGGAAATTTAGCCGCCCGTGTGGCGAATCCGGCAACTGTGGCCGCCACAACCGCGACGCCGCAGCTTCCAGCATAAGCCATGCCCCGACAGCAGGAGTTTCCCAAGGGAAGAAGATGCGCGCCTCGGATGAAGGAGCAGACGCAAACAAGGACCCGCCTGCATCACGCTTGAAGGGCCGGCTCGGCCTTCGAGAACCGGCCGACGCGCACGAGCGCATCGACCTCATGGTGCAGTCTCGCACGCTGGAAGAGGAAAGTACGGCTGGCACAAAGTGTTTCAGCCCGCGCATCCGGAATGAACCGTTTCCGAAGGGTTTTTTTGCTTCCAAGGGATACGCCAAAATACAATGGCGCGGGTAAGCCGTAGGAATTGTTGGTGGATTACACTACCATAGTGGGAATCGCCAACGGAAACCTTCGCCTGGCCGTCCGCTACGTCCCCCTCATGCTCGTCGATTCGGCAAGAACATGGCTCAACAGCCTCCCCGACAACAGCATTAACGCCTGGCTGGACATCGAAGAAGCGTTCATTTGCAACTTCACCGGAAAATACAAGCGGCCGGGTCGACCTCGCGAGCTCGCACTCTGCATGCAAGGAAAGGATGAGTCCGACCGCACCTACCTCACCTGTTGGACTAGCATGCACAACTCGTGTGAAGGGGTGCGCGAGCACCAGGCGATAGACTTCTTCACCAACGGTTGCCGAGACAGCACCATGCTGAAGCATAAGCTCAGCCGGGCAGACCCGCAAACCATGGCATAGGTCATGGCTATCGCGGTCAAGTACGCCACCGCCGACGCGACTATGAAGAAGCCCATCGTGGTGGATGACCAAGGCCAAATCGTCACAGACGAGCAGGCGGAGCGCCGCCAGCCGGGCGACCATCACACCAAGCGGCACGGCCATGACAACCGCCACGGCAAGAGGAAATATGACCAACCAAACAGCCTGTACGACACCAAGCAAGTAGCCGCCATGCATGAGGACCCGGCTACAGGCGGCAGCCAGAGGCAGAGACCGTATGATAGGCTGCCTCGGCCCAAGTACACCATGGAGTCCATGCTCGATGGGCCATGCAAGTTTCACAACGGCGGCAGCAAGCCCGCGAACCACACAACACTCTAGTGCAGCTCGACGAAGAAGATGGCCGAAGCCGGTGGGCTCCCACTACCACCTCCACCGCCAACCGGAGGCCCACCGGACAACAGGGAGCGACGCAACCGCCGCGAGGACGAAGAGGACGGTTACCCGCGTCAAGTGGGCAATTACCACATATTCCTCGTGGAGCTAGAGACAAAGCACGCCAAGCAGAGGCGCAAGGCGGAGTTGAACGCAATCGTCCCTCCCGTCTCCCAATACCTGCATTGGTCGGACCAGGCGATCACTTGGATCAAGGATGATCAGCCGGCTGTGCTACCAAACCCGGGCAGCTATGCGCTGGTCCTTGACCCTATCATCATCTCCAAGAAAAAATCATGTCGTTTCTCTCGTGTGTTGATCGATGGCGTTAGCAGCATCAGCCTCCTGTACTGTAGCAGCCTCGAACGGCTCGGCATCAGTGAGTCCCAGTTGCATCCCTCAAGTACTTCATTTCACGGAGCGGTACCAGGTCCGTCGCACTCGCCAATCGGCAAGATCCGGCTGGACGTCATCTTTGGTAGCGAGAACAACTTTCGTCGCGAACCAATTTGGTTCGAGGTTGTGAACCTCTCCAGCGCCTACCACGACATACTAGGGTGCCTAGCCCTCACCAAGTTCATGGGAGTTCCGCACTACGCGTACCTCAACATGAAGCTGCCAGGCCCAAAGGGAGTGATCACCGTTGACGGCTTCTACAAGCGTTCGATCGAGTGCGCCTCAGACGGCTCCAAGCTAGCCGAAGCAATGATCATTGTTGAGGAGAAGCGCGTCATAATGCAGAACATGGAGGCTCTATAGAAGGATTTGCCGGCTGGAGAACCTAAACCTGCGGGAGAATCACAGTTCAAGCCCTCGCAAGGCACAAGGAAGATCCTGCTAAACGAGGAGGACCCAAGCAAGTTCTTCCTGGTCGGAGACGGCCTGGATAGCAAATAGGAAAGCGCGCTCGTCGACTTCCTCCGTGATAATCGGGACATTTTCGCATGGTGCCCCAAAGACATGCCAGGTGTCCCGAGGGAACTCGCCAAGAACTCTCTTCATGTTCGACCAGACGCGAAGCTGGTCAAGCAATCTTTACGCCGCTTTGCAGAAGAAAAAATAAGAACCATCAGTGAGGATATCACACGGCTGCTTGCAGCCGGCTTCATCATTTAAGTCATCCACCCAGAGTGGCTCGGCAACCCGGTGTTGGTGCTAAAGAAGAACAAGACATGGCGCATGTGTGTTGACTACACCAGTCTCAACAAGGCATGCCCCTAGGATCCTGTCGCTCTACCACGGATTGATCAAGTCATCGACTCCACCGCCGGGTGTGATTTGTTGTCTTTTCTGGATGCTTACTCAGGCTATCAACAGATCAAGCTCAATGTAACCGATCAAATAAAGACATCATTCATAACCTCGTATGGAGCTTACTGCTACACCACCATGCCCTTCGACTTGAAGAACATAGGAGCAACCTACCAGCGCTATATGCAGAAAAGCCTGCATACATAGATCAGCAAAAACGTGCATGCCTATGTTGACGATGTCGTCATCAAGACCAAGGAGTGGCACACACTCCTCGAGGATCTTAAGGAAACATTCGACAACCTCTGCCGTTTCCAGATCAAGCTGAACCCAGAGAAGTGCGTGTTCGGTGTCCCAACTGGAAAGCTCCTCGGTTTCCTCATCTCCGTGCGAGGAATCGAGGAGAACCTGGAGAATATCGGAGCCATTGAGCACATGGAGTTGCCGTAGAGCTTGTGTGACGTACATAAGTTCACCGGGTGCCTGGCCTCTCTCAGCCGGTTCGTCACCCGGATGGGCGAGAAAGCCCTTCCCCTGTACCAGCTGATGAAGAAGACATGCAAGTTTGTCTGGACAACTCAGACGGACGAAGCTTTCCGGGACCTCAAGCGCATGCTAACCTCACAGCCTAATCTGGCAGCGGCAGCAGAAAAGGAGCCTATGCTGATGTACATCGCTGCCACAAACAGAGTGGTCAGCGTGGTACTGGTAGTGGAAAGGCCAAAGAGGGGAAGGCCCAGCTGTTCTAGCGCCCCGTATACTACCTAATTGACGTATTATCGCTCTCCAAGAAGAACTACCCCCACTATCAGAAGCTGGTGTATGGCGTGTACATGGCCACCAAGAAACTCAAACACTACTTACAAGAGCACTCCATCCGGGTAGTGGCATTGGCCCCGCTTGTGGAGATTATCGGCAACAAGGACGCCACTAGACGCATGGCAAAATGGGCCATCGAGCTCGCTACGCATAACATCTAGTACGAGCCATGGACAACAATTAAGTCCCAACCACTAGACGATTTCATCGTCGATTGGGCGGAGACATATTACATGCCACCAGTACCTGCTTCAACATATTGGAAGCTACACTTTGACGGCTCCAATATGCGAGGAGGACTCGGAGCCGGAATCGTGATACCCTCGCCAAAAGGCGACCGGCTGGAGTACGTCCTCCAGATTCACTTTAAGGCATCCAACAACATCGCCGAATATGAAGCGCTCATCCATGGGCTCAAGATGGCCAAGCAGATAGGCATCTAGAGAATACTATGGTTTGTAGATTCGGACCTGGTGGTGCAGCAGGTATCCGGTGAGTGGGACGCAAGATACGCAAACATGGCTCTCTACCGTTTCTTCGTTCAGCAGTTGTGCGCCTGTTTTGAAGAGTGCGAGTTCCACCATGTACCTAGAGCCAACAACGAAGCCGCTGATGCCTTGGCCAGGGTCGGTTCAACAAGACAAGACATACCGCCTGGAGTCTCCCTCGAACACCTGCGCAAGCCTTCCATCACCCATCACCAGAATCCGACTCCATCGTACTCAACGCAGATCCAGGAACAGCCGGTGCCACGTCGCACCCGGGGACTGCCTCACCGCAGTCGGGGACTGCCTCGCTGCACCCGAGGACTGCCTCGCTGCACCCGGGGACTGGCGCGCCGCACCTCGGGATAGCCTCGCCGCACCCAGGACTACCACGCAGCAGCCTGCGGTCGACACCAGCAAGCTACACCTGACAAGCCTCCCGACGTTCCAGAGCCCGCCATCCGTGAGGAGATCAAACTCATCATCCAGACGGTGCACACCATTCGGGAAACACCCGACTGGGCGAAGCCGTTCATGAACTTCTTGGCCAAATACGAGCTCCCGGCGGAGGAAGTGGGAGCACGACTAGTGCGGAGAAGAGCAAGCGCATACACCATAATCAACAACGAGATGTACAAGCGCAACGTCGGTGGCATCTATCAGCGATGCGTAAGCTAAGAGGAGGGAACCAGGCTCCTAGCTGACATACACCAGGGCGAATGCGGCCACCACTCTTCATCAAGGACAATAGCAGCCAAGGCTCTCCGCCACGGTTTCTATTGGCCCACAGCGCTGAAGGACGCTTAGGCGTTGGTCAAAACATTCAACGGTTGTCAGCGATTCAGCCAGCTAAAGCACACACCGTCTACAGCAGTAAAGACGATACAGATCACCTGGCCATTCGCAGTCTGGGGGCTAGACATGGTTGGGCCGTTCAAAACAGCTCGATCCGGCATGACGCACCTACTCGTAGCCGAAGACAAGTTCACCAAGTGGATCGAGGCAAAGCCCATCAAGAAGCTGGATGGAGCGACGGTGATCAAGTTCTTCACGGACATCATCATCCGATTCGGCTACCCGCATAGCATCATCACAGACAATGGAACCAATTTCGCGAAAGGAGTTTTCGCCTGCTTCTACGGAGAGAAGGGCATTTTCCTGGACCTGGCATCGGTCGTGCACCCACAGTCCAACGGATAGTGCCAGCATGCTAACGAACTGGTCCTAGCCGGAATCAAGCCAAGGCTGATTGAACCACTCATCAGATCACCCGGATGCTAGATAGAGGAATTGTCGTCCGTGCTCTGGAGCCTACGCACCACCCCCAACCGCTCAACCGGCTTCACACTGTTCTTCCTCGTCTATGGGGTAGAGGCGGTTCTCCCTACGGACATCCAGTTCGACGCACCCCGCAAACAACTCTACACGGAGCAGGAAGTCAAAGAAACATGAGAGGACAGTGTGGACCTGCTCGAGGAAGTGCGAGAGTTAGCTTTGCCCAGGTTAGCAATCTATCAGCAAGACCTACGACGCTACCACGCCAGCCGGATCCGGCCTACTTCTTTCCGCGAGGGAGATCTGGTGCTGCGCCTGGTCTAGAGCATAAAAGGAATGCACAAGATGTCCCCACCATGGGAAGTCCCATTCATCGTCTGTAACACCACAGTTTTACTTAATTAATATTAGGGTTAGTTTTGTGCATCATGAGCATCATCATTTTAATTGTGCATTGGAGAAAACAAATCAAAACTCTAAACCCTAGTTTTCTCCCCTCTCCTTGAAACAATTCAAATGTTTTGAATTTTGAAAACTACCAAATTATTGGAGCCCAACTTGTATAGAAGGGCCCCTGAGTATTTTATATGTTTTGTAAATCTTCTGTTAATTTTGAAATTACCCAAAACAGATTTGAATTGAAAATACAAAATATATTTCAAAACAGAAAAAGAAAAACTTTAGAAAATAAAAAAAACAGTGCAGCAGCAGCAACCCAGCAGCCCAGCTCACCCTCTTCTCCTCCCTGTCGCCAGTGCGTAGCACCTAAGGCCTAGCATCGGTCCACTCTGGGCCGTGGGTTGCTTCTCAAATTTACCCAGGGGGGTTTCTGCAAAGTCACCATCGTCTTTTAGTTGGAAGCTGCTCTGTCTCTGTACCGCCTCCATCGATCGTCGTCGGCCGTTGAGATGCTCGCCGACGTCGCGCTGCTCTCTAGACAAGGATAAGAACGAGCTCTACACGCCTCTCTTCCTCCCCTTGGTCTTATCCCCTCCCCACGCCCTCTCTCTCTCGTTCTCTGTGGCGAACCTGAACCCTAGCTCGCCGGAGCTTTGGGGCGCCACAGTTCTGGACCACCCCGAGTGCATCCGGCCATACCACGGTTATCGCCTCGCTCGGCTTGTTTGTTTGCCCCAATGAACGACCGCCATAGAAGTCCCAGTCGTCGGAATCGATGCCATCTTCTTCAACACCGACGCCAGCCACCGACGCCATTGACGCTACCACCGTCCTCTTCAGCCTTCCCCGAGGCCAGACACGCGTCAAGGGTAATCCGCTGGTCCTCCAGCGCCATCTCATGTTTCCCCTCTCTCCCTAGGGTGCTCTGTCGCTGTGCTCCGACGTCGGCCACCGCAAGAGCTTTCCTTTCCCGGTGCTCCGGTGACCATCTTGAGGCGGCGCTGCCACCAATGGGTTTCTGTTGCTCGCCTGGTTCGAGCTATGATAGTTACGCAGCCCCACGCGCGCCGTAGTCGCCGTGCTGTGAGCCCCGCCGGCGTGATGTCATGCTGACATCACCCGTGCGTCAGCCGCACGCGGTTCAGCCCGGTCAACCGGCCTCCGGTCCCACTTTGCTCGCGTGGCTACATACGTGGCCCCAGGCCCAGAAGTCAGCGTCAGTGGCTAGATCAGGCTCGGGTGAGAAAGGTATCTGGTGCATGTGCTGATGTCAGCCTTGCGCAGTAATTCATTTAACTTGTTTAAATAAATCCAGAAATTGAGTAAAGTTTGTAAAATTCATATCTAATGATTTATAAGTCTGAAAAATATGTATAATATATCAAAATGTTTAGAAAAATTAGAGCTATCTCTTTAAGCTGTAATCATGCATTGTTCAACAACTTTCATAGCAATTTTAATTAGAACAACCTAGTAACCCTAATAGGTGATTCCGAAGTTTCCTCGAGTTAGGGTTCCCACCCCTCGGAACCCCGATTAATTTGTCGAGCATGCTTTAGGGTTTCAATTCAATACAAATTAACTTGCCGTATCATCATTATTGTTTGAGCATTGCATCGATGCCATTGTTGATTGCTTCCCCTTTCTTTCCGGTGTTTGGTTCTTCCCGGTAGAATATGATATCGGAATCAAGATCGAGATCGAAGACCGAGATCAAAGATCGACAAACTATACTTGACCAACTATAACCAAGTCAAGTTCAAGGCTTCCGAAGATCTATTTATCTGCTATCAACTGGCAAAGGCAAGCATAGCCCCACCATGATATAATCCTATGATTTCGAAAGCATTTCAATTCTTGCCATGATGCATACGATTCTACTGTGATCTTTTATCGATAGATAGAGTATCCTATCTATTGCATTACTCCCTTTAAGATTATATTACTAGATCCACTGCTCCCAGCATAACTAGGTTTGGCTTGTGTGCACTGCTAGAGCTATTATATGTGTCTGCTTAGCCATGCATAGCTATCAGTTCTGGTCCATCCAGCTGATGTATCAGATGCTGAGAAGCTAGTATGACAGGAGAACGTGATGAGATAATATCTAAGGTGATATGAGTTAAACATGCTAAGGCTTGTATGGGAGGCCATGGTGGGATGTGGTTTTTCTAGTCCCATGCACGCCACCCTTAGGTACCTAGGTTCTTGCCTCTTGAACCAAGACGAGCGTACAACCACACGAGGTAAATGGGGACCCCATGATTGACAAACTTGCCTAGTAGATTCCATGAGTCACATAGTTCGGGCGTTCCATTCGAAATACGCATTGAAAACATTTTCGAAAGAGGGGGTGAAGGAGGTGCATTCATACAGGTAGGGAAGCGTGGACCTGGTTGCTTGGGGTTGATGGCACCCCTGGTTAACCAACCTCGCCTCACATCTTTAAGTACCGGCTTCGGGATTTGACCTGTTACGGTGAAACAATATTTATTGCGTAACTCATGGTCTCGGCAAAAGCAAGGTAAAGGTCATGTCCAACCACACCTTCTATCGGCCTTCCAAGGAAGATGGCTAATCATTGTGGCATTAAGAGTCGGTTGGTACGTGTGGGTAAACTTGTACACCCCTGCAGGGTAATAATCTTTCGGAAAGCCATGTCCACGGTTATGGACGACTTGGGAACGGATGGGAGATCATAGAGAACATGAACCTAATCGTAAAACTTGGCAACTAATGTTTGTTAAGGATGATTCCTCATGGGTACGAGGGGGTGATCCTAGTTAGTAGATGATGATGATTCGGTGGATATCAAAAGATGATGATCACTATTTTGGAGATGTCGCTCTCTTATCCCCTTTGAAAATACTCTGATTAGACGAGCTTCTTCCCCTTCTTGTTTTATAAACAAAAGTGGCTTGATGCAAAACAACTCCACCAGCCATAAGTCTTGCAGAGTACACCCTGTACTCACCCTTGCTTTGTTGATACTTTTGGCAGAGTAAGTGTTCCCTTGAAGACGAGTTCCGTACTACATCGACACCGACACGTAGCTTGGGGTTCCCGGCCGGCAGCCTAGAATCTATGGGCTGGGATGTCATCGTTATGCTTCAGGCCTCTTAGGCCATTTGTTAAGTTTTCTATACTTAATAGCATAATTTGCCTTCCGTTGTTTGATGTTTGTGGTCAGTGACCTTTGCTTGTAATAATTTGGTTCTCTGCTCAGTTATGAGCTTGCTATAATAACTTTTGTGTCGTAGGGTCACTGCTGTGTTACTGATTCTTCGCTGGATATTCTCGAGCTCAAGGTTAAGCTTCTTTCAGATGAAGGTCTGGGATTTGTTTAGCCCTGATCCCGGGGGTGTCACAGTTCTTGGTATCAGAGCAGTACTGACCGTAGGAAAACCTTTCTATTGGTCGATGTTGAGTCTAGTGCTTGTGAAAACTATTTTAAAAGCTGAAAAGTATTTGCGAAAACTCTAGTATGCTTCTTTTCTCCTTATCCAGTTTTGCTCTAACTCTGGGTTATCTTATCTGGTGTTGATTTTGGAAAAGTTTTGATATCTCTTCTAGTCTTTCAAAACTTAGGTGCCTTCTTGGCATGCCGTTTTCAGCCAGTTGACCTAGTGTTGAGTTCTCTAGAGTTGTGTGTGTTGTGAATCCCTTGTTTCCTTTGCTCTTTTTCATCTAGGAGATTCCTTTCTATCATGATCTCTCTATCTTTTGGACCCACAACATTAAATTGTTGGATCTTTAGTGTTCTGTTCTAGGTTTCGAGGTTTCCTTTCGCCTTGTGTGCCTCCTTTTTATTCATTGGGTACTTCAGAAGGTGTTCCTTCTTTTGGAAGTTACCTCGTGATTAATACCTTTTAGTGTACGCCATTTCACTCAAATAGTAGTTACTTCTTTTCTTGGGTTTTAACCCTTGGACTTGAACCTAAGATTCCTGATTGTGCTAGATTCTGGTGTTGTGAATCTTGTACATGAAGCTGACCTTTAACTCAAGATCCATCCTTTTGACCCCGTCGTTAATGTTCCCACATTACCCCAGGATGGCTGGTATTACCATTCTAGCCTTCAAACTTGTGGTTATTATCGCGATTGAATTGTGACAATTAAGGACTTCCCCTACCACATGCTATGACAGATGTTCTTTAAATGGACCAAATAGATCACGACAAGAGTACTCCTCGTGAGTCTCGCATCTACCCTCGTGACTCTGCCACACCTTACCATCCTTTGCATTGGTTTTTGGAAGGTTGTTGACTTATGCATCCACATCTCGGGATTCTATCCTGAGCATGTTCGTTTCCCCTTGTTGTGTTCTGACCTTTGTCTACTAGTTGGTAGCCAAGTAGTAAATGTGCATTGGTGTCTTCAGATGCAAGATACTCTTGTGGTCCATCTAGACAAACCATTTCGGGATGTCAGGAGAAACAAACTCCAGTATCTCATCATTTCTAGGACCAGGTCAAAGTGTTGTAATCCATATATTAAGAGGCATTGATTAGCTTCTTCCTGTTCTATCTTGAAGTATCACACTCTTTTATACTAAGAGGTCATGTTGAGTTTCATGAACCCTTAATGAAGTGATGCTCTTCCACATATTTAACCACCCTCCCTTGAGCTCTCGCGCTCGTGAGTGATGTGTGTGTGTGTAATAATGTGACCATCTGAGATTCTTAGCAATTTTTATTGTTTTGATCTCCAAGGACATTGTGTCATTCTTAGCGTGATTGGTTAACCCCGTCACTAAGCAAAGGACGATTGTGCTACCAAGTCTGTTATTCTGGTACACTCCCCTCGGTCAAAGAGTTAGGCTTGTACCGAAACTCTGAAACTATGTCATCTTTCCTTACCAAGAAAGTTCCTTTCGAACTAAGCGACATATCGGTGGTTCGTGATATTCTAGATGTCTACTAGAAGTACCGCCATGTTGCCACATGACCGTGTTGTCGAGTTCTTGAGCCAACAAGTTCTCTGAATTGCTCTTTTCTCCAAGGATTTGTACTGGATACCCCCGAACTAGTTCGTTGATCTTAAACAATAACTTGGAGAGTTGTAAGACAAAAGTTCTATCCTATTCAGTTCTTTCTAAAAGGGATGTCTAGTTTTGGTTCGCGTTGATGAAAGATAGTATCTCCTCTCTATAAATGTTATCTTACCCACATTTGATTTGATTTGGGTTTTCGTCAAATCAAACTCAGTTCCAAGGAATATCTTGATAGTGTTTCTTCTCATGATGTTTCACTTGAGTACATTTTCATGTTCTTTGATCTGACCAATGCTTTTGCCTTGTTCAAGTAACATGTGAGTCGATATTTTTGGAGTGTCTAGATAAGTTTGTTGTTGAGCCCATCGATGACATCCTCATCTTATCCATAATAGATTTGGATCATATGGAACATTTGGCATTAATGTTGGAAAAATCGAGGACCATCTTCGAATCATCTTGAAGTATGTGTTCTGGATGTTAGAAGTAACCTCCTCCGGTTCACGTGCGCAAATGCTAAAAGATGTCACCATGGATTCGAGTAGAGTTAGCTCCGTTCCCTAAGGACACATGTGTGTTTTGTTGTTAGCTCCTTATGTGTGTGTGTGTAGTTGTCTCTCGACAAGTTGTAAATACATGGGTCTAGCAATTTAGCTCAGCCTTTTGGAGCTTTACAATATAGTCCCTGTCTTGAGAATCTAGTAACTTTACCTTCGCGGTAAATGTTGCAAAATTTCTATTCAGACATGCTGAGTCCGAAGTATCATCTCAACTAACCAAATCTGAATCTCAAGCAGATATGATGGTTGGTGTTCCTCAAGGTTTCCTTTGTCTCCGATGTCCGACCTTTACTTGATGTTTGATTTCTCGAACATCAAGGAGAACATTTAAAGTAGTGTTGCTAAATGTCTCTCGGCGATCCTCCAGACCATTTTATGTTGGCAATCATCTTGTTGTGCCAAGTAATTGAAGTCTGAGAATGAAGTTTCTTTCTTCTCGTGTCATCAGGAATCTTTTTACCAACACACCTTAGTGGTGCAAAGTGATATCATGATCTTTGGAAAAGATTTTGATAGACCTGGATGAATAAAGAGTTTCCTTCCTTTTCTCGGCCATGTTCTAGGAGAGACAATTCTTTTGGTAATCAGAAGTTTCTCTTATTACATGTCCTTTGTGCCTCTTATGAGTCCTCTCCACCCAAAACACCTTTCTGTCTTGGCCTTCTATTGAATGAAAGAGTGACTCTTATGTTTCAAAAGTAGTTCAACAACTTGGTTTTGTTGATCCATATCTCTGCAAACTAAAATCTCTACTTAAGTCGTTTAGTAGAGGTTCATATCGAACTCTGTTGTTATAATCTTTCTATTGGAAGTTTTCTTCTCCAGAAGCTTCAAAACACTTCTGTGAGTTACATGGTCTCAATCCTTATCAAGACCATATATCTAACAACTTGAAACCATCTCCTCTTGTTTCCTCCTTTACCTTGAAGTGTTTCATGTTCGTCATCTCAGAGTTGTTTCGAAACACTCTATACATGAGTTGACCATGAGATACTCTATATGTTGTTTAGTGTGTTTCCCTCTTATCTTTAGGGAAGCGTGGACCGGGTTTCTTGGGGTTAATGGTGCCCCTGGTAAACCAACCTCGCCTCACATATTTAAGTACCGGCTTCAGGATTTGACACGTTACGGCGAAACAATACTTATTGCATGACTCATGGTCTCGGAGAAAGCAAGGTAAAGGTCGTGTCCAACCACACCCTCCGCCGGCCTTCCCAGGAAGAGGGCTAATCATTGTGGCATTAAGAGTCGGTTGGTATGTGTGGGTAAAGTTGTACACCCCTGCAGGGTAATAATCTTTCGGAAAGCCGTGTCCACGGTTATGGATGACTTGGGAACGGATGGGAGATCATAGAGAACATGAACCTAATCGTACAACTTGGCAACTAATGTTTGTTAAGGATGCTTCCTCATGGGTACGAGGGGGTGATCCTAGTTAGTAGACGATGATGATTTGGTGGATATCAAAAGAAGATGATCAATACTTTGGAGATGTCGCTCTCTTATCCTCTTTTAAAATACTCTGATTAGACGAGCTTCTTCCCCTTCTTGTTTTATAAACAAAAGTGGCTTTATGCAAAACAACTCCACCAGCCATAAGTCTTGTGGAGTACACCCTGTACTCACCCTTGCTTTGTTGATACTTTTGGCAGAGTAAGTGTTCCCTTGAAGACGAGTTTCGTACTACATCGACATCGATGAGTAGCTTGGGGTTCCCGGCCGACAGCCTGGAATCTATGGTCTGGGACGTCATCGTTATGTTTCAGGCCTCTTAGGCCATTTGTTAAGTTTTCTATACTTAATAGCATAATTTGCCTTCCGTTGTTTGATGTTTGTGGTCAGTGACCTCTACTTGTAATAATTTGGTTCTCTGCTCAGTTATGAGCTTGCTGTAATAACTTTTGTGTCGTAGGGTCACTGCCGTGTTAGCGATTCTTCACTGGATATTCTCGAGCTCAAGGTTAAGCTTATTTAAGACGAAGGTCTGGGATTTGTTTAGCCCTGATCTCGGGGGTGTCACATCATCAGACGGGCGCTGCACAACAATTCATATTATCTGATTGATGCCCAGCAGCTGGTGAAGAACAAGGAAGACCGCTCAGACGAGGAGAAGGAACACCCGTGGAACGTGAGCCTAGTCCGGCCATTTTACACTTGAGCAAGAAGTGTATGTATCTCCCCTTTCATGTAATAAATGAACAACCTTGGAAGCCTCGGCGTAGTACCGAAGACTTTGTCCCAATTTCGCGTACCACATTCATCCCCGTACCGGCTGGCCCGGATGCACATGACTTCTACAAGCAGCATACTATTGCACAACAATAAACCGAAGTATCGCGAGGCACGCCAGCTCAGCCTTTCCTTTGGTTCCAGCTGCAGACCGCAACCCGGCTGGCAGCCGGCAAGGGTAGCGCTCGAAATGCCAATGTTCGCTGACAAAAGGGGAGCTGCCAACGGCCTAGCTCGAAAGGGCAGGTCTCCGTGTTTCTTTTTTCGTTCAGTCCTAACTAAGATTGGATCCATGCGTAATTACACTAACCCAAAGCAACGTTGTGTCTCGTGCGACATGAGCCACAACTTGACAGGAAATATGAATGCATAGAGCTTCGACCCGGCTGACTACCCCAGCCGGCCCGAACCTTGGGGACTACACCCAGTGGGCGCGCTCCCGCACACCCATCAACATAGGTGAAGAAGGCAAAGAGCTTCAACCCGGCCCAAACCTCGGGGACTACACCCAGTGGGCGCGCTCCCGCACACCCATTAACATAAGTGAAGATGCCAAAGAGCTTCGGCCTAGCTGGCTACCCTAGACGGCCTGAACCTCGGGGACTACACACAGTGGGCACCCTCCCGCGCACCCATCAACATAAGTCATGGTGGCAAAGAGCTTCGACCCGGCTGGCTACCCCAGCCGGCCCGAACCTCGGGGACTACACCCATTAGAGGCGCTCCCGCGCACCCATCAACCCAAGTCAAGGCGGCAAAGGGACCCGACCCGGCCGGCCCCCAGCTGGCAACAATCCCAAAGACCATAATTAATGAAGGCATACAAGCAAGCAGACGGAGTGATCTCAACAATTGAAGGGGCACCAAGACATTTAAGCAGAACACGAAGGTTCTATGCACAATTCAAAGTCTGATGTCAAAAATTAATCAAAGTGTAGCACCAAAAAAAGGCCAAATTCATAAATACACCCGACATCCCGGGGATCAAGGTTCAGTGGCAGGAGCAGCAGAGGGGCCGTCAGCAGCAGGAGCAGGAGGCAGACCGTCGGGAGGGGCGCGAGAGTCGGCTGCAGGAACTTGGCTGGTGGAGGCAACGTCGATGGGATTCCAGGGCGCCAGGGTCTAGTGTAGCGGCAGCGGCTCAGCGGGATCACGAAAGTCACACTCTAGGTCCACATAGGTGCCAATCTTCACCCCGTGGGACATGATCGTCGGAATGCTGTCATGGAGGCCCTCGTAGTTCATCCCAAGACGGAAACCATGTGTGAGCACACTGAGATCTACCCCGGGATACCACGATTTGACCAAGGACAGAGCCATTTCCATACCACCTCGGACGTCGATTCCACGAGACAAGGCAACCGCCAAGCTGGCGATGTCATGCACGTCACCTGCATCCGGCCAGATGTAGTGAAATAGGTCATTGGCAATGGCACGAATACCATTGCTCTCTTACGCCAGCACCTTCACCAGATCCAAGGCGGTCAGGTCACGGCCAACATCCTCCACAGGAAGCTTCTCTAGATCCATCTCGGTCCACTCAAGGTAATGAGCTGCAACCAAAGACAGGAGTGAGCGGCAAGACTAGACTCAATTAACCACGATGCAGCGGAGGATGGAAGCATAAGAACTTACTAATGAGCATCTCCGAGATGATCTGCAGGTGCTGAGTCAGCTCCCCCTCCCGGGAGCAGAGAATCTTGATCATCTCCTCCTGTTGGGCGGAGATCCTTTCAAAATTCTTCAATGCCTCTGCCCGGATGTCAACGGTCTTCTTGCCCCACTCCACGCTAAGCTCAAGCTGATGCTTGGGCATGGCAAGTTGATCGAACTGTGCCTTCCGCGCCTTGTTCGATTCCTCCAGTCGGGCAACCTCAGCTTTGAGGCGCTCCACCTCCTTCTCCTTGTCTAGGATCATGGCTGTAGGAGGATACCCGATGGTCAACAAAAAGTGGGAAAAGGGAGCCAATCGCCAAGACAGATCTGAAGAAGCAATCTTACGACCTAGATCCTGGGTGTTCTTCACCGACTCCAAAAACACTCTCTGCTGCGAGAAAACCGAGTAAGAGACGGAATAGAAAACCGGCTGAAAAAGAAACGCATGGAAAAGATAACGGGTAGAAACATTTATCTTCCTCAAAATAGACAAAATTTTGGCCTCGCCAAGGCCCTTTTCCAATCCCTCAACCAGGTGGCGAACCTGGTCGAGTGCGACGGGCGCCGCACCTGAGAGGTGGGCGAGAATCACACCCGGCGTCAGCACAGCCGGAGATGGCCTCGAGCCGGTAACGACAACCTCGTCATCATCAGTAGCCGCACCCGAATATGTGGCCACCACCAACTCCCTCCTAGGTGGCACGGAAGTGCCCGGCTGGCCGCCACCCGCTGCAGCCGCCTGCGCGGCCCTAGCATCCTCCTTCACCTCCTTGATAACGGGCCTCGCGGAGCTGCCTAGAGTATCACTCCAGGCTGGGTTCAGGCCCGCCCCAGGACGAAGGAGGGGGTCTCCGGGTCCTGAGCAGCCGCAAATAGCTGCCCCAACCACGAGGACACGGGCGCCTGATGCAGCAACCCTGTGGTCGGGGAGCCCTGAGGGGCCCTGGTCAGAGACGGCATGACAGGAGCAGCCGACGCGGCAAGAGCAGGAGGGGGAGGAGCAACGACAACGGCGCCACCGTCGCCAAGCGACATCGCCTCGCTGCGTGGAATGAAAAATAAGAGAAAGCACCAACAGAGACACAGAATAGCATGGGAGATGCAAGGAGGACGCTAACCCGACGATGGACGGCAGAGCGACAACTTGGCGCTCCCGGCGCGTCCTTTTTTGTTCAAATAGAGCAGGCGCGGTAAAATGCTCCGCCCTCTTCCCCTGGGCTTTCGCCGCGGGTTTCTCTCAGCTGTCCTTCTCATCGATGACATCGACTACAACAAAAACAAAGACTTAAACCGCAACCTCACGGGCTAGGACGAAAGAAGGAGCTGCAGCCGGCAACTTACCATGAGGATCCGGGGGGCCATCGTCCGTCCTGACGGGAAACCCTTCGGGCTCCGTCTACAGGTACTTCTTCGGCTTCCTGTCCGCCAAGAAGGACGGGAGCAGGAAGTCACCCATACCGTCTTCGGCTAGCTGCGCCGTGAACAACTACTCAAAAAGGGGATCATAAGGTACCCAAGGAAAGCTAATAACGATGAAGAAAAAATGCAAAAGAACCAGAGGAGAACTCACCCGGGGTGGCAGGCGGCCACGATGGCACGGCAGGCAGGAGTACGCCCAGGTTGCCTCCATGCGGAACTTCGAGATCATGGAGACCCAGTTGCACAGGTCCTGGTAGGGCACCTCCTTCCGTGACATCCTCGTCGGATCATCGATGTTCGACATATGGCACATCTTGTGCGACTGCTTCTGCAGAGGAAGCACACAACGCACCATCCATGACAGCGTGATGTCCCGGGCGGTGAGCCTCTCTGTCTCCACCATCGCCTCCACCCGGGTGGCCATCCGGTCAAGGTCCTCCATGGCGCCCATACCTTTCGTCGCCCAGCCCTTCTGCGTCGAGGGCACTTTGACGAAGGCCAGCAGGAAGATCCAGTCCACATCTGTGGCATTGCTCACATAAAAATATGACCGTTGCTACATCTTGTTGGTGTCAGGAAGCTCGAACCGTGGCATCGGCCAAGAGGGCCGCAGATAAATGGCGCAGCGGCCCGTCTGCGTCAGTGGACCGTCCTTGGCGGTGTTCTGGGCCTTGAAGTGGAAGAACTTGAGGAGTTCACAACCTCGGGCCACACCCCAAGGTACAATTTGCAGCAGGCCGCGTGATGCGATAGCTGCGCGATGGCGTTCGTGCCCAAGTGATGGAGTTGGAGGTCGAAGAAGATGAAGAGCTAGAGGAGGAAGGGGCTAACGGGAAGGCCGAAGCCGTGGCGAAGTGTGCGAGGAAGACGACGTGCTCCCTCGGCCGAGGGTCCGGCACCCGCTCCCCCTCCGGCGTGAGGTGGTGCTTCACCGACATCGATGAGGGAAGAAATCTACCCTGTTGATACTTGTAGACGAGGTCGTCAGTCAGGAACGACTCACACCAGCCCCCGTGCTGCTCCGGCAACATATCTACAGGAGGGGTGGCCGTGGTGAATGGTGCGCGGTGGCTTCGGCGACGGCAAGGAAAAGGGGCACAAGGAGCAAGGTGCGCTGGAGAGGAGGAGAAGATGAGCCGGAGGGCGAAGAAGTGTTGGTATCGTTCCCCCTCCAGGGCTCTATTTATCCCTGCGGGCGGTACCGTCACTCCCTCAGCTCCCGCGCGACGCGTGGTATTGAGGTGCCACGGCCACACGACGTTACGGCTTCAGATCCTTTGCACCGTCATAACCACCACAAAAGATCCACGGGCGTTACAGGGAGACGAGGCGTGCGCGCTCGCCTCGAGAAACATCTACGGCAAGTTGCGTGCGTAGTTGCCAAAAAATGACGCAGCGACGCAGAAGTCCAACTAACGCTTCGTCTCCAGCTATGCCAGTCGGTCCCTACCTTTGCTGTTTACACCCAGTGGACGGCCATCGATTCCGCATCCGGTTAAATCCAGCTAGAAAGCAAAAGCAAATGCCACAGCAGGATGCAGTCAAACAACTACTTCAAGACGAAAAAAGAGCACGCAAGACCTTACCCACCGGCCAAGTCCATACGTGCTTGGGGACTAGTGTCGGGGGGATAACCCCCAGGTGGGGAAATCCAAGCACAAGTAGGCCGGCTCCAGAAGGAACAGGCCACCTGGCCCTCAAGAAGGACAACTCCAGCTGGTTGGCGAACACTGCCCGGCTGGGCTTGTAACTTTCCCGGCTGGCCCGTCTAGTCGGTAGCCAGAAGAACCGGCCGGGTGGCCACTTCCACCCGGCTCACCTCGGATTCGTTGAAGATCACGGAAGGGCTAACTCTCCTTGCGGGGTACGCCACTGGCTCTCCCTCGTCATCAGGCGAGCTGGCGTGCTGTCACGACCAGCGCTACCCGACGAAGATAAAGCAAAGTGGTCGGCTGACTGGCAAAAGCAGTCCGGGGGACCGTTAAATCAAGGGTGACACCCCAAAGGGAGCCCGGGTGACCGCTAAAGAAGAGGATGGCGCTAAAAGAAGGGGAGACTGGGTCCTGGCCCACCGGCTGGGCCCTGCAGCCGGCTCTGTCCTGTAAACCCATATCCAAACAGTAAACCCTAGGGCCCGATTTGTAATCTGCCCCTCCCAAGCCAGTATATCAGGGAGGGCAGTGCTGGGGTTCTAGGTAGGCAACAATAGAAGGAGATAAGTGTTAGCAGCTAGTTCTCACTTCCTCTAGCTCTCGATAGTTGCTAAGGAAACAGATCCAGGAGTGTTACCACGCCGAGAGGGCCCCGAACCTGGGTACATCGCTGTGTTTGCAGTTTATCGTGCCCAGCCCATTGCGTGAGCCTCCAATTGCATCCGAGTGTCCCTTCTTTGCCATCCCCAATGGCACTACCGTGTTCCACACCATGACATGAAGGGTCCATATCCTTGGTCTCCGTCTGGGAAGGTCCATCTCCGTGTTCTCCGGCCATGCAGGATCCATTTCCGTGCGGGATTCAGACCAAAGCCACCATCGTTGCACGAGAACCTAGCGACCACCAAACAATTTTCGTTCCCAGACGCGCCGGGGCGGCTACGGAGGCAAGGAGACAGGGCAAGGGGGCAAGGCAGGGTGGGTAGGGGATGACGGGAGGACGAGAGTATTGCCGGAGGGGATGGAGTGGTGTCGTGCAAGACTAGACCGGTGGAGTGGAGCGGAGCTGTGAGCGATTGACAGAATATGGAAAATAACAGAATAATGGGGAGCACTAATCCTCGAACCTGGGATGCGCGTCGTCGACGGTTGAGGTTGCGGGTCCCACCAGTAACTAAAACGCCATGTCCACTTCCCTTGTTTCTGATGGTGTTGTTACAATTCTATGATCTTAGTGGCGCAGAAAACATTTCTGGACACACCTAAGGACAAACTCGTAAATATACTTAAAATGGAACACTGACCTGGTACATTGCCCAATCCGGTTGCTAGCCACAACCTGTATTTTTAATATATTAGCACTATTATGTTGAGAAAGGGAAATAAAGATTCAGAAGTTAGTCGAACTAGTTTCGAATAAATAAGTTACACTCTTAGGAATCTTAGCTATGGCCCCGCCTAAGTAGAAGCCGCTGCCGCCCCGGCCGCCGCCGAAGCTTGGATATTTGTCCCCTCTGAGGCAGGCCATGCGGCTGTACTACAAGGCCGGTCTTCCATTGCCATCCGAGATGGTATATTTCGCAAAATGTGCTGCAGCTGTGGTGGCAGCGGTGGCAACGGCGAAGGCCACCGCGGCATCGAGAAGGGCCAACCAAGCATCATGGAGAATGTGCGCAGCGGCATTTTTGTGTGCTCCGCGCACGACAAAGATGGTACGTTTTCAAGCATTCCTGCAAGCTTGCCACCGAGGAAATAAACCCCCGAACAGGGCGGCGCCAAGGTCAACAAACTCTTCCCTCCATGCCCCGGCGTGGGCGACCTTGCCATGGGGCAATATGGGCGCACACCATCGGCGGCAAAGACGATCCATCGTACGCACCATCGTCGGCCACACCATGGCGGCGTACATCCATCTACACAACTTGTTTTAGCGTTCGACAGCTGGAGCCAACGACGGGCAACAACTTAGCACCGGAATTCAGTTTCAGATTTATAGGGACCTACAATCCCTACCACGAGAAGACAGAGTTCACCTTCGAAGAAATCGTTGCGGTGGCACGACTGTCCGTACTGTACCGGGACTGGTTCAAGCACGTCAACTAGTGCATGATTATTGCAGATCTCTTGAAGTTTGGCGGGAAGGAAAAACATCAGTTCTGGTTGAACGACCGCTGAACTTACGTCCTCTCAAGGAAATTGGCTAGCCGAATTTTATGGTGGAGATCTGCAGTGTCTTCAGTGTAGAACAGTTAAGTTCAGAGACTAACTCTGTAGAATGCCTTTTGTAGAGGCAATAGCCCTCTTTTGCACAGCTATCCCATACTATAGTATGGAACTAGTTTGGAAGTAACCAAATACTATCAAGATGTATATATTTATTCAGTTACTACCGACGGTTGAATTCAGTTCAATGTCATACTTATCCGAGGCAGACAAGATTTAGACAACATTTTATGAACCTATCTTGGGTGGTTTATTCATGCAAGTTCCATGCAGAATCATGAACCATACCGAACAAATATATGTAAAAAATATTTGAGGCATACAAACCAGTAACATTTCGTGCCTTTTGGATCACTCACCAACAGCATTTTCCCGGCAATGGTGACATTGATCATTTCTATCCCACCCTCTTTTCAAGATGCTAACCTTGGTTATGCACACAAATTCATTAGCCACACATACTACAAATTCATTAGCTCCACCAACTACAAATCATTAGCTACACGTACTATGAAATCATTAACCACACATACTTCGAATTAGTAGCCACACATTACAAATTCAGTAGCCACGCATACTACAGCAGTTCAAACTATTACATAAGGCGTACTACGTGCTCGACTCTCAAGTTAGCAATCTTTCAGATTCACTAAACCTTTATCTTCACTCGAGGGAAATCAGAACCACCAGCCTGTCCACGTCCGGTCCCCACACTGAAACCGTGTGCTCTGTCACGGAACGATGCTGGTCCTGTGCCATCGATCTTCCAGGCCAACACTGCAAGCGACGGGGATCTTTATGGCCGTCTCGCCGGGGTCCTGAATGCCATGTACCAGATCCAGAACATCCTGTAGGTGGATGATCACCGGGTTCTTCCAGCAAAGTTGTCCTCTTGCCCTGATTGGAATATCCACATTGTACATCTTAGGAATGGTGTCTGGATCTATCAGCCACTCCTTTACCTCGATGATCCATCTGTCGCTCGGTGGCACAATCTCCACTAGCTCGCCGCCAAGGCTACTGATGACCTGCTTGAGGGCCTCCGATTCCCAAGCATGCAAAGGGAGGCTGTCAAAGCCGAGTTTAGAGAAGAACTAAACCTGCCCCAAGTGATCGTCCCACCCACAGGCACGATGCCAATGCAGGAAGCTCATTTTCTCCCCGCAGCACTCGAAAGAACGGGAAGAATGCAGAACGCGCTCGGTGTCTGATATGTGGGTGAACCGGACGAAGTAATCAAATGGTGGCACGCATACCTCAATATTTACCACTTTTCGCCTGATCCCAATACGAGACCTGAAAGCCGACAGAAAATCAGTCGGTGACACGACAGGACGCATGAGCATGGTGGCCATGAGAGCGTTGTCGTTGAACTCCTCTGCCAGGGCTACCATGCCTGGGGTGCACGACAGCATGCAACCGCCCAAGGCCGGTCGTCGGTCCGGATTTCCCGGTCAGAAGCGCTCCGCCGTGTGAGAAGGTCTAGGCAGCGGAGAGAGGCTAGGCTGGGGACGCAAAGCTCCGACACGCCGACTAGGAAAAATGAGGCGAGGGCGATGGCGGCGAGCTTTGATTAAGGGCGTGGGAGGTTGACTGGGCATGGAGGGGACGCAAGGAGAGCAACAGTGCGCTCCGATCTAGAGACCAGTACCCGGAGCTAAGCTAGGTAATGGAGAGGGGTATAATAGGGGAGAAGAGTAGAGCAGAGAAGGAGATATAGTCCTCACAGGGGTAAACCAGTCCACAACCGCAAAGGATAACAGGAAATACTGACGGGTCTATGCAAGAAGAGTTAACCTAATGGCGGGATTTGAGTTCAACATTTTTTGACTGGTTCAAATGATCGTTTGGCTGTTAGATTTGTATTTAGCCCCTTTTGGCCCCTCTCGATAATTGGCGAAGCTACTATAGTCCTTCCGTGCGATTAGACGCAACTTGGAACCGCGTTGCCTTCACGTCTAAACTTTTGGGCCACATGTTAAAATTCTCATACTTCGGGCCCTAGAAATTTTGCCGACAGAGGGAAGTGCCTCATGAGCTGCCCCACGGGGTCCATGTAGCCGGTGATCCTCTCGAGGAGAGGCCCGTAGGCTTCACATGTTCTAGCGTCTCTGCTTGGGGGAAAGCTGTTCCCCTAACAGAGCGTGTCTGCAATGCTAACTTGTTTCATCTATACATTATACAAGGATCCCAAGATGTAACATCCCAAAAATATTGAACTTGGATCATCAAACTTTAATCATCAAAATTAGGGTTAACAAAAACTTTTCTAAATAAAATTATCAAAGCATGCATAAGTATGCATTGAATTTGAAATTCTTTTGAACCACCTTGTTGGTGTGTTTCCTTGCTTGTAAAATGTTTCTTAGGTGAAATAAACATCATCTAAAACATTTCCCACACTTTTCCCAAAGACAAATAAAGCAAAACAAATAAAATAAAGGAATGGTCATTTTGTCCAATATAACTCCCATGCCTACTTTGGCTGCCTTAAACTTTCAGAAACTAACAGAAAATTTTCTGGATCTTTGCACCCGTTGAGTGTACTCATAACAAAGTATCAAGGCCCACTTTGTGATCATCCAGAAACTTTAAATGCATAGTTTAAATGACAATTGAAAATTGAATCTTTATCATATGGGAAGATCCCACTTTTTCAAAAACCACTCAAACAAGCTCAACTTTCAAAACCCAAGCATCTACAGACTCACCAGCACCAATCTAGCACACCCACCAAAAATATTTTCAAAATTCAAAACTTGAATTCATGCGGCCATTTCATCAAACACTTGGCGGACACAAATCAAACAAAATCAAAACACTATAGTGTGCAGTGTTTTGAGCCTAACTGCTTCCCTATCTAGCTCACAACCATCTCAGTAGATCCTCTAGCAAGATTAACCAAGCACTAGCACCACTGTGAGCTTGCAAATATCATCAATGGTGAACAGCCGAGTGCATCCTTGCCACCCAGTGTAGACAGCAAGCTAGGAAGGAAACTAGCCATGCCAACCTTGTCTAGGAGATCACCCATGCCTCACCGCCCCCTCTCTACCAGCCCTGCCTCGAAGACACCGACCAGAGCACCCAGGAACGCCGCACCCGTGCCTCTACCAACCGTGCCGAGCATGCGCCAGAGCGCCACCCTTGACCGAAGCCCACAGACCGCGCGCCGCCCTTGCCACGTGCATACACGATCACCACCGACCCAGGAGACCGCCAGACATCCCCGTTAGCCGCCCCATGCCGCACAGCCACCACTCGCCATCGAAGACGCCACCTCTGCCGCGCAGAGCGTCGCGTGTTCTAGACCAACCCGCACCGCCCCACGTCTCGCCACCGTATCGTTGAGCATCGCCAGGGAACACCGCACCATCCCCTACCTTAGCCCATGCCAATAGCGGTCTGTACCATGCCCCTCGATGAGCTCACCGTGCGCCCTGTCGGTCCTCTCGCTCGACTATAAATAGAGGCCACCCCCAGCTGAATTGAGCACACCATTCTACTCCCCTCTCCTCACTGATCGTGCCACACCGTTCCCAAAGCAAGGCGAGCAACACCTCGTCGGAATTTCACCGGAGCCTGCTGCCTCTGGAGAAGAAGGGAGCCAACGATTGGAGCCGCCCTAGGAGGAGCCACCGGTACCAGGAGATTCGCCGTCGTCGACTCCGTCGTTCGCCCGCCTCGCCGACCCTCGCCTGCACCCCGGTGAGCCCCCAGCAACCCCCACTAGCCGCGCTAGGTTTCTGTCTCGCCGGCGTTGCCCAACGTCCACGATGACTCCCAGCCGTTGGATTAGAACTAGATCGAACGTCCCACATCGCCCCATACCGCTTCGCACCCCCTGTCTCACTGACGAGTGGGGACAACCACTTAAACAGCCCGCGAAAGCGCTACGCTTAGCAGGCCGGCCCGTTAACCTTTCCCGCGCATCCCAGTTATTTGAATTAAACCTTTTCCTTTTAATTTCAAACACACTTCTTTACCCATTTTCAAAAATCAACCCAGGTCGATTCAGTGCACCAAATTGAATGAAACTAATTTTGCTAGAAAGGTCTGGGAATGCTGAATCCAAGCCCGTTGGATTCAAGTCATTTGGATCTATAGATCACCCATGGTAAAAATAACAAGGCAGAAGATTTTCTGCATTCAAGCATTTTTAAAATATAAACCATAATAGCTTTTGAGTTGTTTCCAACTCTCAAAAATCACATTCAATCATACCTCTCAGAATATATAAAAATATATAGGTTTACTTACAAAAATAATGTTCAAGTAATAAAAGAATGCTACATAGGCATTTCTAGTCACTTTATTTAATTAAAATAAAAGGGTAAAACCTTATTAAATTGTGACACCACTTTAAATCATATTCCCATGGACTACAATATGTGGTGATGACATGTGTCAACATGATCCCATGTTTGGTTTGGAGAATATTAAATCTTAAGTAGTTTTTCAATGAGTAGAAATTGCTTTTCTAAAAATAAAAGGAATTAAACCAAGCCTTAATCTTGTAATGTTAGAGATGATGTTAGACCATCTATAGGACCCTTGTGTGTGATGATTGCAAGTAGTTAAGTATTGTTTGGTGATTGTGTACCTCGTATTTATTTATTGACTGGAAACTTATATACCTTAGTATTAGTTCCCTCACGCCCAAGGTCTGAGCTGAGGCTACCTTGTGAAGATTGTCCACCTGTTCAGTATCCAAGATGACAGTTGGTCATGGTTGGGAGGCCAAACTCACAGGAGAGGTGCTTATACTTGGGAGTGTAATTGAAAGGTTAGGATTGATTATCCGCATACTAAGTATGGTGAATTCAGGATTTGTTCCTGACGGATATATCGAATGTTGTGGTGAAAGTGTACAATCTCTATAGAGTGTCAAACTATTCGAATAGCCGCGTCCGCGATTATGGACAGTTGGAGTGGCCATACTGTTCCCCCGTCAGACTTTTCAAAATGAAGTGAGACTTTGAGTTGACAACAACAAGGTCGTGATAGGAAAAACAAGTTCCCACTTAGAGGTTATAAACTTCAACTAGCATTCGTTGCCCCTAAAACTTAGTAGATATAAATCTGGCTTTTGCAAAACAACCCTAGAGCCTAGGGTCCTATTATCAAAAACCCCTTTCATTTGTTAGTATTAGTTTGCGAGTACTTAAAGAGTACTCATGGCTTTGTCACTAGCTATTGCCATGGCCAGACTATGAAGAGGAGTACCTGGAGGATGAACCCCAGGAAGGTTACGACAACTAGGATCATCTCCCATCGTCAGCATTGCCTATGACCCCGAAGATGGAGCTTCGCCTACGCTACCGTTATTATTACGTATTCCGCTGCTTGATGTTGTATTAAGAATTGGATCATGAGATCCCTATTTGTGTAAGAACTTATGTACGGATTGTAATGGATGATGTACTATGGTATCCAATTCTGTTATGTCTCGCAAAAATGGTAATCCTGGGATTGCGATGTATGGCATAACAGGCATGTGATTAAAAAACCGGGTGTTGACAAGTTGGTATTAGAGCAATCCTGACCATAGGAGACCCTAGTTAGACTGGACGTTTGAATCAAAAACTTAGTTTCAAAACCAAAGAAAACAACTATTTACAAAAACTTATTCTTATTCTTATCCCTTTGATTCTTTCATGAAAATTCATGTTCCTAAAAAACTCTTGCAAAATACATAAAATTTTGACACACTTGATCATTCTACTAACTTACTCATCCTATATTCTTATAGATGGACGTGAAGTAGAACAAGTTTTATCAGTTGGGCAATGGAGGAGACCTTATCTTTGAGAGGGATTTGGACCAGCTTTCGGAACTTCTGGAGCGTCCGCACCCCGAGTTCTTCGGAGCTCAGCTCAATGATCAAGGAGGAGAAGATCTGCAGTGGCTAATTGTTGCAATTATCAAAGGAAAGATTGAACCTCCCACTGCGGAAGAAATTCAGTTTACCTTAAGAGAGAACAACTGGCTCGATGGACTTGCCAGGGCCATGCAGGAAGCTCTTTCCCGTCTGTGTGGGCAGAGCATCAATCAGATCAAGGGTACTCTCTTTGAGTTTTGCCCAAGGCGTGATGCAAATGGACAACCACTGGAATCCCCATACCACCCCGAGCTAAAGACTCAATTGGACCACCTTAGCTTCATGATGTACGATCGTTAGCAGGAGTTAGACAACTACCTTGACTACTCCAACCACAAGTTTGCCATCATCAAGACAAAGGACCAAACCATCGCCATGCTAGCAAAGGATCGCAAGTCTCGCCGCCGTCAGCTCGACAAGAAGGAGCACATCATTGCCCGCCTTCACCACCGGATGTCATCTTTGGAGGAGACCATCCATGAGAGAGACATGCAGTTGGAGGAAAGGGAGAATGCCGGAGAGGATCTTCGTGGAGACCCCTACTCCTATCTCAGCGATGATGATGATTTTCTGGAGGATCAGGCTATGGACTTCTTCATTGTAACTACCTCGGTGAATTACGCTCCTAGTACAAGCCTGGATGTTCAGAAATGGTTGAAATAGTACGGTGGGGCCCAAATGCCACTCACAGGTAGACCTTTCGGCCGTCCCAACCATTTCCAAACATCGGGACAAGAACGGGCGGCGTAATCGGCAGGCGAAGGGATCAACTACATACACAAATGAGTATGTATGCAAGCCACCATACAACAGTACATCAGAGCCATTCCATCTAAAAAGAAAGGAAATATAGCAACGCCATACGGCAAGATCCAAATATCCTAGATAGATATAATAGTTTAGGATATCTCCTCATACATCAATCAACAGAGTATCAAGCGGAAGCGGAAGACAGAATCCGAGTACGGATAAGAAGCAAATCGGCATAAGATGCCCCATAAATAAGCACATCCCGCCCACAGATCTCACGGATCCCCGTTCCCGGAATCTCTACACCGAATGATCATTGCCCACATCGTCCGTCTCTTCCACCCAGTATCCATCTTGCGAGGGTAGCTGTTCATCTGAACCAATAATTTATCGTGTGAGACCCTAGGGGTACTCAGCAAGTCTTTATGCCTCTAAAGGGGACACAACCTGGGGTGACGCAATTGCAGCAAAAGATAAACCCTAACAATTCTATAGATATTCGCTAACCATCCGCCTAACCAGAGATAGACGGATGTCCGTGAATTAATAACAGTTATAACAGTTAAAACGGTAATATCCAGATCCATCCTCCTCGCCATCGACGAGGAAGCGGACGAACAACCTCCCATCCGTTGGCAGTTTTATTATCCATTCCATGAGTGTTGCACTATTTACTAGTCAGGTACCTAGTCTAGTCAAATTAAAAGCGGTACTTTAGTTATGCTTGTCTATGATCGAGAAACTGTGCTCCAAGACGGCCATAACATGGACACGGCTTTCAGAAAGTTTTACCTGAGGGTGCACAAATAGCAACACACACTCGATATGCCTCGGAAAAACCAAATCAAAACCCAACGAGGCAGTCACGACAAAGCAATCACAGGATTCAGAAATATTTTAGGGGGCCTCCCCATTAAGCTACCCGCGACGAAGTTGGCCGACTCCGAGACGGACTCAAGGTTTGCGCCAATGGCTGTGAACGACTGGGAACCCGAAAATGTGACTGGGCTTGTCGACACCGCGAAAACACTCCGCTTCCCTAACAAGACAAAGCAGTACCTCGCACAATTTAAATAAAGCAGTAAAGCATGGCATAAGTACAGGATAGTAAATAAAACCTCAAACTAGTTTGTGGCCCTAAGAAATCAGAATGAATCAAGCTCTGGCTCAGGGGGGTCCATAAGCCTCCCGGATGTGGATAGCGCGAATATTCTTGGAACAGGAATCAAGTACTCGGGGTCTTACGGGACACAAGTGAGCCTGAAAAACCAAATAGCGAATATGGCTCACCGATGCCACTTTCATTAGTTTTCCCATTACTACTCAGGTTAAGTTGTTTAAGTACCTCGTTATCCATCAGACACTCACTTACCCTACACATGCTGTTCTACGACTCGCATGGCTCAAACAACTCCTGTAGTAATGGCTCATGGGATGGAGGAACAAGCTGTGGTGGGGTTTAAAAGTAAAGGCTATGCAATACTTGGGATTCAATTTAATGCAATCGCGACTCAATGATGCAAGAATAAGATAGAGGCAATAGGTACTATATGTATGCAAGCATGTGGTAGTGCTTGCCTGGCAGCTCAGTTGAAGCAAAGGATGGATCTGGGTAGTGTTCCTGGTTCTCTTGATATATCCCCTGCTCAGCATCTATTCGGAGAAGAACCAAACAAACAAGGGCCAACATAAATAAAGTGCAAAAGCATATGAATAAATGCGACAAGCAAACAATCATGCCATGATGAATGATGCACAATTTGCATGGCAATAAGGTAGCATGGCATGGGTGAGGTGTGAAGTACAAGATTAAATCATTTTATTACGTTTTGGCCCCATTTTATTCACAATTAAGTTGCTGTTCACTTTATATTTATATGATGCATGCTGCAAAACAAACCATGGAATGCATAAACAGAAAGGTCTCGTCGAGCTAATCATTTTAGACATATTATTTGTTAAATTTGGAGTTATAAAACAAAAGTTATTAATTAATTAAGATAAAAGGGCATATTATTGTAATTTAAATAAACTTGGAAAATTAAGTGTCCAACATATATTTTAAAGGTCATATTTGAATTCCTCACATTTTTCTGATTTGAAAACATATATTATTTGTATTATTTGGATTAATATTTGAATAGTTATTTAAAACCAGAATTTAATTTGAATTTGAATTAATTTGAAAAAGATTTGACTTAAAACAGATTCCAGAAATACTTTTGTTACTCAGGTTTAGCAGACATACTGAGCCGTGGTGGGCCTCTCTGCTGATTCCTGGATTTTGCAGAAACACATTTACACGCTAGCTCAAGCGAGCTCAAGCGATGATGAAAGGGGCTCATGGGCCACGTGGCAGCGGACGACCAAGGGGATGCCACGCGCACGTGGGGATCTGAGTTGAGCCTAGGGTTTTGGAGGAGCCTTTTTACAAAAGCACCACGAGGCTGACGAGTGGGCCACGAGGGAGCGCGGGTTAAGCATAAAGAGAGGCAGGGGGTTTTCAGCAAAAGAACGGCCGCGGTACTGTACTTCTTCTCTCTCTGTCGACAAAACGGTGCTCGACAAGGACGCGCGGCGCATGGGGGGAATCGAACTGGGGACCTGGCAGCGCGCACGGAGGCGGCAGCCACTGGGCTAGGCGGGGGTTGCTGTCTGGGAGGCGGGCGAGGACTAGATATGGTTCTGCGCCTTGCGGGGGCGAGCAGATTGCACTCCGACGGCGGAGGCCGTTCGTGAAGGCCCGAAGAGGGGGAGGGGAGAGGCGGACCGTGTCAGGGGGGTGGGGTTGCTCACCGCGAGGATGCTGACGGTGTCTGTTCGGGCCGAGGCGCTGGCGATCGCCGATGATGCAGAGGCCAGCGATCTACGGTTTCCGGTGGGCGCGGCGCTGGTTCTGGCGGCTCCGGCGCTTCTCCTCCGCGACTGCGTGTACAGGCGGCCTCCCCGGAGTCTCCTCGTTCTCCTCGATCACCTCCCCGTCGTGCTCGTCGTCTAGAACGGTGGGGCGCGATGGAGGCCGACGGTGGACGGCGTGGGGTAGCGGCGGAGATGGAGAAGAAGGAAGGAGGGGAGGCGCCTGGGGTGGATCTGGGGATGGTCTGGCGAGGCAGAGAGGTGGTGGGGGATGGGATAAAGCAGCGAGGCAGGCAGATGCCGTGGGGAGGTGGTAGACGATAAAGGTGGCTCGGCCACCTTTTTGTCCTCCTCCTCACGTGCTCGGCTAGGAGGCCAGGGCAGGGGCCAGGTGGGAGGCTTCCAGGTGGGGCTAGAGGAGAGGCCAAGGGCAGGGGCAGGCTCGGGTAGAGGGAGAGAGAGAGAGGGGGGGGGTAGCCTCGGGTTGGATTGGGTTGGAGTAGAAGGTGGGCTCGGTTAGGGTTAGGTATGGCTCGGGTAGAGGGGAGCTAGGGCTAGGGTGAGGTGGCCAGGAAGAGAGGTGGCATGGTGGGGCCAGCTAGGTGGGAGAGAGGCCGAGAGAGAGGGGTAGGCTTAGGGTTTAGGTTTAGATGGGGGGTGTGATTAGATTAGAGAGGGTCTAGGTTTAGGAGTGAGGGGGTATGGTGATAGGGTAGATGCTAGATAGGGGATAAGAGAGAGGGTGAGAGCTAGGGTTAAAAGAAGATGGCATGCTCCAACTAGGTCAAGCAAAGCAAGAGAGGGGTGTGGTGAGGATGGTCTTAAGCAAGCACAAACAAGATCAAGCTAAGAGGAGAGAGAGATGTGGTTTAAATTCACTCAAAATTCAAATAAGATCCAAAGAACAAGCAAAAGGTGGGGCTTGCATGGCCCATGCAAAACATTTATGGCCATGTTGATTATTGTGAAAACAACATTTTTACATGGCATTATTATCATGCATCACAAAAATTGGAGTAAGGCCCAAGCAAAGTAATTTAGAAAGAAAACCAAGTGGAGTATATGGAGATGATCATATTGGATTATATTTGGGACTTGCTAGTGTGTATATGCCACTAGGTATTTAATAAGCTCACAAAATATCCCAACATGATGATAACCCCAAAATCACACATATGGAAGCTAGGAAAAAGGTTCCACTCACAAGGCATGCAAAGGTGGACATGTGGCTCTCATATATCAATATTGTGAAAACAACATGATGCCAAGATGAGAGCATGTGGCAAAGAATTGGATCCATCCCAACCCACATGAGCTAGAAGTAAAACCAGTAAATGCCAAGCTCATATTTAGTTGGATGGTGGACTTGTAAGGTGGTGAAAGAAAAGGTGGTGGAGTTAATAAGAGATATGCCCCCAACTCAACTTGGGCTTTGGAACAATATATCAAGAACCAAATACAATATCAAGAGGAAAATACAATTAATAATGCATATGAGATAAGAACCAAATGAGAAAGGGTTTTATATGATGCTCAAATGCAAGGTGGCATGATGACATGAGCATGATATAATGATGATGCTACAATTATATATTTGAAGTAGCATTATATAGACTAGGCTAGTAGCATTGCAATTGTTAGACAATTGGGATGCTACAACTCTCCCCCACTAAACAAGAATCTCGCCCCGAGATTCCTAGGAAAAAGAAAACAACACAAGGAGAGGCGGGTGTTCGAACGAAGGTGCCCTTATGCTCCCAAGATGATGAAGAACGGAATGGTGCGACCACTACACCTTGCAAAACTTGCTAGACTTGTTGCGAGTCTTGCGTTTTGCTTGAGACACAAAGGGTTAGAAGAATTGAAGGATTGCCGTGAAACAAGAAGGATAGGATGGACATAGCTCCGGTGTTCTCAAGAAACATGATAAGAGAAAAAGGACCACTTGAGAAAGAAAGGACAGGATGATGTAGCATGGATAAAGAAAGGCACACCGATAAGATTAAAGATTTACCGATACTAGAGAGGATGTCTGAATTTTTATCTCGCCGGAAGAAAAAGAGCTAGATTGGAGAGATTTGAAGCACTATGACAATAGCATCGTATTCTCTCTCAGATTTTTGAAATGAATTTTGGAACAATATTGCCTTCAAACAATAGAGTCCCTTGATATGAACAGAAAGATTTAGCTAGACATCGCCGGATTAGATTCTTGTTGCGCCGGTAAGAACCCAAGGATCACGCAATTGAGGTGCGCGGATATAACTTCCAGAGACGGATATGAAGCCAGATCATGGTGGAATCCCGAGGAGCAAAGAATAAGGAGGATCTAGAGTATATCGTAGAGATACTTATTGTTTTCTTTAGCCTTGAGGCTAACGCAATAGATTTGCGGCCGATGGCCTCAACCATAATTGGCTTTACCACAGCAAAGAATTGATGAAACAAAGAGAGAGATAGTTTCCTTTCATCTTGTTTGGGGATATCGAGCACCGGTAGAAAGACGAGGGTCGAAAAGAGTTTACGTCTGTTTCCACTTGATAATTGAAGATTTTGCTCCGTGTAGGAAAGATAGATCACCAACAAGAGATTATTGATTACTTTCTTCGAGAGAGAACTCCGGAAAAACAAGGACGGAAGTAAAAGTATCAAGGGATAAAGGCCACTTCTAACTCCCGTGGAATGAGTGAAATCACATAAATTCCCCAATTCAATGTACAAGAGCGAATGATAAGAGTAGTGGTATGGTAGCTACTCCATCCCGCACTCAAAGCATTACTCCGCACATGAATAAGAAAACCATGCAATCCAACTACCGAAACAGACTGAAGGTATTGATAAGAAGAGCTCCTGGAACTCCGTTAGAAAACCAGGATAGATGCAAACGATTCACCGGATCCAAGACAGATAAGGGTGATGATGTCGTCGTCTTGTCGGAAGTACCAAGCCAACGGAAAGATATGACGGAAAATTACGGGGAACAACTGCAAGGTTCCACAGTTAAAGAAAAAGATAGCACCACTTGCACCTAAGGATTACGAAAGATCTGAAAAGTCTTCATGGCCTCCGGTGGATTGAGCATAGATGATAGAGCGAGAGGGTTTCAAGAGATCGCTTGACGAGACTGAGGTGAAAGGAACTCCATGTTCTTCTTGAAATGATTGAGAGAGATTTAGCGGTCTTGAGGAAAACCTTCGGCGGAACAACGATGATAACTTGCCAACAAAGAACAACTCCGGATTGGTTGAAGATGGAGGATGGAATTAACAATGGACTTGCCAATTCCAGAATTGAAGCGATCTATTTAGCAGAAGGACGTGGCCGAGATAGGTGACTTCAAAAAGTCAGAATTCACGCTTTGAGAACTTTGCACACTGCAAGATTCTCAAGCTTGAGAGAAAGAGACACAGATGATCTTCCATGTCCTTCCATTGATATGGAATAGGCAAGCATATTATCAACATATACCACCATGGATTAACAAGATATTCCCAGAATACCAAGTTCAAAAGGCGAGAGAAACGAACAAATGCTCGAACACTTCCTGAGCGCAACGCTCTTAGAAAGATCAATATTAAGAGCACGGGTTCGCGTTGAAGGAGATGCACTGGAAGAATAGATTATCTGGTCCTTCGGAAGAAAAAGAGATGTCACCTGGTCCACATTGTCGATTGGATCGCCGGTTACAAGGATAAAGAGATCTTGGATAAGAACCGATGATATAGCTTTGCCTATGGTATGAGCTATCAGAGACGAAAAAGATGTGCAGATATGGAGTTCAAAAAGATGTGCAGCATGATGGACAGATGATAGACCGCCGTAGTGCCTTGAGAAGCTCCGGATTTCCAAAGATGCTTGAATATCCATAGCTATGATCACGGTGTACCTGCGTTGATAGCATTGTCCATATTCCAATCGACACTTATCATGAGTGGAATATAGCTATGCCGAGAACCAAATTACAATCACCAGCATCGGATCGACACAGGTTATGTAATTAGCCCCAGAGAATTGGAGATGAAAAGAAACTCTAGGATTACGCGCCGGTGACAAAAGAATGGGTTAGCATGGACATGCTGATAAAAGGAGATAGATAATGTTTCACACACGACTGAAAAGGAGTGTGGAAACACAGATGTATCAAAGAAAAAATTTCCGCAATTTTCGGCATTAAAATACCGATAGATGCGCAAAATCACTTAGCAGATAGGGATTAGCATCAGATGCCCGCACAGAAGAACACCCTTTAAGAAGATGGCACCGGTTAACAAGGAGTCAGGTAGATCGCGCCGGTTTTCAAAAGCCTGTCGGTATGGAATGTACCAACAGTTGATAACCAAAAGGCCGATAAGATAACAACTTGGGTGCAACAGATAGACAACGAATTCACACGCACACACACACACAGATACATAACCTATGGTACTTCGGAAACCCAGAACACGTGAATCCTAGTTTGAATTTTAAGAAGAGGATTGAAAACGTTACACTTCCTTACCAGAAAAGGGTGGTGGGTGGGTAAGAAGAAAAGTGGAAGCAGTCCTACTCTCGCGTTTTGTTTTTCCCTAGTATACATAACTACCAAAATATTTGCTAGACAGACAACGACCATTTGGCTGAGACCCTGAAGGTCGGGATGGATCTGATACCAATTGTAACTACCTCGGTGAATTACGCTCCTAGTACAAGCCTGGATGTTCAGAAATGGTTGAAATAGTACGGTGGGGCCCAAATGCCACTCAAAGGTAGACCTTTCGGCCGTCCCAACCATTTCCAAACATCGGGACAAGAACGGGCGGCGTAATCGGCAGGCGAAGGGATCAACTACATACACAAATGAGTATGTATGCAAGCCACCATACAATAGTACATCAGAGCCATTCCATCTAAAAAGAAAGGAAATATAGCAACGCCATACGGCAAGATCCAAATATCCTAGATAGATATAATAGTTTAGGATATCTCCTCATACATCAATCAATAGAGTATCAAGCGGAAGCGGAAGACAGAATCCGAGTACGGATAAGAAGCAAATCGGCATAAGATGCCCCATAAATAAGCACATCCCGCCCACAGATCTCACGGATCCCCGTTCCCGGAATCTCTACACCGAATGATCGTTGCCCACATCGTCCGTCTCTTCCACCCAGTATCCATCTTGCGAGGGTACCTGTTCATCTGAACCAATAATTTATCGTGAGACCCTAGGGTACTCAAAGAAGTCTTTATGCCTCTAAAGGGGACACAACCTGGGTGACGCAATTGCAGCAAAAGATAAACCCTAACAATTCTATAGATACTCGCTAACCATCCGCCTAACCAGAGATAGACGGATGTCCGTGAATTAATAACAACAGTTATAACAGTTAAAACGGTAATATCCAAAGATCCATCCTCCTCCTCGCTTACCGACGAGGAAGCGGACAAAAAACCTCCCATCCGTTGGCAGTTTTATTATCCATTCCATGGGTGTTGCACTATTTACTAGTCAGGTACCTAGTCTAGTCAGATTAAAAGCGGTACTTTAGTTGTGCTTGTCTATGATCGAGAAACTGTGCTCCAAGTCTTCCATAACCGCGGACACGGCTTTCAGAAAGTTTTACCCTGCAGGGGTGCACAAATAGCAACACACACTCGATATGCCTCGGAAAAACCAAATCAAAACCCAACGAGGCAGTCACGACAAAGCAATCACAGGATTCAGAAATATTTCAGGGGGCCACCCCATTAAGCTACCCGCGGCGAAGTTGGTCGACTCCGAGACGGACTCAAGGTTTGCGCCAATGGCTGTGAACGACTGGGAACCCGAAAATGTGACTGGGCTTGTCGACACCGCGAAAACACTCCGCTTCCCTAAATAGTACAGTGTGCAGTACCTCGCACAATTTAAATAAAGCAGTAAAGCATGGCATAAGTACAGGATAGTAAATAAAACCTCAAACTAGTTTGTGGCCCCAAGAAATAAGAATGAATCAAGCTCTGGCTCAGGGGGGTCCATAAGCCTCCCGGATGTGGATAGCGCGAATATTCTTGGAACAGGAATCAAGTACTCGGGGTCTTACGGGACACAAGTGAGCCTGAAAAACCAAATAGCGAATATGGCTCACCAATGCCACTTTCATTAGTTATCCCATTACTACTCAGGTTAAGTTGTTTAAGTACCTCGTTATCCATCAGACACTCACTTACCCTACACATGCTGTTCTACGACTCGCATGGCTCAAACAACTCCTGTAGTAATGGCTCATGGGATGGAGGAACAAGCTGTGGAGGGGTTTAAAAGTAAAGGCTATGCAATACTTGGGATTCAATTTAATGCAATCGCGACTCAATGATGCAAGAATAAGATGGAGGCAATAGGTACTATATGTATGCAAGCATGTGGTAGTGCTTTCCTGGCAGCTCAGTTGAAGCAAAGGATGGATCTGGGTAGTGTTCCTGGTTCTCTTGATATATCCCCTGCTCAGCGTCTATTCGGAGAAGAACCAAACAAACAAGGGCCAACATAAATAAAGTGCACAAGCATATGAATAAATGCGACAAGCAAACAATCATGCCATGATGAATGATGCACAATTTGCATGGCAATAAGGTAGCATGGCATGGGTGAGGTGTGAAGTACAAGATTAAATCATTTTATTACGTTTTGGCCCCATTTTATTCACAATTAAGTTGCTGTTCACTTTATATTTATATGATGCATGCTGCAAAACAAACCATGGAATGCATAAACAGAAAGGTCTCGTCGAGCTAATCATTTTAGACATATTATTTGTTAAATTTGGAGTTATAAAACAAAAGTTATTAATTAATTAAGATAAAAGGGCATATTATTGTAATTTAAATAAACTTGGAAAATAAAGTGTCCAACATATATTTTAAAGGTCATATTTGAATTCCTCACATTTTTCTGATTTGAAAACATATATTATTTGTATTATTTGGATTAATATTTGAATAGTTATTTAAAACCAGAATTTAATTTGAATTTGAATTAATTTGAAAAAGATTTGACTTAAAACAGATTCCAGAAATACTTTTGTTACTCAGGTTTAGCTGCATACAGCTGACGGGTGGGCCTCTTTGCTGATCGGATTCCTTCTTGAGAAACATTTTACACATGAGCTGCGCTAGCTCAAGCGAATAATGACAGGGCTGGGGTGCTCATGAGGCCACGTGGCCAGACGACCAAGGGGATGCCACGCAGCCGCAGGGGACTGCGGGTTGAGCCTAGGGTTTTGGAGGAGCCTTTTACAAAAGCACCACGAGGTGACGAGTGGGCCACGAGGCGGGTTAAGCATAAAAGAGAGGCGGGGGTTTTCAGCAAAAGGCGGTGCGGTACTATACTTCTTCTCTCTGTCGACAAAGCGGTGCTCGACACGCAGCTGCGCGTGGGGGAATCGAGGCTGGGACTGGCAGCCTTGTGAGGCGGCAACCACTAGGCTAGGCGGGGGTTGCTGTCTGGGAGGCGGGCGAGGACTAGATATGGTTCTGCGCCTTGCGGCGAGCAGAAGGCAGTGCACCTACGGCGGAGACCGTTCGCGCAAGGCCAGCGAGACTAGGGGTCTGAGGCGGACCGTGTCGAGGGTGGGGTTGCTCACGCTTGAGGATCTTGACGGTGTCTGTTCGGGCCGGCTGGCGATCGCCGATGATCTGAAGGCAGCGATCTAGGGTTTCAGTGGGCGGCGCTGGTTACAGCGGCTCGGCGCTTCTCCTCATGACTGCGTGTACAGGCGGCCTCCCCGGAGTCTCCTCGTTCTCCTCGATCACCTCCGCGTCGTGCTCGTCGTCTGGAACGGTGGGGCGCGATGGAGGCCGACGGTGGCCGGCGTGGGGTAGCAGCGGCGATGGAGAAGAAGGAAGGAGGGGAGGCGCCTGGGGTGGATCTGGGGATGGTCTGGCGAGGCAGAGAGGTGGTGGGGGATGGGATAAAGCAGCGAGGCAGGCAGATGCCGTGGGGAGGTGGTAGACGATAAAGGTGGCTCGGCCACCTTTTTGTCCTTCTCCTCACGTGCTCGGCTAGGAGGCCAGGGCAGGGGCCAGGTGGGAGGCTTCCAGGTGGGGCTAGAGGCGAAGCCAAGGGCAGGGGCAGGCTCGGGTAGAGGGAGAGAGAGAGAGGGGGGGGGGTAGCCTCGGGTTGGCTAGGGTTGGAGTAGAAGGTGGGCTCGGTTAGGGTTAGGTATGGCTCGGGTAGAGGGGAGCTAGGGCCGGGGTGAGGTGCCCAGGAAGAGAGGTGGCATGGTGGGGCCAACTAGGTGGGAGAGAGGCCGAGAGAGAGGGGTAGGCTTAGGGTTTAGGTTTAGATGGGGGTGTGATTAGATTAGAGAGGGTGTAGGTTTAGGAGTGAGGGGGTATGGTGATAGGGTAGATGCTAGATAGGGGATAAGAGAGAGGGTGAGAGCTAGGGTTAAAAGAAGATGGCATGCTCCAACTAGGTCAAGCAAAGCAAGAGAGGGGTGTGGTGACGATGGTATTAAGCAAGCACAAACAAGATCAAGCTAAGAGGAGAGAGAGATGTGGTTTAAATTCACTTAAAATTCAAATAAGATCCAAAGAACAAGCAAAAGGTGGGGCTTGCATGGCCCATGCAAAACATTTATGGCCATGTTGATTATTGTGAAAACAACATTTTTACATGGCATTATTATCATGCATCACAAAAATTGGAGTAAGGCCCAAGCAAAGTAATTTAGAAAGAAAACCAAGTGGAGTATATGGAGATGATCATATTGGATTATATTTGGGACTTGCTAGTGTGTATATGCCACTAGGTATTTAATAAGCTCACAAAATATCCCAACATGATGATAACCCCAAAATCACACATATGGAAGCTAGGAAAAAGGTTCCACTCACAAGGCATGCAAAGGTGGCCATGTGGCTCTCATATATCAATATTGTGAAAACAACATGATGCCAAGATGAGAGCATGTGGCAAAGAATTGGATCCATCCCAACCCACATGAGCTAGAAGTAAAACCAGTAAATGCCAAGCTCATATTTAGTTGGATGGTGGAATTGTAAGGTGGTGAAAGAAAAGGTGGTGGAGTTAATAAGAGATATGCCCCAACTCAACTTGGGCTTTGGAACAATATATCAAGAACCAAATACAATATCAAGAGGCAAATACAATTAATAATGCATATGAGATAAGAACCAAATGAGAAAGGGTTTTATATGATGCTCAAATGCAAGGTGGCATGATGACATGAGCATGATATAATGATGATGCTACAATTATATATTTGAAGTAGCATTATATAGACTAGGCTAGTAGCATTGCAATTGTTAGACAATTGGGATGCTACATTCATCGATGAAGATGATTTCGCCTTCATCGATGATGATGAGGATGATGAGGCCAAAGATTCCGAGGAGTACTAGCACTTGAGCACTAGCATAGTGAGTAGTGTTCGGTCCCACTGTATCGTAGTTTTTAGAATGGTTCGTAAAACCATCTGCTTTCCTTTGTTGTGGTGTGTGTTGTATCGGGTGCTATGAATGACAGAATGAAAAAGCAAGTTGCTAGAAAATCTGAGTCAAACTTTAATTTTTTTTTCGAAGACCCAAAAACTTTAGAAATTTCCCTCTTTTCTCATGATCTATCTCAATCTTCAGATGCCACGTGGAGGAAGTGGTTCATCCCCGGACCCGATGTTGCAGATTCTACAAATGTTGACTTCTGACCGTGAAGCTGAAAGAGCGGAACGTCAAGCCAACCTAGCCACCCTGCAGCAGATAGCCCAGCTAGCCCACAACACACAAGGCCACGGAAATCAGGACAACCATGGATCTAAGCTCAAGAATTTCCAGAATACCAACCCACCTATTTTCACTAAGTTAGAAGAACCCCTAGATGCCGATGATTGGCTGCAAACCATGGAAAATAACCTGGAAGTCGCCGGAGTGGAAGCCAACGAGAAAGTTCTGTTCGCCACCCACTATCTAGCCGGAGATGCCAGGGCATGGTGGAACAGTGTTCGTGCAATGACCGGAGGCCAGATGATGACCTCGGAAGAATTCAAGGTCAAGTTTAGCAGAACCCATGTGCCACCAGGTTTGATCAAGGGAATGAGAGACGAGTTCAGAGAGCTGAAGCAAGGAAGGATGACTGTAGTGGAATACCGTGACAATTGTTTTTCATTAGCTAGGTATGCCCCGGATGAGATCGACACTGAAGCCAAGAAGAAAGAAAGGTTCCTGAATGGTCTGCATGACGAGATGCAGACAGTGTTAGTCAATATCCCCTTTGTGGATATTGAAGCCCTTGTGGACTCTGCTATCCAGATGGAAGGAAAGATCAACCAAGCCAATGAGAACCGCAAGCGTCGCATGATGCATCAACCAGGAATCCATCAGACCCCAAAGTATTGCCCCAACCCATCTCCAGGATTTGCCCCAAGAACCAACAGACCCCCGACGAACCGTCCGACCTATCCCAACCGTGGAAACCCTAGGCCCGGAGGAAATCACAACAACCCCGGCAACGCTAGCAATTTCAATCGTGCCCCACCCAAATTCAACAACAACAATGCTACCGCCAACACCAACACTGCCCCTAGGACTGGAAGCAATGCTGTTCCTGTAGCAGCAAAGGACAAGTCGCAAGTGACTTGTTATGACTGTGGAAATAAAGGCCACTATTCCAACGAGTGCCCCAACAAGAAGAATGCTACAGCCCCCAATGCCCATGCCCCCAGATTGGGATATCGAGTTTATCATCGAACTAATTCCTGGAACAGGACCCATAGCCCAGAGACCATATAGTATGAACCCGTCAGAGCTGGCAGAATTGAAGAAGCAACTAGATTCCATGCTGGAAATTGGATTGATTCAACCAAGTAGGTCGCCATGGAGATCACCTGTCTTGTTTGTGGACAAGAAGGATGGAGGTAACCGTTTGTGTACGGATTATCGGAAATTGAATGATGTCACCATCAAGAACAAGTACCCCTTGCCCAAGATAGAAGATTTGTTTGATCAGTTGACCGGTCCCAAAGTGTTCTCTAAGATTGATCTTAGAACTAGCTATCATCAACTCAAAATTCGTGCAGAGGATATTCCAAAGACTGCCTTTACCACCAGATATGGATTGTATGAGTATACAATCATGTCTTTCGAACTAACCAATGCCCCCGCTAATTTCATGTATCTCATGAATAAGATTTTTATGGACTTCCTGGATAAGTTTGTCGTTGTTTTGATCGATGACATTCTGATTTATTCCAAATTAGAAGAAGAACATGAGCTACACCTAAGGACCATTCTTGGAACCCTTAGAGAGCATCAGCTGTATGCAAAGTTTAGCAAATGTGAATTCTGGTTACAGGAGGTAGGATTCCTCGGTCACATTGTATCAGCCGGAGGAATTGCCGTTGACCCTGCCAAAGTGAAAGATGTAGAAGATTGGCAAGCCCCAACCACTCAAACCCAAGTTCGTGCATTTCTCGGATTGGCGGGATATTACCACAAATTCGTAGAAGGATTCTCTAGTATCGCCAGACCCATGACCCAATTGCTGAAGAAGGACAAGAAGTTTGAATGGACTGACAAATGTGAAGAAAGTTTTCAAGAACTCAAGAGGAGATTGATTTCAGCCCCAATCTTGATCATGTCGGATATCACGAAGCCCTTCGATGTGTGTTGTGATGCATCAAAGATCGGTCTCGGATGTGTGCTAATGCAAGAAGGCAAAGTTATATCTTATCTATCTCGACAACTGAAGCAACACGAGAAAAACTACCCAACCCATGACCTCGAACTCGCAGCCGTAGTTATAGCCCTGAAACATGGAGACATTACCTGATGGGAATCTGTTGTGAGATCTATACGGATCACAAGAGCATAAAGTATATATTCACTCGGAAGGAGCTGAATATGAGACAGAGGAGATGGATTGAGCTAATCAAGGATTACGATCTGGACATTCACTACCACCCTGGTAAAGCCAATGTGGTAGCAGATGCCCTTAGCAGATTGCCGTGCCGCTTGAACTCCATGATCTTGAAGGAGCAACCAAGCTTGCACAAAGAGATGGAAGATTTTCGAATGGAATTAGTGAGTGAAGGATTTTTGGCTAGCATAGAACTTCAACCCACTTTGATCAGCCAGATCAAAGAGGCGCAGAAAGGAAATGCTAGTATCGACGGAATCAAGCATCATATCGGTATAGGCAAAGTACGTGGATTCACCGAGGACGAAGAAGGAGTTTTGTGGTACAAAGGACGCCTTTGTGTACCAGCAGATTCTGAGTTAAAAGAAGTTATTCTGAAGGAGGCTCATGATACTCTTTATTCTATCCATCCCGGAGGAACTAAGATGTATCAAGATTTGAAAGAGCAATTTTGGTGGCATAAGATGAAGAGAGACATCGGAAGCTATATCGCCAAGTGTGATATATGTCAGCGAGTCAAGGCAGGACATCAAAGACCCGCTGGATTGTTGCAACCCCTGCAGATTCCGGAGTGGAAATGGGATTCTTTTGGAATGGACTTTATCACTGGAATGCCTACTTCTAGTAGGGGAAATGACTCTATCTGGGTCATAGTGGACAGATTGTCCAAAGTCGCCCATTTCTTACCCGTCAAGACCACATATCAGAGTTCGAAACTAGCAGAGTTGTACATCGCTAGAATCGTTAATTTGCATGGAGTCCCCATGAACATCGTATCCGATCGAGGAACTCAGTTTACCTCGAAATTCTGGAAGAAAGTCCAAGAAGGTTTAGGAACCCGTCTAGATTTCAGCACCGCATATCACCCTCAGACCGATGGACAAACGGAGCGAGTAAATCAAATACTTGAAGATATGCTTAGAGCATGTGTGTTAGAATATGGATCCAAGTGGGAAGGCATACGCCGTTTGCAGAATTTTCATACAACAACAGTTATCAAGCCAGTTTGCAAATGGCCCCATTTGAATTCATGTACGGAATAAAGTGTCGCACCCCTTTGAACTGGTCGGAAGTAGGAGAGAGTCAGATTTTTGGACCCGACATCCTACGAGAAGCAAAAGAGAAGGTTCAAAAGATTTGTGAGCACCTCAAGTCAGCCAAATCTAGACAAAAGAGTTACGCCGACAAGAGACGTAGAAACCTCGCCTTCAAAATAGGAGATTTTGTTTATCTGAAAGTGTCTCCATTGAAGGGAATGCAGCATTTACAACTCAAATGAAAGTTAGCCCCCAGATATATCGGACCTTTCAAGATTCTGAACAGTCGAGGAGAAGTATCGTATCAATTGGAACTACCCGAAGAGATGTCAGCCGTGCACAATGTGTTCCATATATCATTACTTCGCAAGTGCCTCGAAGTCCCAGAGAAGACCGAAGTGTTCAAGAATATCGATCATCGGACCATAGAGATCAACGATGACCTGACCTATCCCGAAGTACCCATCCGTATTTTGGAAGAAGCTTTTCGAACTACCCGAACCCGAGGCATCAAGTTTCTCAAGATTCAGTGGAGCAACCACACAGAATAGGAAGCTACCTGGGAGCGCGAGGATCACATCAGGACAGAGTTTCCCGATCTCTTCAAATCCTAGGTAATCTTTTCGTCCTTTTTCAAATCTCGGGACGAGATTTTGTTTAAGGGGGGAAGGTTTGTAACATCCCAAAAATATTGAACTTGGATCATCAAACTCTAATCATCAAAATTAGGGTTAACAAAAACTTTTCTAAATAAAATTATGAAAGCATGCATATGAGTATGCATTGAATTTGAAATTCTTTTGAACCACCTTGTTTGTGTGTTTCCTTGCTTGTAAAATGTTTCTTAGGTGAAATAAACATCATCTAAAACATTTCCCACACTTTTCCTAAAGACAAATAAAGCAAAACAAATAAAATAAAGGAATGGTCATTTTGACCAATTTAACTCCCATGCCTACTTTGGCTGCCTCAAACTTTCAGAAACTAATAGAAAATTTTCTGGATCTTTGCACCCCTTGAGTGTACTCATAACAAAGTATCAAGTCCCACTTTTTGATCATCCAGAAACTTTCAAATGCATAGTTTAAATGACAATTCAAAATTGAATCTTTATCATATGGGAAGATCCCACTTTTTCAAAAACCACTCAAACAAGATCAACTTTCAAAACCCAAGCATCTGCAGACTCACCAGCACCAATCTAGCACAGCCACCGAAAATCTTCTCAAAATTCAAAACTTGAATTCATGCGGCCATTTCATCAAACACTTGGCGGACACAAATCAAACAAAATCAAAACACTATAGTGTGCAGTGTTTTGAGCCTAACTGCTTCCCTATCTAGCTCCCAACCATCTCAGTAGATCATCTAGCAAGATTAACCAAGCACTAGCACCACTGTGAGCTTGCCAATATCATCAATGGTGAACAGCCGAGTGCATCCTTGCCACCCCAGTGTAGACAGCAAAGCTAGGAAGGAAACTAGCCATGCCAACCTTGTCTGGGAGATCACCCATGCCTCACCGCCCCCTCTCAACCAGCCCTGCCTCGAAGACACCGACCAGAGCACCCAGGAACACAGCGCCCGTGCCTCTAGTAACCGTGCCGAGCATGTGCCAGAGCGCCACCCTCGACCAAAGCCCACAGACCGCACGCCGCCCTCGCCGTGTGCATACACGATCACCACCGACCCAGGAGACCGCCAGACATCCCCGTTAGCCGCCCCATGCCGCACAACCACCACTCGCCATCGAAGACGCCGCCTCTGCCGCGCAGAGCGTCGCGTGTTCCAGACTAACCCGCACCGCCCCACGTCTCGCCACCGTATCATTGAGCATCGCCAGGGAACACCGCACCGTCCCCTACCTTCGCCCATGCCAATAGCCGTCTGTACCATGGCCCCCAACGAGCTCACCGTGCGCCCTGTCGGTCCCCTCGCTCGACTATAAATAGAGGCCATCCCCAGCCGAATTGAGCACACCATTCTACTCCCCTCTCCTCACTGATCGTGCCACACCGTTCCCGGAGCAAGGCGAGCAACACCTCGTCGGAATTTCACCGGAGCCTGCCGCCTCTAGAGAAGAAGTGAGCCAACAATTGGAGCCGCCCTAGGAGGAGCCACCGGTACCAGGAGATTCGCCATCGTCGACTTCGTCGTTCGCTCGCCTCGCCGACCCTCGCTTGCACCCCGGTGAGACTCCAGCAACCCCCACTGGCCGCGATAGGTTTCTTTCTCGCCGGCGTTGCCCAACGTCGACGATGACTCCCAACCGTTGGATTAGAACTAGATCGAATGTCCCACATCGCCCCATACCGCTTCGCACCCCCTGTCTCACTGACGAGTGGGGACAACCACTTAAACAGCCCGCGAAAGCGCTACGCTTAGCAGGCCGGCCCGTTAACCTTTCCCGCGCAGCCCAGTTATTTGAATTAAACCTTTTCCATTTAATTTCAAACACACTTCTTTACCTAGTTTCAAAAATCAACCCAGGTCGATTCAATGCACCAAATTGAATGAAACTAATTTTGCGAGAAAGGTCTGGGAATTCTGATTCCAAACCCGTTGGATTCAAGTCATTTGGATCTATAGATCACCCATGGTAAAAATAACAAGGCAGAAGCTTTTCTGCATTCAAACATTTTTCAAATTTAAACCATAATAGCTTTTGAGTTGTTTCCAACTCTCAAAAATCACATTCAACCATACCTCTCAGAATATATAAAAATATATAGGTTTACTTACAGAAATAATGTTCAAGTAATAAAAGAATGCTTCGTAGGCATTTCTAGTCACTTTATTTAATAAAATAAAAGGGTAAAACCTTATTAAATTGTGACACCACTTGAAATCTTATTCCCATGGACTACAATATGTGGTGATGACATGTGTCAACATGATCCCATGTTTGGTTTGGAGAATATTAAATCTTAAGTAGTTTTTCAATGAGTAGAAATTGTTTTTTTTAAAATAAAAGGAATTAAACCAAGCCTTAATCTTGTAATGTTAGAGATGATGTTAGACCACCTATAGGACCCTTGTGTGTGATGATTGTAAGTAGTTAAGTATTGTTTGGTGATTGTGTACCTCGTATTTATTTATAGACGCTAGTACTGACCAAGGATACGAGGAGGAAGGAGGATTCTACGAAGAAGAAGCCGAGGAGAACTTCAACCACTACTCTGCACAAGGCAAGCTAACCCTTGCAATTTAGCAAGCTGATACTATACCTATGCAAGCCAATACTTGCAAGCTTATATTGACACTAATGCAAGCCTAATACTACCAGTTGAATGTGCAAGCTAACACTTGCAAGATACTCTACTTATGCAAACAAATCCCTACTTGATACTATGACCACTATATGCCTTAAGCATATATGATAACCCAATCCTAGTTTTACTTGCAAGCTTCTTACTTTATTTCTTTATCAAAGCTCTTACCTAGATTGTAACTAAGGGAATGGTAGATAGTAGAAAGATATGTGAAGGTTGCATAAAGAGCATAAAACTTGGTCTAAGCTAGATAATCTTGATGTCACCCTAAGGCATGAGATTGAACTTAGTTAAAACTCCACTAGTTTATCACTCCTCATCAGTGCTTACCCCCACCTGTAGATGCTAGTGCTAAGCATAAAACTTGATCAACTTTAGATGGGCATACTTGGTGCAAAAATGGTTATGAAAATCTTGGAATGATGGATCATTCTATTGAAATTTTTTGGACATGTGTTTTCGAAACACTTGATGATTTTGGTAATGAAAATGTTGAGGCATGAGCCTTAGCCCTTTATAAAACTGATGGTTGTCTGGATGCGATACCATTCCAATTTTATCGTACAACCACAATACCCGAAGATTGGGTAGGGCTTGACTGGAAACTTATATACCTTAGTATTTGTTCTGTCACAGCCAAGGACCGAGCTGAGGCTACCTTGTGAAGATTGTCCACCTATGCAGTACCCAAGATGACAGTTGGTCATGGTTGGGAGGCCAAACTCACAGGAGAGGTGCTGATACTAGGGAGTGTAATTGAAAGGTTAGGATTGATTATCCGCATACTGAGTATGCTGAATTCAGGACTTGTTCCTAACGGATGGATCGAATGTTGTGGTGAAAGTGTACAATCTCTGCAGAGTGTCAAACTATCCGAATAGCCGCGTCCGCGGTTATGGACAGTTGGAGTGGCCATACTGTTCCCCCGTCAGACTTTTCAAAATGACTTTTGAAATGAAGTGAGACTTTGACTTGACCACAACAGGGTTGTGATATGAAAAACAAGTTCCCACTTAGAGGTTATAAACTTCAACTAGCATTCGTTGCCCCTAAAACTTAGTAGATATAAATCTGGCTTTTGCAAAACAACCCTAGAGCCTAGGGTCCTATTATCAAAAACCCCTTTCATTTGTTAGTATTAGTTTGCGAGTACTTAAAGAGTACTCATGGCTTTGTCCCTTGCTATTCCCATGGCCAGACTATGAAGATGAGTACCTGGAGGATGGACCCCAGGAAGGTTACGACAACTAGGATCATCTCCCATCGTCAGCATTGCCTGTGACCCCGAAGATGGAGCTTCGCCTACGCTACCACTATTATTACGTATTCCGCTGCTTGATGTTGTATTAAGAACTAGATCATGAGATCCCTATTTGTGTAAGAACTTTTGTACGGATTGTAATGGATGATGTACTATGGTATCCAATTCTGTTATGTCATGCAAAAATGGTAATCCTGGGATTACGATGTATTGCATAACAGGCATCTGGGATTAAAAATCCGGGTGTTGACACAAGAACTGGGAACCGTAGGTGAGGTTACTTATCACTGGAGCTATTCCACAAGTTCAGAGCTCGACACACTAGGACCCTGGCATTGGCGGGTGGTGGTCCGGCGATGGGCACCATCTGAGCCCCCGCTCGTATGATGGATACACGAGAACATGGTGAGCACGTGGGAAGAAAGGAACATCCAGCAAACCAAATGAACTCGTAAAGAGGGAGAAAGAAGCCAACAGTGGTTGCGATAGTTCCTGTTCCCGTATAACCTACTCCTAGAGGGGTAAAAAATGTCTCCCATCTACGGAAGTAAAGGCTTGAGGGTAACCTTATGAGGGTTGCACCGTAGGTAGCTTGCGTGTTGCGGGGATGCCGAGGCGCGTCCGGAGTCCTGGGGCGGCGAGCCTTGCCGTGCTTGTTGCCCTTCCCGAGCCCCTTCTTGGTGTCATACTCCCCCTTGTATCACCCCGGGTAAAACCACTACTAAAAATTTCTTGTCTTTAATGATGTGCATCATCGTGACATCATCATGCATATTTTGTATTTTAAAATATTTGACTTAACCTATTTTATCTCTATACTTCATCCGCTCTTGTATTTGACTAAAAATATTTTAAAAAAATTAATAACTAAATCTATAAATAAAAATGTTTTGATCGGGGGAGGCAGCCTAGCCCGTAGGCCAGGCTGCCTACCACCCCGTTCGGCCCAACCCAAAACCCTAGTCCCAACAGAACCCTAACCCTAAACCTAAATTCCCAAACCCCCACCTACTCTCTTTCCCAGCCGCCACACTCCCTCACTCCACCTACCAGACCCAGCACCACCCGGTCTACCCCTGCCTAACCCAACACGACCCACACCTGCTGCAACACACACACTCCACACACCATGCGTGCAGCCACTCTCGGTCACGCACATGCCCCGCGAACCCGCCCGCACCGTCGCCCCTCTCCCCGCAAACCCCACCGACAAGCATGCCTCTCTGGCCCCAACCCGGTAACCCTGCTCCTCGCTTTGTCGCGACCCACCCTCACTCTCTCTCCCTTGCGGGGTCCCCTCCCGCATTATGCCAACATCCTTGAGTCGCCGCCACTACACCTCGCCTCCTTTTCCCGATTTCGGCCGTTTCCACAACCTCATGCCATCGCTGCACTATTAGGAAAATGGCTATAGGTAATCCGAACATCCGTGGAGGACGTGCTAGGAGTGCCCCACAGGTGAAATAGGATTGGCGCACTACCCACAGGTGCCCTATGGCTAACTATGGTAAGCATGCGCACATGTGGGTGGTGCGCCACAGCTATGTGGGGGCCAAGGCACTGTTGGCCGCACACCACATATCTGTAGCGCATCTTGGGGAAGTGCGTTATGGGTGTGACAGGTAGCCGTGGCGCACATGGGGCTGGTCTGCTACTCCTAAGTTCAGGCCACTCTGCTTTGTAACTAGGCAAACACATCTGTAGCGCACCCCCATGTGCGCCACGGTTCTGATTAACTCCTATGGCGCACCAGCATCGTGTGCACCACGGATGTGATGTCTACTTTCTGGCAGCCTCTTTTTGCACATGTGACTATCCACTACTATATCTCACTTCACTTTCCCGTCCTTCTTCCTCCTTGGATCTAGTCGTGATCCTCCTCCTTCCCACCTCAATTTCTCTACTCTTTCACCATTTGTAGCATGTATAACTTACCTTGGATGCTACATACATAATAGAGGAAAGCTCTCCTTCCGGCCACGCCATCTTCTCGGTCTCACACCTCTCCTTCCATCTTCTCGATCGGTCTATCATATCGGAAGTTGTCCATATAAGGATGTGTTCATGTGTATGGATGATATGATCATATGTATGGAGAGGATCGATGCTCTTGTCTGTTTGGAGCATGCATATGATATCTCTCTCATGTGCTTGTGTGTGAATGAGTTGCCATTGTTTTGCCAAAATGTTGATTCATTTCTAATTTGGCAAGACTTTGGCATTTCACAAAGGTCCTAATGTTAGGATAGGTGATGCCGAAATTTTCTATCGACCATTGCATGCATGCATTGATTATGTGGTTCTAATAAACTTCTAATTCTACCGTGTACACCGCGCAGGTAACCATGGTCCGCATAATGAGAAAAGGCATTGTGGCTAGATTTTTGAAATGCGCGACGGCTGACATGATACGAAATAACATGAAGGAGATAAGATGTTCGTGCAGAGGATGCAAACTCAAAAGGTCGATTGGCCCAGATTCCATGCATCTGTAGGCGCACCTGCTCCGCCATGGTTTCATGGATGTATACACTCGGTGGATAAGTGATGGCGAAGATGATGAGGTCATAAATGGGGCGGTCAGAAATGACGAAGGTAGACAACATGATGACGAAGAGTCTCCTGGAGATGGTGAAGGTACGGAAGCATACCAGGATGATGATGATCTAGATGCTGAAGCAGACGATGGAACAATGCTAGGTTGGGTGTGTGACCTTTATGTTCAAGAACTGCTTCTCAAGCAGATGAATAACGCTAGAGCTGCCTCTAGAGATAAATCCGAACTTACACAACTTGAGAAAGGCGCGGTTACTCCATTATATGAAGAATGCAAGCCCGATGATACCTAGTTGAATGTAACTCACAAGGCTGTGGAGATGATGGCAAAACACAAATGGACCGACGCAGGCTTCGACGATATGATGGCATTCTGCCATGATCGTCTCACAGAGGGTAACACGGGTCCAACTAGTATCGAGCACGCCAAGAAAATCGTGTGTCCTCTATATCTACCGCATGTTAGATACCATGTCCGCATCATCGATTGCATCATTTATCGAGGCGAGGATGTGGAGAAAACCACATGCCCGGTGTCCGGTGTGAGTCGATACAACAAAGGAAGAAATCTCCTCAAAAAGTGGTATGGTACTTCCCTATCACTCCTCGTCTGCGGAGCTATTTCGTAGACCCTAAGGAAGCAAATCTCATGCGATGGCATGCGGAAAGAAAGAAGCCATGATATGAAAATGACCCCGAAAAGGAAAAGCTGGTGACGCACCCTTCAGATGCTAGCCAGTGGAAAGCATTGGACCTTGAATTCCCAGAATTCAGTGGATATTTGAGGAACATCAGGCTAGGTGCAAGCATGCACAACACGCACACACAGGCTAGGACTCAATCCGTTCGGTAGCCAGAGCAGCACACACAGCACTTCTCCATGTTTGTATGGATGTAAAACCTCCCTCCATGGCTATTTAAAGGGCCGAAACAACCTGGTACCAACATCAATTTGTATCTCGGGCTGTTGAAAGAGCAGCTAGCCATGTTATGTCAATCCAGAGCCAATACGTATGACATTGTCGCCACACAAGATTATTTCACTATGAGATCTGCGTTGGTCACTACGGTGCAAGACTATCCAGGATGCGGATATTTCTCGGGGCGGGTTATCCAAGGATTCTCCACATGCATTAGGTGCATGGATAACACGACCTATCTCCAACTAGAGAAAGATCCATGGTCTTCGAAAACCATGTTCATGGGGCACCGAAGGTGGCTCGGTGATGGGGATATGCTGAGTGGGGTATACATAGCAGGACGTTCCCTACTGCATCATACTCCCAGCAAGTGGGCCTGCAGGACGGCGACTGGATCACGACACAAGAAGGAGCGAGGCGACTAGAAGCTGAAGGCCCAGAAGCGTAGCTAGGCCCAGTCGGATTAGGTCAAACCCCTCCAAGTCCTTATCCAACTTGGTTGTAGATCTGTAAACCCTAGTAAGGTTTCCCTATATAAACCTCCCTAAGGTATGCATAGCACTTACGTTCCATCATACACCCCATCGAATTGTTGCCTAGCCGCCGAGCTTGCCCACTGTAATCTCTCGATAATACAATCTAGCAGGAGTAGGTATTTACCCTCCGGGGGGCCGAACCTGGGTAAAACCTTGTGTCTCCGTCCTCATGTCGCACCGCATATGGCTGGCCGCCCTTGCCCCCTCGTTCTACTACTCACTGCTAATCACAGCATATGTCGTGTCCATTCCCACGACAGTGGCACCCACCGTTGGGCCTGGCCGGTGAGGCTTGAGTTCCGTGGCGAGACCCTACTTGCCAATCAACCGGTCGATCGCCACCATCCGCATGATCGCCATCGGTGAGATCCTCCAGATCTTGCCTAGTAGCTACATTTCGGAGTCGCACTTGGTCACGCACAGCGTCATCGTTCCAGTCGGCACGATCAACCTCTTCATCGGCTTCACAGATGTCAGCATCTCGGAGGACTCGGTGCTCATTTGCGAGTCACCGCCACTTGATCGGGTCTCTGAGAGCCAGGTCCGTGCCATCTATCGCCTTGCCTTCGAGTATGACTCAGCCAAGAGCGACATGGCCGAGACCAACACGGCCACAGACGATGCGGCCCTCCACGATGAAGTCAAATCGGCGACCCTAGCTTCGGTCGCCGGATCCATCATCGCCGCGTCGCCAGAAGGCTCCATCACGCGAGTGTCCAACGTTGGGGATTTCGAGGATCAATCCATCCTTGGGATCTTCGATTCAGACTCCGGGTCGAAGAATTCCGGTGACCTCCATGTTGGATCCGGTCGCTTCATCGCGACCTACATGGCGAGCGGCGCGAGTGCCTGCCAGACCCTTTCTCCACGCTGATCCCGCCGACCAGAACAGTGGGGGAAGTCGAGGAAGCCCGCTTGTGCCTAGAGGAGGCGATGCGCAAGGAGCAAGACGAGTGCGATTTTTTTTGCCTCGAGGAGGCCACAGCGCACCACCAACGCTGCATCAGGACCCACTTGAACCCCACCGTTCAGGGTCGCGCTCTGAATTTTGATGAAGAAAGCGATCCCGCTCGCGTGGCCGAGCGGGTGATCTGCGAGAATGCGCCACCAGACTTCAACGCCCGCCCGCCACCAGGAGTACTGCCCGCCTGCTCCACGACCCCCACCCGGCCACGCACCCCTTCCCAACCAGCCGAGATTTCTCATCTCTCTGCAAGAGTGGGACGCGACTCTACCCTGATGGACAACATCATTGCGGGGCAAGCAGCAGTCACCAACCTAAATGTCATAGGGGAGGGCGCGCTGCAAATCCAGTACGCCAAGGCCCTACTCGCCAAGGCTGTCGAGCGGCAAGTCGCAGGAGCCGACTCATGGGGGCGCATGTACTCCCGCTATCAACACCTAGATTTTTAATCACAGATGCCTGTTATGCCATACATCGCAATCCCAGGATTACCATTTTTGCGAGACATAACAGATTGGATATCACAGTACATCATCCATTACAAACCACACATAAGGTCTTACACAAATAAGGATATCATGATCCAGTCTTAATACAATTCAAGCAGCGGAATAAAGTAAAGATAATGATAGCGTAGGCGAAGCTCCATCTTCAGGGTCACGGGCAATGCTGACGACGGGAGATGATCCTAGTTATCGTAACCTTCCTGCGGTACGTCTTCCTTATACTCCTGCTCATAGTCTGGCCACGGGAATAGGAAGGGACAAAGCCATGATTACACTTTAAGTACTCGCAAACTAATACTAACAAGTGAAGTGGTTTTGAGTAGGAAATACTAAGCTCTAGGTTGTTTTGCAAAAAGCCAGATTTACCTCTACTAAGTTCAGAAACAAAGAAAGCTATTTGAAAGTTTTATAACACCTAAGTGGAAACTTGAAGTTCATGTCACAACTCTGTTGTGGACAAGTCAAATCATAAATCATTTCATAAGTCATTTTGAAAACATCTTACGATGGAACGGTATGGACACTCCAACTATCTATAATCGTGGACGCGTCTATTCGAATAGTTTGACACTCTACAAAGATTGTACACTTTCACCACAACATTCGATACATCCGCCAGGAACAAATCTTGAATTCACCATACTCAGTATGCGAATAATAAATCCTAACCTTTCAATTACACCCTAGTACAGGCACCTCTCCTATGAGTTTAGCCTCCCAACCATGACCAACTGTCATCTTGGTACTGCACAGGTGGACAATCTTCACAAGGTAGCCTAAGCTCAAACCTTGGCCGCAAGGGAACCCATACTAAGGTATATAAATTTCCAGTTGATGGGGATATGCCTACCGGGGTATACCCAGCAGGACGTTTCCGACTGGCCCAAGACTTGGCGAGTGGGCCTGCAAGACGGCGACTGGATTGAAGCCCAGCGAGGAACCAAGCGACTGGAAGCTGAAGGCCCAGGCGAGTAGATAGGCCCAGTCGGATTAGGTTAAAAGAGTATCGAAGCTTTAACTGAATTGGTTGAGATATGTAAACCCTAGGGGAGGTGAGTCTATATAAACCTCCCTGCGGGACGTGTAGAGATACGTTCCATCATACCCCAATGCGACTCGCCGCTTAACCGCCGAGCTCGCCCATTGTACCACCTTCATAATACAATCTAGCAGGAGTAGGTCTTTACCCTCCGGGGGGCCGAACCTGGGTAAAACCCTGTGTCTCCGCCCTCATCTCGCTCCGCAGATGGCTGGCCGCCCTTTCCCCTCGTTCTACTACTCGCTGCCGATTGCAGCATCTGCCGTGACCATTCCCACGACAGTGGCGCCCACCATGGGGCCTGGCCGGTCTGGCCGGTGTTCTCCGGCGAGATCCAATCTGCCCATCAACGAGACGGTCGCCACCGCCGCATGATAGCGATCGGCGAGATGCTCCAAATCTTGCCGAGCAGCTACGTCCCGCCACACGCGACAACGCAGCGTGATCCTGCCGATCGGCACGATCAGCCTCTTCGTCGGCCTTACCGACGTCATCGTCTCGGAAGACTTGGCTCGCATCCGCGAGTCGCCGCCACGCGATCGGCTCTCCGAAAGCCAGATCCGCACGATCCATCGCCTCGCCTCCGAGTACAATTCGGCCCACAGCGTCGTGGCCGAAAACTCAGCAGCCGCGGAAGACGCGGCCCTCAACGACGACGCCGACTCGGCGACCCCGGCGTCACTCGCCGGGTCCATTACCGCGGCTTCACCCGCGGGCTCCATTACTCAGGTCTCCAACGTGGGAGACTTCGAGGACCCCTCCATCCTCGGGATCTTCGAATTCGACTCCGGGTCGGAGAACTCCGCCGACCTCTGTGACGGAACCAGCCGCCACGCTGCGACCTACATGGCGACCAGTACCGATCCGCCAGAGGATCCATTCTCCACCCCAATCCCTCCTAACACCACGGCGACGGAGGTCGAGGAACTCCGCCTGAAACTGGCGGAGGCAGTGCGCAAGGAGCAAGCCGAGCGCGAGAAATTTCGCCTCGAGCAGGTGACGGCGCAGGAGCTATCGCGCTACCACCAACAGCGGATCAGGTCGCGCCTGAACCCCACCGTTCAGGGGCGCGCCCTGAACTTCGACGACGAAAACGACCCGGCCCACGCGGCCGAGCGCGCGATCTGCGAGAACGCGCCACCAGGAGGAAGCGCCCGACACCCGCCGGGGTCGACGGTGATGGGCGCCCCGCCTCCACCCAACCGCACACCCCCCAGGGACCAGCCGCGGATAGTAGTCTCCTCACGAGAGCGAGACGCAAACGGCCTCCCACTGTTCTCCACCCCTATGGACAACCTCGTGGCAGGCCGAGCAGCAGCCGACAGCATCACGGCCACCGGCGACGGCGCCCTACAGATCCAATACGTCAGGGCCCTGCTCGCAAAGGCCGTCGAGCAGCAAAGAGCTGGCGCCGACTCGCAAGGTCGAGTATACTCGCGTTCTTCGGGAAGCAGGGCAGCCTCGAGCGGCCGCCCAATGGCGGCAAACACACTCAACTGCCCACCACCGGAGCCACTGCAGCTCCAACACCGACCCGCGAACGCGGCACTCTCCACCAACGACCCCAGGCCGGCAATCAACCTCGTCGCCGCCAACGGTCATCCCATCGACGCCCGCACCCACATAATCAACAACCAAAGCTGGCGCGCATGCCAGCCCGACGACCTGCGGCACACCCTAACCAATTGCCGCGACGGCGAGCCCATGGGGTCGCTCAGTCGACTCGGCCCCAAGTGCTTCGGACCAATGATCCGAGGCGAGAAGTACCCGCCAAACATCAAGGCGCCGAAGGAGATAGAAAAGTACGACCCCCCGTACGACCCCGCCGTTTGGCTCGATACATACCTCATGGCAATGGGGATCGCAGGCCACACCGACCTGCTAGCCGCCCGTTACCTCCCCCTGATGATGGAGGGGACGTGCAGGCAGTGGATCAACACCCTCCCTCAGGACAGTATAGACTCCTGGGAGGAGATGCGCGACGCTTTCGTCAGGCACTTAGAGTGCTCCTAAACCCGCGCCACCACTATCGAGGACCTGGAGCGATGCGTCCAGGGACCCGAAGTCGACCAAGAATCGGGTCCAACGGTGGCAAGAACTCTGGTACAACGCGGTCGGCATCCACCCGGACACCGCGATCCATTGCTTCAAGACCTCGTGCCGATACGAGCCCCTGGTCGCCAAGCTCAAGCCACACTCTCGCACACTCGACAACATCCCCGACCTCCTCGAGATCTCCAAACGATACGCGGAGGAAGATCCAAACTAGGAAACTGACGACGAGTCAGGAGGTCAACGCCGCACAAGCGGCAACGACAGCGGACGACGGCCCGACCTGCGCTACAGCAACACTCGCCTCACCGGCAAGCGCCGCAGTGACGGGCGAGTCGACTTCGTCGCCAACGCCGGGCATGCGCAACGCGAGCCCAAGAGCTTCCGCCGCGATGGAGGACAACGCCGCGACGGCGGCAACTACAAGGCCAAGCCAAGGTTCGACCCCGCGGACCTCCTTAACCAACCATGTGCGTTTCATAGCAGGGAAGGAAAGCCCGCCACGCACACCACCGCCGACTACCATACACTCAGGGAGATCGAGAAGGCACGGCGAGCACGGGAGGACCCCGACAATGACGCACCAAATGGCGGAAAATTCGGCAAAGTGGCCGGCTCGCTCCACACCTTCACGGGCTTCAACACGAAGCGTGAGAAGAAGGTCATCGCCCGCGCCGTCGCCGTCAACGCGGTGGCCCAGGTGGACGTCCCCCAGTTCCTCAACTGGTCGGAGCAGCCCATCACCTGGAGCCGACAAGACCACTCGCCACGCATCGAGTACCCAGGTCGAGTCGCCCTGGTGGTCAAGCCCAAGGTCGGTGACTACTGGCTCCCCAAGACATTGATGGACGGCGGAAGCTCCATCAACATCCTGTACCTGGACACCTTCAGGCGGCTGCGGCTCCCGCAGTCGATGATCGAGACGACCCACACCACGTTCCACGGCATCGTCCCCGGTCGGAAGGCGTACCCGATCGGCAAGGTCACGCTGCCAGTCACCTTCGGCACACCAGCAAACTTCCGCACCGAGCGGATCGTCTTCGAGCTCGTGCCATTCGACAGCCCCTACCATTGCGTCCTGGGACGCCAGGCGTTCGCCAAGTTCATGGCAGCGCCCCACTACGCGTACAACGCGATGAAGCTCCCCGGGCCGTGCGGCGTCATCACCATCAACGGCGACCCCGACATGGCCGCCGAGTGCGAGGCCAAAGGCGCCGAGCTCGCTGACGCCGTCATCGCGGCGGAGACCAACCACGCGGATGAACTCGCCAAATACGCGAGCGGGGTCAACAACGACGACCCCACCATACTCAAGAAGCCCAACTCGGAGGGCGCAAACACCTCAACCTTTGAGGCCACCACGCACACCGCATTGCCGAGCTGGTCCCAGCGACTCTAGCCAGACGGTGACGATCGGGACGGGCATGAGCCTGGCATAGGAAAGCGCGCTCATCGAGTTCCTCCGTGAGAACAGGGACATCTTCGCATGGAAGCCCTCTGACATGCCCGGTGTCCCCAGGGAGCTTGCTGAGCACAAGCTAAACGCCGACCCCAAAGTGCGACTGTCGATCGCTGCGACCCTTCAATGAAGAGCGCCCCGAGCAATCGCCAAGAGGTGCAGCGTCTACTTGCAGGCTTCATCCGCCAATCAAATACTCAAGTGGCTGGCAAACCCAGTCCTGGTCGAGAAGAAAACGGACCTGGAGGATGTGTATCGACTACACAAACCTGAACAGCGCCTGCCCAAAGGAGCAGTTCGTCCTCCCGCGGATCGACCAGATAATCGATTCCACCGCGGGTTCAGAATCGCTATGTTTCCTCGACGCCTATTCTGGTTACAACCAGATCAAAATGGCTGTCGAGGACGAGGAGAAGACGGCGTTCATCACGCCATTCGGAGCTTTCTGCTACACCGCCATGACCTTCGGCCTCAAGAACACCGGGGCGACCTACCAGCGGTGCATGCAAGAATGCCTTGCGAGCCAAATTGGCCGCAACATCCACGTCTACATCGACGACGTGGTCGTAAAGTCCGCTCGCCAGGGCGACCTACTCACCGACCTGGCGGAAACGTTCACCAACTTCGAAAATACAAGATAAAGCTCAAACCAGGCAAATGCACCTTCTGTGTACCCGCATGACAGCTACTTGGCTATGTCGTCTCCAAGCTAGGGATCGAGGCAAACCCCACCAAGATCGACATCGACGCCTCGACTCGCAAACCCGAAAGTGCGCGACGTTCGAAGGCTGGGCGAGTAGCGGCTCTCAGTCGCTTCATCCCCCGCTTGGGCGAAAAGGCAATGCCTCTATATCGCCTGATGCGCAAGAACCCCACATTCCAGTGGGACAAGGAGGCGGACGACGCCCTCCGCGACCTCAAGAAGGTGCTACTCGCCGCACCGCTACTCGCCGCCCCGGTCGACAAAGAACCCATGCTAGTCTACGTCGCGGCTTCCGAGCGCGTCGTCAGCGCGGTCATGGTCGTCGAGTGACCGGAGGAAGGAAAGGAGCGCCCAGTACAGCGACCGGTCTACTACATCAGCGAGGTCCTCACCGAGTCGCGCCAGCGGTACCCGCAGTACCAGAAGCTGGTATACGCGGTCTTCAGGGCACAGCGACGCCTGCCGCACTACTTCCAGGAGCACCCGATCACGGTCGTCTCCTCCGCACCGTTGCAGGACATCATCCGCAACCGCGAGGCGACCGGGCGAGTCGCCAAGTGGGCCGTCGAGATCGGCGTCCACAACATCAAATACGAGCCACGAAGAGCGATCAAATTGGAAGCCCTAGCGGACTTCATCGCCGACTGGGAAGAGGCCCAGCAGCCAGAGAAGCTGCCATACCTCCACTACTGGAGCCTGCACTTCGATGGCTCCAAGAACACGGACGGCGCAGGCGTAGGGATCATGCTAACCTCTCCGAAGGGCGACAAGCTCCGCTATGTCCTCTGCCTGGACTTTACACCCTGCACAAACAACATGGCCGAGTACGAGGCCTTACTACACGACATGAGGGCCGCTAGGGAGATGAATGTCAACCACCTACGCTGCTATGGCGACTCCGACCTCGTCGCAGGACAAGTCGCTGGCACCTGCGACGCCGTCTCCCCCACCATGGCGGCGTACCGCCAAGCAGTGGACAATTTGGGCGGACACTTCACAGGCTACTCCGTCGAGTGGATCGATAGGCGGAAGAACGAGGAGGCCGACGCCCTCTCTCGCATCGGGCCGGCTCGACTCGCACCACCCGCCGGCGTCTTCCTCGACACGATCACCAAGCCATCAGTCTCTCCCCCAAGGGAGATCGACATCGGAGTCCCGCTCCAACCAGAAGCAGCCCTGGTCGCACTCGTCAACGAGCCAGACGACTGGACCAAGCCCTACATCGCCTACCTGGAAGCCGGCACCTTGCCGGCAGACGAGACGGAAGCTCGAATGATCGCCCGTCGATGCAAGTCCTACGCCATCATCGACGGTGAGCTCCACAAGCGCAGTGTCACCGGCGTGTTCCAACGCTGCGTCCAACCCGCCGACGGACGCAAGATCCTCCACGACATCCACTCCGTGATCGCGGCGCCCGCTCTCTCGTCGCCAAGGCTATGCGACATGGATTCTACTGGCCCACCGCACACGCCGACGCTGTCGACATCGTCCAGCGGTGCGCCGGGTGCCAGAAGTACGCCAACCAGACGCACGTGCCGAGCTCAGCGCTCAAAACAATCCCCATCACCTGACCATTCGCCGTATGGGGCATGGACATGGTGGGCCCCTTCAAGAAGGCTCCCTCCGGTTACACCCACCTCCTAGTCGCAGTCGGCAAATTCACAAAGTGGGTGGAGGCCAAGCTAGTCCAGAAATGCGACGGGAAGACCGCCACGAAATTCCTACGCGAACTCATATATCGCTACGGGTTCCCCCACAGCATCATCACGGACGACACCAACTTCGCCAAAGGAGCCATGGCCGAATTCTGCGAAGAGCACCACATTCGGCTCGACCTCGCGTCAGTCGCCCACCGAATCAACGGCCAGGCGGACGGGCCAACCAAAGCATCCTCCACGGCAAGCGAAGCCGAAGTACCACTCGGAGCGCACCGCCGGGTGCTGGGTCGAGAGCTACCCTCCGTCATCGGGAATCCGCACCTCGGTCAACAGGTCGGCGGATTCACCCCTTCTTCATGGTGTCTGGCGCCGAGGCGGTCATGCCCACCGACCTTGAGCACGACTCGCCAAGGGTCGTCCACTACACGGAAGCTGCGAACGAACTCGCACGACAAGATGGAGTCGATCAACTCGACGAGGCACGCGACCTAGCTCGCTCGCGCACCACCATCTACCAACAAGGACTCCGCCGCTATCACAGCCGGCGGGTGAAAACTCGCACCTTCCAAGAAGGCGACCTGGTGCTGCGTCTCATCCAGGACAAGAAGGGCATGCACAAGCTTTCCCCTCCATGGGAGGGACCATTCGCCATCAGCCGTGTACTCGGCAACGACGCCTACTACCTCACCGACGTCGCGGGGCGGCGAACTCGGCGTCAGCGACCATGGAATGTAAACCTCTCACGGAAGTTCTCGCCTAGAACCCCACATATGTACTCTCCGATCGCTCTGAAATAAAAAAAAGCGGTTACCGCAAATTGCGCCTACTCTCCGTGTCTTGTGCCACTACTTTTCGTAACAGCAACACGCTAACCGCAGAAGTCAACCTTTGGTACAGCGATCGGCAAGGCTAAGTAGTGCGGTGCAAGAGCACCGAGTCACCTCAGGTCTTGCATAGTCCACGAAAAACGCCTACCCGGAGCCCCATTGGAGTCGCCTAGCTCGATTGGTTCTACGAACCAAGACTACTGCCTACGCTTCTTACAGCGACCACGGTCCTCCGCATCCTCGACATAGCGACTCGAACGGCTAAGTACCACGCTCGGGGACTGCGGACCAGTTCACCTCGAGTGGTCCGGGAAAACTCCAAGTAGGATAGCATGCCAGACTGCGCCACGCTGACCCCCACGGGCCAGGCAGGAGTGACGCGCACAAACTAACGCGCCAAGTCCTCACTCACCCTCTAGTCGTGCCTGGAATAGCCAAGTACCACGCTCGGGGACTCGGCCACCCGACCTCGTTCGTGCACGGGAAAATGGCGAAGTACAGCATGTTCAAGGGAGTCGCCTAGCGACTGGCTCTTCGAGTCCGGGCGAGTCGACCATAATAATAAAAAACACAAAGACAACAAACACATCACATACGAGGTAAACCCCATAAAAGGGCGGACGCGCTCGGGGACTCGTTCAAACAACAATCACAAACACTTGACAAATACCAAAATAGACACGACATCTCATTCGATAGTATGTTGCATTGTCTCACATTACAACATATGCCCGCATGGCAGAACTGTTGCTAACGCCACATGGCAAACTATCCTATTCTACAGGCTTAGACGACGACTCGCCAACTCCCCGGCGATTGCGGATGAACGGTGTGTACAGGTTCGACGGATACGTCGTCAGTTCACCCGCCATCGCCGCGCGGAAGGGTTGCTCAACCTTGAGATCACGATGCGGCGGCTCGGGGTCGCCAGACACAACGACCGTCTCCTGGTACGGGAGGAAGTCGCCCATCGCCAAGACACGCTCCGAGTACTTGGCGACGCGATCTTGCAACTTGAGGACCTCGGAAAGCTCCACCGCGCCAGTCGACGATGGGTAGCCACTCGTCACATCATCGATGTCGAAGTCCTCGGGGAAGTGGGCAAGACCAAGGCTAAGCGCCGTCGCCGCCCCGCGCCGAAACGCCGACCGCGTCATGAACTCCACGACCGCGGGCGCCTTCTCCAAATACTTCCACACCTCAACGAGGTCGCTGGGAATCACTTCCGTGGGAGATATCTCCTGGAGGTAGGCACGGATGCACGTCGCCGACAATGTGGCCGAATCGACAAGCGTGCTCACACACTGCCGCGCGTCGAAGTGTTTGCTTCTTCCATGCTGTCGATGATGCGACCTGCGAGTAGAAGACAATAATGAATACCACGAACACCACAAATGGCACAGCTACTGAAAGAGGCAGACGCACTTACCAATCAACGGGCGGGCGAGGGTCGTGATGAAGCATTGAAGCGACGTATGGTCGTCCTGAAGCCCAGCAATAAGGACTTCCGACACTCTGCGATCCTCTTCGGCGGCTACAACGGCGGCCTTGGCTCGCCCATCGGCTGAGCTTGCTTCTTCCTTCTCCTCCTGCAGCTGGCGCTCGAGGTCGGCGATCCGTTGTTTGGCCGAACTCAAAGTCGACTGCGCTGTCGCCAATTCACTAGCAGGGACATGCCCCTGGCGAGCTTCCTCTGCCTTCACGGCAACAGCCCGAAGCCCTTCGTTCGCCTCCTGGACGATGGCCAATTCCTTTTCCGTGTGCTGCTTCGCCGCCAATCGGTCGGCCGATTCAAGCTGCAGACCCTGCACATCACCAAAAGGTCAATCAAAGAAACTCCTAAAGTGCCCACCCGCTGAAATTCAGCGAGTGCGCACTCGGGGACTGGCAATCAAAAGAAACTCCTAAAGTGCCCACCCGCTGAAATTCAGCGAGTGCGCACTCGGGGACTGGTACTAAAAGAAATTCCTAAGTGCCCACCCGCTGAAATTCAGCGCGTGCGCACTCGGGGACTGGATGCGAAAAGTGAATATAAGACATTAAAAGAATCAGGCCGCTGCAAAGCACCGACCTGATCCTCGGGGACTGGATGTACCTGGATGGCCGCGCCAAGCATGCCGTGGAGTTGTATCGCGTCCACGGACGCGAGGAGAGCTGGCGTATGCCCACGGCGCTGGTCGACTTCAGCGTCGGCGGCTCCTGGAGCGCGGCTCGAAGGCAAAGTTCCACTCGCCGCGGCTGCCTTGGTCATGAAGCGCGGGAAGGTGGTGATAGAGGCACCAGCCCCAAAGGAGGTCGGCTCGGCCGTTCCAGGCAACGGAGCGCCCTCTTTCGTGGACGCGGCCGCCTCCATTGCAGGACCAGCCGGCGCGGCCGCCGTGTCGTCAGAAATCGTGACGACGGTGTCACCCTTGGCCCTCTTGCCGCCATCCGCAGGGACGACGACTTCGTCCGCCTTCCTCTTGCGGGAAGAATCCTCCTCGCTGACGACGGACGGCACCTTAGCCACGGTTGGGTGGCCCATCTTCTTCACTCCGGTCCTGTACGCCGACCATATAAGCAAGATAATTCAATAATTATGGGAGACAAAGGAAGGCGAGTACACTCACTTGGCGACCGGAATGAAGCGCAACCCCGTACGGAGGCCGGTTGGCTTCTCCAGCTCAGGGCCCAGTCAGCGGCTGAGCCCCATGTCTAGGACGTCACGTGCCCATGACACGGACGGCTTCTTCGTCGTCGAAGCTGCGACCGGAGCCTCTGTAACTTCTTCGACAGGAGCTTCCCTGCGAGGCGAAGTCGCTGCGGCCGGAGCTTCCCCCATCCCCGAGACCGGGGCGAATAGCGGAGGCATCAACGCCAGGGGCACCTCGATGGTGGCCGTGTCCAGCGCGGCCGTTGTCGGCGGCGCCTCATCCTTGGCCGGGCTGGGGGCATCGGAACTGCTTGCCGAGTGTGGTGGCGAGGCCGGCCTCGTCGGTTTCGTCTTCCTTCTTGGAGGGGCCTTCGCCTCCTTCTCCTTCCTCTTCTTCTTTGACGGAGTAGCTTGGCGGCGCGAGGTCGTCTCCGGAAGTTCTTCCTCATCATCATGGCGCTCGAGGCTCTTGCTCGCCTCGAGCTCGCGCTGACGTTGCCCGCGGGTCTTGCGAGCCAGCGGGGCGGCTTCCTCTTCGGATTTGTCGTTGCTGTCGCTTTTGTCGCTCCTAGCGGGCGACCCGCCCATGTCTTGGACGGACGAGCTCGAATTCTCGTCATCCGAGGGCGGGAGCCACCCTTCCACCACTTGGAACAGCTGCAACAAAGGCAAGTTGAAGTTAGTATGACCGCAACTGCAAAAGGACTGCGACTGCGAATGACACAAAGTGATTACCGTTGGGGCTGAGCGCTTCGCGGTATAGGGGGCGACCCCAGCTTGAGCGTCCAAGTACACCGCTTGGGTGATTTTCTTCCGCGCCACGGTGTAGTCGTCGAGCTTCCACTCGGCCAGGCTAGCCTTTGTCGGGTCGTCCCGGCCGGTGTACTGGTACATGTAGTGCTTACGCCGGGCCAGCGGGACGAGTCGCCGCCCGAGCCAGCAATTGTACAGGTTTATCGTCTGGAGGCCCTTCTTCTTCAGACCGCGGATGGTCTGAAGCATCTCGTCGACGACCATCCGCTGGTCGCCGGGAAGCTTGCCGATTTGAAGGCGGCGCAGCTCGGATCGATCGGCGGAGTACCGCGGAATCGCCGTCTCGCCTTCCGGAGTCGCCTCGGCAACGTAGAACCACGACTTTTTCCAGTCGCTCGCTGCCTTGGCGGGCAGCATCAGGTCGAAGAATGAGGCCTTCGACTTCAGCTGGAAGGTTAGGCCACCCGCGGCGAGCATTGGGCCGCCCGCCTCCTCGCGGCTGATCCGTCCATGGAACAGATCTTGCCAAAGAGGGAAGTAGGGCCGGCAGCCCAAGTAGCACTTGCAGAATGCCACAAAGATGGCGAGTTGCTCGATGCTATGGGGCCTAGATCCGACGGCTGGATCCCGTAGTAGGAGCAGAAGCATCGGAAGAATAGGGACGTGGGGAACCCTAGCCCCCGTTCGAGATCACTGGTGAAGCAGATGAACTCCCTCTCTCGCGGGTTTGGAGTCACCTCTCCGGCCGCGGGGATGCGCCAGCAGCCGGCTTGAAGAATCCCGGCCTCCTGAAAGGAAGCCAGTTGCGCCCTGGTGCATTTCGATCTGCCCCAAGGTTCGGTGGAGAGGGCCATGGCAGAAAGATTTGTGGGGGCTCGGAGGATTTCCGGTTGGCTGGGTCGCGGTGCGGAGGGAGGCGAAAGGTGCGCGCAGTCGGAGGAAATGGTGAGACCGTGGTCCTCTGATCGCTAGCCATTCCTCTTATATAGCGGTCGCTACCCGCCAAATCAGGGAACCGTTACCGCGCGATGATTACGCCAAAAGTTACCGTTCGATTAACTCCAACGGCTAGTTTGACCATGTTTAACGGTCCAATTTCAGCCACTCGGCTCGCCGACCCAACCACTATGACAGTGTTTCGCCGACTCGACTCGCCAAAGCTACGAGTAGTGTGATTAGTTTTTCCTTTATACAGGAGCCCGCCATTGATTCGACTAGATGTCTACTTAGCAGCCGAATGCTCCGACTCCCAGCAGCCACCTACGCCGAATCGACGACGGCCTCAGGGACTACTGATGGGGATATGCCTACCGGGGTATACCCAGCAGGACATTTTTGACTGGCCCAAGACTTGGCGAGTGGGCCTGCAAGACGGCGACTGGATTGAAGCCCAGCGAGGAACCAAGCGACTGGAAGCTGAAGGCCCAAGCGAGTAGATAGGCCCAGTCGGATTAGGTTAAACGAGTATCGAAGCTTTAACTGAATCGGTTGAGATATGTAAACCCTAGGGGAGGTGAGTGTATATAAACCTCCCTGCGGGACGTGTAGAGATACGTTCCATCATACCCCCACGCGACTCGCCGCTTAACCGCCGAGCTCGCCCATTGTACCACCTTCATAATACAATCTAGCAGGAGTAGGTCTTTACCCTCCGGGGGGCCGAACCTGGGTAAAACCCTGTGTCTCCGCCCTCATCTCGCTCCGCAGATGGCTGGCCGCCCTTGCCCCTCGTTCTACTACTCGCTGCCGATTGCAGCATCTGCCGTGACCATTCCTACGACACCAGTCAAGACCTACCCAAATTTCGGGTATTGTGGTTGTACGGTAAAATTGGAATGGTATCGCATCCAGACAACCATCAGTTTTGTAAAGGGCTAAGGCTCAAGCATTAACATTTTCATCATCAAAATCATCTGGTGTTCAAGAACAAATGTCAAAACATTTTAGTAGAAATGACTCATCATTCTAAGGTTTTCATAACCATTTTTACCAAGTGTTCCCATCTAAAGTTGATCAAGTTTTAATCTTAGCACTAGCATCTACAAGTGGGGGTAAATACTAATGATGGGTAATCAAGGGTGAATGATCTAAGTTCAATCTCATGCCTCAGCATGACATAAAGATTATCTAACTTAGGTCAAATTTTATGCTACCTTCAAATATCTTTCTAATATCTACAAGTCACTAAATAAACTCTAAGAGAAAGCTTTGATAAGGGAAATAACATACTATGCTTGAAAGTAAAACTAGGATTGGGTATCAAGTGGTGTAAGCTTGCAAGGTTTAGCTTGCTAAGATAGTAGTATAAGCTTGCTGAGTTGCAAGTTTTAGCTTGCTAAGCTGAAAGTGTTAGTTTGCCTTGTGCTGAGTAGTGGTTGAAGTTCTCCTCGGCTTCTTCCTCGTAGTATCCTCCTTCCTCCTCGTATCCTTGGTCAGTACTATCTTCTATAAATAAATACGAGGTACACAATCACCACACAATTCTTAACTACTCTATCTAGCACACAAAAGTTCACATCATATGATCTAGCATCATGACTATTATCACAAACATTAAAGGACTTGTATTATTTATTTTATTTTAGAAAAGTAATTTCTACTCATTAAAAATCTACTTAAGATTAATATTATCTAAGTAAAACATGGGATCATGTTTACACATGTCATCACCACATATTTCAGTACATGAGAATGTGATTTAATGTGGTGTCATAATTTAATAAGTTTTAACCTTTTTATTTTAATTAAATAAAATGGCTAGAATGGCCTATGAGGCATTCTTTTATTGCTTGATCATTATTTCTGCAAGTAACCCTATATATTTTTATAGATTCTGAAAGGTATGGTGAAATGTGATATTTGAGAGTTGGAATCAACTCAAAAGCTGTCATGGTTGAATTTTGAAAAATGTTTGAATGCAGAAAATCTTATGCCTTGTTATTTTTACCATGGATGACCTATAAATTTAACAAAATCGTTTTCATGCATTTTGGTTTAGTGAATCGAGCTGGGTTGATTTTTGAATCTAGGTACAGAACTAAGTTTGAAATTAAATGAATAAACCTAAGTTTGAATTGTTGGGTCGCGCAGGATGTTTAGCTGGGCCGGCCCACTACGCACAGCGTGCGCGCGGGCTGGTTAAGTGAGCGACCCCACTCGTCAGTGAGACAGCGAGTGGCGAAGTGGTACAGGGAGATTAGGGCCATGGGATCTAAATATAGTCGAACGTCTCTGGTTCATCATCCATAACGAACAACGCTGGTGAGGGAGAACCCTAGCGCGGCCAGTGGGTGTCGTCGGGGGATCACCGGGGCTCCGGCGATGGTCGTGATGGGGGCGAATGACGAAGTCGACGACGGCGATTCTCCTGGTACCGACAGCTCCTCCTGGGGCGGCTCCAATCAATGGCGCCTCTCCTCCTCTACAACGGTGAACTTCGGTGAAATTCCGGCCACCTGGTTCTTGCCTTGCTCCGGGAGTGAGTGTGTGTGATCAGTGAGAGGTGGAGAGTGAGGTGGTGTGCTCAAATCGAATGGTGGTGGCCTCCTTTTATAGTGGCTGAAGGGAACCGACGGGCGCGGGTGGAGCTCGTCGTGGTCGACGGCAGAGAGTGCTACTGGCATGGTAAAAGGTAGGGGCGGTGATGTGCTCCCTGGCGAAGCTCAACGGCGTGGTCTTGCGGCATGGGGCGGTGCGGCATGGTCGAAATGTCGCAGTGCTCAAGGCAGGTCCGACGACAAGTTTAATGGCGCACAACGTGTGTGTTCCGCACGGCGGCGAACTGGGTTGTGTGGCAGGCTGTCGGGCTACTGGTGATCACGTATGCAAGCGGCGAGGGCAGTGCGCGGTCTGTGGGCTCGTGTCGGGGGCGGTGCACTGGCGCACTCTCGGCTCGCACGCAGATAGACTGGGCTCGTGCTTGGGGGGTGGTCCAATGGCTGGCTGCGCTCGGGGCTTGGACAGGGGGTGGCAAGTTTGCTCTCGGCATGGTCAACATTTATGGCTATGCTTGCTCACAGTGGTGCTAATGATTGTTAAAGAGGCTAGATGATTTACGAAGAGCTTGTTGCAACCAGAGAGGGAACAAGGTTGGCCACATTCACTGCTGCAAATAGTGTTTAGTGTTTTGTTGTTTCCTGATCACAAGGTGTTTGATGAAATGGCCGAAAGAAATTCAAATTTGAATTTTGGATTCAAACTTGGTGGGTTTGCTAGGAACATACTAGGGAGTATCTGGTTAGTTGGACTTGTCAAGGGGAACTGGTTTGGTTGGGTTTTGAAAAGATGTGATCTTCACATATGATAAGGATTCAATTTGGGATTGTCATTTGAATGGGTTGCGAAATATTTCTGTAAGTTTGAAAGGTGGGCCTTGATTCACTTTTACTTGGTATTGCAAGGGGTGAAAATAATTGGAAAAGTTTCTATTTGAAATATTGGACTAGAAACACTCAAAGTGACCTAGTGAGCAAGATTGGCAAAAATGACCATTTGCCTTATTTGATTTGTTTTTTATTTTCTCTTGGTTTGTTTCTAATTGGAAATGTTTTAAATGATGTTATTTTCATCCTTAAACCATTTCTTGCTATTTAGGTTAATCACACAAGTCCATTCATGCATTCATCAAATCATCACATACACACGTGCATTCATTTGGTTTTTATTTAATCAAAGTTTTTTGTTAACCCTATTTTTAGTGATTAGCATTTGATGATCGTTTTTTAGTATTTTTGGGATGTTACAAACCTTACCTCCTTAAACAAAATCTCGTCCCGAGATTTGAAAAGGAAGAAAAAATATTACCTAGAATTTAAAGAGATCGGGAAACTCCGTCCTGATATATGATCTTCTCACTCCCAGGTAGCTTCTTCTTCAGTGTGGTTGCTCCACTGAATCTTGATAAACTTGATGCTTCGGGTTCTGGTGGTTCTGAAAGATTCCTCCAAAATACGGATGGGTACTTCGGCGTACGTTAGGTCATCGTTGATCTCTATGGTGTGGTGATCAATATTCTTGAAAACTTCAGTATTCTCCGGAACTTCAAGGCATTTGCGAACTAACGATATATGAACACAATGTGCACGGCTGACATCTCTTCTAGCAGTTCCAGTTGATATGATACTTCTCCTCGATGATTCAGAATCTTGAATGGTCCGATATATCTGGGGGCTAATTTTCCTTTGAGTTGGAAACGTTGCATTCCCTTCAAAGGCGACACTTTAAGATACACAAAATCTTCGATATTGAAAGCAAGGTCTCGACGTCTCTTGTCGGCGTAACTCTTCTGTCTTGACTGGGCGGTCTTGAGGTGCTCATGAATCTTGTGAACTTTCTCTTCTGCTTCTCGTAGGATGTCAGGTCCGAAGATCTGACTCTCTCCTACTTCCGATCAATTCAAAGGGGTGCGACACTTCCTTCCATACATATCAACCTAGTTTTCAAATGGGGCCATTTGCAAACTAGGTTGATAACTGTTGTTATAAGAAAATTCTGCGAACGACAGACAGTCTTCCCATTTAGCTCCATACTCTAGAACACATGCTCTCAACATATCTTCGAGTATTTGATTTACTCGCTCTGTTTGTCCATCGGTCTGAGGGTGATACGCTGCGCTGAAATCTAGTCGGGTTCCTAATCCTTCTTGGACTTTTTCCAGAATCTCGAGGTAAACTGAGTTCCTCGATCCAATACAATGTTCTTGGGAACTCCGTGCAAAGTGACGATTCTAGCTATGTATAACTTTGCTAGCTTCGAACTCTGATAGGTGGTTTTGACTAGTAAGAAATGGGCTACCTTTGACAATATGTCAACTATGACCCAGATAGAGTGATTTCCCCTACTAGATGTAGGCAATCCAGTGACAAAGTCCATTCCTACAGAATCCCTCTTCCATTCTGGAATCTGTAATGGTTGCAATCGTCCTGCGGGTCTTTGATGTCCCGCCTTGACTCTCTAACAAATATCACATTTGGCGATATAGCTTCCGATTTTTCTCTTCATCTTATGCCACCAAAATTGTTCCTTCAAGTCCTGATACATCTTCGTTCCTCCGGAGTGGATATAATAAAGAGTATCATGGGCTTCCTTCAAAATAACTTCTATCAATTCTGAATCTGCTGGTACACAAAGACATCCTTTGTACCACAGAACTCCTTCTTCATCTTCAGTGAATCCGGGTACTTTTCCTGTACCGATACGACGTTTGATTCCATCCATACTAGCATTTCCTTTCCGAGCCTCCTTGATCTGACTGACCAAAGTGGTTTAAAGTTCTATGCTAGCCAAAAATCCTTCACTTAATAATTCCATTTTATAATCTTCCATCGCTTTGTGCAAACTTAGTTGCTCCTTTAGAATCGTGGAGTTCAAGCGGCATGGCAATGTGCTAAGGGCATCTGCTACCACATTGGCTTTACCAGGGTGATAGTGAATGTCCAGATCATAGTCCTTGATTAGCTCAATCCATCTTCTCTGCCTCATATTCAGCACCTTCTGAGTGAATATATACTTCATGATCTTGTGATCCAAATGAATCTCACAACGATTACCCATAAGGTAATGCCTCCATGACTTTAGGGCTATAACTACGGCTGCTAGTTCAAGGTCATGGGTTGGATAATTCTGTTCATGCTGCTTCAGTTGTTGGGATAGATAAGATATAACTTTGCCTTCTTGCATTAGCACACATCCGATACCGATCTTGGATGCGTCACAATACACATCAAAGGCCTAAGCAGAAATTGCCGCCAACCCGGCCGCCGCCGAAGCTTGGCTATTTGGCCCCTCTGAGGAACGCCATGCGGCTATACTACAAGGCCGGTCTTCCATTTGCCATCCGAGATGGTAGATTTCGTAGAATGTGTTGCATCTGTGGCGGCAGCGGCGGCAACGGCGAAGGCCGCCGCGGCATCGAGAAGGGCCAACCGAGCATCATGGAGAATGCGCGCAGTGGCATTTTCGTGTGCTCTGCGCACAAGAAATATGGTTCCATTCAAAGCGTTCCGGCGAGCTTGCCACCGAGGAAACAAAGCCCCGAACAGGGCAGCCCCAAAGTCAACAAACTCTCGCCTCCATGCCTCGGCACGGGCGACCTTACCGTGGGGCAATATGGGCACACGCCATCAGCGGCAAAGACGATCCATCATACGCAGCATCGGCGACCACACCACGTCGGCTTACATCTATCTACACTCAGCTTGTTGGAGTGTTCGACAGCTGGAGCCAATGACGGGAAACAGCTCAGCACCGGAATTCAGTTTCAGATTCACAGGGACCTATGATCCCGGCCACGAGAAGCCGGTGTTCACCTTCGAAGAAATCATTACGGTGGCGCACTGAACCGGGACAGGTTCAAGCGCGTCAACTAGTGCATGAACATTGCAGATCTCTTAAAGTTTGGCGGGAAGGAAAAAGATCAGTAGTGGTTGAACGATCGCTGAACTTACATCCTCTCAAGGCAATTGGCTAGCCAAATTTTATAGTGGAGATCTGTAGTGTCTTTAGTGTGGAACAGTTAAGTTCAGAGACTAACTCTGTAGAATGCCTTTTGTAGAGGCAATAGCCCCTTTTTGTGCAGCTATCCCATACTATAGTATGGAACTAGTTCGGAAGTAACCAAGTACTATCAAGATGTATATATTTATTCAATTAGTACCGGGGGTTGAATTCAGTTTACTATCATACTTACCCGAGGCAGACAAGACTCAGACAAAATTTTATGAACTGATCTTGGGTGGTTCATTCATGCAAGTTCGACGCATAATCATGCACCAGATCGAACAAATATATGTAAAAAATGTTCGAGGCATACAAACGAGCAGCATTTCGTGCCTTTTGGATCGCTCACCAGCAGCATTTTCCCGGCAATGGTGACATTGATCATTGCTAGCCCACCCTCTTTTCAAGAGTCTAACCTTGGTTATGAACACAAATTCATTAGCCACACATACTACAAATTCATTAGCCACACCAACTACAAATCATTATCTACACGTACTACGAAATCATTAACCACACATACTACGAATTCAGTAGCCACACATTACAAATTCAGTATCCACACATACTACAGCAGTTCAAACTATTACATAAGGCGTACTACATGCTCGACTCTCAAGTTAGCAATCTTTCAGATTCACTAAACCTTTATCTTCACTCGAGGGAAATAAGAACCGCCAGCCTATCCACGCCATGCCCCCCCCCACCGAAACCGTGTGTTCCATCGCGGAACGATGTTGGTCCCATGCCATCGATCCTTCCAACACTGCAGGTGACAAGGACGCTTTCTGGCCGTCGCGCCGGGGTCCTGAATGCCATGTACCGGATCCAGAACCTCCTGTAGGTGGATGATCACCGGGTGCTTCCAACAAAGCTGTCGTCTTGCCCTGGTTGGAATATCCACATTGTACATCTTAGGAATGGTGTCTGGATCTTTTAGCCGTGCCTTTACCTCGATGATCCATCTGTCGCTCGGTGGCACAATATCCACTAGCTCGCCGCCAAGGATACTGACGACCTGCTTGAGGGCCTCCTGTTCCCAAGCATGCAAAGGGAGGCCATCAAAGCCGAGTTTAGAGAAGAATTGAAGCTGCCCCAAGCGATCATCCCACCGACAGGTGCGATGCCAATTGAGGAAGTCATTTTCTCCCCACAACACTTGAAAGAACGGGAAGAATGCAGAACGTGCTCGCTGTCTAAGCTGTGGGTGAACCGGATGAAGAAATCAAATGGCAGCGCTCATACCTCAATATTTATCACTTTTCGTCTGATCCCAATCTGAGACCTCAAAGCCGACAGCAAGTCTGCCGGCGACACGATGGGACGCGTGAGCATGGTGGCCATGAGAGCATTGTCGTTGAACTCCTCTGCCAGGGCTACCATGCCTAGGGTGCACGACAGCATGCAACCGCCCAAGTCCGGTCGGTGGTCCGGATTGCCCGGTCGGAAGCGCTCCGCCGTGCAAGAAGGTCTACGCAGCGGCGAGAGTCTAGGCTGGGGACGCGAAGCTCCGACACGCCGACTAGGAAAAACGAGGCGAGGGCGACGGCGGCGAGCTTCGATTAAGGGCATGCGAGGTTAACCGGCCATGGCGGGGACGCAAGGAGAGCAACGGCGTGCTCTGATCTGGAGACCAGTAGCCGAAGCTAAGCTAGATAATGGAGAGGGGAATAATAGGGGAGAAGAGGAGAGCAGAGAAGAAGATCTAGTCCTTGCAGGGGTAAACCAGTCCACGACCGCAAAGGATAACGGGAAATATTGACGGGTCAATGCAATGTCACATCCCAAAATTTTCCAAATTTTGTAATGAGAAAAATAAATAAACAAAATAAATAATTGTTGGAATTTAGGCTGAAAAGAAACATTTTATTTCTAGATGGAAACTTAAAATCCCATCTTGAACAAACTTTGAATAATGTATGAATCCAACAAAATTCAAATCAAGTGAAATGCATTCTTCATAAATGCATATTGAAATTTAAACACTTGAAAAATAAACCAAAACTCTAAAACCCTATTGGAGGAAAATCATTTCAAAGATATTCCTAAGATTATGGATTTGATCCATATAAATATTTGTCAACAAACATTTATAAATGATCAAGAATGACAAATGGAAATATTTTAAAACCATAGAAATTGATTTCATTCAATTTGGAACCATAGATAAAATCTTATGAATTTAATAAGATAAGGAAATTGAATTTCCAAAGCTAATAAAGCACCTACCTAAAAATCCATACCAAATGGTGATCAAATAATCCTAAAGAGATTTAAAAGGGTAAATAAATATTAAATAAAATTTTGAAAGTTAGAATCACCAAGTTTGGACCTTTAAATAAAAAGATATGGTTTTTATAAGATAAAGGAAGAAATAATAAATAAGGACTATTTTTAAAAGCCAAGTTAAATCTTGGCCAAGCAAATAAAATAAAATATTTTTGTTTAATAAAAAGAGTAAAGGTTTATTTAATAAAATCATGAGGTTTTATTATTATCCAATTTCATTTAAGTAAAGACATTTCCCATTTTAAATGAACATTAAAACATAATAAAGTATTTTAAATTATATTTCAAAGTGTTTTATTTTTAATAAAACCTACTGAAAAGGTTTGGTAAAAATTTAGATTTCAAATAGAGTTTTAAAACCTATTAAATCCTATTTGAAATAAAGACAAATGTCTATTTTTTAAAATAAATAAAAGACCTTAAAAATAATAAAAGAATTACTCTAAATTTGACTTTAGAATATGTTAAATAACAGTATTAAAATTTACCCAAAGTTTGGTAGAGGTTTGATTTTAAATGATGTTTGAATTATTTGAATAAAAATCAAAACAGAATAATAGAAATGGAAAAAGAAAAAGGGAAACAGAACAAAAAAATGAAAGCAGCTAGCCCAGCCAGCAAGCCCAGCCCACTAGCCTAGCTAGCCCATCTCCCCCCCCCCCCGCAGGAAAAACGATTCGCACCAGAGAAACGACCCGTAGCCCCACTGACGAGGTGACCCCACACCTAACCTCGCACCTCGCTGACGAAGTGACCCCACCGCAAGCTCACCTTTGTTCTCACCCGCGCGAAGACCATGCCCGTCTGGCCGTTTCTCAGACGATGAATGCGGGTGTTAAATTTCCATCAATCCCGTGCTAAAACCTCGCCGTGACCGCGTGTACTTAGTCTCCCCTCTCTCCTCTACCATTCCCCTCTGTTCCTAGCTTCTACCCGCCCATAGGCTGCTCGAATTCTTCCACACACCGCCACTGCCTCCGACGCCCTCCGGCGAAGATTCCGGCCAGCCACCATCGCCCTTCTCCCCCTCGACCACACAAGCGTGTTCCACAGACTCCTGTGCACCTCCCAGTACCACCCACTCACCCGCGCATGCTCCACAGCGTCGGCTTCTTCCTCGTATGAGCGACCGCCGTCGTCTGCCACCTCTCCGGCAGAAGCCCCCGGTGAGTATAGACCGCCCCTGTCCCTCTCGCTGATACTCCTATGATCGCAGCACTCGCCCGCGTCTAACGCAACTTTTCTCTTGCCTTCTGGTGATCTGTAGCTCTGCCCCCGTCGACAAACAGAAGCACCTGGCACCACCGCTAACTCCGGCGAGCAATCATCGCTGCTCCAGTGCGCCCCTAGACGAACTGACCGCATGTTCAGCATCAGCATTCCACGGCGAACATGGTGAGCATATCCTCCCTCTCCCTCTCTTACTGGAATTGCCATAACGCCGTAGGCCGAGCGTCGCCGCCACGCGCCACCGTCGAGCGCTGTCGGTCCTTGGACAAGTTAGTTTTAGCCGTTAGATGCGAATCCTGCGGTTGTGTTAGATTCACTTAAGAGGAAGGGTATGCGATGATCTGAGCCGCACCGGTCCCTTTTAATCCTGCGGTCTGTATCGCTCGATCCACACGAATCGGTACCGCCCAATAAGAAACAGCCACGTCGCTCTGAGTGTGATTTAAAAAAAGAAACATTTCAATTAGATATGTGAATTTGTAAATGGCATAACTTTAAATCTACACGACCAAATTTTCGAAATTTTATATCAATGGAATCAACAAAACAAACTCTATCCAACCATGCACTTTTATTAATGAATTGCTTCTGGTAAAATAGTTGTTTTTGCAAAAACATGTGTATGCATAATTTGGATATAAAAATTATTCTAGAAATATTTTTAAGGTAAAATATTTGGAAATTGGATTGGTTTGAACCTACTGACCATAGAAACCAACTTGCGGATTGAAAAACATATTTTGTGAAGTTAAAGAATAAATCTTTGAATTGGAACATTTCTAGTCAAATAAAAATGTTTTTTGGAGAAAAACCATTGGGAAATGTTTTAATTTAAACCCTCTGACCCTAAACACCAAGTTTTAGGATTTAAAAATATATTTAATGAACCCTATAAAATTGTTACTTTGCTAAAAAGCATTTTCAACAACATAAAATATTGATTTGGTATAAAAATGGTTTATAGGTAAAACCCCTTTGCAAATAGTTTTCATAATAAACACTTGACCATAAAAACACTAACATTTGTGTTTAAAATGTATTTGTGAAACACTAGGAAATATTACATTGATTTAAATCATTTCTAACAAAACAAAAATGATTTAAAGTAACCATTTTTACTAACTTGTTCCCAAATGGTTTTACCACTTTTATAAATAGCCAATAGGTCTTTTATAATGTTTATAACCTATTAGAAACCACTTTTGCAAATCATACAATCTTTGGCATGTTTGCATGCATTGCCTTGTTCTTATTATTTTATGTGATGTTTGCTTGATTGGTAGACTGAATATTTGCTTGCTTGATTGAATTGTAGTGCATTTTGAAGAGTGTGACTATCACAAGATCAAGGAGTGAAATTATATTTCTATAGAAAAAAGGCAAGTGATGCTTCATACTTTTGTCCCATTATTTTCACTATGCATTAGTGATATTTCTAAGTAGGACTTGCATGGAATTTTTGCTAAGTATAAACTATGCCATGGGAAATCCTAGTAGATGAAACCTTAGTAGAATTTTGCCTAAGTTAAGAATCCTACCACTATATTGCTTAGCTTAGCTAGTATAAAACAAGGGTGTATTATATTCATGCTATGGGATATTTCTAAGTCAAGTACTTGTGTTTTGTTTAATAAAAAAACTAAGTGAATGAATCACCTAGGTGGATGGAAAGAATGGTTTGTGCTGAGTGGTTACACAAGTCCAGTATGCTGGGGAAAACTTGGGCATCACCAAGTCCAGTATACTGGGGAAAACTTGGTATCTCACTTGTGGAATGCCACCCAGGAACAAAGAGATTTGAGATGTCAAATGTGGAGAAGCTTCAAGTGCAGCCACTTGGCATTATGGGCTCTGCCTGGATCATATAGGTTGCAATAACTTAGCCAAATGGATAGTTGGTGGTAGGGGATTGATAGGTTGGAACGCGTCCATTCTGGTCTAAGGGAAGGCTTCTGAAAGATCTTGTCTTGGTGAAACCAAGTCTTGTGGGGAAAGTGCACCACCTCTGCAGAGTGTAAAATCTAAGTACTTAGCCATGTCCCTGGCAAAGGACAATTTGAGCATCAAGACATGGAAGCTATCAAGAATCTCCTCATCCCAATTTCTAAGCTAAAATCTTGTGGTTGAAAAAGGGTGAAGGTTCACCAATTTCTATTGGTGGTTCCTTCGGTGTTTTGATAAGCAAAAACTTAGTGTTTTCAAAGGATAAGGAAAATCTATTTTGAGCAAACCAAGCCTAAGCTCCACTTAGCCAAATGCATATAGATGATAGTTACCACTATACTACCATAGTATCTCTTGCCAATACAATTCAAATGTATTGACCCTTGTGGCTATAACTTATTATGTTGCAGGTTTGTTTGATGTTAGTGAAGTATGTTGATTAGGATTACAAGTCTACAACCAACATAATTGCCTGTGGCACTTTGAAGATGAAGGACCCCATGCTACAGTTATTTCTGCTGCATTGTAATGATAAAGCCAAATGAGCTATGTAAGATGTAAAGAATTATTTTATTCCTGGTTATAAAGTTGTATTATGACCTTTGTTTCTAGATATTACATCTTAACTGTGGATGCTATCTATTGATCCAGGGACTAGCATTGCAATCACAGGGATCCTTACCTTTATAAGGGAGGGATCTTACATGCAAGAAGAGTTGACCTAACAGCGGGATTTGAGTTCAACCTTTTTTGATTGGTTCAAACGATCGTTTGGCCGTTAGATTTGTATTTACCCCCTTTTGGCCCCTCTCGACAATTGGCGAAGCTACTACAGCCCTTATGTGAGATTACACGCAACTTGGACCCGCGTTGCCTTCGCGTCTAAACTTTCGGGCCACATGTTAAAGTTCTCATACTTAAGGCCCTAGAAATTTTGCCGACAGAGGGAAGTGCCTCATGAGCTGTTCCATGGGGTCCATGTCGCCGATGATCCTCTCGAGGAGAGGACCGTAGGCTTCGCATGTTCTAGCGTCTCTGCTTGGGGGAAAATTGTTCCCCTAACAGAGCGCGTCTGCAATGCTAACTCATTTCATTTATACATTATACAAGGATCGCAAGCACTAGGAACCGTAGGTGAGGTTACATATCATTGGAGCTAGTCCACAAGTTCAGAGCTCGAAACTCTAGGACCCTGGCATTGGCGGGTAGTGGTCCGGCGATGGGCACCATCGGAGCCCCCGCTCGTATGATGGATACACGAGAACACGGTGAGCACGTGGGAAGAAAGGAACATCCAACAAACCAAATGAACTCATAGAGAGGGAGAAAAGAAGCCAACAGTGGTTTCGATAGTTCCCGTTCCCGTATAACCTACTCCTATAGGGGTAAAAAATGTCTCCCATCATCAATATCTTTTGGCCCAGCAGTCAGCGTCAGTGGCTAGATCAGGCTCGGGTGAGAAAGGTATCTGGTGCATGTGCTGATGTCAGCCTTGCGCAATAATTCATTTAACTTGTTTAAATAAATCCAGAAATTGAGTAAAGTTTGTAAAATTCATATTTAATGATTTATAAGTCTGAAAAATATGTATAATATATCAAAATGTTCAGAAAAATGAGAGATATCTCTTTAAGCTGTAATCATGCATTGTTCAACAACTTTCATAGAAAGTTTAATTAGAACAACCTAGTAACCCTAATAGGTGATTCCGGAGTTTCCCCGACTTAGGGTTCCCACCCCTCGGAACCCCGATTAATTTGTTGAGCATGATTTAGGGTTTCAATTCAATAGAAATTAACTTGTCATATCATCATTCTTGTTTGAGCATTGCATCGATGCCATTGTTGATTGCTTCCCCTTTCTTTCCGGTGTTTGGTTCTTCCTGGTAGAATATGATATCGGAATCGTGATCGAGATCGAAGACCGATATCAACACCATCGAAGATCGACAAACAATACTTGACCAACTCTAACCAAGTCAAGTTCAAGGCTTCCGAAGATCTATTTATCTGCTATCAACTGGCACAGGCAAGCATAGCCCCACCATGATATAATCCTATGATTTCGAAAGCATTTCAATTCTTGCCATGAGGCATACGATTCTACTGTGATCTTTTATCGATAGATACAGTATCCTATCTATTGCATTACTCCCTTTGAGCTTATATTACTAGATCCACTACTCCTAGCATAACTAGGTTTGGCTTGTGTGCACTGCTAGAGTTATTATATGTGTCTGCTTAGCCATGCATAGCTATCGGTTCTAGTCCATCCAGATGATGTATCAGATGTAGAGAAGCTAGTATGACAGGAGAACATGATGAGATAATATCAAAGGTGATATGAGTTAAACATGGTAAGCCTTGTATGGGAGGCCATGGTGGGATGTGGTTTTTCTAGTCCCATGCTCGCCACCCTTAGGACCCTAGGTTCTTGCCTATTGAACCAAGACGAGCATACAACCACACGGGGTAAATGGGGAACCCATGATTGACTAACTTGCCTAGTAGATTCCATGAGTCACATAGTTCGGGCGTTTCATTCGACATACGCATTGAAAACGTTTTCGAATGAGGGGGTGAAGGAGATGCATTCATACAGGTAGGGAAGCGTGGACCGGGTTGCTTGAGGTTGATGGCGCCCCTGGTAAACCAACCTCGCCTCACATCTTTAAGTACCGGATTTGGGATTTGACCCGTTACAGCGGAACAATACTTATTGCGTGACTCATGGTCTCCACGAAAGCAAGGTAAATGTCGTGTCCAACCACACCCTCTGTCGGCCTTCCAACGAAGAGGGCTAATCATTGTGGCATTAAGAGTCGGTTGGTACGTGTGGGTAAAGTTGTACACCCCTGTAGGGTAATAATCTTTCGGAAAGCCATGTCCACGGATATGGACGACTTGGGAACGGATGGGAGATCATAGAGAACATGAACCTAATCGTAAAACTTGGCAACTAATGTTTGTTAAGGATGCTTCCTCATGGGTACGAGGGGGTGATCCTAGTTAGTAGATGATGATGATTCGATGGATATCAAAAGATGATGATCAATATTTTTGGAGATGTCGCTCTCTTATCCCCTTTTAAAATACTTTGATTCGACGAGCTTCTTCCCCTTCTTGTTTTATAAAAAAAAGTGGCTTTATGCAAAACAACTCCACCAGCCATAAGTCTTGCGGAGTACACCATGTACTCACCCTTGCTTTGTTGATACTTTTGGCAGAGTAAGTGTTCCCTTGAAGACGAGTTCCGTACTACATCGACATCGACGAGTAGCTTGGGGTTCCTGGCCGGCAGCATGGAATCTATGGGCTGGGACGTCATCGTTATGCTTCAGGCCTCTTATGCCATTTGTTAAGTTTTCTATACTTAATAGCATAATTTTCCTTCCGTTGTTTGATGTTTGTGGTCAGTGACCTCTGCTTGTAACAATTTGGTTCTCTGCTCAGTTATGAGCTTGCTATAATAAGTTTTGTGTCATAGGGTCACTGTTGTGTTACCGATTCTTCACTGGATATTCTCGAGCTCAAGGTTAAGCTTATTTCAGACGAAGGTCTGGGATTTGTTTAGCCCTGATCCCGGGGGTGTCACAGTTCTTGGTATCAGAGCAGTACCGACCGTAGGAAAACCTTGCTATTGGTCGATGTTGAGTCTAGTGCTTGTGAAAACTATTTTAAAAGGTGAACAGTATTTGCAAAAACTCTAGTGTGCTTCTTTTCTCCTTATCCAGTTTTGCTCTAACTCTGGGTTATCTTATCTGGTGTTGATTTTGGAAAAGTTTTGATATCTCTTCTAGTCTTTCAGAACTTAGGTGCCTTCTTGGCATGCCGTTTTTCAGCCAGTTGACCTAGTGTTGAGTTCTCTAGAGTTGTGTGTGTTGTGAATCCCTTGTTTACTTTGCTCTTGTTCATCTGAGAGATTCCTTTCTATCATGATATCTCTATGTTTTGGACCCACAACATTAAATTGTTGGATCTTCAGTGTTCTGTTCTAGGTTTCAAGGTTTCCTTTTGCCTCGTGTGCCTCCTTTTTATTCGCTGGGTACTTCAGAAGGTGTTCCTTCTTTTGGAAGTTACCTCATGATTACTACCTTTTAGTGTACGCCATGTCACTCAAATAGTAGTTACTTATTTTCTTGGGTTTTAACCCTTGGAATTGAACTTAAGATCCCCGATTGTGCTGGATTATGGTGTTGTGAATCTTGTACATGAAGCTGACCTTTAACTCAAGATCCATCCTTTTGACCCCTGTTGTTAATGTTCCCACATTACCCTAGGATGGGTGATATTACCATTCTAGTCTTCAAACTTGTGGTTATTGTCGCGATTGAATTGTGAAAATTAAGGACTTCCCCTACCACATGCTATGGAAGATGTTCTTTAAATGGAACCAAATAGATCACGACAAGAGTACTCCTCATGAGTCGCGCATCTACCCTCATGACTCTTCCACACCTTACCATCCTTTGCATTGGTTTACGGAAGGTTGTTGACTTATGCATCCATATCTCGGGATTCTATCCTGAGCATGTTCGTTTCCCCTTGTTGTGTTCTAACCTTTGTCTACTAGTCGGTAGCCAAGTAGTAAATGTGCATTGGTGTCTTCGGATGCAAGATACTCTTGTGGTACATCTAGACAAACCATTTCGGGATGTCAGGAGAAACAAACTCCAGTACCTCGTCATTTCTAGGACCAGGTCAAAGTGCTGTAATCCGTAGATTAAGAGGCATTGATTAGCTTCTTCCTGTTCTATCTTGAAGTATCACACTCTTTTATACTAAGAGGTCATGTTGAGTTTCATGAACCCTTAATGAAGTGATGCTCTTACACATATTTACCCACCCTCCCTTGAGCTCTCGCGCTCGTGAGTGATGTGTGTGCGTAATAATGTGACCATCTGATATTCTTAGCAATTTTTATTGTTTTGATCTCCAAGGTCATTGTGTCATTCTTAGCGTGATTGGTTATCCCCGTCACTAAGCAAAGGATGATTGTGCTACCAAGTCTGTTATTCTGGTACACTCCCCTCAGTCAAAGAGTTAGGCTTGTACCAAAACTGTGAAACTATGTCATCTTGCCTTACCAAGCAAGTTCCTCTCGAACTAAGCGACATATCGGTGGTTCGTGATATTCTAGATGTCTACTAGAAGTACCGCCATGTTGCCACATGACCGTGTTGTCGAGTTCTTGAGCCAGTAAGTTCTCTGAATTGCTCTTTTCTCCAAGGATTTGTACTAGATACCCCTGAACTAGTTCGTTGAGCTTAAACAACAACTTGGAGAGTTGTAAGACAAAAGTTCTATCCTACTCAGTTCTTTCTAAAAGGGATGTCTAGTTTTGGTTCGCGCTGAAGAAATATAGTATCTCCTCTCTGTAAATGTTATCTTCCCCACATTTCATTTTATTTGGGTTATCGTCAAATCAAACTCAGTTCCAAGGACTATCTTGATAGTGTTTCTTCTCGTGATGTTTCACTTGAGTACATTTTCATGTTCTTTGAACTGACCAATGCTTTTGCCTTGTTCAAGTAAGCTGTGAGTCGATCTTTTTGGAGTGTCTAGATAAGTTTGTTGTTGAGCCCATCGATGACATCCTCATCTTCTCCATAATAGATTTGGTTCATATGGAACATTTGGCATTAATGTTGGAAAAATTCGAGGACCATCTTCGAATCATCTTGAAGTATGTGTTCTAGATGTTAGAAGTAACCTCCTCCGGTTCACGCGCGCAAATGCTGAAAGATGTCGTCGTGGATTCGAGTAGAGTTAGCTCCATTCCCTAAGGACACATGTGTGTTTTGTTGTTAGCAACTTATGTATGTGTGCAGTTGTCTCTCGACAAGTTGTAAATACATGGGTCTAGCAATTTAGCTCAGCCTTTTGGAGCTTTACACTATAGTCTCTGTCTTGAGAATCTTGTAACTTTACCTTCGCAGTAAATGTTGCAAATTTTCTATTCAGACATGATGATTATGAAGTATCATCTCACCTAACCAAATCTGAATCTCAAGCAGATATGATGGTTGGTGTTCCTCAAGGTTTCGACATAGGTCTCTTTGTAAAATTCGGCAATATTGATGTAATGGTTGACATACTTAGCCGAAAAGACCCCGTCATCATATCCCTTGATTCAGCAATAACAACCACTCTTCATGAGGCTTCTTCTATAATTCATTATAGGAGTTGTGCTTATGGTTTCCTTTGTCTCCGAAGTCCGACCTTTACTTGATGTCTGATTTCTCGAACATCAAGGAGAACATTTAAAGTAGTATTGCTAAATGTCTCCCGGTCGATCGTCTAGACCATTTTATGTTGGCAATCATCTTGTTGTGCCAAGTAATTGAAGTCTGAGAATGAAGTTTCTTTCTTCTCATGTCATCAGGAATCTTCTTACCTATACACATTAGTGGTGCAAAGTGATATCATGATCTTTAGAAAAAGATTTTGATAGACCTGGATGAATAAAGAGTTTCCTTCCTTTTCTCGGCCATGTTCTAGGAGACACAATGCTTTTGGTAATCAGAAGTTTCTCTTATTACATGTCCTTTGTGCCTCTTATGAGTCCTCTCCACCCAAAACACCTTTCTGTCTTGGCCTTCTATTGAATAAAAGAGTGACTCTTCTGTTTCAAAAGTAGTTCAACAGCTTGGTTTTGTTGATCCATATCTCTGCAAACTAAAATCTCTACTTAAGTCGTTTAGTAGAGGTTCATATCGAAGTCTGTTGTAATAATCTTTCTGTTGGAAGTTTTCTTCTCCAGAAGCTTCAAAACTCTTCTGTGAGTTCCATGGTCTCAATCCTTATGAATACCATATATCTAACAACTTGAAACCATCTCCTCTTGTTTCCTCCTTTACCTTGACATGTTTCATGTTCGTCATCTCAGAGTTGTTTAGAACACTCTATCCATGAGTTGACCATGAGATACTCTATATGTTGTTTAGTGTGTTTCCCTCTTATCTTTAGGGAAGCGTGGACCGGGTTGCTTGGGGTTGATGGTGCCCCTGGTAAACCAACCTCGTCTCACATCTTTAAGTACCGGCTTCGGGATTTGACCCGTTACAGTGGAATAATACTTATTGCGTGACTCATGGTCTCGGCGAAAGCAAGGTAAAGGTCGTGTCCAACCACACCCTATGTCGGCCTTCCAAGGAAGAGGGCTAATCATTGTGGCATTAAGAGCCGGTTGGTACGTGTGGGTAAAGTTTTACACCCTTAAAGGGTAATAATCTTTCGGAAAGCCGTGTCCACGGTTATGGATGACTTGGGAACGGATGGGAGATCATAGAGAACATGAACCTAATCGTAAAACTTGGCAACTAATGTTTGTTAAGGATGCTTCCTCATGGGTACGAGGGGGTGATCCTAGTTAGTAGATGATGATGATTCGGTGGATATCAAAAGATGATGATCAATACTTTGGAGATGTCGCTCTCTTATCCCTTTTTAAAATACTCTGATTAGACGAGCTTCTCCCCCTTCTTGTTTTATAAACAAAAGTGGCTTTATGCAAAACAACTCCACCAGCCATAAGTCTTGCGTAGTACACACTTTACTCACCCTTGCCTTGTTGATACTTTTGGCAGAGTAAGTGTTCCCTTGAAGACGAGTTCCATACTACATCGACATCGACGAGTAGCTTGTGGTTCCCGGCCAGCAACCTAAAATCTATGGGCTGGGACGTCATCATTATGTTTCAGGACTCTTAGGCCATTTGTTAAGTTTGATATACTTAATAGCATAATTTGCCTTCCGTTATTTCATGTTTGTGGTCAGTGACCTCTGCTTGTAATAATTTGGTTCTCTGCTTAGTTATGAGCTTGCTGTAATAACGTTTGTGTCGTAGGGTTACTTCCGTGTTAGCGATTCCTCACTGGATATTCTCGAGCTCAAGGTTAAGCTTATTTTAGACGAAGGTCTGGGATTTGTTTAGCCCTGATCCCGGGGGTGTCACATCGTCAGACGGGAGCTGCACAACAATTCATATTATCTGATCGATGCCCAGCAGCCGGTGAAGAACAAGGAAGACCGCTCAGATGAGGAGACAGAACACCCATGGAACGTGAGCCTACTCCAGCCATTTTACACTTGAGCAAGAAGTGTATGTATCTCCCCGTTCATGTAATAAATGAACAAGCTTGGAAGCCTCGGCGTAGTACCGAAGACTTTGTCCCAATTTCGCGTACCACATTCATCCCTGTACCGGCTGGCCCGGACGCCCATGATTTCTACAAGCAGCATACTATTGCACAAGGTGCCTAGAGCAAAATCTTCGGTTCCGGCTTCAGACCGCAAGCTGGCTATCGACCCGGCAAGAGTGAAACTCAACGTACACACTACAATAATGCCAATGCAGAAGACATGGGCGCCTGGGAAAAACGTTCGCGCCTACACGAGTTAAGACAACAACAACAAATCGAAGTATCTCGAGGCACGCCAGCTCAGCCTTTCCTTTGGTTCCGGCTACATACCGCAACCCGGTTGGCAGCCGGCAAGGGTAGCGCTCGAAAAACCAATGTTCGCTGACAAAAGGGGAGCTGCTAACGACCTAGCTCGAAAGGGCAGGTCTCCTTGTTTCTTTTTTCGTTCAGTCCTAACTACGAATGGATCCATCCATAATGACAATAACCCAAAGCAACATTGTGTCTCGCGCAACATGAGCCATAACTTGACAGGAAATATGAAGGCAAAGAGCTTCGACCCGGCTGGCTACCCCAGCCGGCCCGAACCTTGGGGACTACACCCAGTGGGCGCGCTCCCGGAAACCCATCAACATAGGTGAAGAAGGCAAAGAGCTTCAACCCGGCCCGAACCTCAGGGACTACACCCAATGGGCGCGCTCCCGCACACCCATTAACATAATTGAAGATGGCAAAGAGCTTCGGCCCGGCTGGCTATCCTAGCCGGCCCGAACCTCGGGGACTACACCCAGTGGGCGCGCTCCCGCGCACCCATCAACATAAGTCATGGTGGCAAAGAGCTTCGACCCGACTGGCTACCCCAGCCGGCCCAAACCTCGGGGACTACACCCTGTAGACGCGCTCCCGCGCACCGATCAACCCAAGTCAAGGCGGCCAAGGGCCCCGAACCGGCCGCCCCCCCAGCTGGCAACAATCGAAAAGACCACAATTAATGAAGGCATAAAAACAAGCAGATGGAGTGATCTCAAGAATTGAAGGGGCACCAAGAAATTTAAGTAGAACATGAAGGTTCTGTGCACAACTCAAAGTCTGATGTCAAAAATTAATCAAAGTGTAGCACCAACAAAAGGCCAAATTCATAAATACACCCGGCATCCCAGGGATCAAGGTTCAGTGGCAGGAGCAGCAGAGGGGCCGTCAGCAGCAGGAGCAGGAGGCGGACCGGTGGGAGGGGCGCCAGAGTCGGCTGCAGGAACTTGGCTGGTGGAGGCAACGTCGATGGGATTCCAGGGCGCCGGGGTCTAGTGTAGCAGCAGCAGCTCGGAAGGATCGTGAAAGTCACACTCCAGGTCCACGTAGGTGCCAATCTTCACGCCGCGGGACCGGATCGCCAGAATGCTGTCGCAGAGGCCCTCGTAGCTCGTCCCAAGATGGAAACCACGTGTGATCACACTGAGATCTGCCCCGGGATACCACGACTTGACCAAGGATAGAGACATTTCCACACCACCTCAGGCCGCCCATTCCTTGTGGATCTCCAGGACGTTGATTCCACGAGACAAGGCAACCGCCAAGCTGGCGATGTCATGCTCGTCACCTGCATCCGGCCAGATGTAGTGAAAGAGGTCGTTGGCAATCACATGAATACCATTGCTCTCTTCTCCCAGCACCTTCACTAGATCCAAGGCGGTCAGGTCACGGCCAACATCCTCCACAGGAAGCTTCTCCAGAGCCATCTCGGTCCACTCAAGGTAATGAGATGCAACCAAAGACAGGAGTGAGCGACAATAATAGACTCAATTAACCATGATGCAATAGAGGATGGAAGCATAAGAACTTACTAATGAGCATCTCCGAGATGATCTGCAGGTGCTGAGTCAGCTCCCCCTCCTGGGAGCGGAGAATCTTGATCATCTCCTCCTGTTGGGCGGAGATCCTTTCAAAATTCTTCAACGCCTCTGCACGGATGTCAGTGGTCTTCTTGCCCCGCTCCACGCTAACCTCAAGATGATGCTTGGCCACGGCAAGTTGATCGAACTGTGCCTGCTGCACCTTGTTCGATTCCTCCAGCCAGGCAACCTCATCTTTGAGGCGCTCCATCTCCTTCTCCTTGTCTAGGATCATGGATGTAGGAGGATACCGATGGTCAACAAAAAGTGGGAAAAGGGAGCCATTCGCCAAGACAGATCTGAAGAAGCAATCTTACGACCTAGATACTGGGTGTTCTTCACCGACTCCGAAAACGCTCTCTGGAGCGAGAAAACCGAGTAAGAGACGGAATAGAAAACCGGTTGAAAAAGCAAAGCATGGAAAAGATAACGGGGGAGACATTTAACTCCATCAAAACAGAATTTTTTTATGCCTCGCCAAGGCCCGTTTCCAATCCCTCAACCAGGTGGTGAACCTGGTCGAGTGCGATGGGCGCCGCGCCCGAGAGGTGGGCGAGAATCGCACCCGGCGTCAGCACAGCCGGAGCTGGCCTCGAGCCGGTAACGATAACCTCGTCATCATCAGTAGCCGCATCTGAAGATGTGGCCACCACCAACTCTCTCCCAGCTGGAACGGAAGCGCCCGGCTGGCCGCCACCCGCTACAGCCGCCTGCGTGGCCCTAGCCTCCTCCGTGATAACGGGCCTCGCGGAGCTGCCTGGAGCATCACTCTAGGCTGGGTTCAGGCCAGCCCCAGGACGTAGGAGGGTGTCTCCGGGTCCTCAGAAGCCGCAAACAACTTCCCCAACCACGAGGACACGGGCGCCTGATGCAGCAACGCTGTGGTCGGGGAGCCCTGAGGGGCCCTGGTCAGAGATGACACGGCTGGAGCGGCCGACACGGCAGACGCAGGAGGGGGAGGAGCAACGACGGCGGCACCACCGTCGCCAAGCAACATCGCCTCGCTGCGTGGAACGAAAAATAAGAGAAAGCACCAACAGAGACACAGAATAGCAAGGGAGATGCAAGGAGGACGCTAACCCGATGATGGTCAGCGGAGCGACGACTTGGCACCCCTGGCGCGTCCTTTTTTGTTCAACTAGAGTAGGCGCGGCAAAAGGCTCCGCCCTCTTCCCCCGGGCTTTCGCCGCAGGTTTCTCTCGGCCGTCTTCCTCATCGATGACATCGACTACAACAAAAACAAAGCCTTAAACCGCAACCTCACGGGCCAGGACGAAAGAAGGAGCTGCAGCCGGCAACTTACCATGAGGATCCGGGGGGCCATCGTCCGCCCGGATGAGAAACCCTTCGGGCTCTGTCTGCAGGTACTTCTTCGGCTTCCTGTCCGCCAAGAAGGACGGGAGCGGGAAGTCACCCATACCGTCTTCGGCGAGCTACGCCGTGAACAACTACTCAAAAAGAGGATCATAAGGCTCCCAAGGAAAGCTAATAACGATGAAGAAAAAATGCAAAAGAACCAAAGGAGAACTCACCCGGGGTGGCAGGCGACCACGATGGCACGGCAGGCAGGAGTACACCCAGGTTGCCTCCATGCGGAACTTGGAGATCATGGAGACGCAGTTCCGCAGGTCCTGGTAGGGCACCTCCTTCCGTGACATCCTTGACGGATCATAGGTGTTCGACATATGGCACATATTGTGCGACTGCTTCTGCAAAGGAAGCACGCAACGCACCATCCACGACAACGTGATGTCCCGAGCGGTGAGCCTCTCCATCTCCACCATTGCGTCCACCTGGGTGGCCATACGGTCAAGGTCCTCCGTGGCGCCCATACCTTTCGTCGCCCATCCCTTCTGCGCCGAGGGCACGTTGACGAAGGCCAGAAGGAATATCCAGTCCACCACTGTGGCATTGCTCACATAAAAATATGAGCGCTGCTACAGCTTGACGGTGTCGGGAAGCTTGAACCGTGGCATCGGCCAAGAGGGCCGCAGATAAATGGCGCAGCAGCCCATCTGCGTCAGTGGACCATCCTTGACGGTGTTCTGGGCCTTGAAATGTAAGAACTTGAGGAGTTCGCAACCTTGGGCCACACCCCAAGGTATGATTCACAACAGGCCGCGTGATGCGACAGCTGCGCCATGCGCCATGGCGTTCGCGTCAGTCACGAATGACTCACACCAACCCTCGTGCTGCTCCGGCAACATATCTGCAGGAGGGGTGGCCGTGGTGAATGGTGCGCGGTGGCTTCGGCGACGGCAAGGAAAAGGGAACAAGGAGAAAGGTGTGCTGGAGAGGAGGAGAAGATGAGCCGGAGGGCGAAGAAGTGTTGGCATCGTTCCCCCTCTAGGGCTCTATTTATCCCTGCGGGCGGTACCGTCGCCCCCTCAGCTCCCGTGCGACGCGTGGTATCGAGGTGCCACGGCCACACGACATTATGGCTTCAGATCCTTTGCACCGTCATAACCACCACAAAAGATCCACGGGAGTTACCGGGAGACGAGGCGTGCGTGCTCGCCTCGAGAAACCTCTGCGGCAAGTTGCGTGCGTAGTTGCCAAAAAATGACGCAGCGACGCGGAATTCCAACTGACGCAACGTGTGCCAGAGCAGCAGTCATGGGCGACAATGTCAACAACATCATCAAGCTAACGCTTCGTCTCCAGCTATGCCAGTCGGTTCCTGCCTTCGCTATTTACACCCAGTGGACGGCCATCGATTCCGCATCCGGTTAAATCCAGCTAGAAAGCAAAATCAAATGCCATAGCCGGATGCAATCAAACAGCTACTTCAAGACGAAAAAGAGCACGCAAGACCTTACCCACCAGCCAAGTCCATACGTGCTCGGGGACTAGGGTCGGGGGGATAACCCCCGGGTGAGGAAAGCCAAGAACAAGTAGGCCGGCTCCAGCAGGAACAGGCTGCCTGGCCCTCAAGAAGGACAAATCCAGCTGTTTGGCGAACACCGCCCGGCTGGGCTTGTAACTTTCCCGTCTGGCCCGTCTATTCGGTAGCTAGAAGAACCGGCCTGGTGGCCGCTTCCACCCGGCTCACCTCGGATTCGTTGAAGAGCACGGAATGGATAACGCTCCATGCGGGTTATGCCACTGGCTCTCCCTCGTCATCAGGCAAGCTGGCGTGCCGTCACGACCAGCGCTACCCGACGAAGATAAAGCAAACTTGTCGGCTGACTGGCAAAAGCAGTCCGGGTGACCGTTAAACCAAGGGTGACACCCCAAAGGAAGCCCGGGTGACCGCTAAATAAGAGGATGACGCTAAAAGAAGGGGAGACTGGGTCCTGGCCCACCTGCTGGGCCCTACAGCCGGCTTTGTCCTGTAAATCCATATCCAAACAGTAAACCCTAGGGCCCAATTTGTAATCTGCCCCTCCCAAGCCAGTATATAAGGGAGGGCAGAGCTGGGTTTCTAGGTAGGCAACAATAGAAGGAGACAAGTGTTAGCAGCTAGTTCTCATCTTTCTCTAGCTCTCGATAGTTGCTAGGGAAATAGCTCCAGGAGCATCTGTACTGGGCATTTGCTCCCTCACATAGTTCATCTTGCAGGACTAGGGTTGTTACCACGCCGAGAGGGCCCCAAACCTGGGTACATCGTTGTGTTTTCAGTTTATCATACCCAACCCATTGCGTGAGCCTCCAATTGCATCCGAGTGTCCCTTCTTTGCCATCCCCGATGGCACTTTCGTGTTCCACACCATGACATGAAGGGTCCATATCCTTGGTCTCTGTCCGGGAAGGTCCCATCTCCATGTTCTCCGGCCATGCAGGATCCATTTCCGTGCGGGATTCCGACCAAAGCCACCATCGTTGCGCGAGAACCTAGCGCCGACCAAAAAAATTTCGTTCCCAAACGCGCCTAGGTGGCTACGGAGGCAAGGAGATAGGGCAAGGGGGCAAGGCGGGGCGGGTAGAGGATGACGGGAGGACGATAGTCCAGGGGAGGACGAGAGTGTTGCCGGAGGGAACGGAGTTGCGTCGTGCAAGACTAGAGCGGTGGAGTGGAGCGGAGCTGTGAGCGATTGACAAAATATGGAAAATAACAGAATAATGGGGAACGAGTAACTAAAACGCCATGTCCTCTTCCCTTGTTTCTGCTGGTGTTGTTATAATTCTACGATCTTAGTGGTGCAGAAAAAATTTCTGGACACAACTAAGGACACACTCGTAAATATACTTAAAATGGAACCATGACTTGGTACATTGCCCGATCCGGTTGCTATCCACGACCTATATTTTTAATATATTAGCACTATTATGTTGAGAAAGGGAAATAAAGATTCAGCAGTTAGTCGAACTAGTTTCAAATAAATAAGTTACACTCTTAGGAAGCTTGGCTATGGCCCCGCCTAAGCAGAAGCCGCCGCCGCCCTGGCCGCCGCCGAAGCTTGGCTATTTTTTCCCTCTGAGGCAGGCCATGCGGTTGTACTACAAGGCCGGTCTTCCATTGCCATCCGAGATGGTATATTTTGCAGAATGTGCTGCATCTGTGGTGGCAGCGGTGGCAACGACGAAGGCCACCGCGGCATCGAGAAGGGCCAACCGAGCATCATGGAAAATGCGTGCAGCGGCATTTTCGTGTGCTTCGCGCACAACAAAGATGGTACGTTTTGAAGCGTTCCTACGAGCTTGCCACCGAGGAAACAAACCCCCGAACAGGGCGGTGTCAAGGTCAAGAAACTCTTGCCTCCATGCCTCGGCGCAGGCGACCTTACCGTGGGGCAATCTGGGCGCACACCGTCGGCGGCAAAGACGATCCATCGTACGCATTATGGGCGGCCACACCGCGGCGGCGTACATCTATCTACAAAGCTTGTTGTAGTGTTCGACAGCTAGAGCCAACGATGGGCAACAGCTCATCACCGGAATTCAGTTTCAGATTTACAGAGACCTACAATCCCTACCACGAGGAGCCAGGAGTTAACCTTTGAAGAAATCGAAATCGTTGCGGTGGCGCGGTTGTTCGTACTGTACCGGGACTGGTTCAAGCGCGTCAACTAGTGCATGAACATTGCAGATCTCTTGAAGTTTGCGGGAAGAAAAAAGATCAGTTCTGGTTGAATGATCGCTGAACTTACGTCCTCTCAAGGCAATTGGCTAGCCGAATTTTATGGTGGAGATCTGCAGTGTCTTCAGCGTAGAACAGATAAGTTCAGAGACTAACTCTGTAGAATGCCTTTTGTAGAGGCAATAGCCCCCTTTTGCGCAGCTATCCCATACTATAGTATGGAACTAGTTTGGAAGTAACCAAATACTATCAAGATGTATATATTTATTCAATTACTACCTGTGGTTGAACTCAGTTTACTATCATACTTATGCGAGGCAGACAAGATTCAAACAACATTTTATGAACCGATCTTGGGTGGTTTATTCATGCAAGTTCCATGCAGAATCATGCACCAGACCGAACAAATATATGTAAAAAATATTTGAGGCATACAAACTAGTAGCATTTCATGCCTTTTGGATAACTCACCAGCAGCATTTTCCCGGCAATGGTGACATTGATCATTTCTAGCCCACCCTCTTTTCAAGAGGCTAACCTTGGTTATGCACACAATTTCATTAGCCACACATACTAACAATTCATTAGCCACGCCAACTACAAATCATTAGCTACACGTACTATGAAATCATTAACCACACATACTACGAATTCAGTAGCCACACATTACAAATTCAGTAGCCACACATATTACAGCAGTTTAAACTATTACATAAGGCGTACTACGTGCTCGACTCTCAAGTTAGCAATCTTTCAGATTCACTAAACCTTTATCTTCACTCGAGGGAAATCAGAACCACCATCATGTCCACGCCCGGTCCCCACACCGAAACCGTGTGCTCCGTCGCAGAACGATGCTGGTCCTGTGCCATCGATCCTTCCAGGCCAACACTGCAGGCGACGAGAATGCCTTATGGCCGTCTCGCCGGGGTCATGAATGCCATGTACCGGATCCAGACCCTCCTGTAGGTGGATGATCACCGGGTGCTTCCAGCAAAGTTGTCCTCATGCCCTGGTTGGAATCTCCACATTGTACATCTTAGTAATGGTGTCTGGATCTTTCAGCCACGCCTTTACCTCGATGATCCATCTGTCGCTCGGTGGCACAATCTCCACTAGCTCGCCGCCAAGGCTACTGACGACCAGCTTGAGGGCCTCCGGTTCCCAAGCATGCAAAGGGAGGCCGTCAAATCCGAGTTTAGAGAAGAACTGAACCTGCCCCAAGCGATCATCCCACCCACAGGCGCGATGCCAACACAGGAATCTCATTTTCTCCCCACAACACTCGAAAGAATGGGACGAATGCAGAACACGCTCGCTGTCTGAGCTGTGGATGAACCGGATGAAGAAATCAAATGGCGGCACACATACCTCAATATTTACCACTTTTCGTCTGATCCCAATACGAGACTTGAAAGACGACAACAAATCAGTCGGCGACACGACAGGACGCGTGAGCATGGTGGCCATGAGAGCGTTGTCGTTGAACTCCTCTGCCAGGGCTACCATGCATGGGGTGCGCGACAGCATGCAACCGCCCAAGGCCGGTAGCAGGTCCGGATTGCCCGGTCGGAAGCGCTCCGCCGTGTGAGAAGGACTAGGCAGCGGCGAGAGGCTAGGATCAGGACACGAAGCTCCAACACGCCGACTAGGAAAAACGAGGCGAGGGTGACGGCGGCGAGCTTCGATTAAGGGCATGGGAGGTTGACTGGGCATGGCGGGGACGCAAGGAGAGCAACGACGCGCTCCGATCTAGAGACCAGTAGCCGGAGCAAAGCTAGGTAATGGAGAGGGGTATAATATGGGAGAAGAGTAGAGCAGAGAAGGAGATCTAGTCCTCGCAGGGGTTAACTAGTCCACAACCGCAAAGGATAACAGGAAATACTGACGTGTCTATGCAAGAAGAGTTGACCTAACGGCGGGATTTGAGTTCAACCTTTTTTGACTGGTTCAAATGATCGTTTGGCTGTTAGATTTGTATTTACCCCCTTTTGGCCCCTCTAGATAATTGGTGAACCTACTACAGACCTTCCGTGAGATTACACGCAACTTGGACCCGCGTTGCCTCCGCGTCTAAACTTTCGGGCCACATGTTAAAATTCTCATACTTCGGGCCCTAGAAATTTTGCCGACAGAGGGAATTGCCTCATGAGCTGCCCCACGGGGTCCATGTCGCCGGTGATCCTCTCGAGGAGAGGCCCGTAGGCTTCACATGTTCTAGCATCTCTGCTTGGGGGAAAACTGTTCCCCTAACAGAGCGCGTCTGCAATGCTAACTCGTTTCATTTATACATTATACAAGGATCCCAAGCACTAGGAACCGTAGGTGAGGTTACTTATCACTGGAGCTATTCCACAAGTTTAGAGGTCGACACTCTAGGACCCTGGCATTGGCGGGTAGTGGTCCGGTGAAGGGCACCATCCGAGCCCCCGCTCGTATGATGGATACACGAGAACATGGTGAGAACGTGGTAAGAAAGGAACATATAGCAAACCAAATGAACTCGTAAAGAGGGAGAAAGAAGCCAATAGTGGTTGCGGTAGTTCCCGTTCCCGTATAACCTACTCCTACAGGGGTAAAAAATGTCTCCCATCTAGGGAAGTAAAGGCTTGAGGGTAACCTTAGGAGGGTTGCATCGTAGGTAGCTTGCGTGTTGCGGGGATGCCGAGGCGCGTCTTACTAGGGTGGCTGGCCTATTGCCATCGGAGGTGTAGCCTCCCCTAGTCCCCGGGACCTTTGGGCGACAAGTCCGGAGTCCTGGGGAGCCTTGCCGCGCTTGTTCCCTTCCCGAGCCCCTTCTTGGTGTCATACTCCCCTTGTATCACCCCAGGTAAATCCACTACTAAAAAACTCTTGTCTTTAATGATGTTCATCATCGTGACATCATCATGCATATTTTATACTTCATCCGCTCTCGTATTTGACTAAAAATATTTTTAAAAATTTAATAACTAAATCTATAAATAAAAATGTTTTGATCGGGGGAGCCAGCCTAGCCCATAGGCCAGGCTGCCTACCACCCCGTTCGGCCCAACCCAAAGTACCAATGGAACCCTAACCCTAAACCTAAATCCCCAAACCCCCACCTACTCTCTTTCCTAGCCGCCACACTCTCTCACTCCACCTACCAGACCCAACACCACCCGGTCCACCCCTGCCTAAACCAACATGACCCACACCTGCTGCAACACACACACTCCACACATCATGCGTGCAGCCACTCTCGGTCACGCACATGCCCCGCGAACCCGCTCGCACCCGGCGCCCCTCTCCCTGCAAACCCCACCGATAAGCATGCCTCTCTGGCCCCAACCCGGTAACCACGCTCCTCGCTTTGTCGCGACCCACCCTCACTCTCTCTCCCTTGCGGGATCCCCTCCCCCCTTATGCCAACATCCTCGAGCCACCGCCACTACACCTCGCCTCCTTTCCGCGTTTCCGGCCGTTTCCACAACCTCGTGTCATCGCTGCACTATTAGGAAAATGGCTATAGGTAATCCGCACATCCGTGGAGGACGTGCTAGGAGTGCCCCACAGGTGAAATAGGAGTGGTGCACTACCCACAGGTGCCCTATGGCTAACTATGGTAAGCATGGCGCACATGTGGGTGGTGCGCCAGAGCTATGTGTGGGCCAGGGCATTGTTGGCCGCACACCACATATCTTTATCGCATCTTGGGGAAGTGCGCTACGGGTGTGACAGGTAGCCGTGGCGCACATGGGGCTGGTGTGATACACCTAAGTTCAGGCCACTCTGCTTTGTAACTGGGCAAACACATCTGTAGTGCAAACCCATGTGCGCCACGATTCTGATTAACTCCTATGGCGCACCAGCATCGTGTGCACCACGGATGTGATGTCTACTTTTTGGCAGCCTCTTTTTGCACATGTGACTATCCACTACCATATCCCACTTCACTTTCCCCTCCTTCTTCCACCTTGGATCTAGTCGTGATCCTCCTCCTTCCCACCTCAATTTCTCTACTCTTTCACCATTTGTAGCATGTATAACTTACGTTGGATGCTACATACATAATATAGGAAAGCTCTCCTTCCGACCACACCATCCTCTCGGTCTCGCACCTCTCCTTCCATCTTCTCGATCGGTCTATCATATCGGTAAGTTTTCCATATAAGGATGTGTTCGTGTGTATGGATGATATGATCATATGTATGGAGAGGATCGATGCTCTTGTTTGTTTGGAGGATGCATATGATATCTCTCTCATGTGCTTGTGTGTGAATGAGTTGCCATTGTTTTGCCAAAATGTTGATTCATTTCTAATTTGGCAAGACTTTGGCATTTCACAAAGGTCCTAATGTTAGGATAGGTGATGCCGAAATTTTCTATCGACCATTGCATGCATGCATTGATTATGTGGTTCTAATAAACTTCTAATTCTACCGTGTACAACGCACAGGAAACCATGGTCCGCATAATGAGAAAAGGCATTGTGGCTAGATTTTTGATATGCGCGACGACTGACATGATACGAAATAACATGAAGGAGATAAGATGTTCGTGCAGAGGATGCAAACTCAAAAGGTTGATTGGCCTAGATTCCAGGCATCTGCAGGCACACCTGCTCCGCCATGGTTTCATGGATGTATACACTCGGTGGATAAGTGATGGCGAAGATGATGAGGACATAAATGGGGCAGCGAGAAATGAGGAAGGCAGACAACATGATGACGAAGAGACTCCTGTAGATGGTGAAGGTGGGGAAGCATACCAGGATGATGATTATCTAGATGCCGAAGCAGATGATGGAACAATGTTAGGCTGGGTGTGGGACCTTTATATTCAAGAACTGCTTCTCAACTAGATGAATAACGCTAGAGCTGCCTCTAGAGATAAATCCAAGCTTACACAACTTGAGAAAGGCGCAGTTACTCCATTTTATGAAGGATGCAAGCCCGATGATACCTAGTTGAATGTTACTGTCAAGGCTGTGGAGATGAAGGCAAAACACAAATGGACCGACGCAAGCTTCGATGATATGATGGCATTCTGCCATGATCGTCTCACAGAGGGGAACACGGGTCCAACTAGTATCGAGAATGCCAAGAAAATCGTGTGTCCTCTCGATCGATCTACCGCATGCTAGATACCATGTCTGCATCATCGATTGCATCATTTATAGAGGCGAGGATGTGGAGAAAACCACATGCCCGATGTCCGGCGTGAGTCGATACAACAAAGGAAGAAAGCTCCTCAAAAAGTGGTATGGTACTTCCCTATCACTCCTTGTCTGTGGAGCTATTTCGTAGACCCGAAGGAAGCAAAGCTCATGCGCTGGCATGCGGAAAGAAAGAAGCCATGATATGACAATGACCCCGAAAAGGAAAAGCTGGTGATGCACCCTTCAGATGCTAGCCAGTGGAAAGCATTGGACCTTCAATTCCTATAATTCAGTGGATATTCGAGGAACATTAGGCTAGGTGCAAGCACGCACAACACGCACGCACAGGCTAGGACTCAATCTGTTCGGTAGCCAGAGAAGCACGCACAACACTTGTCCCATGTCTGTATGGATGTAAAACCTCCCTCCATTGTTGTGCATGAAGAAGATGTACATACAAATGAGTATGCTATTTCAAGGGCCAAAACAACCTGGTACCGACATCAATTTGTATCTCGGGCTGTTGAAAGAGGAGCTAGCCATGTTCTGTCAATCCAGAGCCAATACGTATGACATTGTCGCTGCACAAGATTATTTCACTATGAGATCTACGTTGGTCACTATGGTGCAAGACTATCCAGGTTGCGGATATTTCTCGGGGCAGGTTATCCAAGGATTCTCCACATGCATTAGGTGTATGGATAACACGACCTATCTCCAACTAGAGAAATATCCATGGTCTTCGAAAACCATGTTTATGGGGCACCGGAGGTGGCTCGGTGATGGGATATGCTGAGTGGGGTATACCCAGCAGGACGTTCCCTACTGCATCATACTCTCAGCAAGTGGGCCTGCAGGACGGCGACTGGATCACGACACAAGAAGGAGCCAGGCGACTGGAAGCTGAAGGCCCAGAAGCGTAGCTAGGCCAGTTCGGATTAGGTCAAACCCATCCAAGTCCTTATCCAACTTGGTTGTAGATATGTAAACCCTAGCAAGGTGTCCCTATATAAACCTCCCTAGGGTATGCATAGCACTTACGTTCCATCATACACCCCATCGACTTGCTGCCTAGCCGCCGAGCTTGCCCACTGTAATGTCTCGATAATAGAATCTAGCAGGAGTAGGTATTTACCCTCCGGGGGCCGAACCTGGGTAAAACCTTGTGTCTCCGTCCTCATCTCGCACCGCAGATGGCTGGCCGCCCTTGCCCCCTTGTTCTACTACTCGCTGCTAATCACAGCATATGTCGTGTCCATTCCCACGACAGTGGCACCCACCGTGGGGGCTGGCCGGTGAGGCTTGAGTTCCGTGGAGAGACCCTACTTGCCAATCAACCGGTCGATCGCCACCAGCGAGATCCTCCAGATCTTTCCCAGTAGCTACGTTTCGGTGTCGCACCCGGTCACGCACAGCGTCATCATGCCAGTCGGCACGATCAACCTCTTCGTCGGCTTCACATACGTCATCATCTCGGAGGACTCGATGCTCATTTGCGAGTCACCGCCACATGATCGGGTCTCTGAGAGCCAGTTCCGCACCATCCATCGCCTTCCCTTCGAGTATGACTCAGCCAAGAGCGAGGTGGCCGATACCAACACGGCCATGGATGATGCGGCCCTCCACGATGAAGTCAACTCGGCGACCCCAGCTTCGGTCGCCGGATCCATCGTCGCCGCGTCGCAAGAAGGCTCCATCACGCGAGTCTCCAACGTTGGGAATTTCGAGGATCCATCCATCCTCGGGATCTTCGATTCAGACTCTAGGTCGGAGAATTTCGGTGACCTCCATGTTGGATTCGGTAGCTTCATCGCGACCTACATGGCGAGCGGCGCGAGTGCCCTGCCACCCCCCTTCTCCACGCTGATCCCGCCGACCGGAACAGTGGGGGAAGTCGAGGAAGCCCGCCTGTGCCTAGAGAAGGCGGTGCGCAAGGAGCAAGACGAGTGCGGAAATTTTTGCCTCGAGCAGGCCACAGCGCACCACCAGCGCCGCATCAGGACCCACTTGAACCCCACCATTCAGGGTCGTGCCCTGAATTTCGATGAAGACAGCGATCCCGCTCGCGTGGCCGAGCGGGTGATCTACGAGAATGCTCCACCAGACTTCAACGCCCGCCGTCCACTAGGAGTACCGGCGAGTGGAGCTCCACCACCCCCACCCGGCCGCGCACCCCTTCCCAACCAGCCAAGATTTCTCATCTCTCTGCAAGAGCGGGACGCGACTCTACGCCGATGGACAACATCATCGCGGGGCAAGCAGTGGTCACCAACCTCAACGTCATAGGGGAGGGCGTGCTACAAATCCAGTACGCCAAGGCCCTAATCTCCAAGGCTGTCGAGCGGCAAGTCGCAGGAGCCGACTCGAGGGGCGCATGTACTCCCGCTGTCAACACCTGGATTTTTAATCACAGATGTGTGTTATGCCATACATCGCAATCCCAGGATTAACATTTTTGCGAGACATAACAGATTGGATATCACAGTACATCATCCATTACAAACCATACATAACATCTTACACAAATAAGGATCTCATGATCTAGTCTTAATACAATTCAAGAAGCGGAATAAAGTAAAGATAACGATAGCGTAGGTGAAGCTCCATATTCAGGGTCATAGGCAATGCTGACGATGGGAGATGATCCTAGTTGCCGTAACCTTCCTGCGGTCCGTCTTCCTTATACTCCTGCTCATAGTCTGGCCACAGGAATAACTAGGGACAAAGCCATGAGTACTCTTTAAGTACTCGCAAACTAATACTAACAACTGAAGTGGTTTTGAGTAGGAAATACTAAGCTCTAGGTTGTTTTGAAAAAGCCAGATTTACCTCTACTAAGTTCAGAAACAAAGAAAGCTATTTGAAAGTTTTATAACACCTAAGTGGGAACTTGAAGTTCATGTCCCAACTCTGTTATGGTCAAGTCAAATGAAAAATCATTTCATAAGTCATTTTGAAAACATCTGACGATGGAACAGTATGGACACTCCAACTGTCCATAACCGCGGACACGTCTATTCGAATAGTTTGACAGTCTGCAGAGATTGTACACTTTCACCACAACATTCGATACATCCGTTAGGAACAAATCCTGAATTTACCATACTCAGTATGCGAATAATCAATCCTAACCTTTCAATTACACGCCCTTGTATAGGCACCTCTCCTGTGAGTTTAGCCTCCCAACCATGACCAACTGTCATCTTGGGTACTGCATAGGTGGACAATCTTCACAAGGTAGCCTAAGCTCAAACCTTGGCCGCAAGGGAACCCATACTAAGGTATATAAATTTCTAGTCAAGACCTACCCAAATTTCGGGTATTGTGGTTGTACGGTAAAATTGGAATGGTATCGCATCCAGACAACCATCAGTTTTGTAAAGGGCTAAGGCTCAAGCATTAACATTTTCATCATCAAAATCATCTGGTGTTCAAGAACACATGTCAAAACATTTCAGTATAAATAACTCATCATTCTAAGGTTTTCATAACCATTTTTACCAAGTGTTCCCATCTAAAGTTGATAAAGTTTTAAGCTTAGCACTAGCATCTACAAGTGGGGGTAAATACTAATGATGGGTAATCAAGGGTGAATGATCTAAGTTCAATCTCATGCCTCAGCATGACATCAAGATTATCTAACTTAGGTCAAATTTTATGCTACCTTCAAATATCTTTCTAATATATACAAGTCACTAAATAAACTCTAAGAGAAAGCTTTGATAAGGGAAATAACATACTATGCTTGCAAGTAAAACTAGGATTGGGTATCAAGTGGTGTAAGCTTGCGAATAAAACTTGCATGGTTAAGCTTGCTAAGATAGTAGTATAAGCTTGCTGAGTTGCAAGTTTAGCTTGCTAAGCTGAAAGTGTTAGTTTGCCTTATGCTGAGCAGTGGTTGAAGTTCTCCTCGGCTTCTTCCTCGTAGTATCCTCCTTCCTCCTCGTATCCTTGGTCGGTACTATCGTCTATAAATAGATACGAGGTACACAATCACCACACAATTCTTAACTACTCTATCTAGCACACAAAAGTTCACATCATATGATCTAGCATCATGACTATTATCACAAACATTAAAGCACTTGTATTATTTATTTTATTTTAGAAAAGTAATTTCTACTCATTAAAAAACTACTTAAGATTAATATTCTCCAACTAAAACATGGGATCATGTTTACACATGTGATCACCACATATTTCAGTACATGAGAATGTGATGTAATGTGGTGTTATAATTTAATAAGTTTTAACCTATTTATTTTAATTAAATAAAATGGCTAGAATGGCCTATGAGGCATTCTTTTATTACTTGATCATTATTTCGGCAAGTAACCCTATATATTTTTATATATTTTGAAAGGTATAGTGAAATGTGATTTTCGAGAGTTGGAATCAACTCAAAAGCTGTCATGGTTGAATTTTGAAAAATGTTTGAATGCAAAAAAGCTTCTGCCTTGTTATTTTTACCATGGATGACCTATAAATCTAAATGGTTTGAATCCAATGGGCTTGGATTAAGCACTCCAGAACCTTTCTAACAAAATCAGTTTCATGCATTTTGGTATAGTGAATCGAGCTGGGTTGATTTTTGAATCTAGGTACAGAACTAAGTTTGAAATTAAATGAATAAACATAAGTTTGAATTATTGGGTCGCGCAGGATGTTTAGCTGGGCCGGCCCACTACGCACGACGTGCGCGTGGGTTGGTTAAGTGAGCGACCCCACTCATCAGTGAGACAGCCAGTGGCGAAGCGGTACAGGGAGATTAGGGCCGTAGGATCTAACTCTAATCGAACGGCTCTGGTTCATCGTCCACATCAAATAAAGCCGGCAAGACAGAACCCTAGCGCGGCCAGTGGGTGTCGTCAGGGGATCACCGGGGCTCCGGTGATGGTCGCGATGGGGGCGAATGATGAAGTCAACGACGGCGATTCTACTGGTACCGACAGCTCCTCCTGGGGCGGCTCCAATCAATGGCGCCTCTCCTCCACTACAGCGGTGAACTTCGGTGAAATTCTGTCCACCTGGTGCTTGCCTTGCTCCGGGAGTGAGTGTGTGTGATCAGTGAGAGGCGGAGAGTGAGGTGGTGTGCTCAAATAGAACGGTGGTGGCCTCCTTTTATAGTGGCTGAAGGGAACCGACGGGCGCGGGTGGAGCTCGTCGTGGTCGACGGCAGAGAGTGCTACTAGCATGGTCAAAGGTAGGGGCGGTGCTGTGCTCCCTGGCGAAGCTCAACGGTGTGGTCTTGCGGCGTGGGGCGGTGCAGAATGGTCGAAACGTCATGGTTCTCTAGGAAGGTCCGACAACAAGTTTAATGGTGGATAACATGCGTGGTCCGCGCGGCAGCGAACTGGGTTGTCTGGCAGGCTGCCGGGCTTCTGGTGATCACGTATGCAAGCGGCAAGGGCGGCGCGCGGTTTGTGGGCTCGTATCGGGGGCGGCGCACTGGCGCGCTATTGGCTCGCACACAGATAGACTGGTCTCGTGCTTGGGGGTGGTCTAGTGGCTGGCCGCGCTCGGGGCTTGGACAGGGGTGGCGATGGACGGTGGTGAGTGTTCCAGACAAGGTTGGACAGGCAAGTGCTTCCTCTAGCTCGCTGGCGACATGGGGGTGGCAAGTTTGCTCTCAGCATGGTCACCATTGATGGCTAGGCTTGCGCACAGTGGTGCTAAGGATTGTTAAAGATGCTAGATGATTTACTATGATCTTGTTGCAACCAGAGAGGGAACAAGGTTGGCCACATTCAGTGCTGCAAATAGTGTTTAATTTTTTGTTGTTTCCTGATCACAAGGTGTTTGATGAAATGGCCGAAAGAAATTCAATTTTGAATTTTGGATTCAAACTTGGTGGGTTTGCTAGGAACATACTAGGGAGTATCTGGTTAGTTGGATTGGTCAAGGGGCACTGGTTTGGTTGGGTTTTGAAAAGGTGTGATCTTCACATATGATAAAGATTCAATTTGGCATTGTCATTTGAATGAGGTTGACAAATAGTTCTGTAAGTTTGAAAGGTGGGCTTTGATTCACTTTTACTTGGTATTGCAAGGGGTGAAAAGAATTGGAAAAGTTTCTGTTTGAAATCTTGGACTAGAAACACTCAAAGTGACCTCGTGAGCAAGATTGGCAAAAATGACCATTTGCCTTATTTGATTTGTTTTTTATTTTCTCTTGATTTGTTTTTTCTTGGAAATGTTTTAAATGATGTTATTTTCATCCTTAAACCATTTCTTGCTATTTAGGTTAATCACACATGTCCATTCATGCATTTATCAAATCATCACATACACACATGCATTCATTTGGTTTTTATTTAATCAAAGTTTTTTGTTAACCCTATTTTTAGTGATTAGCATTTGATGATCGTTGTTTAGTATTTTTGGGATGTTACAAACCTTCCCTCATTAAACAAAATCTCTTCCGGAGATTTGAAAAATAAGAAAAAAGATTACCTAGGATTTAAAGAGACCGGGAAACTCCGTCCTGATATATGATCTTCTCACTCCCAGGTAGCTTCTTCTTCAATGTGGTTGCTCCACTGAACCTTGATAAACTTGATGCTTCGGGTTCTGGTGGTTCTGAAAGCTTCCTCCAAAATACGTATGGGTACTTAGGGATACGTAAGGTCATCGATGATCTCTATGGTGCGGTAATCAATATTCTTGAAAACTTCAGTCTTCTCCGGAACTTCAAGGCATTTGCGAACTAACGATATATGGAACACATTGTGCATGGCTGACATCTCTTCTGGCAGTTCCAGTTGATATGATAGTTCTCCTCGATGATTCAGAATCTTGAAAGGTCTAATATATCTAGGGGCTAACTTTCCTTTGAGGTGGAAATGCTGCATTCCCTTCAAAGGCGACACTTTAAGATACACAAAATCTCCGATATTGAAAGCAAGGTCTCGACGTCTCTTGTCGGCGTACCTCTTCTGTCTTGACTGGGCGGTCTTGAGGTGATTACGAATGTTGTGAACTTTCTCTTCTGCTTCTTGTAGGATGTCGGGTCCGAAGATCTGACTCTCTCCTACTTCCGACCAATTCAAAGGGGTGCGACACTTCCTTCCATACATGAATTCAAATAGGGCCATTTGCAAACTAGGTTGATAACTGTTGTTATAAGAAAATTTTGCGAGCGACAGACAGTCTTCCCATTTAGCTCCATACTCTAGAACACATGCTCTCAACATATCTTCGAGTATTTGATTTACTCGCTCTATTTTTCCATCCGTCTGAGGGTGATACGCTGTGCTGAAATCTAGTCGGGTTCCTAATCCTTCTTGGACTTTTTTCCAGAATCTCGATGTAAACTGAGTTCCTCGATCCGATACAATGTTGTTGGGGACTCTGTGCAAACTGACGATTCTAGCTATGTATAACTTTGCTAGCTTCGAACTCTGGTAGGTGGTTTTGACTGGTAAGAAATGGGCTACCTTGGACAATCTGTCAACTATGACCCAGATAGAGTGATTTCCCCTACTAGATGTAGGCAATCCGGTGATAAAGTCCATTCCTACAGAATCCCACTTCGATTCTGGAATCTATAATGGTTGCAATCTTCCTGCGGGTCTTTGATGTCCCTCCTCGACTCTCTGACAAATATCATATTTGGCGATATAGCTTCCGATTTCTCTCCTCATCTTATGCCACCAAAAGTGTTCCTTCAAGTCCTGATACATCTTCGTTCCTCCGGGGTGGATATAATAAAGAGTATCATGGGCTTCCTTCAAAATAACTTCTTTCAATTGTGAATCTACTGGTACACAAAGACGTCCTTTGTACCACATAACTCCTTCTTCATCTTCGGTGAATCCGGGTACTTTTCCTGTATCGATACGATGTTTGATTCCCTCCATACTAGCATTTCCTTTATGAGCCTCCTTGATCTGACTGACCAAAGTGGGTTAAAGTTCTATGCTAGCCAAAACTCCTTCACTTAATAATTCCATTCTACAATCTTCCATCTCTTTGTGCAAACTTGGTTGCTCCTTTAGAATCATGGAGTTCAAGCGGCACGGCAATGTGCTAAGGGCATCTTCTACCACATTGGCTTTACCGGGGTGATAGTGAATGTCCAGATCATAGTCCTTGATTAGCTCAATCCATCTTCTCTGACTCATATTTAGCACCTTCTGAGTGAATATATACTTTAGGATCTTGTGATCCAAATAAATCTCACAACGATTACCCATAAGGTAATGCCTCCATGTCTTCAGGGCTAGAACTACGGCTGCTAGTTCAAGGTCATGTGTTGGATAATTCTGTTCATGCTGCTTCAGTTGTCGGGATAGATAAGATATAGCTTTGCCTTCTTGCATTAGCACACATCCGAGACCGATCTTGGATGCGTCACAATACACATCAAAGGCCTAAGCAGAAGCCGCCGCCTACCCGGCCGCTGCCGAAGCTTGGCTATTTGGCCCCTCTGAGGAACGCCATGCGGCTATACTACAAGGCCGGTCTTCCATTGCCATACGAGATGGTAGATTTCGTAGAATGTGCTTCATTTGTGGGGGCGGCGGTGGCAACGGCGAAGGCCACCGCGGAATCGAGAAGGGACAACCGAGCATCATGGAGAATGCGCGCGGCGGCATTTTCGTGTGCTCTGCACAAGAAAGAAGGTTTCGTTCAAAGCGTTCCTACGAGCTTGCCACCGAGGAAACAAACCCCCGAACAGGGCAACGCCAAGGTCAACAAACTCTCGCCTCCATGCCTCGGCGCGGGCGACCTTACCGTGGGGCAATCTGGGCACATGCCATCGGCGGCAAAGATGATCCATCGTACGCACCATCGGCGGCCACACCACGTCGGCGTACATCTATCTACACTCAGCTTGTTGGAGTGTTCGACAGCTGGAGCCAATGACGGGCAACAGCTCAGCACTGGAATTCAGTTTCAGATTCACAAGGACCTACGATCCCGGCCACGAGAAGCCGGAGTTCACCTTCGAAGAAATCATTGCGGCGGCACACTGAACCCGGACTGGTTCAAGCGCGTCAACTAGTGCATGAACGTTGCAGATCTCTTAAAGTTTGGCCGGAAGGAAAAAGATTGGTTGTGGTTGAACGATCGCTGAACTTACGTCCTCTCATGGCAATTGGCTAGCCAAATTTTATGGTGGAGATCTGCAGTGTCTTCAGTGTAGAACAGTTAAGTTTAGAGACTAACTTTGTAGAATGCTTTGTAGAGGCAATAGCCCCCTTTTGCACAGCTATCCCATACTGTAGTATGGAACTAGTTCGGAAGTAACCAAGTACTATCAAGATGTATATATTTATTCAATTACTACCGGCGGTTGAATTCAGTTTACTATCATACTTACCTGAGGCAGACAAGATTCAGACAACATTTTATGAACTGATCTTGGGTGGTTTATTCATGCAAGTTCCACGCAGAATCATGCACCAGATCGAACAAATATATGTAAAAAATGTTCGAGGCATACAAACCAGCAACATTTTGTGCCATTTGGATCGCTCACCAGCAGCATTTTCCCGGCAATGGTGACATTGATCATTGCTAGCCCACCCTCTTTTCAAGATTCTAACCTTGGTTATGCACACAAATTCATTAGCCACATATACTACAAATTCATTAGCCACACCAACTACAAATCATTAGCTACACGTACTACGAAATCATTAACCACACATACTACGAATTCAGTAGTCACACATTACAAATTCAGTAGCCAAACATACTAAAGCAGTTCAAGCTATTACATAAGGCGTACTACATGCTCGACTCTCAAGTTAGCAATATTTCAGATTCACTAAACCTTTATCTTCACTTGAGGGAAATCAGAACCACCAGCCTATCCACGCCAGGCCCCCCCCCCACCGAAACCGTGTGCTCCATCGCGGAACGATGATGGTCCTGTGCCATGGATCCTTCCAACACTGCAGGCGACAAGGACGCTTTCTGGCCGTCGTGTCGGGGTTCTGAATGCCATGTACCGGATCCAGAACCTCATGTAGGTGGATGATCACCGGGTGCTTCCAGCAAAGTTGTCGTCTTGACCTGGTTGGAATCTCCACATTGTACATCTTAGGAACGGTGTCTGGATATCTCAGCTGTGCCTTTACCTCGATGATCCATCTATCGCTCGGTGGCACAATCTCCACTAGCTCGCCGCCAAGGCTACTGACGACCTGCTTGAGGGCCTCCGGTTCCCAAGCATGCAAAGGGAGGACATCAAAGCCGAGTTTAGAGAAGAACTGAAGCTGCCCCAAGCGATCGTCCCATCCACAGGTGCGATGCCAACGTAGGAAGTCATTTTCTCCCCACAACACTCGAAAGAACGGGAAGAATGCAGAACACGCTCGCTGTTTAAGCTGTTGTTGAACCGGACGAAGAAATCAAATGGCAGCGCGCCTAGCTCAATATTTACTACTTTTCGTCTGATCCCAATCCGAGACCTGAAAGCCGACAGAAAGTCTGCCAGCGACACAACGGGACGCGTGAGCATGGTGGCCATGAGAGCATTGTCGTTGAACTCCTCTTCCAGGGCTACCATGCCTGGGGTGCGCGACAGCATGCAACCGCCCAAGGCCGTTCGGCGGTCCGGATTGCCCGGTTGTAAGTGCTCCGTCGTGTAAAAAGGTCTATGCAAGGGTGAGAGTCTAGGATGCAGACGCGAAGCTCTGACACGCCGACTAGGAAAAACGTGGGAGGTTGACCGGCCATGGCAGGGACGCAAGGAGAGCAACGGCGTGCTCCGATCTAGAGACAGTAGTCGGAGCTAAGCTAGATAATGGAGAGGGGAATAATAGGGGAGAAGAGGAGAGCAGAGAAGAAGATCTAGTCCTCGCAGGGGTAAACCAGTCCATGACCACAAAGGATAATGGGAAATACTGAAGGGTCAATGCAAGAAGAGTTGACCTAACGTCGGGATTTGAGTTCAACCTTTTTTGACTGGTTCAAACGATGGTTTGGCCTTTAGATTTATATTTACACCCTTTTGGCCCCTCTCGACAATTGGCGAAGCTACTAAAGCCCTTACATGAGATTACACTCAACTTGGACCCGCGTTGCCTTCGCGTCTAAACTTTTGGGCCACATGTTTAAATTCTCATACTTCAGGCCCTAATAATTTTTTCCGACAGAGGGAAGTGCCTGATGAGCTGTCCCATGGGGTCCATGTCGCAGGTAATCCTCTCGAGGAGAGGCCCGTAGGCTTCGCATGTTCTAGCGTCTCTGCTTGGGGGAAAACTGTTCCCCTAACAGAGCGCATCTGCAACGCTAACTCGTTTCATTTATACATTATACAAGGATCGCAAGCACTGGGAACCGTAGGTGAGGTTACATATCATGGGAGCTAGTCCACAAGTTCAGAGCTTGAAACTCTAGGACGCTAGAATTGGCGGGTAGTGGTCCGGCGATGGGCACCATCCGAGCCCCCGCTTGTATGATGGATACACGAGAACACGGTGAGCACATGGGAAGAAAAGGAACATCCAACAAACCAAATGAACTCATAAAGAGGGAGAAAGAAGCCAACAGTGGTTGCGATAGTTCCCGTTCCCGTATAACCTACTCCTACAGGGGTAAAAAATGTCTCCCATCTAGGGAAGTAAAGGATTGAGGGTAACCTTAGGAGGGCTGCACCGGAGGTAGATTGCGTGTTGCAGGGATTCCGAGGCGCATCTTACTAGGGTGGCTGGCCTATCGCCATTGGAGGTGCGGCCTCCCCCAGTCCCTAGGACCTCTGCATGGGCTACAGGTCCGGAGTCCTAGGGCAGCGAGCCTTGTCGCACTTGTTGCCCTTGCAGAGCCCCTTATTGGTGTCATACTCCCCCTTGTAGCACCCCAGGGAAAACCACTACTAAAAATCTCTTGTATTTAACGATGTGCATCATCGTGACATCATCATGCATATTTTGTATTTTAAAATATTTGACTAAACCTATTTTATCTCTATACTTCATCCACTCTCATATTTGACTAAAAATATTTATAAAAACTTAATAACTAAATCTAAAAATAAAAATGTTTTGATCAGGGGAGGCAGCCTAGCCCGTAGGCCAGGCTGCTTACCACCCCGGTAGGCCCAACCCAAAACCCTAGTCCCAACAGAACCCTAACCCTAAATCCTCAAACCCCCACCTACTCTCTTTCCCAGCCGCCACACTCCCTCACTCCACCTACCAGACCCAGCACCACTCGGTCCACCCCTGCCTAACCCAACATGACCCACACCTGCTGCAACGCGCACACTCCACACACCATGCATGCAGCCACTCTTGGTCATGCACATGCCCCGCGAACCCGCCCACACCCGGCGCCCCTCTCCCCGCAAACCTCACCGACAAGCATGCCTTGCTGGCCCCAACCCGGTAACCCCGCTCCTCGCTTTGTCATGACCAACCCTCACTCTCTCTCTCTTGCGGGATCCCCTCCCCCCTTATGCCAACATCCTCGAGCCGCCGCCATTACACCTCGCCTCCTTTCCCTGTCTCCGGCCGTTTCCACAACCTCGTGCCCTCGCCGCACTATTAGGAAAATGGCTATAGGTAATCCGCACATCCATGGAGGACGTGCTAGGAGTGCCCCATGGGTAAAATAGGAGTGGCGCACTACCCATAGGTGCCCTATGGCTAACTATGGCAAGCATGGGGCTGGTGTGCTACACCTAAGTTCAGGCCACTCTGCTTTGTAACTGGGCAAACACATCTGTGGCGCACCCCCCATGTGCGCCACGGTTCTGATTAACTCCTATGGTGCACCAGCATCGTGTGTGTCACGGATGTGATGTCTACTTTTTGGCAACCTCCTTTTGCACATGTGACTATCCACTACCATATCCCACTTCACTTTCCCATCCTTCTTCCTCCTTGGATCTAGTCGTGATCCTCCTCCTTCCCACCTCAATTTCTCTACTCTTTCACTATTTGTAGCATGTATAACTTACCTTGGATGCTACATACATAATAGAGGAAAGCTCTCCTTTCGGCCACGCCATCCTCTCGGTCTCGCACCTCTTCTTCCATCTTCTCGATCGGTCACTCATATTGGTAAGTTGTCCATATAAGGATGTGTTCATGTGTATGGATGATATGATCATATATATGGAGAGGATCGATGCTCTTGTCTGTTTCGAGCATGCATATGATATGTCTCTCATGTGCTTGTGTGTGAATGAGTTGCCATTGTTTTGCCAAAATGTTGATTAATTTCTATTTTGGCAAGACTTTGGCATTTCACAAAGTTCCTAATGTTAGGATAGGTGATGCCGAAATTTTCTATCAACCATTGCATCCATGCATTGATCATGTGGTTCTAATAAACTTCTAATTCTACCGTGTACACCGCGAAGGCAACCATGGTCCGCATAATGAGAAAAGGCATTGTGGCTAGATTTTTTAAATGCGTGACGACTGACATGATATGAAATAACATGAAGTAGATAAGATGTTCGTGCAGAAGATGCAAACTCAAAAGGTTGATCGACCCAGATTCCAGGCATCTGCATGTGCACCTGCTCAGCCATGGTTTCATGGATGGATACACTCGGTGGATAAGTGATGGCGAAGATGATGAGGACGTAAATGGGGAGGCGATAAATGAGGAATGCGGATAACATGATGACGAAGAGTCTCCTAGAGATGGCGACGTACGGAAGCAGACCAGGATGATGATGATCTAGATGCTGAAGAAGATGATGGAACAATGTTATGCTGGGTGTGGGACCCTTATGTTCAAGAACTACTTCTCAAGCAGATGAATAACACTAGGGCTGCCTCTAGAGATAAATCCAAGCTTACACATCTTGAGAAAGGCGCGGTTACTCCATTTTATGAAGGATGCAAGACCGATGATACCTAGTTGAATGTAACTCTCAAGGCTATGGAGATGAAAGCAAAACCCAATTGGACCAATTGGGTTTTGCTTTCATCTCCATAGCATTCTTCCATGATCGTCTCCCAGAGGGGAACACGAGTCCAACTAGTATCGAGCATGCCAAGAAAATCGTGTGTCCTCTCGATCTACCGCACGTTAGATACTATGTTTGCATCATCGATTGCATCATTTATCAAGGTGAGGATGTGGAGAAAACCACATGCCCGGTGTCCAGCGTGATTCGATACAACAAAGGAAGAAAGCTCCTCGAAAAGTGGTATGGTACTTCCCTATCACTCGTCGTCTGTGGTGCTATTTCGTAGACACTAAGGAAGCAAAGCTCATGCGTTGGCATGCGAAAAGAAAGAAGCCATGATATGACAATGACCCCGAAAAGGAAAAGCTGGTGACGCTCCCTTTAGATGCTAGCCAGTGGAAAGCATTGGACCTTGAATTCCTAGAATTCGGTGGATATTCGAGGAACATCAGGCTAGGTGCAAGAACCGCTGGACTCAATCCGTTCGGTAGCTAGAGAAGCACACACAACAATTGGCCCATGTTTGTATGGATGTAAAACCTCCCTCCATGGTTGTCCATGAAGAAGATGTACATACAAATGAGTATGCTATTTCAAGGGCCGAAACAACCTGGTACCAACATTAATTTGTATCTCGGGATGTTGAAAAAGAAGCTATCCATGTTATGTGAATCCAGAGCCAATACGTATGACATTGTCACCGCATAAGATTAGTTCACTATGAGATCTGCGTTGGTCACTACTGTACAAGACTATCCAGGTTGCGGATATTTCTAGGGGCAGGTTATCTAAGGATTCTCTACATGCATGAGGTGCATGGATAACACGACCTATCTCCAACTAGAGAAAGATCCATGGTCTTCGAAAACCATGTTCATGGGGCACCGGCGGTGGCTCGGTGATGGGGATATGCTGAGTGGGGTATACCCAGCAGGACGTTCCCTACTGGATCATACTCTCAGCAAGTGGGCCTGCAGGACGGCGACTGGATCACGGCACGAGAAGGAGCCAGGCCACTAGAAGCTGAAGGCCCAGAAGCGTAGCTAGGCCTAGTCGGATTAGGTCAAACCCCTCCAAGTACTTATCCAACTTGCTTGTAGATCTATAAAACCTAGCAAGGTGTCCCTATATAAACCTCCCTAGGGTACGCATAGCACTTACGTTCCATCATACACCCCATCGACTTGTTGCCTAGCCGTCGAGCTCACCCACTATAATCTCTCGATAATACAATCTAGAAGGAGTAGGTATTTACCCTCCAGGGGGCCGAACCTGGGTAAAACCTTGTGTCTCTGTCCTCATCTCGCACCGCAGATGGCTGGCCGCCCTTGCCGCCTCGTTCTACTACTCGCTGCCAATCACAGCATCCTTCGTGTCCATTCCCACGACAGTGGCGCCTACCGTGGGGCCTGGCCTGTCAGGCCCGAGTTCCGTGGAGAGTCCCTACTTACCAATCAACTGTTTGATCGCCACCGTCCGCATGATCGCCATTGGCGAGATCCTCTAGATCTTGCCCAGTAGCTACATTTCAGCGTCGCACCCGGTCATGCACAGCATCATCATGCCAGTCGGCACGATCAACCTCTTCGTCGGCTTCACGGACATCATCATCTCGGAGGACTTGGTTCTCATTGGTGAGTCACCACCACATGATCGTCTCTATAAGAGCCAGGTCCGCACCATCCATCGCCTTGCCTTCGAGTATGACTCGGCCAAGAGCGACATGGCCGAGACCAACACGGCCACGGACGACGCGGCCCTCCATGACGACGTCAACTCGGTGAACCCAGCTTCGGTCACCGGATCCATCATCGCCGCATTGCCAGAAGGCTCCATCACTCGAGTCTCCAATGTTTGGGATTTCGAGGATCCATCCATCTTCGGGATCTTCGATTCAGACTCCGGGTCGAGAATTCCGGTGACCTCCACATCAGGTCCGGTCGCTTCATCGCGACCTACATGGCGAGCGGCGCGAGTGCCCCGCCAGACACCTTCTCCACGCTGATCCCACCGACCAGAATAATGGGGGAAGTCGAGGAAGCCCGCCTGTGCCTAGACGAGGCGATGCGCAAAGAGCAAGACGAGCACGAAAAATTGCGCCTCGAGAAGGCCACAACGCAGGACTTATCGTTCTACCACCAGCGCCGCATCAGGACCCACTTGAACCCCACAGTTCAGGGTCGCGCCCTGAATTTCGATGAAGACAACGATCCCGCTAGCGTGTGATCTGCGAGAACGCGCCACCAGGCTTTAGCGCCCGCCCGCCACCAGGAGTACCAATGAGTGGAGATCCACCACCCCCACCCGGTCGCGCGCCCTATTCCAACCAGCCGAGATTTCTCATCTCTCCGCAAGAGCGGGACGCGACTCTACCCCGATGGACAATGTCATCGCGGGGCAAGCAGCGTTCGCCAACCTCAATGTCATAGGGGAGGGCGCACTGCAAATCCAGTACGCCAAGGCCCTACTCGCCAAGGCTATCAAGCAGCAGGTCGCAGGATCCGACTCATGGGGGCGCATGTACTCCCGCTGTCAACACCCGAATTTTTAATCATAGATGCCTGTTATGCCATACATCGCAAGACCATGATTACCATTTTTGCGAGACATAACATATTGGATTTCACAGTACATCATCCATTACAAACCATACATAAGGTCTTACACAAATAAGGATCTCATGATCCAGTCTTAATACAATTCAAGCTGCGGAATAACATAAATATAACGATAGCATAGGCGAAGATCCATTTTCAGGGTCAAAGGCAATGCTGACGATGGGAGATGATCCTAGTTGTCATGACCTTCCTGCGGTCCGTCTTCCTGATACTCCTCATAGTATGGCCACGGGAATAGCCAGGGACAAATCCATGAGTACTCTTTAAGTACTTGCAAACTAATACTAACAAGTGAATTGGTTTTGAGTAGGAAATACTAAGCTCTAGGTTGTTCTGCGAAAATCTAGATTTACCTCTACTAAGTTCAGAAGCAAAGAAAGCTAGTTGAAATTTTTATAACACCTAAGTGGGAACTTGAAGTTCATGTCACAACGCTGTTGTGGTCAAGTAAAATCATAAATCATTTCATAATTCATTTTGAAAACATCTGACGACGGAACAGTATGGCCACTCTAGCTGTCCATAACCACAGACACGGCTGTTCGAATAGTTTGACACTCTGTAGAGATTGTACACTTTCACCACAACATTCGATACATCCGTTAGGAACAAATCCTGAATTCACCATACTCAGTATGCGGATTATCAATCCTAACCTTTCAATTACACGCCCTAGTATAGGCACCTCTCCTGTGAGTTTGGCCTCCCAACCATGACCAACTGTCATCTTGGGTACTACACAGGTGGACAATCTTCACAAGGTAGCGCAAGCTCAATCCTTGGCCGCAAGGGAACCCATACTAAGGTATATAAATTTCTAATGAAGACCTAGACAAATTACCGGTATTGTGGTTGTATGGTAAAATTGGAATGGTATCGCATCCAGACAACCATCAGTTTTGTAAAGGGCTAAGGCTCATGCCTTAACATTTTCATCGTCAAAATCATCTGGTTATCAAGAACACATGTCAAAACATTTCAGTAGAATGACTCATCATTCTAAGGTTTTCATAACCATTTTTACCAAGTGTTCCCATCTAAAGTTGATCAAGTTTTAAGCTTAGCACTAGCATCTACAAGTGGGGGTAAATACAAATGATGGGTAATCAAGGGTGAATGATCTAAGTTCAATCTCATGCCTCAGGATGACATCAAGATTATCTAACTTAGGTCAAATTTTATGCTCTTTATGCTACCTTCAAATATCTTTCTAATATCTACAAGTCACTAAATAAACTCTAAGAGAAAGCTTTGATAAGGGAAATAACATACTACGCTTGCAAGTAAAACTAGGATTGGGTATCAAGTGATGTAAGCTTGCAAGTAAAACTTGCATGAATTAGCTTGCTAAGATAGTAGTATAAGCTTGCTGAGTTGCAAGTGTTAGCTTGCTAAGTTGCAAGTGTTAGCTTGCCTTGTGCTGAGTAGTGGTTGAAGTTCTCCCCGGCTTCTTCCTCATAGTATCCTCCTTCCTCCTTGTATCCTTGCTCGGTACTATCGTCTATAAATAAATACGAGGTACACAATCAACACACAATTCTTAACTACTCTATCTAGCGCACAAAAGTTCACATTAGATTATCTAGCATCATCACTATTATCACAAAGATTAAAGAACTTGTATTATTTATTTTATTTTGGAAAAGTAATTTCTACTCATTGAAAAACTACTTAAGATTTAATATTCTCCAACTAAAAAATGGGATCATGTTGACACATGTCATCACCACATATTTTAGTACATGAGAATGTGATTTAAAGTGGTGTGCAGTTTAATAAGGTTTAACCTTTTTATTTTAATTAAATAAAATGGCTAGAATGGCCTATGAGGAATTCTTTTATTACTTGATCATTATTTCGGCAAGTAACCCTATATATTTTTATATATTCTCAAAGGTATGGTGAAATGTGATTTTTGAGAGTTCGAATCAACTCAAAAGCTGTCATGGTTGAATTTTGAAAAATGTGAATCAACTCAAAAGCTTCTGCCTTGTTATTTTTACCATGGATGATCTACAAATCTAAATGGTTTGAATGCAACGGCCTTGGATTAAGCACTCCAGAACCTTTCTAACAAAATATGTTTCATGCAATTTGGTTTAGTGAATCGAGCTGGTTGATTTTTTAATCTAGGTACAGAACTAAGTTTGAAATTAAATGAATAAACCTAAGTTTGAATTGTTGGGTCGTGTAGGATGTTTTGCTAGGCCGGCCCACTACGCACAGCACGCGCGCGGGCTGGTTAAGTGAGCGACCCTACTCGTCAGTGAGGCAGCGAGTGGCAAAGTGGTACAGGGCGATTAGGTCCATAGGATCTAACTCTAAGCGAACGGCTCTGGTTCATTGTCCATGTCGAACAACACCGGCGAGACAGAACCCTAGCGCGACCAGTGGGGGTCGTCGGGGGCTCACCGGGGCTCTGACGATGGTCGACCACATCGATTCTCCTGGTACCGACAGCTCCTCCTAGGGCGGCTCCAATCGACGGGGCCTCTCCTCCTCTGCAGTGGCGAACTCCGGTGAAATTCCGTCCACCTAGTGCTCTCCTTGCTCCGGTAGTGAGTATTTGTGAGCAGTGAGAGGTGGGGAGTGAGGTGGTGTGCTCAACTCGAACGGGGGTGACCTCCTTTTATAGTGGCCGAAGGGGACAGACAGGCGCGAGTGGAGCTTGTCGTGGTCGATGTCACAGAGTGCTACTAACATGGGCAAAGGCAGGGGGCGGTGCTGTGCTCCCTGGCGAAGCTCAACGGCATGGTCTTGCGGCGTGGTGCGGTGTAGAACGGTCAGAACATCACGGCGCTCTGGGCGGGTCCGACGACAAGTTGAATGGCGCACAGCGTGCGTGGTTCGCGCGACGGCGAACGGGGTTGTCTAGCGGGGTGCCGGGGTGTTGGTAATCACGTATGCAAGTGGCGAGGGCAGCACCCGGTTTGTGGGCTTTTGCCGCTGGCGGTGTGCTGGCGCGCTCTCGGCTCGCACGCAGAGAGACTGGGTGCGTGCTTGGAGGGTGGTCCAGTGGCTGGCTGCGCTCGAGGCTTGGACAAGGGCTGGAGGTGGACGGTGATGAGTGCTCTAGACAAGGTTGGCGAGGCTAGTGCTTCCTCTAGCTCGCTGGCGACATGGCGGTGGGAAGTTTGCTCCCGGCATGGTCACCATTGATGGCTTGGCTTGCTCACATTGGTGGTAAGGATTGTTAAAGAGGCTAGATGATCTACTAAGATCTTGTTGCAACCAGAGAGGGAACAATGTTCTCCACATTCACTACCACAAATAGTGTTTAATTTTTTGTTGTTTGTTGATCACAAGGTGTTTGATGAAATGGCCGAAAGAAATTCAAATTTGAATTTTGGATTCAAACTTGGTGGGTTTGCTAGGCACATACTAGGTAGTATCTGGTTTGTTGGATTGGTCAAGGGCACTAGTTTAGTTGGTTTTGAAAAGGTGTGATCTTCACATATGATAAAGATTCAATTTTGAATTGTCATTTGAATGGGGTTGCCAAATGTTGCTGTAAGTTTGAAAGGTGGGCTTTGATTCACTTTTACTTGGTCTTGCAAGGGGTGAAAATAATTGGAAAAGTTTCTGTTTGAAATCTTGGACTAGAAACACTCAAAGTAACCTAGTGAGCAAGATTGGCAAAAATGACAATTTTCCTTATTTGATTTGTTTTTTATTTTCTCTTGATTTGTTTCTGCTTGGAAATGTTTTAGATGATGTTATTTTCATCCTTAATCCATTTCTTGCTATTTAGGTTAATCACACCAGTCCATTCATGCATTTATCAAATCATCACATACACACATGCACTCATTTGGTTTTTATTTAATCAAAGTTTTTTGTTAACCCTATTTTTAGTGATTAGCATTTGATGACCATTGTTTAGTATTTTTGGGATGTTACAAACCTTCCCTCCTTAAAAAAAATCTCGTCCCGAGATTTGAAAAAGAAGAAAAAAGATTACCTAGGATTTAAAGAGACCGGGAAACTTCGTCCTGATATGATCTTCTCACTCCCATGTAGCTTCTTCTTCAGTGTGGTTGCTCCACTGAATCTTGAGAAACTTGACGCTTCGGGTTCTGGTGGTTCTGAAAGTTCCTCCAAAATACGGATGGCTACTTCAGGATACGTTAGGTCATCGTTGATCTCTATGGTGCGGTGATCAATGTTGTTCAAAACTTCAGCCTTCTCCAGAACATCAGGGCATTTGCGAAGTAACGATATATGGAACACTTTGTGCATGGCTGACATATCTTCTGGCAGTTCCAGTTGATACAATACTTCTCGACGATTCAGAATCTTGAAAGGTCCGATATATCTGGGGGCTAACTTTCCTTTGAGTTGGAAACGTTGCATTCCCTTCAATGGCGATACTTTAAGATACACAAAATCTCCGATATTGAAAGCAAGGTCTCGACGTCTCTTGTCGGCGTAACTCTTCTGTCTTGACTGGGAGGTCTTGAGGTGCTCATGGATCTTGTGAACTTTCTCTTTTGCTTCTCGTAGAATGTCAGGTCCGAAGATTTGACTCTCTCCTACTTCCGACCAATTCAAAGGGGTGCGACACTTCCTTCCATACATGAATTCAAATGGGGCCATTTGCAAACTAGCTTGAAAACTATTGTTATAAGAAAATTCTGCGAATGGCAGACAGTCTTCCCATTTAGCTCCATACTCTAGCACATATGCTCTCAACATATCTTCGAGTATTTGATTTACTCGTTATGTTTGTCCATCGGTCTAAGGGGGATACGTTGTGCTGAAATCTAGTCGGGTTCCTAATCCTTCTTGGATTTTTTTCCAGAATCTCAAGGTAAACTGAGTTCCTCGATTCGATACAATGTTCTTGGGGACTACGTGCAAAGTGAAGATTCTAGCTATGTATAACTCTTCTAGCTTCGAACTCTGGTAGGTGGTTTTAACTGGTAAGAAATGGGCTACCTTGGACAATCTGTCAACTATGACCCAGATAGAGTCATTTCCCCTACTAGATGTAGGCAATCCAGTGATAAAGTCCATTCCTACAGAATCCCACTTCCATTCTGGAATCTGTAATGGTTGCAATAGTCCTGCGGGTCTTTGATGTCCAGCCTTGACTCTCTGACAAATATCACATTTGGCGATATAGCTTCCGATTTCTCTCTTCATCTTATGCCACCAAAATTGTTCCTTCAAGTCTTGATACATCTTCGTTCTTCCGGGATGGATAGAATAAAGAGTATCATGGGCTTCTTTCAAAATAACTTTTTTTAATTCTTAATCTGCTAGTACACAAAGACGTCCTTTATACCCCAGAACTCCTTCTTCATCTTCGGTGAATCCGGGTACTTTGCTTGTACCGATACGACATTTGATTCCGTTGATACTAGCATTTCCTTTCTGAGCCTCCTTGATCTGACTGACTAAAGTGGGTTGAGCCTCGTTGATCTGACTGACCGATATATTATCCATCTCTTTGTGCAAACTTGGTTGCTCCTTTATAATCATGGAGTTCAACTGGCACGACAATCTGCTAAGGGCATCTGCTACCACATTGGCTTTACTGGGGTGATAGTGAATGTCCAGATCATAGTCCTTGATTAGCTCAATCCATCTTCTCTGCCTCATATTCAGCTCCTTATGAGTGAATATATACTTCAGGATCTTGTGATCCGAATAAATATCACCAACGATTACCCATAAGGTAATGCCTCCATGTCTTCAGGGCTAGAACTACGACTGCTAGTTCAAGTTCATGGGTTGGATAATTCTGTTCATGCTGCTTCAGTTGTCGGGATAGATAAGATATAACTTTGCCTTCTTGCATTAGCACACATTCGAGACCGATCTTGGATGCGTCACAATACACGTCAAAGGGCTTCGTGATATCCGACATGATCAAGATTGGGGCTGAAATCAATCTCCTCTAGAGTTCTTGAAAACTCGCTTCACATTTGTGTGTCCATTCAAACTTCTTGTCCTTCTTCAGCAATTAGGTCATGGGTCTTGCGATACTCGAGAATCCTTCTACGAACTTGGGGCAATATCCCGCCTATCCGAGAAATGCACGAACTTGGGTTTGTGCGGTTGGGGCTTGCCAATCTTCAACATCCTTCACCTTTGCAGGGTCACCGGCAATTCCTCAGGCTGATACAATGTGTCCGAGGAATCCTACCTCCTGTAACCAGAATTCACATTTGCTAAACTTGGCATACAACTGATGCTCTCTAAGGGTCCAAGATGGTCCTTAGGTGTAGATCATGTTATTCTTCTGATTTGGAATAAATCAGAATGTCATCAATGAAAACAACAACAAACTTATCCAGGAAGTCCATAAAAATATTATTCATGAGATTCATGAAATAAGCGGGGCATTGGTTAATCCAAAAGACATGATAGTGTACTCATATAATCCATATCTGGTGGTAAAGGCAGTCTTTGGAATATCCTCTGCGCGAATCTTGAGTTGATGGTAGCCAGTTCTAAGATCAATCTTAGAGAACACTTTGGCACCAGTCAACTGGTCAAACAGATCTTCTATCTTTGGCAACGGGTACTTGTTCTTGATGGTGACATCATTAAACTTTTGATAATCCGTACATAAACGGTTACCTCCATCTTTATTATCCACAAATAAAACAGGTGATCTCCATGGTGACGCACTTGGTTGGATGAATCCTATTTCCAGCATAGCATCCAGTTGCTTCTTCAGCTCCACTAATTCAGACGGGTTCATACTATATGGTCTCTGGGCTATGGGTCTGCTTCCAGGGATTAGTTCAATGATAAACTCGATATCCCGATCTGGGGGCATACCGGGCAAAACATCTGGAAATACATCGGGGTATTCACAGACTATCCGAACTTGATCAATGGTTGGTTGGTCTATACTCTTGTTGCACTTGAATTGACGGGGCAATGTTTCATATATATGCTATACTAATATTCCGGTTGTACTGGTCATGGTTATGGCTTTTTTGGCACAGTCGATTAATCCTTTATGTTTGGACATCCAATCCATTCTTAGTACTACTTCCAAACCTTTAGTTCCAAGTACTATTATATTAGGATAAAAATCTATGCCATGGATTCGGATAGGTACAACTTTGCAATTCTGTCTAGCTTTGGTGGTTGAACCAGGTATTTGAACTATCATAACATGCTTCAATTTGGTGGGTTGAATCTTACTAGTGCATGGAAATTCTTCAGTAGCAAACGAGTGCGATGCTCCAGAATTAAACAACACTCTTGCAAGTACTGAGTTAACAGAAAACATACCCAGCACGACATCTGGCGCTTCTTGGGATTCTTCAGCATGGATGAGAAAGAGTCGGCCGTTGCGGTTGAGCGAATTCCCTAGGGCAAACCTTCTTCCGGGCTGAACACGACACTGCTGCTGAGCTGGGGCATTTGCATTGGGGGCTGCGGTAATCTTTTTGGGGCAATCATTGGAAAGTGACACTTGGTTCCACATTCATAACAAGTCACCGGAGACTTGTCCTTTGTCGCAACAGGGACATCATTGCTTCCAGTCCTTGGGGCAGTGTTGGTGTTGGTGGCGGCATTGTTGTTGTTGAACTTAGGTGGAGCACGGTTTAAATTGCTGGGGTTGCCGGGATTGTTGTGATTTCCTACGGGCCTCGGGTTTCCACGGTTGGGATAGGTTGGACGGTTCATCGGGGGTCTGTTGGTTCTTGGGGCAAATCCTGGAGATTGGTTGGGGCGATACTTTAGTGTATGGTGGGTTCCTGGTTGATGCATCATGCGACGCTTGCGGTTCTGATTGGCTTGGTTGATCTTCCCTTCCATCTGAATGGCAGAGTCAACTAATGCTTCAATATCAGCAAAGGGTATATTGACTAACACTTTCAGCATCTCATCATGCAAACCATTCAAGAATCTCTCCTTCTTCTTGGCCTCAGTGATGATCTCATCAGGGGCATACCTTGACAGTGATAGGAATCTCTCATAGTACTCTACCACAGTCATTCTTCCTTGCTTAAGCTCCTTGAATTCATCTCTCATCTGCAGAATCAACCCGGGTGGCACATGGGTCCTACTAAACTTGAGTTTGAATTCATCTGAAGCCATCATTTGTCCTCCATTCATGGTGCGAATGCTGTTCCACCATGCTCTTGCATCTCCGGATAGATAGTGGGTGGAGAACAGAACTTTCTCGTTAGTTTCCACTCCTGGAACTTACAGGTTGTTCTCCATGGTTTGCAGCCAATCATCGGCATCTAGGGGCTCTTCGGACTTAATGAAAATGGGTGGATTGGTGTTCTAGAAATTCTTTAGCTTGGATCCATGGTTGTCCTGATTTCCATGGCCTTGGTTGTTGTTGGCAATCTGAGCTATCTGCTGAAGGGTAGCTAAGTTGGCTTGACATTCGGCTCTTTCAGCTTCGCGGTCACAAACCAACATTTGCAAGTGTTGCAACATTGGGTCCGGGGATGAAGTGCTTCCGCCGCGAGGCATCTGAAGATTGAGATAGATCATGAGAAAAGAGGGAAATTTCTAAGGTTCAGGGATTTTGGAAAAAAAGTAAAGTTTGACTCATATTTTTGTAGCAACTTGCTTTTCATTCATTCTTAGCACATGATACAAACACACACCACAACAAAGGAAAACAGATGGTTTTAAGAACCATTCTCAGAAACTACGATACAGTGGGACCGAATACGACTCACTAACGCTAGTGCTCAAGTGCTACTACTCCTCGGAAGTCAGTGTCCTCATCATCCTCATCATCATCGATGAAGGAGAAGTCATCCTCATCGGTGAAGAATTCCATGCCTGATCGTCCAGAAAGTCATCGTCATCACTGAGATAGGAGTAAGGGTCTCCATGAAGGTCTTCCCCTGCATTCTCCTTCTCCTCCAACTACATATCTCTCTCGTGGATGGTGTCCTCCAAATCCATGATCCGGTGGCAAAGACGGGCAATGATATGCTCCTTGTCCAGCTGATGGCGACGAGACTGGCGATCCTTCACTAGCATGGCGATGGTCTGATCCTTCTTGGCGGCGATGGCGTACTTGTGGTTGGCGTAGGAGCGCGCATTGTCCAACTCCTTCTGGCGGTCATACATCATGAAGATGAGGTGTTCCAATTGAGTCTTCAGCTCATGGTGATATGGGGCCTCTAGTGGCTATCCCATAGCATCATGCCTTGGGTAGAACTCAAAACGGGTACCCTTGATCTGATTGATACTATCTCCACACAGACGGTCAAGAGCTTCCTGCATGGCTCTGGCAGGTCCATCGAGCCAGTTGTTCTCTCTTAAGGTCAACTGAAATCCCTCTGCAGTGGGGGTTTAATCTTTCCTCGGAGACTTGCATCAACTAGCCACTGCAAATCCTCTCCTTCCTGATCATTGAGCTGAGCTCCGAAGAACTCGGGGTGTGGACGCTCTAGCATCTCCGCAAGCTGGTCCAAGTCATGCTCAAAGATGAGGTCTCCTCCATTCCCCAATTGATAAAACTTGTTGTACTTCACGTCCATCTATAAGAATATAGGATGAGTAAGTTAGTAGAGTGATCAAGTGTGTCAATTTTAAGTAAGTTTGTAAGAATTTTTGAGGAACATGAATTTTCATGAAAGAATCCAAGTGATAAAAATGAGAATAAGTTTTTGTAAATACTCACTTCCTTTGGTTTTGAAACTAAGTTTTTTGATTGAAACGTCCATTCTAAACTAGGTTCTCCTATGGTGAGGATGGCTCTGATACCAACTTGTCAACACCTGGATTTTTAATCATAGATTCTTGTTATGCCATACATCGCAATCCCAGGATTACCATTTTTGCGAGACATAACAGATTTGATATCACAGTACATCATACAATACAAACCATACATAAGGTCTTACACAAATAAGGATATCATGATCTAGTCTTAATACAATTCAAGCAGCGGAATAACATAAATATAACGATAGCATAGGCGAAGATCCATCTTCAGGGTCACAGGCAATGCTGACGATGGGAGATGATCCTAGTTGTCATAACCTTCCTGTGGTCCGTCTTCCTGATACTCCTCCTCATAGTATGGCCACGGGAATAGCCAGGGACAAAGCCATGAGTACTCTTTAAGTACTCGGAAACTAATACTAACAAGTGAATTTGTTTTGAGTAGGAAATACTAAGCTCTAGGTTGTTCTGCGAAAAGCCAGATTTACCTCTACTAAGTTCAAAAGCAAAGAAAGCTAGTTGAAAGTTTTATAACACCTAAGTGGGAACTTGAAGTTCATGTCACAACTCTCTTGTGGTCAAGTAAAATCATAAATCATTTCATAAGTCATTTTGAAAACATCTGACGACGGAACAGTATGGCCACTCCAGCTATCCATAACCACGGACACGGCTGTTCAAATAGTTTGACACTCTGTAGAGATTGTACACTTTCACCACAACATTCGATACATCCGTTAGGAAAAATTCCTGAATTTACCATACTCAGTATGCGGATTATCAATCCTAATCTTTCAATTACACGCCCTAGTATAGGCACCTCTCCTGTGAGTTTGGCCTCCCAACCATGACTAACTATCATCTTGGGTACTGCACAGGTGGACAATCTTCACACGGTAGCCTCAGCTCAAACCTTGGACGCAAGGGAACCCATACTAAGGTATATAAATTTCAGTCAAGCCCTACACAAATTTTGGGTATTGTGGTTGTACGGTAAAATTGGAATGGTATCGCATCCAGACAACCATCAGTTTTGTAAAGGGCTAAGGCTCATGCCTTAACATTTTCATCAGCCAAATCATCTGGTGTTCAAGAACACATGTCAAAACATTTCAGTAGAATGACTCATCATTCTAAGGTTTTCATAACCATTTTTACCAAGTGTTCCCAACTAAAGTTGATCAAGTTTTAAGCTTAGAACTATCATCTACAAGTGGGGGTAAATACTAATGATAGTTAATCAAGGGTGAATGATCTAAGGTCAATCTCATGCCTCAGGATGACATCAAGATTATCTAACTTAGGTCAAATTTTATGCTCTTTATGCTACCTTCAAATATCTTTCTAATATCTACAAGTAACTAAATAAAATCTAAGAGAAAGCTTTGATAAGGCAAATAACATACTATGCTTGCAAGTAAAACTAGGATAGGGTATCAAGTGGTGTAAGCTTGCAAGTAAAACTTGCATGGTTTAGCTCGCTAAGATATTAGCATAAGCTTGCTGAGTTGCAAGTGTTAGCTTGCCTTGTGCTGAGCAGTGGTTGAAGTTCTCCTCTGCTTCTTCCTTGTAGTATCCTCCTTCCTACTTATATCCTTGGTCGGTACTATTGTCTATAAATAAATACGAGGTACACAATCACCACACAATTCTTAACTACTCTACCTAGCACACAAAAGTTCACATTACATGATCTAGCATCATCACTATTATCACAAATATTAAAGCAGTTGTATTATTTATTTTAATTTAGAAAAGTAATTTCTACTCACTGAAAAACTACTTAAGATTTAATATTATCCAACTACAACATGGGATCATGTTGACACATGTCATCACCACATATTTCAGTACATGAGAATGTGATTTAAAGTGGTGTCACAATTTAATAAGGTTTAACCTTTTTATTTTAATTAAATAAAATGGCTAGAATGGCCTATGAGGCATTCTTTTATTAGTTGATCATTAGTTCGGCAAGTAACCCTATATATTTTTATATGTGATTTTTGAGAGTTGGAATCAACTCAAAAGCTGTCATGGTTGAATTTTGAAAAATGTTTGAATGCAGAAAAGCTTCTGCGTTGTTATTTTTACCACGGATGATCTACAAATCTAAATGGTTTGAATCCAATGGGCTTGGATTAAGCACTCCAGAACCTTTCTAACAAAATTGGTTTCATGCATTTTGGTTTAGTGAATCGAGCTTGGTTGATTTTTGAATCTAGGTCCAGAAATAAGTTTCAAATGAAATGAATAAAAATAAGTTTGAATTGATGGGTCACGCGGGATGTTTAGCTAGGCCGGCCCACTACGCACAGCGTGCGCGGGCTGGTTAAGTAAGCGACCCCACGCGTTAGTGAGACAGCGAGTGGCGAAGCGGTATAGGGAGATTAGAGCCGTAGGATCTAACTCTAATCAAACGGCTCTGGTTCATCATCCACGTCGAACAACGCCAGCGAGACAGAACCCTAGTGCGGCCAGTGGGGGTCGTCGGGGGCTCACCGGGGCTCCGGCGATGGTCGGCGATGGGGGCGAACGACAAAGTCAACGATGTCAATTCTCCTGGTACCGACAGCTCCTCCTGGGGCGGCTCCAATCGACAGCGCCTCTCCTCATCTGCAACGGCAAACTATGGTGAAATTTCGGCCACCTGGTGCTCGCCTTGATCTGGGAGTGAGTGTGTGTGATCAGTTAGAGATGGGAAGTGAGGTGGTGTGCTCAAATAGAACAGGGTGGCCTCCTTTTATAGTGGCTGAAGGGGACCGACGGGTGCGGGTGGAGCTCGTCGTGTTCAACGGAACAAAGTGCTACTGGCATGGGCAAAGGTAGGGGGCGGGGTTGTGCTCCATGGCGAAGCTCAACGGCGTGCTCTTGCGGCATGGGGCGGTGCGGAACTGTCGGAACATCACAGCGCTCTAGGCGGGTCTGGCGGCAAGTTTAATGGCGCACAGCGTGCATGGTCCGCACGCCGGCGAACGGGGTTGTCTAGCGGGGTGCCGGGGTGCTGGCGATGGGCGATGGACAGTGGTGAGTGCTCCAGACAAGGTTGGCGAGGCTAGTGCTTCCTCTAGCTCGATGGCTACATGGGGTGGCAAGTTTGCTATCGGCATGGTCACCATTGATGGCTAGGCTTGCTCATAGTGGTGCTGAGTATTGTTAAAGAGGCTAGATGATCTACTAAGAGCTTGTTGCAACCAGAGAGGGATCAAGGTTGGCCACATTCAGTGCTCCAAATAGTGTTTAATGTTTTGCTGTTTGCTGATCAAAAGTTGTTTGATGAAATGGCCGAAAGAAATTCAAATTTGAATTTTGGATTCAAACTTGGTGGGTTTGCTAGGCACATACTAGGGAGTATCTAGTTAGTTGGATTGGTAAAGGGGAACTAGTTTGCTTGGGCTTTGAAAAGGTGTGATCTTCACATATGATAAAGATTCAATTTTGAATTGTCATTTGAATGGGGTTGCCAAATGTTTTTGTAAGTTTTAAAGGTGGGCTTTGATTCATTTTTACTTGGTATTGCAAGGGGTGAAAAGAATTGGAAAAGTTTCTGTTTGAAATCTTGGACTAGAAATACTCAAAGTGACCTAGTGAGCAAGATTGGCAAAATGAACATTTTCCTTATTTGATTTGTTTTTGATTTTCTCTTGATTTGTTTCTGCTTGGAAATGTTTTAGATGATGTTATTTTCATCCTTAAACCATTTCTTGCTATTTAGGTTAATCACACAAGTCCATTCATGCATTCATCAAATCATCACATACACACATGCATTCGTTTGGTTCTTATTTAATCAAAGTTTTTTGTTAACCCTAATTTTAGTGATTAGCATTTTATGATCATTGTTTAGTATTTTTGGGATGTTACACCTGCTCCTTTGGAAGTAGGGCAGCCTCGAGTGGCTTCCCATTGAAGGCAAACACCCTCAACTGCCTGCCCCCAAGCCCCTACAGCACCAACCACGGGTCGCGCATCCAGCGCTCTCCACCAACGACCTGCGACCGCTAAACAACATGGTCGCTGCCAACGGGCAGCCGGTTGACGCGCGGACCCACATCCTCAACAAGCAGAGCTGGCGCGCATGCCATCCCAAAAACCTGAGGCACACCCTCACCAACTGCAATGACGGCGAGCCAAGGTGCTCGCTCAGTCTAGTCGGCCCATTGTTCTTCGGACCGATGATCCGAGGTGAGAAATACCCGACGAATTTCAAAGCGCTGAAGGAAATTGAAAACTACGATCCCGCGTATGACCCGGCCATGTGGCTGGACACATACCTCATAGGGATGGGAATCGCCAGCCAGGCCGACCTCCTCGCCTCTTGCTACCTCCCCCTGATGATGGAGGGAGTGACGTGGCAGTGGATCAACACCCTCCCCGCAGACAACATCGACTCTTGGCAGGACATGCGAGAGGCCTTCGTCAGGCACTTCGAGGGCTCCTACACTAGTGCCACCACCATCGAGGACCTGGAGCGGTGTGTCCAGGGACCCCGCGAGTCGACCCACAACTGGTTTCAATGGTGGCAAGACATGTGGATCAACGCCGCCGGCATCCACCCGGACACGATGATCCACTGCTTCAAGAACTCGTGCCGATACGAGCCCCAGGTCGCCAAGATCAAGCGGGTGTACAAGACGCTCGACAACATCCCAGACCTCCTTGAGATCGCCAAACGATACGCGGAGGACTATCCAAACCAAGAAACCAATGACGAGTAGGGAGGGAATCGCCGCCCAAGCGGCCACGACAATGGCAGGTAGCGCGAGTTGTGCTACAACAACACTCTCCTCACCAGCAAGGGCCGCGGTGACGGTCGAGTCGACTTCGTCGCCAACGCAGGCCATGCGCCACGCGACCCCAAGAGCTTCCGCCGCGACGAAGGCCAACATCGCGATGGTGGAAATTACCGAGCGAGGCCGAAATTCGACCCGCAGCTCTCCTCAACCAACACTGTGTGTTCCACAGCATGGAGGGAAAGCCCTCCACACACACAACCGTCGACTTCCACTCTCTAAAGGAGATCGAAAAGGCAAGGCGTGCAAGGGAGGACCCGAACGACAACCCGCCAAATGGAGAGACATTCGCCAACAAGGCCGACTCTCTCCACACCTTCACTAGGCTCGACACCAAGCGCGAGAAGAAGGTCCTCGCCCGCGCCGCCGCCGTCAACTGGTCTGAGCAACGCATCTCATGGAGCCGCGAGGACCACTCGCCATGGATCGAGTACCCCAGGCGAGTCGACCTGGTAGTCAAGCCCAAGGTGGGAAAATACTGGCTCCCCAAAACATTGATGGATGGCGGAATCTCCGTCAATATCCTCTACCTAGACACATTCAGGCGACTGTTACTCCCGCAGTCGATGGTCGAGTCGACCCTTACCACCTTCCACAGCATCGTCCCCGGTCATAAGGCGTACCTGATCGGCAAGGTGACGCTGCCAGTCACCTTCGACACACCAGCCAACTTCCGCACCGAGCAGATCGTCTTTGAGCTGGTAAACTTCACCAGCCCCTACCACTGCGTCCTGGGGCAACAAGCGTTCACCAAGTTCATGGCAGCACCGCATTACGCGTACAACCTGATGAAGCTCCTAGTACCATGCGGCATCATCACCGGCCACGGCAACCCCGACATGGCCATCGACTGTGAGGAGAAAGGCCCACAGCTCGCGAACGCCATCATCATCATGGAGTCCAACCACGCAGGAGAGCTCGCCAGATATGCAAGTGAGGTCGATAAAGATGACCCCACAATCCTGAAGAAGCCCAACATAGAAAACGCCGGGTCAACCGCGTTTGAGGCCACCACGCACACCTCCACCATCGAGCTGGGCCCAAGCGACTCTAGCCAGACGGTCACGATCGGTACAGGAATGAGCCCCGCATAGGAAAGCACGCTCATTGAGTTCCTCCATGAGAATCGCGACATCTTCGCATGGAAGCCATACGACATGCCAGGTGGCCCGAGGGAACTCTCTAAGCACAAACTCAATGCCAACCCTAAAGCGCGACCTGTCAATCAGTCGCTACGGCCCTTAAATGAATAGCGCCGTCGAGCAATCACAGGGGAAGTGTAGCGTCTACTCGCTGCAGGCTTCATCCGGCCCTTCAAATACTCCAAGTGGTTGGAAAACCCGCTCCTGGTCGAAAATAAGAACAAGATGGAGAATGTGTATCGACTACACCAACCTCAACAGCGCTTGCCCAAAGGAGCAGTTCGTCCTCCCGCGCATCGATCAGATCATTGATTCTACCATGGGCTCGGAGTTGCTGTGCTTCCTCGACGCATACTCTGGTTACAACCAGATAAAGATGGCGGTCGAGGACGAGGAAACGACGACGTTCATCACGCCATTTGGCACCTTCTGCTATACCGCCATGACCTTCAGCCTCAAGAACACCGGCGCAACCTACCAGCGATGCATGCAGGAGTGCCTTGCGAGCCAAATTGGCCTTAACATCCATGTCTACAACGATGACGTGGTTGTCAAGTCCAATCGCCAGGACGAGTGTCTAAACCTTCGCAAACCTGCGGAGGTACGAGATCAAGCTCAACCCAGGCAACTGCACCTTCGGCGTACCCATAGGACAGCTACTGGGGTACATATTCTCCAAGCGAGGCATCGAGGCGAACCCCACCAAGATCGACATGATCACCCGGCTCGGCAAACCTGAGTGTCTCCGCGACGTCCAGAAGCTGACCGGGCGAGTCGCGGCTCTCAGTCGCTTCATCCCCCGACTAGGCGATAAGGTAATGCCGCTCTACTGCCTGATGCGCAAGAACCCCATGTTCCAATGGGGCAAGGAGGCAGACGACATGCTCAACGCACTCAAACAAGTGCTACTCGCGACACCGCTAATCGTTGCCCTCGTCGACAAGGAGCCGATGTTCGTCTACGTCGCGGCGTCCGAGCGAGTCGTCAGCGCCGTCATGGTCGTCGATCGACCAGAGGAGCGCCACGGACAGTGCCCAGTCTACTACATCAGTGAAGTCCTCACGGACTCACAACAACACTACCCGCAATACCAGATACTGGTGTACACGGTCTTCCGAGCCCAGCAACGGCTACTGCACTTCTTCCAGCAGCACCCAATCACGGTCATATCCTTCGTGCCACTGCAAGACATCATCCGCAACCGCGAGGCGACTCGGCGAGTCGCCAAGTGGGCCGTCAAAATTGGCGTCCACAACATCAAGTATGAGCCGCGCAAACCGATTAAGTCGCAGGATCTAGCGGAGTTCCTCGCCGACTAGGAAGAGGCACAGCAGCTAGAGAAGCCGCCGTACCTCCACTACTGGTCGCTCCACTTCGTCACGTCCAAGAATGCGAATGGCGCAGGGGAAGGAATCATACTCACCTCGCCCAAGGGCGACAAGCTCTGATGCATGCTGTACCTCGACTGCACCCCCTGCACCAACAACATGGCCGAGTACGCGACCCTCCTTCAAGGCATGCGGGCCGCCAACGAGATGAACGTCAATAGCATACAGTGCTACGACAACTCCGACATCTTTCCCGCGCATGTCGCCAGAACATGCGACACCGTCTCCCCCACCATGGCGGCATACTGCCAAGCAGTGGACCAACTGGGGGCACTTCGCCGAATACTCCGTCGAGTCTATCGACCGGCGCAAGAACGAGGAAGCCGATGCCCTCTCCTGCATCGGGTCATCTTGACAAACTCCACCCATAGGTCTCTTTCTAGACAGCCTTCACAAGCCCTCTGTCTCTCCTCCAAAGGAGAACGACCTTGGGATCCCGGTGCAACTAGAGCCCGCCCTGGTCGCCATGGTCGCAGAACCAAGCGATTGGACCACGCCATACTTCGCCTACCTCGAGTATGAGACCCTGCCAGCGGATGGGACAGAAGGACGCATGATCGTGCGCCCCTGTAAGTCCTTCATCATCATCAACGGCGAGCTCCACAAGTGCAACATAACAGGCATGTTCCAAAACTGCGTGCAACCTGGGGAAGGACGCAAGATCCTCCACGACATCCATGCCGGCGACTGTGGCCACCACGCTGACGCCTGGTCCCTAGTCGCCAAGTCCATGCAACATGGCTTTTATTATCTCACCGCGCATGCCGACGCGATCGACATCGTCCAACGTGCGTCGGGTGCCAGAAGTACGCCAATCAGACGCACGTACCCAGCTCGGTTCTCAAGACGATCCCCATTACCTAGCAATTCGCCGTGTGGGGCCTTGACATGGTGGGACCCTTCAAGAAGGCCCCCTCCGGCTACACCCACCTTCTAGTTGGAGTCAAAAAATTCACCAAGTAGGTGGAGGCCAAGCCAGTCCGGAAGTGCGACGGGAAGACCGCGGCCAAATTCCTCCGCTAGCTCATCTACCGCTACGGATTCCTGCATAGCATCATCACGGACAACAACACCAACTTCACTAAAGGTGCCATGGCCAAATTATGCGAGGAGCACAACATATGGCTCGACCTCGCCTCAGTCTCTCACCCGGAGTCCAAAGGCCAGGCGTAATGCACCAACCAGAGCATCCTCCATGGCCTCAAGCCGTGACTAGAAGTCCCCCTCGAGCCAACTCCGGGTTGCTGGGTCCAAGAGCTCGCCTCCTTCATATGGGGCATCCGAACCTCCGTCAATTGGTCGACGGGGTTCACTCCCTTCCTCATGGTATACAGTGCTGAGGCCTTCATGTCGACTGACCTAGAGCACGATTCGCCCTGGGTCGTCAACTACACGGAGGCCGACAACGAGCTCGCACGCCAAGATGGGGTCGACCAGCTCGAGGAATCACACAACCTAGCTTGCTCCCGTACCACCATCTACCAACAGGTACTCCACCGCTACCATAGCCGCTGAGTCCGGACTCGCACCTTCCAGGAAGGTGACCTGGTCCTGCGACTCATCCAGGACAAGAAGAGCATGCACAAGCTCTCTCCCCAACGGGAGGGACCATTCGCCATAGGGAGATTCCTCGGCAACAATGCCTATTACCTCAATCGACGTTCAAGGCGACGTACAACTCAACGTCAAGCAGCCGTGGAATGTAAATTTCCTAAGGAAGTTCTACACCTAGAACTCCGACCTGTATTCCCCTGCCATGCAATAAAATACATTTGGATCGCACAAATTTTGTTTACTCTCCAAGTCTTGTGCCAATCGCACTCGTAACTACAATACAATGCTACTCACAGAAGTCAACCCTTGGCTGCGTGACCGACACGACTAACTAGTGCGGTGCAAGGGCATCGAAGAGACTCGGGCCTTCCATCGTCCACGAAAACGCCAATCCGGAGCCCCCATCAGAGTCGCCCCGCTCGACCGGCCCCCCGGGCCAAGACAAACGCACACGCTTCATACAACGACCTGGTCCTTCGCATCCTCGGCACAACGACTCGAACGGTTAAGTACCACGCTTGGGGACTCACTTCAGTCTAACCCCACGCGGCTCAGGAACACACCAAGTGTGAGAGCGTGCCCTGGACTCGCCACATGACTGGATCCTCGAGTCAAGTGGAGTGATGCGCCACGTACAACGCGCTTCATCCTCACCTACCTTGGGCATGCGACTAGAACGGCTATGTACCACGCTTAGGGACTCGCCCAACCGACCCCGTTCACATCCATGAAAACAGCCAAGTATAGATCACCCCTTGGGGTCACCAAGCGACTGGGTTTCCAAGCCATGGTGAGTCTACCTCAACTAATTAACAGTCTAAAAACAAATCAAACACACAGAAACGTGACATAAACCCCATTAAAGGGCAGACGCGTTCGGGGACTTGCATGACAAAACAAGCCAACGTCAAATCGAACGGACTCAATGTGTTTCCATTCCTTACAACAACAAAATATTGTTCGCACACAGGGGCATACACATATCTATTTGTACTAACACAAACACCAGTCAGCAAACTGTCTACTCCGCGGGCTTCGAGGCCGACGTGCAGCCACCAGCGCGCACACAGATGAAGGGCACCCACAGATTCGCCGATACATTGTAAGGCTGTCCGCCATCACTGACCAGAACGGTTTCTCTGTCTCGGAATCATTTGGAGCCACCACCATCTCCTGGTACGACAAAAGGTCGCCCATCGCCAACACCCGCTCGAAGTACGTGGCCGCCTTCACCGTCAGCTTCAAAACTTCAGAGATCTCATCTGAGCCAGTCTATGATGGGTACCCGCTGGTGACATCGTCGAGGTAGAAGTCATCGGAGAAATGCGCGAGCCCAAGGCTTAGCGTAGTTGCGGCCCCGTAGAGAAACGCCAACCGCGACATATAGTTTACCACCGTCGGTTCCCTTTCAAGGTAACTCCACACCTACGTGAGCTCGCTGTGAATCACCTCGGTGGGAAAGGTCTCCTAAAGAACGACGCAAATGCATGTCGCTGAGAGGGCGGCAGAGTCCACCAGAATGGCCACAAACTTCTTGACATCATACGTCTGCGCCTCAGGATCATCGCCAAGTACTTTCCCTGCAATCAACACGAAGTCAGCATCAGAAGGACGCACAACATCAACCTCACCCTATCGGGGACTCACCGATATAAGTGACCCGCCCGTTCGGGGACTCGCTGACATAACAACAAGTTTAAGAAGCTCACCAAGAACTGGATGGCAGAGCCCAGTGGTGACGTCCTGAAGACCCGACAACTCATCCTACAAACCGGCAACAAGAGCGTCAGAGACCTTCCGCTCGTCCACCCCTGCAGTGACAACTTCCTTGGCCCTCTCCTTCAACGAGCTATCTTTTTCCTTTGCGTCCTTGATCTCCCTCTCCACCTCGACAACACACCTCTCCACGGCGGTCAATGACGACTTGGCATCTTCCAACTCGTTGGCTGGGACAAGACCCTCGCGGGCCTTAACAACCACAGCACAAAAATGGCGAGCTACTCGATGTTGTGAGGCCCATAGTAGGAGTAGAATCGATGAAAGAAGATTGAGTTGGGGAATCCGAGCCCCCTCCCTAGATTGCTGGTGAAGCAAATGAACTCGTCGTCGCGCGGATCTGGTTCCACCACTCCGACCTAGGGGAGTCACCATCTTCCGGTGCAGAGAATCCCTGCGTCTTCGAAGGATTTCAGCGTCGCCCTGGTGTACTTGGATATCCCCCACAGTTCCTTCGGGGGTGCCATCGGATCGAGGATCTGGGCTCGCTAACTCGCTCTAGAGATTCTGGATCGGGAGGAAATGGAACACTAAAGGGTGCGTAGAATCGGAGGAAATGTGAGGAATACTCGCAACTCACCTGCCACTCTCCTTATATAGCGGTTGTCTTCCACCAATTTCAGAGGAGCCTTTACCGCGTGGTGATTACACCGATATTACCGTTGGGTTACTCAACGACTAGTTTGACCAAAAATGATGGTCCAACTTCGTCTACTCGACTCGCCAACCCATTGGCCAAAGCTGCGATTCGACTACTTGCCAAATTGGAGATTCGACTAGTCGCCGATATTGCGACTGAAGATACATGCTAAAGATTCTTTTTTCATTGAAGGACTCCACCTCCGATTCGACCGGGCATCCAAATTGGACATGAACACTCCGACTGTGAACGAACACCTACAACGAATCAACGATGGCCTCAAGGAATACTGATGGGGATATTCCGAGTGGGGTATAATCAGCAGGACGTTCCCTACTGGATCATACTCTCAGCGAGTGGTCCTACAAGATGGTAACTGGACCACGGCCCAAGAGGGAGCCAGGCGACTGGAAGATGAAGGCCTAGAAGCGTAGCTAGGCCTCGTCGGATTAGGTCAAAACCCTCTGAGTCCTTATCCAAATCGGTTGTAGATCTGTAAACCCTAGCGAGGTGAGCCTATATAAACCTCCCTAGGGCACGGATAGCACTTACGTTCCATCATACACCCCATCGACTCGCTGCCTAGTCGCCGAGCTCGCCCACTGTAATATCTCGATAATAGAATCTGGCATGGGTAGGTCTTTACCCTCCGGGAGGCTGAACCTGGGTAAAACCTTGCGTCTCCGCCCTAATCTCGCACCGCAGATGGTCGGTCGCCCTTGCCCCTCGTTCTACTACTCGCTGCCACTCGCAGCATCTGTCGTGGCCATTCACACGACATGTGCCTTGCACTTCGTGGTGTATGGGGCGATCCCAGCCTTTGGATCGATATACTCCGCATCGGTGATCTTCTTCAACGTGGCGAAGTAATCGTCGGCCTTCCATTTGGTGGTGCAGGACTTGGTCCTGTCGTCCCTGCCGGTGTACTCGTACATCCAGTGGGAGCGACTGGCCAGTGGCAACAATCATCACCCGAGCCAACAGTTGTACAAGTTGATGGTCTCGTTCCCATCTTTCTTGAGATGCCGAATTGTTATTAGCATCTCATCCACGACCATCCTCTGGTCGTGCGGGAGTTGGGCCACCTGTAGCCGGCGTGGCTCGCTCCGCCTGGCGATGTATGCTGGTAGTGACACCTCGCCATCTGGGGTCGACTCGCTGTCATAAAACCAATGTTTCTTCCACTTGCTATCCACCGTCTTCGGCAGCATGAGGTCTAGGAAGGGGGCCTTGTTCTTGAACTGAAATGCGAGGACTCCCGACGCCAGCATCGGGCCACCGGTTCCTTCACTGCTGATGTGGCCATGGAACAGCTCCTTCCACAACGGGAAGTAGGGGCGAAACCACTGGTGCCACTCGTAGAATGCCACTAAAATGGCGAGTTGCTCGATGTTGTGAGGCCCCAGATCGGAGGGCTTGATGGTGTAGTAGGCGCAAAACCGCCGGAGGAAGTCGACGTGGGGAATCACAGCCCCCTCTCCATGTAGCTAGTGAAGCGGATGAATTCGCCAGCGCGGGGATCTGGATCCACCTCTACGGCCGAGGGGATTCGCCATCTTCCGAGGCAGAGGATCCCGGCGTCTTCGAAGGATTTCAGCGTCGCCCTGGTGCACGTTGATTTGCCCCAAAGTTCTTTTGGGGCGCCATCAAATCGAAGATCTAGGCTCGCTAAATCTCTCTGGAACTTCCGGATCAGGAGGAAATGGGAGACTGAGGGGTGCGCGGGATCGGAGGAAATGCGAGGAAGGTTCGCAAACTCCCCTGTCCCTCTCCTTATATAGCGGTTTCCTCCCGCCAATTTCGGAGGAGATGTTACCGCGCGGTGATTACGTTTATATTACCGTTGGATTACCCAATGGCTAGTTTGACCAAAAATGACGGTTCAACTTCATCCACTCGACTCGCCGACCCATTCGCCAAAGCTGTGATTCGACTACTTTCCAAATTGGTGATTCGACTGTTCACCAATGTTGCGACTTAAGGTATATGTTGAGGAATCTTTCCTTCATTAACAGAGTCCACCGCCGATTCGGGCATCCAAATTGGACTCATATACTCTGACTCCCGAAGAACACCTGTGACGAATCAACGATGGCCTCAGGGACTACTGATGGGGATATGCCGAGTGGGGTATACCCAGCAGGACATTCCCTACTGGATCATACTCTCAGCGAGTGGGCCTGCAGGACGGCGACTAGATCACGAACCAAGAAGGAGCCAGGATATTGGAAGCTGAAGGCCTAGAAGCATAGCTAGGCCAAGTCGGATTAGGTCAAACCCCTCAGAGTCCTTATCCAACTCGGTTGTAGATCTGTAAACCCTAGAGAGTTGGCCCTATATAAACCTCCCTAGGGTACGCATAGCACTTACGTTCCATCATACACCCCATCGACTCGCCGCCTAGCCGTCGAGCTTGCCCACTGTAATCTCTAGACAATAAAATCTAGCAAGAGTAGGTCTTTACCCTCCGGGGGCCAAACCTGGGTAAAACCTTGCTCCCCGTTCTACTAATCGCTGCCAATCGCAGCATCTATCGTGGTCATTCCCATGACACTCGGCAAGATTGATCCATGGAGAACACATGAAGATATGTTCGATGGGAAATCCGAGACCCGAGGAATCCCAGAACGGAGGAGCAGCGAAGAAACGGATGAATTGCTGAAAAACTGGAAAGAGTATCCTAAGCCGGGAATAAAGCGATAGAAGCATCAAGACAAGCCGCTGGTGAAGGTATGGAAAACAAGGTTTGTATTCTAGGAGTTTCCATACTAGAAGTTTCTCCGCATGCCTCATAGACTTGACATCATGCATATCATGAATAACCTGTGCGAGAGTCTGGTCGTTGTTGGGGATATACTTTCCGGGTATACCCATAGGACTCGCTGAGCAGGGTGGCCCACCAACGGTTAGAGCTTTGCTTCACGGGCGGCCCAGTCGAAGAAAGAGGAGGAGCCAGTTCCAGCTACGACAAGGCCTAGAAGAGTTACAGACTTAGGCATGTAGTTTTACTTGTAGTGCAAGATGTATCTAGTTATCGACTCTGTAACATAGCCGGATAGGTCTCTCCTGTAACCCTAGGTCCCGGTGACTATATAAACCGGCCCTATGGTGGTGATGAAGAAGGTGGAGCGCTGGAGTTGACAATGTTGTCGCCCTAGACCTCAGACTTGGAAGCTGCTTCAACGAGGCTGTCTTCTGGCTCTTGAGGTGAGGGAGGCACGGTGAAGGATCCGAAGAACGGCATCGTATAGTTGGTCATCTCTGCCACACGACAAGCATAACCTGCATAGGAATCTTGGATTGCCTTGATGTCCTGCGGGTTACCCTCATCGTCCTCCTCGGCGATACCTTTGGTGACATGCCAGATTTCCATCTCGTTGTGGCGGCTCATCACCATGGTAGGAGAATTCTGGGCAGCAGGCCGAGCATAGGAGATCTTCCAGTCCTCGATAAGCTTCGGAATCTCCTTGGCCTTGTCCCTCACCTCTTGCACTGTCATCGTGTGCAAGTCGGAAAGTTTGACCGACTCGCCAGCCTCTTCAAGAGTTTGGTGGAAGTGGAACAACACATCTCCGACGAGCTTGATGCGTTCAAGGCGAGGTTCGAAGGTAGGAGAGTCGGAAAGATTCAAGGGGCTGGGAAAGAACCGGAAGTCAAAATTTGACTCAAAAAAGAAATTCAAAAAACCAATCGAACAAAGTAAGTCGGAAATCTTACCTAGCACAGATTTATTCCACTAGGCATGCTCCTCACGGAGGCTGTTCAGCTCACTCTCTGTGGCCTAGGACAGATCCCTGTAACTATCAAAGTTCTTCCGAAGATCATCCAATTGTTTGTATCAGAGGGCCAGCAGCTTCTTGAGCCTCACGGTCTGATGGTTTCTTGACTCTAGGACAGCAGCTACAGATTTCTCCGACTCAATAGTGAGCTTCTAAAGCTTGTCCTCTAGCTCAGCATTCTCCAGTTCCAAGACCTTGTAGTTCTCAGATTGCTCCACAATCTTGCTGGACTCGCAAAACATTTCTGCAAAGGAAATATATTAGTCGGACAGAACATGTTTGACTATGACTAAATCTAGCTGACAAAGAGGAAGCCGGAAAAGTTTACCTTGTGCTTCATCTTTTTTAACTTGCAACTTTGAATTCTCAAGACGTAGGGCTTTGATTTCCTTGCGCTTGTTACAAATGTTCTTGAGCAATTCCTGGTTGGAACATGCAATTTTCTATAAGTTTACAAGACAGAATACCGTCAGACGGCTACTAGGACACGGGCTACAAATTTAACTAAGTAAAAATACAGCACGAGCCTTCGGGACTACACTACATTGTTCTTTGGCATCCTATAAGCATCAACTCGGATTCAACGATGTTTATCCAGCTTTATGCTTGGGGGCTAGAGGATATGATAATAAAACAAATGCAAATAAGAACCAGAAAACTTACAATATGTTCTAAGTGAAACTTCTCAAATCCAAGTTTAGTGCTGTGAAACACTTCCTCGGCAAGGGAGAGGGAGGGAACATCCGTCGCTGGGAGTTAGTTAGAGTCTATCTTAGCATCGCGGACCAAAATTTGGTCCAAGAGGCTAACTAGCTTGACGTCCTCCTGCTCCTAGCTTGCTGCCTCTGCGGTTAGGGTTTGCTTCTCAAGGCTGGACTGAGACAGCCTGAGGATCTCTTCCTTCTTCCTCTTCATCCTAGAGACAGCAGAGCCGACCACTTTATCCAAAGTTCCTATAGACATTACCATGGGATCATTACCATTTACGGCTTCACCCTTGTTAGTTTCTTGGCCACCAACGGTGACCAAGGCTTGGGAGGTATTGCCAGCATCAGGAGAGGCGAAAGCCTCTAGTGTTGATGGAGTACTGGATGGAGTCGGTGGCGGCATGGCAGGGGAGATGACAAGCTTATACTGACGCATTTGCTTGCCCGGCTTGCTGTCCGGCTTGGTCTTACTCTTCAAAACTTCTTTACCTCTAAAGCACAAAAATCCGAATATCAGGTTTGCTCTAGAGAGAAACAAAGGTACAAGGTACTGAAAATAAAAGACAGGGTGCTTAATTTTTAACTACTGGAAGCACTTGGCTACCAACAGTGATAACAACTTCCTTCGCCTTGCGCTTCTTGGAGGCGAAGGCGGAAACTTCTTGCACCTCATCATCCTCTGTCGCCTCCAGATCGTCTGAGAGATAGCCCTCTAGTGGAGCCAGCTCAGACTCGGGGAGTTTCTCAAGCTGACAAAGTCATCGATGAAAATAGAGTTGGAGAAACAAAGAATAGAAAAAGCTGACAAAACTCGAAAGTAGAGTCGAAATATTTACCGGAGATAGAGGATGGTTGGACGTGAACATCTTCATGGAAACATCCGAAACTTTTCGTTCCACTCTTTCCTTAATCAAATACTGCATAAGGGTCTTGTAGTCCTCAAGATGTCCTTCTTGTTGCTGGTGAAGGTATGCATGAGGCGATCTCCGTGATGCTATAGAGGTTGGATCCGGCGATCCAGCCAGCAGTGGATCAAGTCAGATCCGTGGAGGCCCTTATGCTTCATCAGAAACTCAATCTGCCTCTTGGCAAGGCTCAAGATATCCGACAATTCCGGCGCTTCCGCGTACCATGAATTTTGCTGGGGAGCGGCACCGTCGGTGAATGCCGGAAGACCTTTCGCCTTTCTAGGAGCCAGAATATCCTTGTGATAAAACAAGGTTCCGACCTAGTGTTTGATGGATTCACTAGCATTAATCCTAGGATAAACACGGTTTCTCCTAAGGACTAAGCTAAGGGTATCGGTGGTATAAGGTACACCGACACTAATGTGAGTTCTTCCGGGTACCATAGTAGTACCGGAAAAGGGTGACTTGGCCTAATGCCAAGAAACCCCTTGCACAGAGCTGCATGAGTGCTAAGCTCGAGCAGAGAGTTAGGAGGGAGGTTATGGAGCTGCACACCGTAATGATTGAGGACCTCGACGAAGAAGTCCGACGATCGCAGGCTGAGGCCGTAGTCGACGTGTGTGCCAAACAGCACCCACTCGCCGTCGCGCAGGGCGGGAAAGGCAAGCCCTGAGGCGCTCCGCCACACGCCGACGATGATGAATCACTCAGCCTCCATGACCTGGAGTTCGGCATCGTCCATGATGCTGGGGACCCAGAGGCCCCGCATCTTCTTCTCATCCACCGCTGATGAATCCTCCGCTGCTCCTGAGCCCGAGGCAGACGCCATCGCTCTTGGAGAAGAACGATTGGTGGGGAGAGAGATTTTTTCCTTGAGGCATGTAGATGGGAATGGCTGCGGAGTGATCGAGGAGTACGAGGAGACAATTAATGAATCGGTGGAGAGATAAATATGAGAAAAGGGTTTTCTCCACTCTTTTATTTACCTCTATGCCATGGTTTGTGTGTTCATACGGGCGATATATGCCATGCGTATAGGAGAGAGGTGGGTAACTTCCTCGCGACTCCTCCGCCCTCTCGATTCTCGCGTGAGAATTGAAACGGTGCTCTGTTCTTTAAGGAGTGGACCCACCAATGGTCGTGTTGATGGGACTCCTATCAGTGAGAAGACCTGGTCTGAAAAGTTGGCAGCCTGCACGCCGTTGTAAAATTCGGCTCATGTTTCAAACTGAGCAATGAAAAAACTAAAGTCAAAACAAAACATATCTGACTCAACTAACTCAGAATCCTACACTACTAAATGAATTTTTTGGGAACCATTCAAGATTCACAAGACGAAGAAACCATCAAGCTAGACGATAGATCCGACTTTGGATCTTGGATACTTCCGGGGGCAACAGTTGGGGATATACTTTCTGGGTATACCCACAGGACTTGCTGACCACGGTGGCCCACAAATGGGTTAGAGCTTTGCTTCATGGGCAGCCCAGTCAGAGAACAAGGAGGAGCCAGTTCCGGCGGGCACAACCAATCTTACTACCACAATCACAACTCGCACAAGCGAACTTCTCTTGTAATCCGTTGTAACATCCGGCTTACATCGATATATTACTGGGCTGCTAGAAGGAGTAGGATCCGAACACCACAATCAGATCTGGACCTGGGTAAACTTGTGCTCACCGCTCCTTCAACATCTGACGTCTCAAACCACATATTTCCAATGCCACTAGGACCGCCTATGGCGTACTTGTCGATAATCCGACGACAGTAGCCACCCTAATCAACATGCCAGATAGGACGAAAGATGGTCCGAAAGGAAGGCACCACCTGATGATCAGGAAGATGCCGATGATCATGAGTTGGAGCCGACACAAGGTGGTCGAAAGGGTAAAAAGTTCAAGAAGAATAAATATTACCGCCCCCTTCGTGCTTCACTCTAAGTCAGGATGAGATCATATAGTTTTTCAAGAGCCTTGTAGGAGTCAAATTTCCTTACAACTACATGGTCAAGATAAGCATATACCTAGACGAGGCGAAAGAAGAGGTTCAGTGGCATGAAGTCTCATGAGTGTGTCATTCTAATGATGCATATACTTCTGGTTGCACTAAGAGGGATAATGGACGAGCACGTCCATGAAACGTTGTTTGGGATCTGCAAGTTTTTTGATGTCTTCTCTCGTAAGTCGATTGGCATGAATAAGCTCGGGAGGCTACAGGAGGAGATCGTGGTGATACTATGCAAGCTCGAGATCTACTTCCCGCCAGTATTGTTAGACATTATGGTGCATCAGCTGGTCCATGTCGTGGAGGATATCATCCAACTCAGGCCGATGTTCCTCCGCAGCATGATGGCATTCAAAATGATGAACGAACACATCAAAGGATACATTCGCAATAGGTCTAGTATAGATGGAAGCATAGACAAGGGCTTTCTGGCCGAAGAGTGCATCTCTTTTTGCATGAATTATCTAGACATCGAGAACCATGTCGGTCTTCCCGTCAACAGGCACCTTGGCAAGCTCAACGAATTTGGTCACCGAGAGGGTCGTGGTGTACTACATGCAAACTTCGATGGTTGATGCACAAACTTTGAATGAGAAAACCTCGTTGCGCTACAACATTTAGAGCTGGTCGATCCTTGGGTACAGAAGCACAAAGGTTAATCGAGAACAAGTATAATGACCGGGGCATATAGAGGATGCAAGGAGAAATAATCAAAGATCACAACTCAGATTTCACGCGTTGGTTTAGGCAGACGCCCCTCGATAATCCCCATTAATCGCATTCTGTAGAGGACCCATGCAAACCCTGGTGACCTATCAGGCATATGATATCAACGGTTACACATTACACAGAGGAAAATGACAACAAGTGTGACTATCAGAACTCGGGCGTAACGTTGGAATTCTATACCGATGACAAGATGAAGGAAAGTTTCTACGGAAGGATCGAGGAGAACTGGGAGCTCGACTACTATGGAGAAAAGGTGTTGATGTTCCGTGTCAGATGGTCCAAGCGCATCGAAAGAGAAGACCGGTATTTCACAACCATGGTTATACCGGAAGCAGCCAAATCCAAGGCCGGCGATGTGAACGTTGCCGTGAAAAATGAACCGTGTTTACTGGCGAGCAAAGTGGACAATTTTTTTATTACCAACCGAACAAAGACTAGCCGTGTTGTTGTGCGGAGAGTAAAAAGAAACATCATTGGAATGGATGGATTCGCCAACGCGCAAGACTTCGACTAGTATGGCGTTCCAAAGATAGAAGATGATGACGACTACAATGAAGCAACATACATCACAATAAGAAAAAGGAAAACCCTACCCAAAAAAGGTAGCCTATTCGAGATAAGAAACATTAAAGTGGCGGAGCTAAATTATTCAACCTCGACAAAAAAGGTAAAAAAGATTGTGAAATGCTAGCTCAAAAACATTGTAAAACGCACGCTCAAAAAAGATTGTAATATTCATGGAAACATAATTATTGAATTTATTTCTACTTTGAATCATATTTGTACCACTTTTATAATATATATGTGCCAATTTTGACATATAAAACATATAACAGATATTTTATATAGTTTATATAATTTTTGGGCATTTTTTTAACATTTAAATCTATTTTTAAAATAAAATCATAAAAAGGTGGGCACCAGGTTTCGAACCTAGGTTCTCACAATTTCAGAATAGAGCAAGGGCATAACAAGTGGGATAGAGCAGTGGTAGTGTTTACTAGAGGGGTGGACGTCCTCTTATTTGACTAGTCGTACCCAGTTAGACGTAGTGCACCCTTACCAATTACGCTACGGTCTACCACGTCCCACTCCTCCCCATCCTTAGACGCGCCCCATCTCGACGCGCCCCACTGCCACTCGATCCGCTGCCTGCCGCCTCGCCAGCCGCCGCCGCTCGAGGAGGAGGAGGTCATGGAGGAGGAGGCACGCGCTCTATCCGAGGACGAGGAGGCCCGCGCTCGATCCGAGGAGGAGGAGTCCCACGCGCGTCCGAGGATGAGGAGGCCGTGGAGGAGCCCTCCATTGTCGTACTCGTCTCAGAGGTGAGCATCGCCCCTCCCCTCTCTCCCTCTCTGCAGAACAATGCTAGGGTTCTTCTCAGAGCAGAGCAATGCTAGGGTTCCCCTCGGCCGTGGAGGAGCTAGGGTTCCAAGGATTGTACATGCGTAAGAAATTCCTAGCTGAGATAACCATCATTAGGCATTATGTGCAACTATAGCAACAAGAATGGTACGCATAATTAGTTAAGAATCATATATACAAGTGGGTATCTTTTCCAGCAATGTTGAGAGACTAGAAACAATAAGAAGCAATGGATTATAACAAGCATAAAGGTAAAAAGAGAACAACACATGAGGTCTGAATATGTAGTTAGTTGATCATTATAGGTGAAGAAAAATAAAATGGAATTTACACAGGAATTCTACTAATGTAATATTATGTGAGAAAATATTATAGGACTCTAATTCTAAAGCATATACATTTCAGTAACCAAAAAGAAATGCTAATTTGGAAAAGGAAATATACATTGAAAAGGAAAATAATAAAGTTACCAAAAATACAGCATTCAACATTTCCAAAATTTCAATAAATGCATGATGGTCTAATCCAGTTAAGTGTTCATCAGTTCATACTACATTCCATAGCTACATCTAGATATATCAGTGACAGGATCATCAATTTTACCGTAGGAAGCACCATATTCAAAAAGATACTAGGAATCTCTTGCTGCTACTAGACAGAACCAGAAATTACCTAGAGCTGTCACTTACATCACAAGAACTAGAGCTGTCACTTACATCATAGATTCATTACACTTGTCATTTTATTTTGAGTGAATTTTCTATAACTAAAAGTTTGAGTGACTAAGGAAATGTACTTATTATGTGTTCATGGAATCTGAAATTCAGTCTAAACATTGTTGTGCAGATAACAACTCCTAGCTGTAACATACCCTTAGCTGAACCTTTCTTAATAGTTTGAAAAGCAGTACAACATACTCCTGGTTTAATCTTCTTTAGGGATTCAAGTTTAATATTCTCTAATTCTTCTTGTTGTAGCATAATTTCTACACATATGAGAAATAGTACTTCCTCCACATATGAGGAATCAGTAGTGTGATGTGCAATACACTAGCAGTATTGGAGTAGTACATGTTGCTGCCACTAACAGCATTAAGATGAGCTAGAAGTATTGATGTGTAGTACACTAACATGATTAATATGTGCAGTACACTAACATTATTGATGTGCAATATTGATGTATGGTACACTATCAGTAATACTGCCACTAAAAGTATTGATGTGTAGTACACTAATTAGTAGTATTGGGTCACCTTAATGGATGAGTACTGGAGTGATATATAAATGCTACAAGGTTTTATTGCAATTATATATTGAAAATGTGCTTGATCTTGTATGAAGCACTTTCTTATGTCGTGTATGCAGGTGCTTGTATGAAATAAGTCCCGATTTTTGCCGAAATGTTGATTCACTTCCATTTCGGCAGAAATCGGGCACTCCTAGCTTAAGAAAATTAGTAAAGGTCATCCTAGATTTTTCTAGGCACTTTACTAACCATTATTTGATTTTTATTAGTGCAAACATGTATGACAACGATGAGGCTAGATCTTCTAAGCACATCAACACTGAAGGAGAAGTCACACCTCAAAAGAAACAATTGTCATTTTTGGAGGAACCCCAGTGGCTAGAAGAAGATGAAGAATACCATCCTCCCAAGAGAGATGATGATGAGATAGAAGACACGGAGGAAGAAGAAGCCGAAGGAACAGCGGATGATGAAACCACTGATGGCGGCGAGGGAACATCAAGTGGTAGAAATCCGCCTACAAAGAAGAAGGAGCGGCGTCCGAACACGGTCGGCACCGTTAGAAAGGAAATTACCGAAGTGAGCCCAACAGGGGTTCCTTTGGGACCCAACCAAGTCGTCAAAGGGTACGGTGGGAAAGTGGCGGCTATGACCCGGACCACCACTCGATCAACATCGTGAATCTCCACCATAAAGATAATGGGCATATTCACACACTCCTCTTCGATAAGCTGCATGCAAGATAAAAGTTCCCCACTCAGTATCGGAACACAAATTATCATGGGACTGAAGTAAACAAAAATTCCCTTAGAAGGATGAGCACCTCCCTGTCCAGATGGAGAACCCGGATAAAGAAGAAGATCTTTAAAGAAGGGAAAAGTCTCGAGGAGATCTAGAAGATTGAACTGCACATCACCGAAGATCAATATCGGGAGTTCAAGGACAGGTGCAAATCCGAAAAAGCCGCGGCCTCGAGTAGGCGGGGAAAGGAGTTGCAGTCGATGAATATAGGTCACCACCAACTCAGATCTGGTGGATACAGAACCACGGAGGGAAAATGGGATAAGGAAGACGACGAGTATAGAGCTAAGGGGATACCTAACACCTTTGCGAAATTCGAAAAGAGGCATCTTCGAAACTTTATCAGGGCCCATTACGATGTGGACCCAAAAACCAAACAACTCACCATGGATCCTGCGGTGAAGGACTTCGAGGTTATTGTGGTAAGTAAATTAATTAACATGGATCAACTCGATTGCATTCTAATCGATGAAGTCGAATTTCTAAACGGTTCACTATTACTTCTTCTGCAGGAGAAGGAAATTGCTAGTCAGGGATCCCAGGGTTCCTCATCCCAGGGGTCGATGGCGGCCACCCGGTGAGATAACCCTTTTAACTAGGTGATGAACCGGGCCAAGAAAATCATGCGGGTTACGAAGAAGTCATCGCCAGCTGGCCATCTAGCCGACTTCAGGGGTAAGAATTGGGTGGATCATTTTGGTCCACCACCGAGTACGCATGTGGCGGGAAGGAGCAACGAGGATAACTACAAGGTTCAAGAACTTAAGGAATGAGTGGTGCGGATCCCGCAGATCGTCCAAGACAACCTGGAAATCACCCTCACGTCCATCCTGCCTACCTTGGTGGAGTCAATAGAGAACTGGAGTGCGGGTGGTCGACAAGGGCCGTGCCCGATTCCAAGCATGGTCTGCAGCCACTCGAACAATGCGTCGCCGACGAATTAGGCAAATTATGTGTTCGTGACTCTGCCCACTAGCACCGCGCCTCTAGAAGTGTTGGTGACTCCCCCTGCCATCACCGTGGCGCCGGACGCGTTGGTGACTCCATTGCCATCGGGGCGGCACCGGAGCTCCATGCACCCTGTAGGGAGAATACACCTGCGGACGGCACCGCTCCATCAAGCAGCCCCTCAATCTCTTGCACGCCTGTTGTTGTATGTGGTGCCTCGACATAAGCCGAGCTCGACGCCATCACGGTAAGAAAATTACTTTAGCACCTTGCCATTTATTACTCTTATGGCATCTCTGTCGCCATACATGTTTTCCATAGATGGATGTTCCTTGCACTCTCTTAAGCTACGTGCACAACGAGATGAGGGATGTTGCCAAGGGTACCATCATTCAACCCTTTCACCACACGTTCCACTCAAATCCGATGTCAGATAGCATGCATAAGGTTAAAATTATTCGGGTGCTAAGGGGCTATGATGACATGTACTCTTCCATTCAACCCCCAGGAGTGGATGAAGATGAGTCGGATATCCTCAGAAGTTGCTACAGCTTATTCGTGCTATGGCCAGAGAGCATGATTCGCTTGGGGATGGCCGGGGCCATCACCCCACTGGCAAGAGGACCACCTGTCATTCCAGTGCCAAGCCAAGCCATGCCACCGCTACCGTCGTCACCTCCACACGGTGAGTCGGATGATCATGATGATGATATGCTCATGGCGCAGAATCCAAACAAGGGCAACGAAGATGATGACATCGATCAGACCTTCAACGCTCAATTTTGCAATGAAGGCCCAAACTAAAACCCAGCTGGTTGCCTCGCAGAGAAACCCACCACTATCAACAAGCATCTCTTTGGTTCTCAGTAGACGCCTCCATCTTGCGCCTTCACTGAGCTAGCTGATACAACCAACCGGCCCTTTATTCTAAGCCTTGGCACACTGCATAGGGTGGCCGGTTCTCAGATTGTGGTTCCTGCCCGCTCTCCAAAAGGCCAAAAAGCCAGGAAAAGAAAATATAGCAGCTCGATCCAGCCTGTGGCGTCAACTGTGAATACGATCAGGTTTCAGGATGTGCCACCAAGACCCGACGGTATTATGTGGAGGATGCATGTGGCGGGTGATCCCATGCTAACTAAGAAATTGCACAGGCTCGCTAGTTCGGAAATGTAGAGTGTGCATGATGGTGTGTTGATGATAGAGAGACGCCTTCTTGCGGAGAAAGATCCTTCGCACCTGGTATTCGTAGTTAAGGTGCCACCAGGCTTGGGCTTCGTCGACAATGTCCCCGTGGATTTGTTATTCTTGCGGTTTCACGACATCTTCAATATGTTCCACCTATACAACTTACATAGCTCGTATGGCTATCTTATTACAAAGCAGCATTTATAACTATATACCATGGAGTCCTTGATCTTCATATGCCATAGGCAATCATGTTGGTTGTAGACTTGTAATCCCTACTCAACAAACTTCACTAACATCAAACAAACCTGCAACATGATAAGTTACAGCCACAAGGGTCAATACATTTTAATTGTATTGGCAAGTGATATCATATAGAATCTAACATCTACATGAATATATGGCTAAGTGGGGTTTTGGCTGGCCTTTGCATCAAATAAGTTTTCCCTATCCATTCAAAATAGTTTTTCTCTTTCTCAAAACATTTCATCACACATGGAACACCAGATACACAACAGGTGCTTCCCTTGTTCACCCAACAAGTTTTAACTTAGAGAAATTGGGATGAGGAGATTCTTGATCATTTCAATGTCTTTGATGCTCAAAATGTCCATTAGCGGGGACACGGCTAAGTACTTAGGTTTTAACCTCTCGAGAGGTGGTGCACTTTCCCCACAAGAATCGACATGCATCGAGACGAGACTTTTCAGAAGTAATCCCTCAGATAACCATGGACTCATTCCATCCTATCATCACTACCACCAACTGTCCATCTGGCTGAGTTCTTGCAACCTAGTTGGTCAAGGCAGAGCCCATATGCCACGTGGTTGCACTGGAAGCTTCTCAACACTAAACATATCAAATCTCTTTGTTCCTGGTGTCCATCCACAAGTGAGATACACCAGGGTAAACCATAGAAATGGGCCCTGGGTAACCACTCAACAAAAATCCATCTATTCAATTTCCAATTCCACCTAGGTGTTTCATTAACAATTTGTTTTCTTAGTCAAAAACACATAGGCATAAATTTTCCATAATATCATAACATGAATTCCCACCCTTGAATTCTAATAGCTAGGCTAAGCATACTAGCAACATGTCTCTTATCTTAGGAAAATTTCTACCAATATATATTCTATAGAATCTACTATAGCATAGCATTATACAAATAGTCCTATCATGCATACTACAAAATATCACTAATGCAATATTGAAAAGATAGGACTTTTGACGACCAAAGTATCACTTATCTTTTTAATAGAAAATCTAGGTACTATCCTTGATCTTGCAATTGTCACACTCCTCAAAGTTCACTACAATACAATCAAGCAAAAGCACACATTCAAAACTAGCACACAAACAAAACAAAACAAGAAAACAAAGAAATGCATGCAAGCATGCAAAAAGGTTATTTTATTGAAAAAGTGGTTTCTAACAAGGTTCTAAACATTTAAAAACACCTACTAGTATTTTATAAAAGTGGAATTTCATTTGAAATCAAGTTAGTGAAAATAAGTCATTTAAATCATTTTTCATTTTGTTAGAAAAGCTTTTATTCAAAGGATTAATTTCTAGTTTCAACAAATCATATTTTTAAATTACAAGTGTTAGTGTTTATGGTCAGAGGGTTCAAAACAAAACCATTTGCAAAAGTGTTTACTCAAAATAATTTGTAAGGAAATAATTTTTAGAATAAAATGACCAAAGTCAGTCCATAGGTGCAAAGGTTTCATTTTTGTGAATCCATTGATATAAAATTTGGAATTTTTGGACAAACAGATACAAGTTTAAACATCTAATAGATAATTTCCTGGATTTTAAATCAAACTCTCTGCCACGCAGTGTAATCTCTTGGTCAATACCACTTCGGTTGGATTGAGCATTGCATGCCGTTAGATCTAAGTGAAATGTGCGGCTCAGATGGATTGATACCCCTTCGTTTAAGTGATCTATCTCAGCCTCTAGATCTAGATCCTACGGATCAAAATGCTCTGACCAGAGATGGGCAGCGCTATAGGCGACTTCGGTGGCGGTGCGTCGGGTGGCGGTGGTCTGGAAATTCAGGAGGGTAAGGGGAGGGGAAGAGGGTGTTACCAGGGTCACAGGAATGTGGCTATGCTCAACGTGGTCGTGGGCGAGGTTGGGGAGCACAAGTGTGGCGGCGATTCCTCGTCGGAGTTTCGCGCTCTGTCGGGTGCTTGCAGATGCCGTTGCGGCCAAGCCTGCAGGTCACGAGCGAGTGTGTGGAGAGCATCAGAGGATGCACCAGACGATGGCGAGCCTGACATAAAGAATTAGAGAGCGAGGAGCGCACGGGGCTCAACGGATCTCGTCACCAAAGTTGTGCGCACCGTCGGGCATTTCCAGTTGGAGTCGAAGGTGAGTTTCTAGGGCGCACGCAAGCAAGGAAACGGGTTTAGCATATGCGCCTGGTGACGATGGATGCAAGGGTGCAGAGTAGAGGCGAGGGGGTGGTCGGAGCTTTACCGAATTGGTCGCCGGAGTTTGTCCGGGTCTGCGGCGGTGCGAGCTAGAATCAGGGCAGCCTGGGGGCGCTCGAGTGAGGGAAAATGAGGGGAAATAGAGAGGAGGCAGTGGGGTTAAGAGGAGGGGGTCAGGCAGAATAATCATGCCGTTGAATTCGCGAATTTACAAGAATTCACTCGCAGTAGAAACGGTAGAGGGGGGAAAGGGCTTTGGGTGCGGGGTTGAAGACGATGGCGACGTGGCAGGGTGGGGTCGGCTCGTCAGCGGGTGGGTGCATAGGGGGCGGGTGAGAAAAGGATTCAGTGGGGAAGAGAAGAGAGGGAGTGGCCCAGGTGGACTGGTTGGGCCGTGCTGGGTCAAGGGTGCTGGGCTAGGTCAGGGGTGCTGGCTGGGTTAGTTTTCCCTTTTTTTCCTTCAAATGTTTTTCCTTTTCTATTATTGTTTTCTATTTTTATTTAAAACATTTGATTCAAACTTCAATATGAATTCAAACCTTCACCAACATTTTATACCAAATATAAGTTGATTAAATAGTCCACTTTAGAGTGTTTTAAATATTTTTGTCATGATTTAATATTCATTTAAATTAAGTGAGGCATTTTGGCTTTTATTCAAATAAAATTTAATATGGTTCATAAGCCCATATAATTTTATTTAAAAAAACTTTTATCCTTTTATATTATTTAATAAAATTTTATTCCACTTACTTATGTATTTTAACCATGGTTTAAATTGTCTTTGAAATAATTCTTATTTATTTATTTCTTTCTTTCTTTGTCTTATAAAATCCATATCTTTTTATTTATAGCTCCAAAAATAGTGATTCCAATTTGTATAATTTTATTTAATAATTATTTATCTTTTTAGGATTACTTGTTCACAAATAAGCATTGATTTTAGCTATGAGTTTTATTAGCCTTGGAATAAATTATTTTATCTTGTAAAAATCATATGTTTTTATCCATGGCTTCAAATGGAGTGAAATCAATTCCCATGGTTTTATAATGTTTTTGTTTACCATTATTGGTCATTTAGAAATGTTTGTTGATAAATTTTGATATGGAACAAAGCCATAGTCTTGGAGTGATCTTGAAGATGATTTCTTTCATTAGGGTTTTGGTTTTTGGTTTAACTTTTCCAAGTGTTCAAAATCAAGATACATTCTATGCTTGAATGCATTTGATCTGTTTGAAAATTTGTTTGTTGCTTTTTCATTCAACTTTTGTTCAATTATGGTTTTTGATGTTTCCAATTAGAGGCAAAAATTTCTTTTCCCTCTAAATTTCAACATTTTTTTATTTTTCAGATTTCAAAATTTGGAAAATTTTGGGATGTGACAAACTACCACCCTTAAAATAAATCTCATCCCGAGATTCGGGAAGGCTAGAAGCAACAAGTTTGTTTCAAGACAACTAGGGTACTACCACCCTTAAAAAGATTTTAACTAGATTGCATCTTGGATTACTTGGTGTATTGATGTAACTTCTCTAGACATTTGTTTGCATAGTGTCCTCTTTTACCACATTTGAAACATGTCACTAGTAGAAAACAGGTTATCCGTTCGCACCCCCTAACAACATTAGTCCCGGTCGTCCCAGTTCAAGCGGGCACGGTGGCCGGAGGCATGCATCTCGGTTGGTAAGGGGTCATGCGTCCTGGTTTGTAACACAAACCGGGACTAAAGGATGGACGTCAGCCACGTGGCGTGGCACACACTTTTAGTCCCGGTTTGTGTTACAAACCGGGATGTATGATCCCGCCCTCTATAAATGCGACGCCCGAGCCCTCTGCCTCCCCTCTGTTTTTCTTGGTGGAAGATGTGAGAGGTGTGCTAGTTTATTTTTTTCCTATACATGCATTCAAGGTGTTTGATGAAATGTTTTAGTGAATGATACCGTTCAATTTCTCATAGAACAAAAATATAGAAGGTGTCCGAGACGCCCTTTATCTTTCTCCTCTTTATTTCCCTCGATTGAGGTTAGCAATCTTATCTTTTCTCTGTCATTGATACAATGCATGTGTCGATGTGAATTGGTCATTTCATTATTTATGATGTCTCGTTTTTGATAAACTTAATTATATGATGTAGATGGACGATTGGGAATGGATGTACAGTGACCAGCGTGTACCCGGGTACATTAAAGGCGTGGATAAATTTATCGATCTCGCTATGGCAAACAAAGAGAATGGTTTTATACGTTGTCCATGTGTTCAATGTCGGACAACAAGGAGTACACTTCCTCGAAAATCATTCGCGGCCACCTGGTTATGAAAGGTTTCATGCCCAACTATAATTGCTGAACCAAGCACGGGGAAAGTGGGGTTATGATGGAAGATGGTGAAGAAGAAGATGATGATAACAACTATCATAATATGTTTCCTGAATACAGTGATACTGCAATGGAAAACTATAAAGAGGAAGGAGGTGAAGGACGGGCATTAGATGAGCCCGCTGATGAACTTGGTAGGGTCATTTCTGATGCAAAGCAAGACAGTGAAACAGAAAATGAGAAGTTGAAGTTAGAGGGCATGTTAGAAGATAAAAAGAAATTGTTGTACCGAAATTGTGAAGATGGGAGCACAAAGCTCGGTACCACACTGGAATTGCTGAGATGGAAGGCAGAGTGTGGTCTAACTGACTCCTCATTTGAAAAGTTGCTGAAAATAATGAAGCCGAACTTTCCAAAACATAACGAACTTCCCGAGAGTACGTACGAAGCAAAGAAGACCCTCTGTCCTCTAGTATTAGATGTGCAGAAGATACATGTATGCATTAATGACTGCATCCTCTACCGTGGTAAGGAGTATGAGAATTTAGATAAATGCCCGGTATGCAATGCATTGCGGTATAAGATCAGACGAGATGACCCTGGTGATGTTGAGGGAGAGCCCCTCCGGAAGAGGGTTCCTGCTAAGGTTATGTGGTATGCCCCTATAATACCAACGTTGAAATGCATGTTCAGAAACAAAGAGCATGCCAGGTTGTTGCGATGGCACAAAGAAGACCGTAAGAAAGACAGAAAGTTGAGACACCCTGCTGATGGGTCAAAGTGGAGAAAAATCGAGAGAGACTTCCCGAACTTGCAGGTGACGCGAGGAACTTATGGTTTGGTCTAAGTACGGATGGCATGAATCCTTTTGGGGAGCAGAGCTGCAGTCACAGCACCTGGCCTGTGACTCTATGTATCTACAACCTTCCTCCTTGGTTGTGCATGAAGCGTAAGTTGATTATGATGCCAGTGCTCATCCAAGGCCCGAAGCAACCGGGCAACGACATTGATGTGTACCTTAGGCCATTAGTTGAAGAACTCTTACAGCTGTGGGGCAAACCAGGTGTACATGCATGGGATGAGAACAAACAGGAGCCATTTGACCTATGAGGGTTGCTTTTCGTAACCATCAATGATTGGCCTGCTCTTAGTAACCTTTCAGAACCCAGTGGATATCACACAGATGACACACTGCGAGCTACATGTCAAAGTTGTGAACATATCAATTAAGGTGGCGGTTGGCTATGCCTTACCAATTGGACCCACACCAACTTACCACTGTCGTCCGGTTCCACAAGGCTACGCTGTTGTCGGGGTGGATGAAATCATGCCCACCTTTCAAGGTTTGAAGCTTGACTACCCTGCAGGTGAATAGGATGTGACTGAACTGGGAGAAGAAACAAATGTCACCATTATATGGCCAAAGGAATGTATCATGCTTCCAAATCACACGCCAAGGCCATATTCGCCGTTTCCTCACCCGTCTCCAGCGAGGTCGTCGCTGCCGCGGCAGCCGTCTTCGTCGCCTCACCCGGCTCCGTCGACTCACCAATACCCGGCGCAGCCATCGCCGTGGCAGCCATCAACGGTGCCTCTGGATAAAAAGCATAAGCGTACCACCGCTACTCTGCGTAGTGGTAAGCGATCGCCGAAACATAAACAGGATCCTCTTCCAAAAGTACCAAAGGTTCCTCCCAAGAGAGCTTATGACGGTACTGAAGAGGAGACTATGGCTATCGTTGATGCGGAAACGACAGCGTTTTTCGCTAAGCTGAGGCGGCCGAAAGATCTAGAGTTCCCCAACACCAAAGAAGAAAAAGCCCGAGTCTTCAAAATGCTAAAGACGCTTCATCAACCCGAGCCAAAGCTTTCATCCGACTATGAGCGTTCTATTCTCAAGTCACATGCGGCACAACAAGCCTCGAAGAGAAGTACTAATGCAAGCGGGAAATCTGTTGCCCAGCTCGGAGAACAAGCAAAACAGTCTTGCACCCCTCTCAAGGTGATTTCCCATACCAATGTGCGGTCGAGCAAATATGCGGCCGAAGAGCAGTATGATCCAAATGTAGTTGCACAATACGGAGAAGCTGCCGCTGCTCAAGCTATGAGTATTGCCCAGTACATATCCTAGTTACAGTACTTCCCCGTGTGTGAAGTAGCATACAAATACCAGTATGGAAAACCTCTCGTCAAACCTGAGGAGGTAAATAATCTTCCAACAAAAATGCGTAGATTGCATAACTGGTACATGCATGCCACAAAGGCCGGGGCTAACTGGATAATGCTGAGGGTTACAAAAAAGCATTAAGGGAAAGAAATAGATGACATGATATCCATTGATTTTTTTGAACTATTTCAATTATTCAATCAAGACGCCTTGGAGAAATCGATCATCAGTGCCTATTGTCTGTAAGTACTAATTCTGTAATTAATTTAGTCTCTAGCTATCTCACCTCGTTTATTGCATGTATATAATCATACTATAATATGCAGAATGAAGATTCTCGAATGCAGCAGAGGACAAATCTATGACATTGGGTTCAATGACCCATATTGGGTTCATCAAGCTAATCTCAAAACAAACCCCCAGGATACGGAGGATAATATCGTACACGCGTTAAGGTTTCAAGAAACCAGAAGGGAAATACTATTTCCTTACAACTTTGAGTGAGTGTTATTGTCTTGTATAAACTTTCTGTTTCACTTACTCGATGTTAAGTATATAATTGATTAGTTATGCATGCGCATCTTCCACTATATTTTGTTAATCATTCAACTTGACAAAGGGCGTGTACTAGTCATGGACTCAAAACATAAACCCCTTAAGACGTGGAAGGACATGCAGATGCTTCTCCCATGATAATTCTAATCATTACGACACTATATCGGCAACGTTCGTGAATTTTATGATATCAAGTAATGAATAACTTCTTTTATTCGTTTTCTTCGCTGGGCAGCGCTTGAAAACGGTTCACCAACAAGGCTAGGGGTGTTTGGAAAGAGGAGATTACATTTCAACCACTAGATGTAAGCACCACTAGCTATATCCGCGCATCTCTTTGATTCTAGTTTTGATACCGTTATTATCATGCTTGATTATTTTTTTAATTGAACGCAGGGACCATGGAACAATTTATGTGGATACTATGTTTGCGAGTTCATCTGTCAGACGTGCTGTGAGAAGGGCAGAAATTTAGAGAAACTCCACGTAAGTAAACAAATTCTATAGTTTTTAATTACCATCAAATTGTGTTTAGTTTCATTCATATAGGTTGACTCCTTTTTTAAATCAGATCGAACGTCTACGGGACGGTCTTCTGCCAAAGGATCGCGTACGAGCAATTCAGGAGGAATTGGCGGGATTATTAGATGCAGAATTCCTAAACCCAAAAGGAGAATACTATTCAGGTGTGTATATACAATAGGTATTGTACAAAGAGCTTATTTTGTATGTAGTGCATGAACTCCGTGTTTCGAATGTAATATGTTCGACACTTGGATCTACATTGTCGTGATGATCTTGTGTAATATAATGGTTCCTTCATTGATGAGAGCAAAACACTAAATAAAAAATTAAACAACATAAAGGAATTCTCTGCCGAGGAACAAAAGGTGGCCAAAATGCTGCCGCGGCAAAAAAAGTTGCCAAAATGAATTCTCTGCCGCGGTAGAGAAATGTGTCAAATCTCTGCCGCGGCAGACGGGGACTTGCCAAAATGAATTCTCTGCCACGGCAGAGGGTTATTTGTCTTGGTTCGTGTTACGAATCGGGACGGTTGCTCCTCCCCCTCGCACTCAGCAGCGGCCACGTGTACGCCCTTTTGTCCCGGTTGGTGGGGCAACCGGGACTAAAGGTTGGGTAACCGGGACTAAAGGCCCTTACCAACCGGGACACATGGGGTGATTTCCACTAGTGTGTGACCAGGTCGAGGTCCCTCCCAGGTTTGCTTTTCTTGTTCTTCTCCTTTTCTGGACAATTTGATGCATAATGGCCTAGTTCTTTGCATTTGTGGCACATCACCTTGCTGATATCTCTTTTTATCCTTGGTATCACTATCTCTTGTTTGTTTCCTTGGCTCTTCTACTTTTTGGGTCTCTCCAAAGCTAGGAGGTATCTTAGTTCATGTTCTTCATATTTCACTACAAATGTAGGAAAACTTCCCCGATTCTTAGAACGGTTCCTAGGATAACATCCACGTTTCCTCTTTTGTTCACCAAAGTTAGTCACAATATATGGAGGTGCATACTGAGATTTGACTTTGTCTTCATCATTCTTGGTGGAAGTTGTACCTTCATGGATGTTTCCAAACACTTGATATATTCCATCTTTACCTTGATGTTTCATCTGTTGAATTATAGGATAGATGTGGCATTGGACAGGGACATAATTCCTTCACACATGAAACAAGTAACTTGAGATGTGGGGCATTGTCTAGTTGGGTGTTTCTCTTCACAATTAGGGCATTGGTCAATATGCTCTTTATAAGTGTGTCCTATGTCTCCACAGATTTTGTAGGCTTGAGATCTTCCTACAATATCATCCTTCAAATCATTGTTGTCACAATCTCTTTGAGAAGGGTTGCTTCTCATGTTGATCATCTGATTGGTCATCCTTTGCAACAATTGGGATTGGGATTCCAAGAACTTTAGTATGGCTGGGTCTAGCTCAGTGTTGTTGTGATTGTTGGCTGAAAGTTGGTCGTCACTTGATTCAACTTAGCTTGGGTTGCTAGCAGTTGTTCTATCATGTGCATCTCTAGGTTGTTGTTGTCACCATCCTTGATGTTGGAGTTGTGGTTTCTTGGAGAAGTCATATGCTTGGGTTGGGTTGGGATTAGAATAGGAAAAAGATCTCTAGAGAATAATTCTACTCACACACAACAATTCACACAAAGCAATGTGCAAGCAATCACAATCACGCATTCCACTCAAACAACAAGTTTCAAGCATATTTTAGGCAACAAAATATTATTGTCACACCACATAGATTGGTATGATCAATAAATCGATTTAAACTAATCACTAGTATGGTGGTCCAACTATTGGGTATCACTTAAGATCATTCCATCCTTCTTAGTTGTTACTTTAGGAACAAGATCATGGTATCCTTGGAAGAAATTCTTGCATCTTGGTCACAAGGCTCAAAGGTGATGATGGTTGCTCCAAAGTTGTGTTTCTTAGTCTCCAAGTCTTGAGTATTTTTCTTATTTCTCTTGAAGTCCTTAGTGATGTCCATGTTGAAGTCCTTGGGGAAACTGAAGCTGATGTCCTTTGAGATGTTTAAGTTGAAGTCATTTGTGATGTTGAAGTCCTTGCTCATGTTGAAGTCTTTGTCCATCAAGTTGAAAAAGGGAGAGATGTAGAATCAAAACAAAATGTTGAGGAAAGAGTTTACAAGATTGTTTGTAAATAACTTAGAACAAATACAACTCCTATCTTTCTAAGGGGTTTTGTCCAATCCTAGGGTTACAATCCTACAGGCAACACAGTGCTCTGACACCATCTATATAGGCCTGAACTCAATAAGGTACAAGTCCCTGTGTTTATAGTGCTAGTCCCTTTATCGAATAGCTAGCACCCACAGTTTAAGATGTAATATCAAGAAACAAAGGTCATATTACTACTTATAACCAGGAATAAAATAGTTCATTACAACTTACATAGCTCATATGGCTATCTTATTATAAAGCAGCAGATATAACTATATAGCATGGAGTCCTTCATCTTCATATGCCACAGGCAATTATGTTGGTTGTAGACTTGTAATCCCTACTCAACAAACTTCACTAACATCAAACAAACCTGCAACATAATAAGTTACAGCCACAAGGGTCAATACATTTGAATTGTATTGGCAAGTGATATCATATCGATATTGATAATCTAACATCTACATGAATATATTGCCAAGTGGATTTTTGGCTGGCCTTTGCATAAAATAAGTTTTCCCTATCCATTGAAAATAGGTTTTCTCTTTCTCAAAACATTTCATCACACATGGCACACTAGATACACACTAGGTGCTTCCCTTGTTCACCCAACAAGTTTTAACTTAGAGAAATTGGGATGAGGAGATTCTTGATCATTCCTATGTCTCTGATGCTCAAAATGTCCATTATCGGGGACACGTCTAAGTACTTAGGTTTTACCCTCTAGAGAGGTGGTGCACTTTCTCCACAAGACTCGACATGCATCGAGACGAGACTTTTTAGAAGCAATCCTTCAAACCACCATGGACGCATTCCATCCTATCAACCCTACCACTAACTGTCCATCTGGCTGAGTTCTTGCAACCTAGTTGGTCAAGGCAGATCCCATATGACATGTGGTTGCACTGGAAGCTTCTCAACACTAAACATCTCAAATCTCTTTGTTCCTGGGTGTCCATCCACAAGTGAGATACACCAGGTTAAACCATATAAATGGGCCCTGGGTAACCACTCAACAAAAATCCATCCATGCAATTACCAATTCCACCTAGGTGTTTCATTAACAAGTTGTTTTCTTAGTAAAAAACACATAGGCATAACTTTTCCACAATATCATAACATGAATTCCCAACCTTGAATTCTAATATCTAGGCTAAGCATACTAGCATAACATGTATCTTATCTTAGGAAAATTTCTACCAAGATATATTATATAGGATCTACTATAGCATAGCATTATACAAAATAGTCCTATCATGCATACTACAAAATTATCACTAATGCAATATTGAAAAGATAGGACTTTTGATGACCAAAGTATCACTTGCCTTTTTGGTAGAAAATCTATGTACTCTCCTTGATCTTGCAATTGTCACACTCCTGAAAGTTCACTACAATACAATCAATCAAAAGCACACATTCAAAACTAGCACACAAACAAAACAAAACAAAACAAAACAAAACAAAACAAGAAAACAAAGAAATGCATGCAAGCATGCAAAAAGGTTATTTTATTGAAAAAGTGGTTTCTATCAATGATCTAAACATTTCTAAACATCTACTGGTCTTTTATAAAAGTGGAATTTCATTTCAAAACAAGTTAGTGAAAATAAGTCATTTAAATAATTTTTCCTTTTGTTACAAAAGCTTTTATTCAAAGGAATAATTTCTAGTGTCAACAAATCATATTTTTAATTTCAAATTTTAGTGTTTATGGTCAGAGGGTTCAAAAGAAAACCATTTGAAAAAGGTTTTACTCAAAAATAATTTTTAGAACAATTTTTATACTCGAAATAGCCAAAGTAAGGCCATAGGTGCAAAGTTTTAATTTTTAGAACATTTTTATACCCTAAACAAGTCTCTGCATAAAACTATAATTTTTAAGAAGCAAATGACCAAAGTAAGGCCATAGGTGCAAAGTTTTAATTTTTCTGAATCCATTGATATAAAATTTGTAATTTTTGGACAAACTGATCAAAAGTTATTGATTTTACAAGTTTAAACATCCAAAAGATAATTTCCTGGATTTTAAATAAAACTCTCTGCCACGCGGTGTAATCTGATTGGTCAATACCGCTTCGGTTGGATCGAGCATTGCGGGCCGTTATATCAAAGTGAAATGCGTGGCTCAGATGGATTGATACCCCTTTGTTTAAGTGATCTATCACAGCCTCTAGATCTAGATCCTACGGATCAAAATGCTCTGACCAGAGATGGGCGGCACTACAGGCGACTGTGGCGGAAGCACGTCGGGTGGCGGTGGTCTAGCAATTCAGAAGGGTAAGGGTAGGGTAAGAGGGTGTTACCAGGGTCGCAAGAACAAGGCGATGCTCAACATGGTCGTGGGCGAGGTCGGGGAGCACGGGTGTGGCGGTGATTCATCGTCGGAGTTGCACGCTCCGTCGGGTGCTTGCAGATGCCGTTGCGGCCGAGCCTGCAGGTCACAAGCGAGTGTGTTGAGAGAATCATAGGATGCACAATCCAATGGCGAGCCTGACAGAAAGAATTAAGAGAGAGGCGCGCACGCGGCTCACCGGATTTAGTCACTGAAGTTGTGGGCACCGTCAGGCATTTGCAGTTGGAGTCGAAGCCGAGTTTCTGGGGCACATGCAAGCAAGGAAAAGGGTTTAGTGGATGCGCCTGGTGACGATGGATGCAAGGGTGCAGAGTAGAGGCGAGGGGGTGGTCGGATCTTTACCGAATTGGTCGCCGGAGTTGGTTTGGGTCTGTGGTGGTGCGAGCTAGAATCAGGGCAGCCTGGGGGCGCTCGGGTGCGGGAAAATGAGGGGAAACGGAGAGGAGGCAGTGGGGGTTAAGAGGAGGGGGTCGAGGAGAATAATCATGCCATTGAATTCGCGAATTCATTTGTAGTAGAAAGGGTTGTAGGTGCAGGGTTGAAGATGATGGCGACGTGGTAGGGTGAGGTCGGCTCGTCAGCGGGAGGGTGCAGAGGGGGCGGGTGAGAAAAGGATTCAGCGGGGAATAGAAGAGAGGTACTAGCCCGGGTGGGCTGGTTGGGCCGTGCTGGGTCAGCGGTGCTGGGGAGGGTTAGTTTTCCCTTTTTTTTTCTTCAAATATTTTTCCTTTTCTATTTCTGTTTTCTGTTTTTATTTAAAACATTTTATTCAAACCTCAATTTGAATTCAAACCTTCACCAACATTTTTGATAGGTTTTATACCAAATATAAGTTGATTAAATAGTCCACTTTGGAGTGTTTCAAATATTTTTCTCATGATTTAATATTCATTTAAATTAAGTGAGGCATTTTGGCTTTTATTCAAATAAAATTGAATATGGTTCATAAGCCCGTATAATTTTATTTAAATAAACTTTTATCCTTTATATTATTTAATAAACTTTTATTCCATTTACTTATGGATTTTAACCCTGGTTGAAATTGTCTTTGAAATAATTCTTATTTATTTATTTCTTCCTTTGTCTTATAAAATTCATATCTTTTTATTTATATCTCCAAAAATAGTGATTCCAATTTGTATAATTTTATTTAATAATTATTTATGTTTTTAAATCCATTTAGGATCACTTGTTCACAAATAAGCATTGATTTTAGATATGAGTTTTATTAGCCTTGGAATATATTCTTTTATCTTATAAAAATCATAAGTTTTTATCCATGGCTCCAAATGGAGTGAAATCAATTCCCATGGTTTTATAATGTTTTTGTTTAACATTATTGATAATTTAGAAATGTTTGTTGCTAAATTTCTATGTGGAACAAAGCCATAGTCTTGGAGTGATCTTGAAGATGATTTCTTTCATTAGGGTTTATGTTTTTGGTTTAACTTTTCCATGTGTTCAGAATCAAGATACATTCTATGCTTGAATGAATTTGATTTGTTTGAAAATTTGTTTGTTTATTTTTCATTCATTTTTTGTTCAAGTATGTTTTTTGATGTTTCCAATTAGAGGCAAAAGTTTCTTTTCCCTCTAAATTTCAACATTTGTTTCTTTTGTTTGTTTATTTTTCACATTTCAAAATTTGGAAAATTTTGGGATGTCTCAGTAGCGAACAAGAAAAAGGAATACATTCTTGTGCCTTACTTTCCCGAGTAAGTCATTACTCAGTGGCCACCATAACATGCTTTATTAGATTATCATCATTCTTTTTCAAAAACATTCCATTTGAATAGTTTTGCGCAAAGATCAACACTGGACACTCATCTCCTTATCGTTGAAGCATTCGCAAGACACGTATTTCGACTCGGGGAGTCAATAAAAGAATAAAAACTACGACAAGATCAAGGAAGTTCTGGCTTTGCCTCAGCGGAAGGCACCATCTTCGTGCGTAAGAAGGTCGAGTTCGGCAGGCACGTCTTCACCCACGTAATGGAGTTCCCATGCGTGAAGCAGCCGGAAGGCAGTTAGAAGGAAGCCTACTATGCACTCCATCACATAGATGAGCTTGTGCCATGTAAACTTTATCCCCACACGTACTTCTGTGTGTCGACAAGTTCATGCTACTACTTAGCTTATTAGGGTTATGAATCAATGCTTACTTCTTTTGCTTGTTATTATTATATATGAATCTATGCTTGGTTTTTTTCTTACTCTTTCGTCCTTTGCTTACTTTGGTCTTTTTTCGAGAATGCTGATGATTGAAATGTCGTGGAACACACTATATACGTGAATGTGCTGTGATGGAATCGTAAGCCTTGTGCCATGCACAAGTCCAAGTCTTGTGCATCCTAGTTGTCTTACGGTTCCATCATAGCATATTCATGTGCCCAATGACCTATGTATATATGAGGCATGATTTTTTAGTTAATTTGGTATTTTTCGAGAATGCCGATGAATGAATGTCGTGGCACACTATATATGTGAATATGCTGCGATGGGATAGTGAGCCTTGTGCTATGCACAAGTCCAGGTCTTGTGTATCCTACTTGGCTTACTATTTCATCGTTGCATATTCATGTGTCCAACAACCTATGTATATATGAGGCATGCTTTTTGAGTTGGGACTACTTTATTTTTTCGAGAATGAGGCACAAATCCGAGTTACTTTGGTCTTTTTTCAGAATGCCGATGATTAAAATGTTGTTGGACACTATATATATGTGAATGTGCTGTGATCGGCTATCCGGCCTTGGGATTTTCAAAAGTCCAAGTCTTCTGCATCCTACTTGGCCGTACAGTTCCATCATAGCATATTTTTGTGTCCAACAACCTAGAATATATGAGGCATTCTTTTTGAGTTGGCGTTGTTTGATAAGTGTATCTTTATAGATGACTTAAATATTACATATTTTTTCACACAGCAGTTAATTATTATTGCGAACTTGTAGATGACGTGGTACTTCTTGTACAAGGGATATGTTCCCGGAGTCTACGATGGTTGGGAAGACTACCGAAGACAGATGCACCATTTCAGCGGCAATAGCTACAAAGGGTACAACACTAAGGCAGAGGCAGAAGCTAGATACACGCGCTATCTAGCGGGAGTTAGGACGAGGAACCGGATGAAGACCTACACCTTTGTCGTGGTGATGCTTATCGCCCTTGGTTATCTATCCCGCATGTTTTTAGTTTAGATGTCTAGGCGAGCTTCCGAGCTCTAAATTGGTCGAGACACATGTATTTATGTTACTCACTACTTTATAACTTGATCAAAACAATGTAACTTATACTATGTATTCATGTATTTGACTTATCTATATGTATTTGTCTCAATCTTATCTACATGTATATGTGTAATTATACATGTATTGTATATATGTACGTACGTATATCAGATGTATATTGTATATAATATGTATTGTATATAATCAATGCTAAATAAATTAAAAAAATGGGCCGTGGAGCACATGTCCTTGCTTAGTGGCGCACTACTTATAAATCGCACAGCTAGTGCGCCACAGGCAACACAGTGGTAGCGCACTGTGCTTCACGTTTGTGGCGCACCAGCAGGTGTGCTACGCCTATGCCCAGATAACCGTAGCGTATCAGGAAATGCGAGCAAGTTTTTGCCACTCTGTACGGCTCGTGGCGCACACGTACTGCGCCACCTAAGGGTTTTCCTAGTGCCACGAACAAGCATTTTTCTAGTAGTGTTGTCCCGCATCGTCGCATCCCTCCCGGCCCCAGCATCGTCGCTCTCCTTCGCGCCTCTGCTACCTCGCCCACCTCCTTTCTCCCGCTTCACCAAAACCCTCGCAAGAAATCTCTTCCGCCGCCCTTCTCTAGCAGCACAGGACCACCAAGGTTCGTTGCCACATCCCGCTCCAGCCTCCTCGGTCTGGAGGCCCCGCTCGACCTAAGTCATGCCTCTGCGTCCAAGGCGGCCGTCGCTCGCAGGCATCCTCCGCATGCCCGGCCTCTCCATAGCGCGCCTACCACCCTGTCAAGGTTGCCTTTGGCACCTTCCTGAGCTCTGACTCTTCAGGTTTTGGCCCCCACCATCGCGTTCAATCCCCGGCGCACAGCCATGTGCTTCGGTTCCTCTCAACACCCGCGCGTCCTGTCTGCAAGAACCATGATGCCTGCAGCACCTACATTTGCGCCTCTTCCTTGGTTATCTCCTGTAGCACCTTGGTCGAGTGCGTTGCGGACACATGCGGTCCACCACTATTCATGTTGACAAACCAGTGAGGTGCAGATGATGAATCACTGCTGCTATAGGGCGTCCAAGACTATCTCCATGATCCCTGCATGTTGGTGTTCTGCCCTGATGTTCATGTTGTTGCCATCGACAAGATCCCCTGAGTAGACACGTTTGTCAAGATTTGTACACAGATACTCACCGACAAGACCGTCTTGATGCCTACGACTTCAAAGAAGGTACATGGCACCACTCGAAGACCTTGGGGTCGATCCCCAAGTTCTCCTCGATGAATAAGATGATACACAAAGATCTCCGATCCCGGCATCCGAAGACTGAACCCTGGTGTGCCAGGTTCTCCTTCCCGGACCTGACGACACCAGAGCCTCAAGATCTTCATGGATCTGATGCCTCGGTGCCATAACTAAAGCCTGACCCCGAACCCCTCCGAACCCCAAGATCGCCGAGTTCACCGTGTGTGAACCTCTGTCCAATACCCCTATTTTTATAAATTCCATCTTATAAACTATTAGATATTCAATCATTCATGCATGCATACATATTTGTGTGGTTTGGGGCCCTTATGTTGATTCACTTCATAATTACATATGGAGACCATATGATGAAAAATCTAGTCTTATATTGGCTCCATTGAAAATTGGGTTGCGAACCGATGATATGTTTTTCCTTGTTAAGCCAACAATTAAATTGCGGGTTATCTAAACAACATAAACCACCTAATTAACAGTCGAGATCCCGTCTCCGCTTAATATTGCCCAATTGCATCGTATCTTTGCCATTCCATGCATCATGTACGATCTTCTGTCGTAGTATTAAATAGTGCATCTGGTGTTTCTTTTAGTGCTTCACTTATTCACGGATTATCCTAATGAGTTGATGTGAGTGTCGACCCGATCTTCGGATGAATCTTCGGCGGTGTTTCCCTGGAGATCATTCTCCCTCTTTCTACCTATTTTATATTTCTAGTTTTTACTTCCTCCTATTGATCTATTGCTACTTGTGTTGCGATGCTTTAGTATTTTCGTACCCGTTATATCTTTTGCAGCCTATATTGCCTTGGACACCTCCTATTACCTATTGTTTGGTAGTCAGTCGGCCTTGCGAGTCGTACTGGTTTTCTCAGGTGCTGCTTCATGTCGTCGATGTTCCACTTATGTTGGGGGTTGGCATATTCATAATGGTGGAGATGATCATGGCTTTAACTATAGTTTAATAATTAATATTGAAAGTAGATAATTAATGCAGAGGCACAGAGGGGTAATAGTTGAGATTTGGTTATTATCCCGCCCCGTTGTGTCCACCTAGGACCCGTGTTCTTGACACATGTTCCGAGACTGAGCATGCTAACCACATGTGGGGTGTACGAGCACCCCTATCTGTTGGATATATGCCCAAGAGGAAATAATAAAAGTAGTTATTATTATATCTTTGTGTTTATGATAAATATTTACATTCATGCTATAATTGTATTAACCGGAAATATTAATACTTGTGTGATTTGTAAACTTGTTAGAGTACCTAATAAATCCTCTTTGTAATACTAGCTTGTTGGTTAATAGATGATCATGGTTTCCTGATCATGAACATTGATATGTTGTTAACAACAAGATCATATAATTAGGAGAATGGTATGATGGACATACTCCTATAGATAAGAGTACCATCAATATCAAGTCATTTCAATAGTTTGTTTGTTATAAGCTTTCAAATACATAGTAACCTAAATCCTTCGACCATGAGATCATGTTAATCACCATCACCGGATGGTACTTTGTTGATATCAAACACCACTTCATAATTGGGTGGTTATAAAGGTGACATTGAGTGTTCGGAAAGTATGTGTTGAGGCACATGGATCAAGAGTGGGATTTGTCCATCCATATGACGAATAAATATACTTTGGGCCCTCTCGGTGGAATGTCATCCAATTAGCTTGCAAGCATGTGGCTGGCTCACAAGGTATCACATATCACAGAACGAGTAAAGTGTACTTATCGATAACGATATTGAACTAGGTATGCCGAGATATCGACTATCAAACCTCGGATAAGTAAAGTATCACGAGACAAAGGGAAATTGGTATCACATGTAAATGGTTCATTCGATCACAAAGTAATCGTAGAAATATGTGAGAGCCATATGAATTTCTAGATTCCTCTGTTGGTTATTGATTGGAGAAGAGTCGCGGTCATGTCTGCATAATTCACAAATCATAGGGAGACACACTTAAGGATTTAATGTTATTTAGTAGATATGGGAAGTGAGTAAAGAGACCGAATGTATTTCAAAGTCTCGGATGGGATGAGGGATATCACGAGGATATCCGGAATGGTTCAGAGAATAAGATTCATATAAGGAAAGTACAATTCCGGAGTTCGGGAATGGTTCAATTTTTTTCACCAGAATGTTCAAGAAGGGTCTAGAAGGTACACCGATCCGGAAGGGGAAGGGTACATGGATGTGTCATGACAAAGTGGAATAGTTGCATCATGTCCTAGGGCACTTGGTTGGGCATTTGGAAGAGAGAAATCAAACTCTAGTTTTAAAGTCAATATAAGGCAGTTTGAAAAAGTCAAAGTGGGACTTTGATTTCCAAGTGGAGGGACAGAAGGAATCCCGTAGGCCACATGAAGTTGTGTTGGGGTAGGATTCCCTCCCCCTTGCTGCCTCCCCACCTATAAAAGGAGGGGTAGGGCACCCCCTACCCCCTCCCGACAAACCCTAGCCTAGCCACCGGCCATCCCAAGTCGCCATCGTCTAGGGATCCTCCCAAGTCGCTGCTGCCTAGCCCTCTATAGCCGCCGGCCACATCCACCCCTCGGCCCTCTAAACCCTAGATCACCGAGGCCCTCTTTTACTCCATGATAATCGCTCCAGCTTAGGAGAAGCCCTGCGAGATCTCCCCTCTACTTCCGGCACCACGCTGTCATGTTGCCGGAATCACGAGGAGAGAGCTACCACCTCTGTTGCCTGCTGGAAAAAGGGAGAGGAAGGTCTTCATCGAGTACCAACCGTGTGACCGACTGCGGAAGCGCTGCCGGAACGCGGCATCGCAAGGATCATCTACGTGATTTTGAGTTCGGCAAGTGAACGACTACATCACCCACAAGATCCGCTCTCATTAACCGCTTTGGAATCTTCAAGGGTGAGTACTCTATCGACTCGTTGCTACAATCTAGTAGATAGATCTTGGCTTGTGTGTGTTCATGCGCTAGAATTTTTTTGTTTTCCTTGATACCAACCCCTACAGTGGTATCAGAGTCTTGTCTATATGTAGATCTTTTGCACGAGTAAAACACAATGGTCATTGTGGGCGGTGGCGCTTTTATTATTAATTGCTTCTTGTGTACTTTGCATCTTGCGGGATGGTGGGATGAAGCAGCCTGGGCTAACCTTACATGACATCGTTCATGAGACTTTCTCCATGCTCGACATGCAACTTGTATTGCATAAGTGGCTTTGCGGGTGTCTGTCTCTCCCATCATAGTGAAGATTCAATTTACAACGAGCACTTGATAGTTCATGCATCAACGTCATGGTTCTTTATCGTAAGTTAGATCGGTACTTATTGAAAGCCGCAAACCACGTAAAATATGCAAAGAAACTTAGAGGCGTCTAACTTTGTTTTGGCCATGATGTGATGTGATATGGCCATGATGTGATTATATATGATGTATGCAATGATCCTTATTGTAATTCAGCAACCGGCAGGAGCCTTATGGTTGTCTTTAATTTCATTAAGACTTGCGTGTATATTATTCAAAGTAGTTGTAATAGTTGATGCTGGTGGACGATAACCATGGAGCGGTGCCATTGACCTTGATGCCACGTCGGTGATGATGGAGATCATGTTCGTGCTTGAAGATGGATATCGGAAGCACAAGAAGAAAGGCCATATCATATCACATATTATGAATTGCATGTGATGTTAATCCTTTTATGCATCTTGTATTGCTTAGATTGCGACGGTAGCATTATAAGATGATCCCTCTGACAAAATATCAAGTAACAAAATGTTTGTCCTTAGTTAGAACCGTTGCCAAGACTCGTTGTTTTGAAGCACCACGTGATGATCGGGTGTGATAGATTCTACATGTGCATACAACGGGAGCAAGCCAAATTTTCTCATGCAGAAACAAGGTTAACCTTGACAAGCCTAGCATGTACAGACATGGTCTCGAACATGGATCAACGAAAGGTAAAGCATGAGTCATATAGTACATATGATGAACATGTTGATTGTTCGCCTTTGAAACTACATCATCTCTTGTGATTATCGGACTTGACGTAGTGGGTTTGGTTCGTGTGATCACTAAAACAATGTGAGGGATATTGTTTTGAGTGGGAGTTCACCTTGATTAATTTAACTATTAATTAGAACTCAATATGTCATAAACTTAGTCTAAACTATTGCAAATATGTTGTAGATCATGGCGGCCCCTACCATCAATTTTAATGTGTTCCTAACGAAAGAAAAGTTGAAAAACAATGGAAGAAAATTTTCGGATTGGTTCCGCAATTTGAGGATTTTCCTCAATGCTGGTCAGTTGACCTATGTGCTGGATGCACCGTTGGGTGCCCCACCTGCAGATGATGCTACCGATGAGGTGAAAAATGTTTATCGTTCTCGGAAGAATCAATACTCCATAGTTCAATGTGCTATCTTGTATGGTTTGTAATCAGAGCTTCAAAAGAGGTTTGAGAACTTTGATCCACATGATATTGTGCATGAACTCAAAATAATATTTGAGGCTCATGCGGCAGTTGAGAGTTATGAAGATTCTGAAAAGTTCTTTAACTGCAAGATGGAAGAGGGCAGCTCCATTTGTTAGCATGTGCTTAAGATGTCTGGGCATGCAGTTAAGCTCTAGATCTTGGGCTAATAATTCCTAAACCTTTAGGGAGTAACCGTTTCATCCAATCACTACCACCAAGTTACAAGAACTTTGTGATGAACTACAACATGCAGCGCATGGATAAGACGTTGCCAGAACTCTTCTCTATGTTGAAGTCTGCAGAAGTGGAGATCAAGAAAGAGCACCAAGTGTTGATGGTTAATAGGACCACAAATTTCAAGAACCAAGGAAAGCCTAAGAAAAAGGGAAACTTCAATAAGGGTGGTAAGAAATCTAACGCGCCGGCGAAGAAGACCAAGGCTGGGCCTAAGCCTAAGACTGACTGCATTGCTGCAAGGGAGAAGGTCACTAGAAACGGAATTGCCACAAGTACTTGGCGGATCTGAAGAATGGCAAAGTCAAGAAGAAAGGTATATCCGATATACATGTTATTGATGTGTATCTTACTAGTAATCGTAGTAGTGCCTGGGTATTTGATATTGGTTCGGTTACACATATTTGTAACTTGAAACATGTGCTGCAGAATAAACGGAGACTAGCGAAGAACAAGGTGATGATGCGCGTTGAAAATGGATCAAAGGTGTATGTGATTGCGTTCGGCACGATGCCTCTTCATATACCATCGGGAATAGTTTTATACTTAAATAATTGTTATTTGATGCCTGCGTTGAGCATGAACATTATATCCGGATCATGTTTATTGTGAGATGATTATTTTTTAAGGACAACAATAATTGTTATTTGATTTATATGAGTAATATATTTTATGGTCATTCACCTTTGATAGATGGTCTATTCTTGTTGAATCTCGATAGTAGTGATACACATGTTCATAATATAGAGGCTAAACGTTTGAAATTGAATGATAATTCTACATACATGTGGCATTGTCGCCTTGGTCACATTGGATTGAAGCGTATGAAGAAACTCCATTCCGATGGACTTCTTGAATCACTTGAAAGATGCGAAGCATGTCTTATGGGAAAAAAGACTAAGACTCCATTTTGTGGTATGATGGAGCGAGCTACGGACTTATTGGAAAGCATACATACCGATGTGTGTGGCTCGATGAGTGTAGCATCACGCGGTGGTTATCGTTATGTTCTTACTTTCACGGATGACTTGAGTAGATATAGGTATATCTATTTCATGAAACATAAGTCCGAAACTTTCGAGAAGTTTAAGGAATTTCAAAGTGAAGTAGAGAATCAACATCACAAGAATATTAAATTTCAATGATTTGATCATGGAGGTGAATATCAAAGTTAAGAGTTTGGACAGCATTTGAAGAAATGCGGAATACTTTCACAATTGACACCACCAGGAACACCACATCGTAATGGTGTGTCCGAACGTCGTAATCGAACTCTCTTAGAAATGGTTCGTTCTATGATGTCACTTACAGATTTACCATTATCATTTTGGGATTATGCATTAGAAACAGCCGCATTCACTTTAAATAGGGCACCATCTAAATCCGTTGAAATGACACTGTATGAATTATGGTTTGGTAAGAAACCTAAATTTTCGTTTCTTAAAGTTTAGGGTTGTAAAGATTATTTAAAGAAGTTACAGCCCGACAAGCTTGAACCCAAAGCGAAAAATGCATCTTCATAGGATACACGAAGGAAACTATTAGGTATACCTTCTATCATAGATCCGAAGGCAAAATCTTCATTTCCAATGTAGAGGTCCCAACCTTTATTAAGGTAGAGGTCCCTGTGTTTACAATGGTAGTCCCTGGATCAATAGATAGCATCCACATGTAATATCAAGAAACAAAGGTCATAGTAAAACTTTATAACCAGGAATAAAATATTTCATTACATCTTACATAGCTCATTTGGCTATCACATTACAATGTAGCAGAAATAACTATATAGCATGGAGTCCTTCATCTTCAAAGTGCCACAGGAAATCATGTTGGTTGTAGATTTGTAATCCTAATCAACACATTTCACTAACATCAAAAAAACCTGCAACATAATAAGTTACAGCCACAAGGGTCAATACATTTGAATTGTATTGGCAAGTGATACTATGGTAGAATAGTGGTATCTATCATATATATGCATTTGACTAAGTGGAACTTAGGATTGCTTTGCTCAAAATGGATTTTCCTTATCATTTGAAAACACTAAGTTTTTGTTTGTCAAAATCACCCAAGGCATCTACCAATCAAAGATTGAAGATCCTTTAACCCTTGTTCAGCCACAAGTTTTTAACTTAGAAATTGGGATAAGGAGATTCTTGATAGCTTTCATGTCATGATGCTCAAATTGTCCATTGCCGGGGACACGGCTAAGTACTTAGATTTTACTCTCTTGAGAGGTGGTGCACTTTCCCCACAAGACTCGACATGCATCGAGACAAGATCTTTCAAAAGCCTTCCCTTAGACCAAAATGGACGCGCTCCAAACCTATCAACCCCTACCACCAATTGTCCATCTGGCTAAGATATTGCAACCTATATGATCCAGGAAGAGCCCATAATGCCAAGTGGTTGCACTTGAAGCTTCTCAACATTTGACATCTCAAATCTCTTTGTTCCTGGGTGGAATTCCACAAGTGTGATACACAAGGTTCACCAGTCCCCTGGCCTTGTGTAATCACTCAACATAAATCCATTCCCACCATTCCACCCAGGTGATTCATTCACATAGTTGTTTTATTAAACAAAACACAAGTCATAGACTTAGAAATATTCCATAGCATGAATATAATCCAACCTTGTTTTCTAATAGCTAAGCTAAGCATGATAGTAGTAGGAATATTAACTTAGGGGAAATTCTACTAAGGCATCATCTACTAGGATTTCCCAAGGCATAGCATACTGAGTAAAAATTCCATGCAAGTCCTACTTAGAAAATATCACTAATGCATAGTGAAAATAATGGGACAAAAGTATGAAGCACCACTTGTCTTTTTGGTAGAGAATATAAGTTCACTCCTTGATCTTGCAATAGTCACACTCTTCAAAGTTCACTACAATTCAATCAAGCAAGGCACAAATTCAATCTACCATTCAAGCAATTCATCATATAGAATAATAAGAACAAAGAAATGCATGCAAGCATGCAAAATATTTTTTTATTTGTAAAAGTGGTTTCTAATAGGTTATAAACATTATAAAACATCTATTGGTCATTTATAAAAGTGGCAAAACCATTTTAAGTCAAGTTAGTGAAAATGGCCACTTTAAGTCATTTTTGTTTTGCTAGAAATGGTTCAAATCAAAGTAATATTTTCTAGTGTTTGACAAATATATTTTTGAACACAAGTGTTGGTGTTTTAAGTTCAACTTTTTAATATTAAAACCATTTGCAAAAGGTTTTACCTATAAACGATTTTTATACCAAAGCAATATTTTATTTTGTTGGAAATGCCTTTGAACAAAGTAATAATTTTTACTAGGGTTTACCAAATATTTTTAAATCCTAAAACTTGGTGTTTAGGGTCAGAGAGTTTAATCCAAACCATTTTCAAAAGGTTTTACTCAAAAAGTATTTTTAGAACATAAACAATATTTTTATTTAACTAGAAATGATTTTATTTAAAGATTTATTCTTTAGCTTCACAAAATACACTTTTAAATCCACAAGTTGGTTTCTATGGTCAGTAGGTTCAAAACAAACCATTTACCAAAGATTTGAACCTAAAAACATTTTTAGAATAAATTTTGTACACAAATATGCCTACACAAGTTTCTGAAAAAAAACTAATTTTCCAGAAGCAATTCATTAAACAAAGTGCATGGTTAGATAGAATTATTTTTCCTTATTCTATTGATATAACATTTGCAAAATTTGGATGTGTGGATCAAAAGATATGAATTTTGCAAGTATAAACAACTAATAGAAAAGTTTCTGTCTTTTAAAACAAAATTGTGCCATGCGTATAATTCTGATTGGGTGATACCGTTTCGCGTGGATCGCTTGATTCTAGCTGTCATATCTAATGTGCATCGCACGACTCACAGCACATGATACCTCTTCGGTTAATGAATCTATCGTAGACGACAGATCTGCATCCTACGGCTCACATGCGATTGACCAAAGTCTGGTGGCGCGGCGACGGTGGCTGGCGGCGGCGCGGCTCTGGCGGTGAGGTTGTCAGCGATACAGGAGGCGAGAGGAGGAGGGGAGAATCTCACCAGAATCACTGAAGATTTCTGATGCTCAACGTGTGCTTGGTTGGCGAAGGGGCGCACGGGGTCGATGCTGATTGCTCGCCGGAGATGCTGTCACCGTCGGGCACATACTATCGTCGATGGGGGCGAAGCTACGAGGCACACGAAGACAAGGGGAAGATGGCATTAGATGTGCGAGACGAAGGAGAGTGCACGAGCGTCAACCAGAGAGAAGGGGGAGGCTAAGGTTTACCAGGAAGAGTCGCCGGAGTGGAGGTAGACGACGGTGACGCTCAGACATGGTCGTTGCCGAGCCTATGGGGCGCGCGCGAGCAAACGAAGGGTGCTGGCAGACGCGCACGGTGTTGGCGAGCAAGCTCGTGGGATCCAGGGGGCAAGGGGGTGTCTGGGCTTGCCGAAATTTGAGCTGGAGCTCGCCGGAGACAGCGGTGGCGCGGGGTGAAATCAAGGCATCCTGGTGGCTCCGGTGGCATGGGGTCTGAGGGGAAATGGAGAGGGGAGCGAGGCGGTTAAGAGGGCACGGTCGCGGGGTGGATTCACTGCAGCGTTAACGCGAATTAACGTGATTCATTCATCGGCAGAAACGTTCGGGGAGAGAGGCGAGGTCAGCGCGCGGGTGAGAACAAAGGGCTAACAAGTGGGGCAGCGCTTGCAGCGATAGAAAGTGTTACACGGTTTGGTCCATGCTTCCGTGAGTGAGCGGGTTGGGTTTATGGTGATAAAAACGATCCGGGGGGAAAAGAGGAGGTGGGTTAGCTGGGCTTAGTGGCCTAGCTGGGTTGGGCTGGTTTCTTTCTTTTTTTATTCCCGAATCCTTTTTCTTTTTCTGATTTCTTTTCCTGTTTTGAATCAAACTATTATTTGATTTCAGATTTCTTTTTTCAATCTTTTCTAAGTATTCAATATGTTTCTATACTGTTTTAAACATGTATTTAAAGTCTATTTTTAGAGTAATTATTTCATTTACACATGGTTTGTTATTTATTTTAAATAGACATTTTGTCTTTATTAAATAGGATTTTAAATATGATTCTAATCCATATTATTTATTTAAATGATTTAACTTTCAATTTTAAATACAAATATTTATCAAACCCTTTTTAGTAAGTTTTATTTATTCAATAGGGTGTTAAATAATTATTTTTGAATTATTTTAATATGTTTTATTAATCATTTAAATTGGGTATTTCCCTTAATTCAAATAATATTCAATATTGTTTTAAATCCATATAAATTTTATTTAAATGATTCTTTTATTTCATTAAAGTTAATTTAAATAAATTTTATTCCACTTGGGCAAATTCCATTTATTATTTGCCCATGATTTAATTAATCATTTCTATTAGAGATTTTGTCTTTATTTACTAGAATGGAATTTGGTTAATGCCATATAATTTTATTTGAATATTATTTATCCTTTTATTTTATTTGGATTCGGATTATATTTATTCCATTTGCTTATGTATTAGGCCAAGTTTTAATTTGCCTTTTAAATATTCCTTATTTATTTATTTATTTATTTCTTCCTTTGCCTTATAAAATCCATATCTTTTTATTTAAAGAGCCAAAATTGGTGATTCCAATTTGAAAAAATTTATTTAGTATTTTTTTATCCTTTTATATCCTTTTAGTATTAATTGCTCACAATTTTGTATGGATTTTAGATACGAGCTTTATTATCTTTGGTAATCTAATTTCTTTATCTTATTAATTTCATAAGATTTTATCCATGGTTCCAAATTAAGTGAAACCAATTCGTATGGTTTTATAATATCTTTATTTGTGATTTCGATCATTTATAAATGTTTGTTGATAAAGTTTTATATGGATCAAATCCATAGTCTTTGAGAGATCTTGGAGATGATTTTCTTCCATTAGGGTTTTAGAGTTTTGGTTTATTTTTCCAAGTTTTTAAGTTTGATGAATGCATTTCACTTGATTAGAATTTTGTTGGATTCAAAAGTGTTCAAAGTTTGTTCAAGATGAGTTTTTAAGTTTCCATTTAGAAATAAAAAGTTTCTTTTCACCCTAAATTTCAACAATTATTTATTTTGTTTATTTATTTTTCACATTACAAAATTTGGAAAATTTTGGGATGTGACATCCAAGAACGGATACTTTCTAGAGAAGGAGTTTCTCTCGAAAGAAGTGACTGGAAGGAAAGTAGAAATCGATGAGGCTGTCGAACCTTCTCTCACATTGAGAGTTGCGCAGCACCAGAAGAAGTTCCTGTGGCGCCTACACCAATAAGATAGGAAGCTGATGATGGTGATCATGAACTTTGGTCGATGTTACTACGGAACCTCGTAGGTCGATGATGACCCATACTAGTCCTAATTGGTATGATCCCGTTATGAGTGTCATATTGGTGGACAACACCGACGACCCTTCGACCTATGAGGAAGAGATGATGAGCCTAGATTCCTATAAATGGCAAGAAGCCATGAAATCCGAGATTGGATCCATGTACGAAAACCAAGTATGGACTTTGGTGGACTTACCGGATGGCCGGAAGGCTGTCGAGAACACATGGATTTTCAAGAAGAAAATAGATGCTGATGGTAATGTAACCGTCTGTGAAGCTCGACATTTCGCAAAAGGCTTTTGAAAAATACAAGGAGTTTACTATGATGACACTTTCTCACCGCTAGCGAAGCTAAAGTCTGTGAGGATTTTATTAGCAATCGCTGCATATTATGATTATGAGATATGGCAGATGGATGTCAAAACGGCGTTCCTCAATGGAGACATTGATGAAGAGTTGTATATGGTACAACCCAAAGGTTTTGTCGATCCTAAGGATGCTAACAAGGTATGCAAACTTCAACGATACATTTATGGATTGAAGCAAGCATCCCAAAGTTGGAATCAACATTTTCATAAGGTGATCAAAAGTTATGGTTTTATACAAACTTATGGAGAAGCTTGTATTCACAAGAAAGTGAGTGGGACCTATAGCATTCCTAGTACTATATGTGGACGACATATTGTTGATTGGGAATGATGTAGACCTTCTTAAAAGTGTCAAAGATTATTTGAATAATATTTTTTCAATGAAGGGTCTTGGTGGAGCTGCTTACATATTTGGCATAAAGATTTATAGAGATAGATTAAGACGCCTAATATCGCTTTCACAAAGTACATATTTGGACAAAGTTCTAAAGAGGTTTGGAATGGAAGATATCAAGAAAGGGATCTTGCCCATGTTGCCCAATATGACCTTGAGTAAAACTTAAAGTCCCTCTACGGCAGAAGATAGAGAGAGGATGAGTAAGACTCCCTATTCCTCAGCCATAGGATCTATCATGTATGCCATGCTATGTACTAGACACGACATTGCATATGCTGTTAGTTTAACTAGCAGATATCAAAGTGATCCAGGAGTGGATCATTGGACAATGGTCAAAAACATCCTTAAGTACTTCAGAAGAACTAAGGATATGGTTCTTTCTTATGGAGGTGATGAGAAGCTCGTTGTTAATGGTTACAACAATGCTAGTTGGAACACTCATTCAAATAATTCTAAATCTCAATCTAGATATGTATTTACATTGAATGGTGCAGCAGTAAGCTGGAGGAGTGCAAAGCAAAATGTTGTGGCGAGATCTTCAACTGAATCGGAATACATAGCTGCTTCGGAGGCTTCACAAGAGGCGATATGGATGAAGGAGTTCATTACAGAGCTTGGTGTGGTTCCCAGTGCGCTAGACCCAATGTCTATCTACTGTGATAACATTGGTGCCATAGCCAATGTGCAGGAGACAAGGTCCCACAAGAATATGAAACACATCAAGCTGCGTTTTCATGCTATTCGAGAGCATGTCCAAGATGGTGACATAAAATATTTGCAAAGTACACACATATCTGAATGTGGCGGATCCGTTGACTAAACCTCTCCCAAGGGAAAAACATGACCAGCACCAAACGGCCATGGGTGTTCGGTATATTACCATCTAATCTAGATTATTGACTCTAGTACAAGTGGGAGACTATTGGAGATATGCCCAAGAGGAAATAATAAAAGTTGTTATTATTATAACTTTGTGTTTATGATAAATATTTACATTCATGTTATAATTGTATTAACCATAAACATTAATACTTGTGTGATTTGTAAACTTGTTAGTGTACCTAGTAAAGCCTCTTTGTAATACTAGCTTGTTGGTTAATAGATGATGATTGTTTCCTGATCATGAACATTCAGATGTTATTAACAACAATATCATATCATTAGGAGAATGGTATGATGGACATAACTCCTATATATAAGTGTAGCATAAAGATCAAGTCATTTCAATAGTTTTTTTGCTATAAGCTTTCAGATACATTTTAACCTGAATCCTTCGACCATGAGATGGATACTTTGATGACATCAAACACCACTTCATAACTGGGTGGTTATAAAGGTGGCATTGAGTGTTCAGAAAGTATGTGTTGAGGCACATGGATCAAGAGTGGGATTTTTCCATCTATATGACAGATAGATATACTCTGGGCCCTCTCGGTGGAATGTCATCCAATTAGCTTGCAAGCATGTGATTGGCTCACATGGGATCACATATCACAGGAATGAGTAAAGAGTACTTATCGGTAACGAGGTTGAACTAGGTATGTAGAGATACCGACGATCAAACCTCAGATAAGTAAAGTATCATGAGACAAAGGGAAATTGGTATCATATGCAAATTGTTCATTCAATCACAAATTAATCGTAGAAATATGTGGGATCCATATGAATTTACAGATTCCTCTATTGGTTATTGATCGGAGAGGAGTATCGGTCATGTATGCATAATTCACGAACCATAGGGATACACACTTAAGGATTCAATGTTGTTTAGTAGATATGGAAAGTGAGTAAAGAGACCGAATGTAGTTCGGAGTCTCGGATGGTATCAGGGATATCACAAGGAGATCTGGAATGGTCTGGAGGAAAGTCCAATTCCGGAGTTCGGGAATGGTTCCGATGTTTTCACCAGAATGTTCTAGAAGGGTCTAGAAGGTCCACCGATCCGGAAGGAGGAGGGTACATGGATGTGTCATGACAAAGTGGAATGGTTGCATCATGTCCTAGGTCATTTGGCTGGACACTTGGAAGAGAGAAATCAAACTCTAGTTTGAAAGTCAAAATAAGGCACTTTGAAAAAGTCAAAGTGGGACTTTGTTTCTAAGTGGAGAGAGGGAAGGAATCCTACCTAAGGGACTATTCCTCCCTCTCCTTTCCACCGGTCACGTGAAGTGGTGTTGGGGGAGGATTCCCTCCCCCTTGCCGCCTCCCCACCTATAAAAGGAGGGGTAGGGTGCCCCCTACCCCTCACAACAAACCCTAGCCTAGCCGCCAGCCACCCCAAGTCGCCGCCTCCTAGGGATCCTCCCAAGTCGCTGTCGCCTAGCCCTCTATAGCCGCCGGCCACATCCACCCCTTGCCTCTATAAACCCTAGATCTCCAAGGCCCTCTTCTACTCCACCATACTTGCTCCAGCTTAGGCGAAGCCCTGCGAGATCTCCCCTCTAGTTCTGACACCACGCCGTCGTGCTTCCGGAATCGCGAGGAGAGAGCTAGAACCTTCGCTGCCTACTGAAAGAAGGGAGAGGAAGGTCTTCATTGAGTACGGAACATGTGACCAACTGTGGAAGCGCTGCCGCAGCGCGGCGCCGAAAGGATTGAATACACGATCTTGTGATCGGCAAGTGAACGACTACATCACCCACGAGAATGCGCTCTTGCTAACCGCTTTGGAATCTTCGAGGGTGAGTACTCTATCGACTTGTTGCTACAATCTAGTAGATAGATCTTGGCTTGTGTGTGTTCATGCGGTAGAATTTTTTTTGTTTTCCATGCTACGGACCCCTACACTATCGGCTTAGTACCTGATTCGAAAGTACTGTTCTGGGGGCCACAAACTAGTTTGAAGTTTTCATGCCACGTTATGCCATGTATGTCATGTTATGCCATGTTTAATACATGTTGCTCGATGAGCGTTTATTACTGTTGCTTTCGCACGGCACTCTGTCACAGGAATATATTTTCCATGACCTCTGCTCGCGTAACAAGTGTACGCAACCCTAGGGTCCATACGAGGAGGATTATCTATACCTCGTACGGGTAGCTCTTTCGGGTGACCCACATGTTCTTGCTTTGGGTCTGGGAAAGCATCGTGTCCTAGGCCCTGCCGACATACCCATGGGTGTATGCTAAATGATCTGGCATCAAGGGTCAAAGTGCGTGTAGAAAATTTAGTCCACTCCTGTAGGGTTAAATCTTTTCAAAAAGCCGTTTCCGTGGTTATGGACAAGTTGGAGAATAGTATCTCGATCATAGAAAACTAAAACTAAAGTTTACTGTTATAATTTTACTTGTATCTTATATGACTATTAAGTTGGATATCCACCATTTAAAGAATAAATAAAATTGCCAACCGTGCGAGTTTCCTCAACAGGACTTCCTCGTTTAGTATCAAGGGGGAATTACCATGAAGGGTATGTTTGGTGGTAGTATCAGGATAGTTTCGCATAGGTCTTTCTTATCTCTCTCTCTCTAATAGCCAACATTTGTGTCGAGTCTCTATTGGTTGTTTAGTGCATGTTGTGTTGCCGCTTCAGTCCCCCATACCTATGTAGGTGAGAGCCACTGTAACACCGCAGTTTTAGCTAAATAATAATTAGGGTTGTTTGTGCATCATGAGCATCATGTCTTAAGTTGTGCATTAAAGAAATAAATAAAAACCCTAATACCCTCCCTCTATTTGAAAACAATTCAAATGGTTTTATATTTTGAAAACTACCAAAACAAAAGGAGCCCAAATGAACTAAAAAGGACTCCACAGTATTTTAAATGTTTACCAAAACCCCCTGGTACTTTTGGAATACCCAAAACAACTTTGTATTTGAATTATCAACGAGAAAACACAAATCTGAAAAAGAAAAGGGTTTGTTTTAAAAAAATAGAGCAGTAGCCAGCCAGGTCGGCCTAGTCCCCTCTTCTCTTTCTCTGCCGCTCAGCACCGATTCGCTTCCTTTCCTGCAACCCACCTCGGCCCAGTCGCAACCAAACCTGGCCCATACCTTTTCGTCGTCCTATTCTTTTCTTCCTCCTCGCGATAGAGAGAAGCAGCTCGGTGGTGCATTCGACGGCGTCTGCCGCTCGTCTGCCACAATTCGTGCCACCGCTGAGGATCCCGCATGGATAAGAACGTTGATGTGCATGTCTCTGACCCTGGTGCTCTCATCCCTATCTTCTCACTCTCCCCCGCGCCCTCTCGCGGTTCCTCTCTGCCCAAACCCTAGCTCCGGCTAGAGCCGGCTATCATCGTTGTTCCCGGCCTCGCCTCGCCATTCGGAGACCACCACCATGACCGTCTAGATCGACTCGTTTGTTAGCCCCCACTCGCGTAAGCCGGCATGGTATGAATCGTCTCAATAGAGACCTCGGTCTACGACGACCTCCGCTGCCATCCTCGTCGATTCTAGCCTCCTCGCACCTCGTCGTCGCCTCCGTTCGCTTCCTGGTGAGCTCCTGGTCGTCATGGACCTCTCCACTCCTTTCCTCTCGCTATGTTGCTTTCTCGCACCATGCACCACCGTATACCGCCAACAGTCAGGGCCGCTTCTCTCTGTCCAGCTACCAAAATGGGGCGGAGCCACCATTTTATGGTCCACCTCGACGAACTGTGTCGAACGCAACAATCCCCACATGCCCACGCGTGCTCAATCGCCATCCCCGCCATTGATCTGAGAACAACCGCCGTGATGATGTCGTGCTGATGTCATCCTGATGTGAGCAGGCGCGGGTCAAGCCCAGTCAAACCCTAGGCTGGGTCCCACCAGCCCGCGTGGCAGCTAAGGTGGCATAGGGCCCCTCTGTCAGCCACAGTGGGTAGCCTCTACCCTAGTGAGAAGCATCCCCACCCCCGAGATGACGTCGTAATGTTGCAGTAAAGCTAATAAAAGTTTTAAATAATTTCAGAAATTAATATATACTTGTAAAATCAATAACTAATTATTTATAAGTCAGAAAAATACAAATAATATATCGAAATGTTCATAAAAATGAGAACTACCTATTAGAGCTATAATCATGCATTGTTCAATAACATTAATATCATGTTTAATTATAACAACCTAGTAACCCCTCATAAGTGATTCCAGAGTTCCTCCGAATTAGGGGTTATACCCCTCGGAACCCCGATTAAATGGTCGAGCATGCCTTAGGGTTACATTTCAATGAAAATTAACATGTCATATCATCATTATTGTTTGAGAATTGCATCAATGCCATGTGTTGATTGTATCCCCTTTATTTGTTGTGTTTGCTTCTTCTCGGTATAATACGATATCGAGATCGAGATCGAGATTTAAGACCAAGATCAACACCGTCGAAGCTTAAAGATCAATACTTGACCAACTATAATCAAGTCAAGTACAAGGCTTCCAAAGAGAATGCTTATCTGTTATTAACTGGCAAAGGCAAGCATAGCCCCACCATGATATAATCCTATGATTTCGAAAGCATTTCAATTCCTGCCATGATGATATGATTCTACTGTGGTATTTTATCGATAGATACAATATCCTATCTGTTGCATTACTCCCTTTGAGCTTATATTACCTGATCCACTGCTCCTAGCATAACTAGGTTTGGCTTGTGTGCACTGCTAGAGCTTATATATCTGTCTTGCTTAGCCATGCATAGTTGTTGAGTCTGCTTCATCCAGGTGATGTATCAGATGCAAAGAATCTAGTGTGACAGGAGATCGATGTATACCCATGAGGTGAGATCAGTGGTAAACATTAAGCATTCTAAGGCTTGTATGGGAGGCCATGGTGGGATGTGGTTTTTGTAGTCCCATGCGCGCCACCACTAGGAACCGAGTTCTTGCCTTTGGAACCAAGATGAGCGTACAAACACATGGGGCTTGGGAACCTCTCACCTGATTAACTTGCCTAGTATGATACATGAGTCTGTAGTTAGCTATTTGGCATCCACATATTTGGATGGGTTGAAGATGGTGCATCATATAGGCCATGACCAAGGAGGAAGGAGGCTTCGGGAGTACTCCCGATCCTTGGACATAGAGATTGGGCTGACGAAACACTTTCTTGGAGACTCGTGGATTTAGACGAAAGCAAGATAAAGGTCGTGGCCAACCACCCTCTGTCGGCTTTCCAAGGAAGAGGGCTAATGTACTGACATTAAGATTCGGTTCATACGTGTGGGTAAAGTTATACACCCCTGCAGGGTAATAATATTTTCGAAAAGTTGTGTTCACGGTTATGAACGACTTGGGAATGGATGTGATGATCATACAGAACTATAACCTAATCGTAAAACTTGGCAGATCAACGTGTTCTTAAGGTTGCTTCCTCATGGGTACGAGGGGGTGATCCTAGTTAGGGTTCAGATGATGATGACTTGGTGGATATGAAAGATGATGATCAATACTTTGGAGATGTCGGTCTCTTATCCCCTTTTAAAATACTCTAACTAGACGAGTCTCCTCTCTCCCTCTTGCTTTATAAACAAAGATGGCTTTATGCAAAAAAACTCCACCAGCCATAAGTCTTGCGGAGTACACCATGTACTCACCCTTTCTTTGTTGATACTTTTGTAAGAGAGTAAGGGTTCCCCTGAAGACGAGTTCCGTACGACATCTACACCGACAAATAGCTTGGGGTTCCCGGCCGACAGCCTAGAATCGATGGGCTAGGACGTCATCGTTATGCTTCAGGCCTCTTAGGACATTTGTTAAGTTTGCTATACTTAATAGAATAATTTGCCTTTCGTTGTTCTATGTTTGTGGTCAGTGACTTCTTCTTGTAATAATTTGGTTCTCTTCTCAGTTATGAGCTTGCTGTAATAATTTTGTGTCATAGGGTCACTGTTGTGTTACCGATTCTTCACTGGATATTCTCGAGCTCAAGGTTAAGCTTATGTCGGACGGAGGTCTGGGATTTGTTTTGCCCTGGTGTCGGGGGTGTCACAAGTTTTGGTATCAGAGCAGTACCGACCGTAGGAAAACCTTACTATTGGTTGATGTTGAGTCTAGTACTTCTGAAAAATATTTCAATGCTGAAAAGTATTTGAGTAAACTCTAGTATGTTTCTTTTACTCCTTATCCAGTTTCGCTCTAACTCTGGGTTATCTTGTTGTGTGTTGACTTTGGAAAAGTTTGGATATCTCTTCTAGTCTTTCAAAGTTTAGGTGCCTTTTGGGCTTGCCGTTTCTCAACCAGTTGACCAAGAGTTGAGTTCTCTAGAGTTGTGTGTGTTATGTATTCCTTGTTCCATTTGATCCTACTCACCTGAGATATTCCTTTCCATCATGATCTCTCTGTATTATGGATTCTACAATATAATGGTCCATAGTATTCTGTTCTAGGCTTCGAGGTTTCCTTTCTCCTCATGTGCCTCATTTTTGTGTGCTTGGTTACTTCAGAAGTCGTTTGTTCTCTTGTAAGCTACCTTGTGATTATTACCTTGTAGTGTACGCTAAGTCACTCAAGTAATAGTTACTCTTTTCTTTGGGTTTTCACCGTTGGACTTGAACCTAAGATCCCTGATTGTGTTGGATTCTAGTGCTGTGAATCTTGTACATGAAGATGACCTTTAACCCAAGATATGTTCCTTTCACCCCTGTTGTTAATGTTAACACATTACCTCATGATGCCTGGTACTAAAATTCTAGCCTTCAAGCTTGTTGTTTTTGTCACGATAGAATTGTGACAACTATGGACTTCCCCTACCACTAGATATGGTAGATGTTCTTTGATGGAACCAAATAGATTACGACAAGATTACTCCTCGAGAGTCTCACATCTATATTCATGACTCTGCCACACCTTATCTTCTCTGCATTGGTCTTCGGAAAATTGTTGACTTATGCATCCACATCTCGGGATTCTATCATGAGCATGTTCTTCCTCTCTTTTTGCTTTCTGACCTTTGTCTACTAGTTGGTAGCCAAGTAGTATATGTGCATTGGTGTCTTCCGATGCAAGATACTCTTGTGGTCCATCATGAAAAACCATTTCGGGATGTCAGGAGAAACAAACTCCAGTACCTCATCATATCTAGGACTAGGTCAAAGTGTTGTAATCCACAGATTAAGAGGCATTGATTACCTTCTATTTGTTCCACCTTAAAGTATCACACTCTTTTATAACTAAGAGATCGTGCAAAGTTTCATGACCCCTTATGAAGTGGTTCTCTTATACATAATTACCCACCCTCCCTCAAGCTTTCGCGCTTGTGAATGTTGTGTGTGTAATCATGTGGCCATTTGAGATTCTTAGCAATTATTATTGTTTTGAACTCTAAGGACATTTGTGTCATTCTTGGAGTGATTGGTTACCCCTATCACTACGCGAAGAATGATTGTGATACCAAGTACGTTATTATGGTGCACTCTCTTCGGTCAAAGAGTTAGGCTTGTGCCGAAGCTCTGAGTCTACGTCCTCTTGACTTACCAAGTAAGTTACCTATCGAACTAGGTGACATATCGGTGCTTCGTGATATTATAGATATCTACTAGAAGTATCACCATGTTGCCACATAACCGTGTTGTCAAGTTCTTGAGCAAGAAAGTTCTCTGAACAGCTCTTTTCTCCAAGTATTTGTACTGGATACCCTTGAACTAGTTGTTTGATCTTAAACAACAACTTGTAGAGTTATAAGACAAAAGTTTTATCCAACCCAGTTCCTTCGTGGGACGTCTAGTTGTGACACCCCCGGGATTAGGGCTAAACAAATCCTAGACCTCCGTCTGAAATAAGCTTAACCTTGAGCTCGAGAATATCCAGTGAAGAATCGGTAACACAGCAGTGACCCTACGACACAAAAATTTATTACAGCAAGCTCATATCTGAGCAGAGAACCAAAATATTACAAGTAGAGGTCATTGACCACAAACACCAAACAACGGAAGTCAAATTATGATATTAACAATAGCAAACTTAACAAATGGCCTAAGAGACCTGAAGCATAACTATAACGTCCCATCCCATAGATTCCAGGCTGCCGGCCGGGAACCCCAAGCTACTCGTCGATGTCGATGTAGTACTAAACTGATCTTCAGGGAACACTTACTCTTCCAAAAGTATCAACAAAGAAAGGGTGAGTACAGGGTGTACTCCGCAAGACTTATGGCTGGTGGAATTTTTTTGCATAAATCCATCTTTTTTTATAAGACAAGAGAGAGAAGATGCTCTTCTATTCAGAATATTTTAAAAGGAGATAAGAGAGCGACATCTCCAAAGTATTGATCATCATCTTTGATATCCACCAAATCATCATCATCTCCTGAACTAGGATCACCCCCTCGTACCCATGAGGAAGCATCCTTAATCACACGTTGATCTACCAAATTTTATGATTATGTTACAGTTCTCTATGATCTTGAGTCCGGTCGCCAAGTCATTCATAACCGTGAACATGGCTTTTCGAAAAGATTATTACCCTGCAGGGGTGTACAACTTTACCCACACGTACAAACCTTCTCTTAGTGCCACTAGTAATAGCCCTCTTCCTTGGAAGGCCGGCAGAGGGTGGTTAGAAACGACCTTTACCTTGCTTTCGCCGAGACCATGAGTCAAGCAATAAGTATGGTTCTACCGTAACGGGTCAAATCCCAAAGCCAGTACTTAAATATGTGAGGCGAGGTTGGTTAACAGGGGCGCCATCTACCCCAAGCAACCCGGTCCACGCTTACCTACCTGTTATGAATGCACCAACTTCACCCGACAAATCTTTTCAAAAGATTTTCTATGCATATGTCGAATGGAACGCCCGAACTATGTGACTCATGGACTCTACTAGGCAAGTTACTCAGTCATGAGGTTGTCCAGGCCCCGTGTGGTTGCACGCTCGTCTTGGTTCCAAAGGAAAGAACTCAGGTCCTAATGGTGGCGAGCATGGGACTAGAAAAACCACATCCCACCGTGGCCTCCCATACAAGCCTTAGCATGTTTAATCTCATATCACTGATCACATCTCATCATGTTCTCCTTTCATACTAGATTCTCTGCATCTGATTACATCATCTGAAGGGACCAGAACTAACAGCTATGCATGGCCAAGCAGACACAGATACAAGCTCTAGCAGTGCACACAAGCCAAACCTAGTTATGCTAGGAGTAGTGGATCAGGTAATATAAGCTCAAAGGGAATATGCAATAGATAACATACTTTATCTATCGATAAAATACCACAGTAAAATCGTATGCATCATGGCAGGAATTGAAATGCTTTCGAAATCATAGGATTATAGCATGGTGGGGCTATGCTTGCCTTTGCCAGTTGATAGCAGATAAGCAGATCTTTGGGAGCCTTGTACTTGACTTCATTATAGTTGGTCAAGGATTGTTTGTCGATCTTCGATGGTCTTGATGTCGGTCTTCGATCTCGATCTCGACATTGTATTCTACCGGAAAGAACCAAATAACCGGAAAGAAAGGGAAACAATCAACACATGACATCGATGCAATGCTCAAGCAGGGATGATCATATGACAAGTTGAATTGTATTGAATTGAAACCCTAAAACATGATCGGCAATTTAATCGGGGTTCCGAGGGGTACAAACCTTAACTCGGGAAAACTCCAAAACATATCAGAGGGGTGCATTTGTTCTTCTAATTAAACTTGTCATTTAAGTTATTGAAAAATGCATGATTATAGCTTAGATATCTAGGTTTCATTTTTCTGAACATTTTGATATATTATTTGTATTTTTCTGACTTATAGATTAAAAGTTATTGAATTTACAACATTTAAAACAATTCCTGAAATTATTAAAAAAATTCTTAATTCAAATAAAATTGGAAATACTTTTTACACAGGACGGGGCTAGAGAGAGAGAGACAGGTGGGTCCTCCTACCTACAGCCACCACACACAAGCAAGAGGGCATTTGTTACCGGGGCAGAGCCTAGCCCTAGAGGCTGACTGGTGGGACCAGGGCCATGCGGGCAAGCCACGCAGGCGCCACGCGGGCCTCGCCAGAGAACGCGTCGGCCAGCGGCCAGGGACGGCGGAGGTGGGCGATCTAGGAAGCGCGAGCGTGCGGTTTCGATGCAGGAGAACGAGGCGAACTGGGAAAGGGTGGCGCCGCTTGAAAGAGTTCACCGGAGCCACGTCTCCGATAGTGGACAGCGGCCGCGCACGCAGGTGCACGGCGACAACAAGCTACAGAGAGAGAGGGGAAGTGAGAAGGGGCTCTTGAGCACCAGGTGCTCATCGTGATGCTGGTGGTGAGGTCGAAATGGGCGGAGGAGGTCCGTGGCGACGACACGACCGAAGGGGGTGGTCGACGGAGGCGGGGAAGATGGAGTCGCTGCCGTCGATTAGGGTCACGCGGCGTCAATTCCGCCGGGGATGAGAACCAGAGCGTCCCATCAGAGCTTCTTGCATGCACGGTTGGGCTCGGGGAGTTGTGGAGCAGCAGCGATTCAACGGTGCTCGCCGGCTAGGGTTTCGGATTTGAAGAACCAGAGGGGAGGGAGGTCGCTGGGAGGGGAAAGAGGAGATGGGGCCGAAGCAGGGCACCTCGACAGCCTTATCTTCAGCTCCAGGGCGGCGGGGCGAGTATCTTGTCGCGGCGACGATCGACGGCGTGGGCGCTGGCACTCAGCAGCTTGGCGTCGTCGCGTCTTTGACGAAGACGACGACGGAAAGAAGGCTGAAGGGGTATGGGCCCGGGTGGGCTTCTCCTGGGACGCGGCGGTGTTGGTTGCTACGCGAGTGGGCGGTAGAGAGGAGAGGAGAGTTGGGATGGGCTGCGCTGGCTACTCTGTTTCTTTTGCAAAACCTTTTTCTTTTTCTATTTGAAATTTATGTTTTGTATTTTGAATTCAAATACTGTTTTAAACATTCCAAAAATACTATAAGGTTTACAAAATAGATAGGAAATAATTAGGGTACCTTCTAATTCATTTGGGATCCATACTTTTGGATACTTTTCAAATATTTCAAAACCATTTGAGTTGATTTTCAAATAGAGAGGGGGAATATTAGGGTATAGGGTTTGCATTTTAATTTCTTTGTATGCATTTTTTAATAGATGATGCTAATTATGAAAAATCAAACCCTAATATAATATTAGCTAAAACTGGGGTGCTACAGCTCTATCCCCCTTACGAGAATCTCGACCCAAGATTCCAAAGGTAGGAAGAGAAACAGAGAGGGAAAGAAACAGGGTCACTCTAAGGATAAGAGGGAAACACACCTAACAACACAGAGTATCTCATGGTCAACTGATGGATGGAGTGTTCGGAAAAAACTCTGAGACGACGACACGAAACACATCAGGGTAACGGAGGAAACAAGAGGAGATGGTTTCAAGTCGTTGGGTTGATGGTCTTCATAAGGATTGAGACCATGGAGCTCAGAAGGGTTTAAGCTTCTGAAGAGGAAAACTTCCAATAGAAAGAACATGACCACAGACTTCGATAGGGAACCTCTACTAAATGAATTAAATAGAGATTTCAGGTTGCAGAGATATGGATCAACAAAACCAAGCTGTTGAACTACTTTTGACATAAAAGGGTCACTTTTTCACTCAACGGAAGGCCAAGATAGAAAGGTGTTTTGGTGGAGAGGATTCATAAGAGTTACAAGGAACATGTAACAAGAGGAACTTCTGATTACCAAAATCATAGTCACTCTTAAAACATGGTTGAGAGAACAAAGGAAACTCTTTATTCATCCAGGTGTACCAAGATCTTTGACAAAGATCATGATATCACTTTACACCACTAGATGAATAAGTAAAGAAGATTCCTGATGACACGAGAAGAAAGAAACTTCATTCTCAGAATTAAATTACTTAGCACAACATTTGTTGCCAACATGAAAGGGTCTGGAGGATCGACCGAGAGACTTTTAGCAACACTACTTTAAATGTTCTCCTTGATGTTCGGGAAAACAAACATCAAGTAAAGGTCGGACTTCGGATACAAAGGAAACCATAAGCACAACTCCTATAATAACTTATAGAAGAAGTCTCATGAAGAGTGGTTGTTACTGCTGATTAAGAGAATATGACAATAAGTCTTTCCGGCTAGGTATGTCAACCATTACATCAATCTTGCCAGATTTACAAAGAGACCTATGTCAAAACCTTGAGGAGCACAAACCATCATTACTGCTTGAGATTCAGCTTTGGTTAAGTGAAATGATACTTCAGACTCAGCATGTCCGAATAGAATGTTTGCAACATTTACCACAAAGGTAAAGTTACCAGATTCTCAAGATATGGACTACAGTGTCAAGCTCCAAAATACGAGCTATATTGCTAGACCCATGTATTTAGCAATTTGTCGGAAGACAACTACACACACTTAAGGTACTGACAATAAAATACACATGTATCCTTAGGGAACGAAGCTAACTCTACTCGAATCCATGGTGACATCTTTCAACATTTGCACGTGAATCAGAGAAGGTTGCTACTAACATCCAGAACACAAACTTCGAGATGAATCGAAGATGGTTCTCCGAAATTTTCCAACATTAATGCCAATTGTTCCATATGAATCTTGTCTAGCACAGAGAATATAATAATGTCATTGATGGGTTCAATAACAAAATTACCAAAACAGTCCAAGAAGATGGACTCATATGTTGCTTGAACGAGGCAAACATATTGGTCAGACCAAAAGACATGAAGATGTAATCAAGTGAAACATCACACGTAGCAACATCATCAAGATAGTCCTTGGTACTGAGTTTAATTTGACGATAACCCAAATCAAATCAAAGGTGGGGAAAATAATATATCCACAAAGGAAATACTATCTTTCTTCAGCACGAACAAAACTAGACATCCCTTTAAGAAACAACTGAGTCCGATAGAACTTTGTTCTTACAACTCTCCAATTTTTTGTTTAAGCTCAATCAACTAGTTCAGGGGTATCCAATACAGATCCTTGGACATAGGAACAGTTCAGAGAACTTACTTGCTCAAGAACTTGACAACACAGTCATGTGGCAACATGGCGATACTTCTAGAATACATCTAGAATATCACGAACCACCGATATGTCACTTAGTTTGAGAGGGAACTTGCTTGGTAAAGCAAGAAGACATAGTCTCAGAGTTTTGTCGCAAACCTAACTCTTTGACCGAGAAGAGTGCACCAGAATAACGGACTTGGTAGCACAGTCAAACTTCTCTTGGTGATAATGTTAAACAATTGCGCTAAGAATGACACAAATGTCCTTAGTGTTTCAAACAATAATAATTGCTAAGAATCTCAGATGGCCACATTATTATGCACACGCATCAATCACGAGCACGAAATCTCGAGGAAGGGTGGGTAACAATGTCTAAAGTATCACTTCATTAAGGGTCATGGAACTTAACACGAACTCTTAGTATAAAATAGTGTGACACTTTAAGATAGAATTGACAGAAGCTAATCAATGCCTCTTAATCTGCGGATTACAACACTTTGACCTGGTCCTAGATATGATGAGGTACTGGAGTTTGTTTCTCCTAGACATTCCGAAATGGTTTGTCTTGACGGACCACAAGAGTATCTTACATCGTAAGACACCGATGCTCATTTACTACTTGGCTACCAACTGGTAGACGTAGGTCGGACAACAAGGGGAAAAGAACATGCTCAGGATGGAATCCCAAGATGTGGATGCATAAGTCAACAATCTTCCGAAAACCAATGCAGAGAAGGGAAAGGTGTGGCAGAGTCACGAATATAGATGCGAGACTCGTGAGGTGTAACATCCCAAAAATCATGTTTCAAAACTCATGCATATCATCCATGCATCCATGATCATTTAGGGTTCCATTTCAAAACCATTTCAAAATCAGGAGCATATGTTGCTCATTATTTTATGTGAGTATGCCCTAACCTTAGTGCTACCTTCTTTTGAGAAAGGTACTTATTGTATTCAGTAATGTTTTGAATTCAAACTTAAGTGCTTCCAAAAGCTTGAGCAAAGTTTCAAAAACAAAGTATGAAATAAAACCAAATTTATGCCTATTATTATATCTCATAAAGGCTTGGTTTTATTTTATTTTTCAAATGACCCAAGTATGTTTGAGTAAACAGAAGTGTTTGACACTTATTTGAGTACAAAGTTCACTGTACAAAAATCCAGAGAAGGTTTGAAATCAAACAGATTTGAAATAGAGTTTGAAAACCATTTCTAGAAAATCAAACAGAAAAAGAAAAGGAGTAAAGAGGAAAAAAAGCAAACAACCAATCTGGCCCAACCCAGCCTAACTGGACCCAGCTAGCCCAGCAACCCCCTCCCGCGAATCGTTTTTCTTTACTAGCACCCACACCCACAGAGTCGCTGATTGTCTGGACCCACCCCCTCTTCTTTTGTCTCGCTGACAACGCGGCCCACGCAACGGTCATCGTCTCCACCCGGCGACGAGTTCATCCCCAAATCACGCCGAGCGTTTCCTGTTTAATTCACGGCTTCAATTCCCGTTCAATGCCTGAGTAATTCAAGCCCCCGTCCTCGCCTACTTAAGAACCATGCCGCCCTCCTCCTTTTCCCCCAAACCACACCTCACCGGAGCCACCAGGCTGCTCGAATTTCTCTCTAGGCGCCCTCTGCTCCGATGAGTTTATCGTCGAATTCCGGTGAGCACCGCGCTCCCCTCTGCCTATGGTTCATACTGGCTTGTTCTACATCTCCGTGCGCACCTACTGACACTCTCCGTTTGCTCGCGCATGATCTGTAGCCTTGGCAGCGTCAACGACTGAGCTCCGCCACCCTCTGCTCGAACTCCGGCGACCGTTCCCCATAAGTCTCAGCTTCCCCTCTTCCTCTGTTTGATACGCATGAGATTCCCAATGTCCTGCGCATCTAACTGCACCCTTATCTCGTCTTAGCGTGGCCCAGAGCGTCGCCAATGTCGACGAACAGAAGCATCCGTCGCCAGGGACTTCTCCGACAAGCAATCCACGACGACTCCGAGCGCCCGTTCGCCAACCGAGCACACGTCGAGCTTCTCCTCATCACGGCAATTCTGGTGAGCATCCTCACACCTCCCCGGGCGACCTAGCTCGCCGGCAAGCTTGTAGCCAGAGCGCGCCGCCGCCTGTCGGCGCCGCCTATGTCGCCACTTGTTGGTCAGTCGCTGAGAGCCGTTCAATTTAGATCTAGTGGACGCGATAGATCATAGCCGAAGGGGTAAGAAGAGATCTGAGCCACGCGTTTTAGTTAGATCTAACGGTGCGCAAGCACGATCCGATGCAAAGTGGAACCAGCCAACCAGAGACTGCCGCGTGGCATGTTCTTTGTTTTAAATTTCTGAATTAGATCTATTAGATGTTTGAATTTGTTTAATTCATAACTTTTGAATGCCACGCCCAAATTTGACAAAAAATTTATATCAATGGAATCAGGAGAGAAAATCCTTTCCAACTATGCAATGTGTTTAATGTTTTGCCTCTGTTAAAATAGTTGTTTTTACAGAAACATGTGTAGGCCTATTTTGTGTATAATAATTATTTGGGAAATGTTTTAATGTTCAAATAAAGTTTGTTTGGCAAGTTTTGAACTTGTTTATGAATCAGTACTGTGAACTTGTCTTGTTTGGTGTAGAAAATAATCACTTGGCATTATGCATGCATCCATATATTTTTTATTGTATTTATTATGTATGTGATTTTGGTGCTATTATTTTACGTGTAGATTTTGGTGCAAATAGTGATTGTGATTGTGAGGATTGTAGCTACTCTCCAAACTACCAAGGCAAGTGGTGTTTCATGATTTTATTCCTATGTTTTCAAATATGCATTAGAAATATTTTGCTAGTCTTGCATGGATATTTTTGATCTATATGCTATGCTTGGGAAATCCTAGTAGTAGTAGAATTTCTAGAAATATTTCTAAGTCTTATCAATGCCATGCTTAGCCTAGCTAGTAGCAACCAAGGGTGGTTATATTCATGCTATGAATAAATATTTCTAAGTCTTTGGACTATGTTTTTGCTTAATAAAACAACTAAGTGAATGAAACACCTGGGTGTAATGGAAAGAATGGGTTATGTTGAGTGGTTACACAAGGCCCATTTCTATGGTTTACCTTGTGTATCTCACTTGTGGAAAGCCACCCAGGAACAAAGGGATTTGAGAGGCCAAATGTTAAGAAGCTTCTAGTGCAACCACTTGGCAATATGGGCTCTGCCTGGATCATATAGGTTGCAATAACTTAGCCATTTGGACAGTTGGTGGTAGTGGGATGATAGGTTGGAGCGCGTCCATTTGGTCTAAGGGAAGGATTCTGAAAGGTCATGTCTTGGTGAAAATCAAGTCTTGTGGGGAAAGTGCACAACCTCTGCAGATGGAAGAATCTAAGTACTTAGCCATGTCCCTGGTATTGGACAACTTGAGCATCAAGACACGGAAGCTATCAAGAATCTCCTCATCCCAATTTCTAAGTAAAAACTTGTGGTTGAACAAGGGTGAAGGACCCCAATGTCTATTGGTGGTTCCTTGGGAAAGATTTTGACAAAGAAAAAGTTAGTTATTTCAACTAATAGGTAAAACCTATTTTTGAGCAAAGCAAGCCTAAGCTACACTTATCCAAAATGCATATAGTATCTAGTCCACCAATATTCTAATAAGGTATCACTTGCCAATACTATTCCAATGTATTCACCCACTGTGGCTGTAACTTGTGATGTTGCAGGATATTCTGATGATGATTAAGAGTCATGAGTCTACACTCAACATGCTTGCCTGTGGCACATGAAGATGAAGACTTATTTATCTTATTATATATTTGAACTCTTGTATTAGGCCTGTGGCCATGGAGTTTGTAAAAGACTATGTTTGTCTTTGGAATGATATGTAATAATGACCTTTGTTTTTGTGTACTTCATCTTAAACTGTGGATGCTAGCATTGATCCAGGGACTAGCATTGCAATCACAGGGATCATTTCCTTTACAAAGGAGGGATCTTACACGAGGAGTACTCTTGTCGTGATCTGTTTGGTTCCATTAAAGGACATCTGCCATAGCTAGTGGTAGGGGAAGTCCTTAATTGTCACAATTCAATCGCGACAATAACCACAAGCTTGGAGGCTAGATTTGTAATACTAGACATCCTGAGGTAATGTATGAACATTAACGACAGGGGTCAAAGGAATGGATCTTGGGTTAAAGGTCAGCTTCATGTACAAGATTCACAACAATAGAATCCTGCACAACCAGGGATCTTCTGTTCAAGTCCAAGGGTTAAAACCGAAAGAAAGGAGTAACTACTACTTGAGTGACTTAGCGTACACTACAAGGTAATAATCACGAGGTAGCTTCCAAGAGAAGATAAAACTTCTGAAGTACCCAAACAACAAAAAGGAGGCACATGAGGCGAAAAGAAACCTCGAAGCCTAGAACAGAACACTGAAGATCCAACGATATAATATTGTGGGTCCAAAATATAGATAGATCATGATGGGAAGGAATCTCTTAGAAGAAACAAAGCAAGGGAACAAGGAATTCATAACACACACAACTCTAGAGAACTCAACACTAGGTCAACTGGTTGAGAAACGACATGCCAAGAAGGCACCTAAGCTTTGAAAGGCTAGAAGAGATATCAAAACTTTTCCAAAGTCAACACAAGATAGGATGCAACAGAGTTAGAGCGAAACTGGGTAAGGAGAAAAGAAGCATACTAGAGTTTTCACAAATACTTTTTAGCTTTCAAATAGTTTTCACAAGCACTAGACTCAACATCGACCAATAGCTTGGTTTTCCTACGGTCGGTACTGCTCTGATACCAAGAACTGTCACACCCCCAGGATCATGGCTAAACAAATCTCAGACCTCCATCTAAAATAAGCTTAACCTTGAGCTCGAGAATATCTAGTGAAGAATCGGTAACACAGAAGTGACCCTACGACACAAAAATTTATTACAGGAAGCTCATATCTGAGCAGAGAACCAAAATATTACAAGCAGAGGTCACTGACCACAAACACCAAACAACAGAAGGCAAATTCTTCTATTAAGTATAGCAAACTTAACAAATGGCCTAAGAGGCCTTAAGCATAACGATGACGTCCCAGCCCATAGATTCCAGGCTGTCGGCCGAGAACCCCAAGCTACTCGTAGATGTCGATGTAGTACCAAACTAATATTCAGGGAACACTTACTCTGCAAAAAGTATCAACAAAGCAAGGGTGAGTATAGGGTGTACTCCGCAAGACTTATGGATGGTGGAGTTGTTTTGCATAAAGCCATCTTTTGTTTATAAGACAAGAGAGAGAAGAAGCTCGTCTATTCAGAATATTTTAAAATGGGATAAGAGAGCGACATCTCCAAAGTATTGATCATCATCTTTGATATCCACCAAATCATCATCATCTCCTAAACTAGGATCACCCCCTCGTACTTATGAGGAAGCATCCTTAATCACACGTTGATCTACCAAATTTTATGATTATGTTATAGTTATCTATGATCTTGAGTCCGGTCGCCAAGTTGTTCATAACCGTGAACACGGCATTTCGAAAATATTATTACCCTGCAGGGGTGTACAACTTTACCCACACGTACTAACCTTCTTGTTAATGCTACTAGTAATAGCCCTCATCCTTGGAAGGCCGACAGAGGGTGGTTAGACACGACCATTACCTTGCTTTCGCCGAGACCATGAGTGAAGCAATAAGTATGGTTTCGCCGTAACGGGTCAAATCCTGAAGCCGGTACTTAAAGATGTGAGGCGAGGTTGGTTAACAGGGGCGCCATCTACACCAAGCAACCCGGTCCATGCTTACCTACCTGTTATGAATGCACAAACTTCACCCGGCAAATCTTTTCAAAAGATTTTATATGCATATGTCGAATGGAACGCCCGAACTATGTGACTCATGGAATCTACTAGGCAAGTTAGTCAGTCACGAGGTTGTCCAGGCCCCATGTGGTTTCACACTCGTCTTCGTTCCAAAGGCAAGAACTCATGTCCTAATGGTGGCAAGCATGGGACTAGAAAAACCACATCCCACCGTGGCCTCCCATACAAGCCTTTGCATGTTTAATCTCATATCACTGATCACATCTCATCACGTTCTCCTTTCATACTAGATTCTTTGCATCTGATTACATCATCTGGAGGGACCAGAACTGACAGCTATGCATGGCTAAGGAGACACATATACAAGCTCTAGCAATGCACACAAGCCAAACCTAGTTATGCTAGGAGTAGTGGATCAGGTAATATAAGCTCAAAGGGAATATGCAATAGATAGGATACTTTATCTATCGATAAAAACAGCAGTATAATCGTATACATCATGGCAGGAATTGAAATGCTTTCAAAATCATAGGATTATATCATGGTGGGGCTATGCTTTGCCTTTGCCAGTTGATAGCAGATAAGCAGATCTTCGGGAGCCTTGTACTTGACTTCATTACAGTTGGTCAAGTATTGTTCGTCGATCTTCGATGGTCTTGATCTCGGCCTTCGATCTCGATCTCGACATCGTATTCTACCGGAAAGAGCCAAATCACCGGAAAGAAAGGAAAACAATCAACACATGGCATCGATGCAATGCTCAAGCAAGGATGATGATATGACAAGTTGAATTGTATTGAATTGAAACCCTAAAACATGCTCGGCAATTTAATCGAGGTTCCGAGGGGTACAAACCCTAACTCGGGAAAACTCCGGAACATATGAGAGGGGTGCATTTGTTGTTCTAATTAAAATTGTCATTTAAGTTGTTGAACAATGCATGATTATAGCTTAGATATCTAGGTTTCATTTTTCTGAATATTTTGATATATTATTTGTATTTTTATGGATTATAGATTAAAAGTTATTGAATTTACAACATTTAAAACAATTCCTGAAATTATTAAAAAATTTCTTAATTCAAATAAAATTGGAAATACTTTTTACACAGAGGCCGGGCTAGCCGTAGACACAGACAGGTGGTCCTATGGCTACCTCAGCAGCCACACACGCACAAGGGCATTTGTTACCGGGGCAGAGCCTAGCCCTAGAGGCTGACTGGTGGGACCAGGGCCACGCGGGCCTCGCCGGAGAACGCGTCGGCCAGCGGCCAGGGACGGTGGATGAGGGCGATCTAGGAAGCATGAGCGTGCGGTTTCGATGCAGGAGAACGAGGCAAACTGGGAAAGGTCGGCGCTGCTTGAAAGAGGTAACCGGAGCCACATCTGCGACAGTGGACAGCGGCGACGCACGCGGGTGCACGGCGACAGCAAGCTACAGAGAGAGAGGGGAAGTGATAAGGGGCTCCTGAGCACCAGGTGCTCACCGTGATGCTGGTGGTGAGGTCAAAACGGCCGGAGGAGGTCCGTGGCGACACCATGGGCGAAGGGGGTGGTCGACGGAGGCGGGGAAGACGGAGTCGCTACCGTCGATTGAGGTCACACGGCGTCAATTCCGCCGGGGATGAGGACCAGAGCGTCCCAGGGGAGCTTCCTGCATGCACGGTTGGGCTCGGGGAGCTGTGGAGCAGCAGCGATTCAATGGTGCTCACCGGCTAGGGTTTCGGATTTGAAGAACCAGAGGGGAGGAAGGTCGCTGGGAGGGGAAAGAGGAGATGGGGCTGAAGCAGGGCACCTCGGCGGCCTTATCTTCAGCTCCAGGGCTGCGGGGCGAGTATCTTGGCGCGCCGACGATCGACGGCGTGGGCGCCGGCACGCATCCGCTTGGCGTCGTCGCGTCGTTGATGAAGACGACGACGAAAAGAAGGCTGAAGGGGTATGGGCCCGGGTGGGCTTCTCCTCGGTCGCAGCGGTGTTGGCTGCTACGCAAGTGAGCGGTAGAGAGGAGAGGAGAGTTGGGATGGGCTGCTGGCTGCTCTGTTTCTTTTGCAAAACCTTTTTCTGTTTGCAATTTCTATTTTGTATTTTGAATTCAAATACTGTTTTAAACATTCCAAAAATACTAGAAGGTTTACAAAATAGATAGGAAATAATTAGGGTCCCTTTTAATCCATTTGGGATCCATAATTTTTGATACTTTTCAAATATTTCAAAACCATTTGAGTTGATTTTCAAAATGAGAGGGGGAATATTAAGGTTTAGGGTTTGCATTTTAATTTCTTTGTATGCATTTTTTAATAGATGACGCTAATGATGCACAATCAAACCCTAATATAATATTAGCTAAAACTGGGGTGCTACACTAGTTTTTTTTAAGAAAGGTATTGTTTACTTCATGGATATGTTATCTTTCCCCACCTTTGATTTGATTTGGGTTATTGTCAAATCAAACTCAGTTCCAAGGACTATCTTGATGGTGTTTCTACTTGTGATGTTTCACTTGAGTACATCTTCATGTCCTTTGATCTGACCAGTATTTTTTCCTTGTTCACGCAACATATGAGTCCATCTTCTTGGAGTGTCCTGATAAGTTTGTTGTTGAGACCATCAATGACATTCTTATCTCCTCCATGCTAGACAAGATCCATATGGAACAACTGATATTAATGTTCCAAACTTTCGAGAGCCATCTTCGTGTCATTTTGAAGTATGAGTTATGGATGTTAGAAGTACCCTTCTCCGATTCACTTATAGTTGTTGAAAGATGTCGTCGTGGATTTGAGTAGAGTTACCTTCCTTTCCTTAAGGACACATGTGTGTTTTATTATTAGTACTTTATATCTATGCAGTTGTCTTTTTACAAGATGCTAAGTACATGGTTCTAGCAATCTAGCTCAGTCGTCTGGAGCTTTACACTGTAGTCCCTATCTTGAGAATCTAGTAACTTTACCTCTGTGGTAAATGTTACGAACTTTCTATCTTGGACATGTAAGTCTGAAATATCATCTCACATAACCAAATCTGAATCTCGATCAGCAATGATGGTTGTTGTTCCTCAAGGTTTCGACATAGGTCTCTTTGTAAATCTGGCAAGAATGATGTAATGGTTAACACACTTAGCCGAAAAGACCTTTTGTCATATTCCTTGATTTATCAGTAACAACCACTCTTCAAGAGTCTTCTTCTATAATTTAATATAGGAGTTATACTTATGGTTTCATTCGTATATGAAGTCTGACCTTTACTTTATGTCTGATTTCTTGAACACCAGGGGGAACATTTAAAGTAGTGTTGCTAAATGTCTCTCGGTCGACCCTCTAGAACCTTTTATGTTGGCAATCATTTTGTTGTGCCAAGTAATTGAAGTATGAGAATGAAGTTTCTTTATTCTCGTGTCATCAGCAATCTTCTTACCTATTTATTAGTGGTGTAAAGTGATATCATGATCTTTGGCAAAGATTTTGATAAACCTGGGTGAATAAAGAGTTTCCTTAATTCTCTCAATCATGTTTTAAGAATGACTATGATTTTGGTAATCAGAAGTTTTTCTTGATACATGTTCTTTGTGACTCTTAATAGTTCTCCCCACCAAAACACCTCTATGTATTAAGCCTTCTATTGGATGAAATAGTGACCCTTCTATGTCAGAAGTAGTTCAATAGCTTGGTTTTGTTGATCCATATCACTACAACCTAAAATCTCTACTTAAGTCATTTAGTAGAGGTTCCCTATCGAAGTATGTGGTCATATTCTCTCTATCGAAAGCTCACCTTTTCAGAAGCTTAAACTCTTCTGAAGCTCTATGGTCTGATACGTTAGAAACGTATATATAATTTTTGATGTTCCATGATTGTTTAGTATCTACTTTGCTTTGTCTACACTTTGAGTTGTTTATATATGTTTTCTGGTACTAACCTATTAACCAGATGCCACAGTGCCAGTTGCCTGTTTTCTTCTATTTTTGGTTCCAGAAAGGCAGAAAATAAATATTCTTGGAATTGGATGGGACAAAAGCCAAAGTCAATATTTTACCGTGAGGAACACGGAGCCAGAAGACGAGACAGAGGAGGGTCTCGAGAGGGCCACACCCCCTAGCCACGCGGGTGGGCCTACCCTGTGCCTGGGGGGGTGCAGCCGCCTGGGGCAACCCCTCGGCCTCCTTATTCGCCTATAAGAAGCCCTCGATGCCTAAACCCTAAGGACCTGATCAATACTCCATGAAACCGTCTGTAGCCGCCGCCACCATCGTCCCTGGAGCGGGGGGATCTGAAGCTATTTCCGTCACCCTGCCAGAGGGGAGATCATCCTGGAGGCCTTCTTCTTCATCATGCCAGCCTTTGGTATGAATCATGAGTAGTTCCACCTTGGACTACGGGTCTTTGTAGTAGCTATATGGTTGTATCTCCTCATTTGTGCTTTCATGTCTAGATCTCGTGAGCTCCGTTCATGATCAAGATATCATAAATTTGTAATCATGCATGTTGTGTTTGCGGGGATCCGATGGATATTAAGATTACTATGTCAGATTGATTAATGGTTTTGTCTTATTGATTCTATCATGTCTGTGTTGTATGTGATCTTGCATGCTCTCCGTTGTTAGTAGCTATCTTGGCCAAGTAGTTGCTAGTGACTCCAAGAGGGGGTATTTATGGTCGATAGTGGGTTCATGCCTCTTTTTAATTTAAGGGAAGTGATACAAATATCTAAGGTTGTTGATGTGCTGTTATCACTAGGGAGAAAACAACGGTCTCTTGTTCACGGAACAAGTGGATTGTTTACCTTACACACTTTGCTTAAAGCAGTTGTCTGTTGCTTGCAACTTAATACTGGAGGGGGTTCGGATGATAACCCGAAGGTGGACTTCTATTCATAGATGTAGTTGGATGGCAGTCTATGTATCTTGCTGTATTGCCCAATCGAATCTCATAGCATCATGATGTCTAGTATTGCATTGTTATGCCTTGCTCAGTCCTGTCAATTACCCTGCTGTAATTTTTTTACCCAACATGCCATGTTTGTTTATCTAAGGAGAACACCTCTAGAGAACTATGGATCCCGGTACAATCTTTACCATTGATACATATTCCACTATTACTGTTTACTTTCTGCAAACCACTATTACCTTCCACACCATATAGTTAATCATTTGTTATAGGAACCGGTGAGATTGACAACCTCCCTGTTCGTTGGGGCAAAGTCTTGAGTTTGTGTTGTTTAGGTCTCCAAGTTGCTTGCAACACCTTTGAGACGTTTCCTTCCTCCTACTGGTTCGATAACCTCGGTTTCTTACTAAGGGAAGTCTTGCTGATGTGCTCTTCACACCTTGCTCTTGGGGTTTCCCGACAAAGCGCTCTCAGGCGCCATCAACAAGTTTTATGGCCCTGTTGCCAGGGAGGCTAAGGACGTCTTCATAAGGGGAGTCCTTCTAAAACTTTCTCTTTACTTTGCTTTTTTTGCTTAGTTTCTTTTTCTTGGTTTCGTTTGCCTCTTTTTATCAAAAACGGAAAAAAATAGTTCCTGCCCTAGTTGTTGGTCTGTTATTGCCTTGCTTTGTCATGCTTCCTACCAATGGATGGTTTATTTGAAACTAGTTCTTATTGGCAAGGTAGGTTCACGGAAGAACAAAAGTATTATTACAAGGAACACCGTTTTTCACAAACAGGCAAACACTTATGGGAACAAATTGATAAATTGAATACTATTTCTAGCGAGGTGTCCTCTACTTATAATGTTACTTATTGCTTTGATAAATCTTGTTGCTGTAGGAGGTATAAACACATGCCTTTTCTATGTGAGTATAATGATAATGTTACCATATCTTCTTATGTTAAAGGAAATTATGACTTTTATGATGTGGAACAAATTGAAGAATTTATTGCTTTCAAGGGTGCATTTGAACTTGCCAGTTTGCTTGAAATACTGATGATGCACCTTATGAATATGAGGTTTATGAGATACTTAAATTTTGCTTTGATAATTACAAGGAAGAAAATGGCTATATTCTTGAATATTTTAATAGGTGTTTTCCACAAATGGAAGAGACTAATTCTTTGCGGGAGCTTTTGGAAGAATAAATTGCTGAAACTAGAAGCTCGTTAGATGAAAAAGAGGAGGAGAGTGATGAATAAAAAGAGGAAGAATGGATTAGCTACACATGCCTACCTTCTAATGAGAGTAACTCTTTATCCCTTACATTATTTGATTGTCCCCCATGCTTACCAAAGGAGGATGAATGTTATGTTCCGGTGGATTATTTTGAAATATCTGCTATGGGTAAAACTTGTGATAATAGTTATGCTCCTGTTATCTATGATAATCCTATATTTGTTCCTAACTTCGAAATGCATGGTACTAAAGAGTTTTGCTTAGAAAATGTTTATGATAAAGCTCTAGATGATGGTCCTATGATGAATGGTCAGTCACCTTGTTATAAAATTGTTAAAAGTGGGTTTGAAAGTTTTAATCCCACTATTTTTGAGCTTGATAGAAATTATGTGTTTGTAGATCATGAAAAGCTTCCTTTATGTGATATTTATATTGTTGATTTTATTCATGAGGCCACTGAAAATTATTATGAGAGAGGAAAATATGGTTGTATAAGTTTTCATGGTACTGAAAGACCTCTCTATGTGCTGAAAGTTCCGAAGTTAATCTTGTTTTATCTAACCATTCTTGTTAATATATGCTTCTTTGATTTATTTTCTTACAAGATACCAATGCATAGGAAGTGTGTTAGACTTAAATGTGTTTTGAATTTGCTTCTTGATGCTCTCTTTTACTTCAATTCATATTCCTTATGTGAGCATCTTCTCAAATTATCATGCCTAACTTAAAGGTGTTAAAGAAAAGTACTTATTGGGAGATAACCCAAAAGTTTTCTTTAGTGTTGTAAGTTATTACTTCAGTAATGACCTCTCCTTATACTTTTTATTTTCTTTTTGTTCCAAGAATAACCTCTAATGAGAGGGAAGTAAGATTTGGGGAGTTGCTGTCCCAAAATAGATTTTTGGGCTCCACCATAAAAATTCTTGAGGAATCTCTATAAGTTGGATTGAGTTTTTATTTTTTGACTAAATCCCCTAGTATGTTATATAACTTTTGTTAGTTCAACACTTTTTGATTTGAGCAACATAAGGTCTTAGAAAAAATCGGTTTCTACCTGCTGGTATGTTTTGACAGATTTCTGCCATTTTTTGCATTTGCTTCTTATTGATTCCTTTTTGGGTTCTTTTTGGGAAATTTAGCTTTTTGAGGGAATTTCTACAGTATATAGTGTTTTTAGCGAAATTTTTTATGTTCTAAAACTAAAATCCAAGGGTCTATTATCTTTTGAATACACTACTGTTGCTAATGAAGATTGTGTGAAGTTTTGTATGAAGAAAAAATTTCAGGTGTAGAGAGAGAATGATGTAATGAGATGAAGAATGGACAAAATCTCAATCTTGTGGATGCCACCCCATGTAACCCCAAGAAATATTCAAGAGGTACAAGCGTCAAAGCTTGGGGATTCCCAAGGCATCCCCTTCTTCATCAATAAAAAGCTAAGGCCTTTCTAGACACGTCGTTTTTATTGTTTCATGCACTGTTGTGTTGTTCTTGGAGTGTCTTAGTTTTTGTTTGCTCTGCTTAGTTTTCTTGAATAAAGTAGTTTGGGACCCCGTTCTTGCTGTGTTGTTTCAAATAAGTTGATTAGTTTTGGAAAGGAGTAGAAAGTTCATGCTTGAATTAGTGCAAGAGGAACTTGCTTTGACTATGACTTAGACTTTAGCATGTCATGATAGGTGTTGTTTTAACCTTATTCCTAGTGATTATTGTTGTAGCATGAATTGTTCCAAACAATTGAGATTGCTTAGTGTGCCTTGAAGGAATCATGTGTTGTTTTAGCATACAAAAGCATAGTATTGTGGTATTCTCCTTTGATGCTTTGTTTGGTTTGACTTGGCACATGCTCACACCATTTTATGACTATGAACAAGTCACCATAGCCTCTATGATCATTTAGTGCTTAACTTGTAGTACAAGTTTATGCTTTGATTAGTAATGTTTTGTCGCTCTGCATGATTATGGCCATCATTGCTCTCTTAGTTGGTCGCTCCCAGCCTTTTGCTAGCCTCCACTTGTATGAGTAAGATCTACTCATGCTTCCAACTCCCAAGTAACCAAGTTATTCCAAAGTGTCCGCTATAAATTCCTATGTATGGTGTGTTACACCATTCCAAGTATATTCTTGTTTTCATCTATCTTCCAATTAAAAAGTATTTTGTTATGTGGAAACTTAGTGATTAAAGATCTCACAAACTTGATGGCACACTTTATTTTTCTTTCCCCTAATAATATTGAACCATTGTGTCATCTATGTTGTATATGCTTGCACTTATACGTTGGAATTAGCAGAACTGTGCTGTCATGGGGAATGATTTCAACATTGCACTTGTATATTGTACACAATTGATATCATGCTCTTTGGTCTGTGGATGTCATCGGTGTGAAATAAAAGGGGATCTTGTAAGTCATGCAGTTATGTATGTGTGTTAGAGAAACGCCCGTGCCGCTAGCCTAAGCCATGCCTAATCATGGTGGAAACTTGCAGCATCACCATACTGATATCTATGAAGCATTCTTCTTTTAAAAAAAGCGACATATTGAAAAGAGGAAAGAGAGAAAAAAGCACCATTTTCGCATGGTAAATAAGAAGACTGTTGAGATGCTCATTGTTTGCTTGCCTTGACATTTTGATTATGGGATAACTCATGTATCATGTGCAAGGGGTACCCTGTTGGCGGTTCTCTATGATACACATGTACTTACTATGACAAGAACTTACAGGTGCCTAAAGTTGAGTAGCATGAGGAGAGGCCCTCGTATTCAAGGGACATTAGATTGCCAACTTATACTTTGTCAAGCATATACTCCATAGTTTGTTCACTTTAACCTTAATCACTTCAAGATGCTTATGATAGGGGCAATGAGGGCAGAAAGCTAACAAGTACCATAATTTCTGGAAGCTCTTTATGAAACCTGAAATCCCTACTTCCCTTTATGAAGGGCCTTTCTTCCAATATTATATTGAGTCTCCACCTTCTACCTTTAGGCACCAGTTAAGAGCATAGTTGCCATTCTTAGTTCTATGTGCATTGTCCCAAAACTTATTGATTGATGCATATTGTTGATATTGCTTGTTCTTGTGCTATTTGTATCTAGTCACACTTATGAACTTTTAAGGTGTCCTATTAATCTATTTGCTACTCCATGAGGGACAACCTGAATGCCACTATGCCATGTTTTCTGTATGTCAAACAAACAAACGTTTTTTCAATGCATGTTATTCATGATCTTTGTTTGTAGCCTTTCATGTGGCATGCATAATTACTTTGTCTTATTGTTAGAACTCCATCTTTTATGCACATGTTTAGAGTTCTTTGATCCCAGCTTTCAATGATTGCAAATGGTTTGATCTTGATTATAATGTTCCCAACCTTTAATAAGGTAGAGATCCCTGTGTTTACATTGCTAGTCCCTGGATCAATAGCTAGCATCCACAGTTGAGATGTAATATCAAGAAACAAAGGTCATAATACAACTTTATAACCAGGAATAAAATAATTTATTACATCTTACATAGCTCATTTGGCTATCTCATTACAATGTAGCAGAATATAACAATAGCATGAGGTCCTTCATCTTCAAAGTGCCACAGGCAGACATGTTGGTTGTAGACTTGTAATCCTAATCATTAAACTTTACTAATATCAAACAAACCTGCAACATAACAAGTTACAGCCACAAGGGTCAATACATTTGAATTGTATTGGCAAGTGATACTATGGTAGTATAGTGGAGTCTATCATCTATATGCATTTGTCTAAGTGGAGATTAGGCTTGCTTTGCTCAAAATAGATTTTCCTTATCATTTGAAAACACTAAGTTTTTGCTTTGACAAAAACACCAAAGGCATCTCCCAACAGAAATTGGTGATCCTTCAACCCTTGTTCAACCACAAGATTTTATCTTAGAAATTGGGATGAGGAGATTCTTGATAGCTTCCATGTCTTGCTGCTCAAATTGTCCTTTGCCAGGGACATGGCTAAGTACTTAGATTTTTCACTCTACAGAGGTGGTGCACTTTCCCCACAAGACTTGGTTTCACCAAGACAAGATCTTTCAGAAGCCTTCCCTTAGTCTAGAATGGACGCGCTCCAACCTATCAAACCCCTACCACCAACTGTCCATTTGGCTAAGTTATTGCAACCTATATGATCCAGGCAGAGCCCATAATGCCAAGTGGCTGCACTTGAAGCTTCTCAACATTTGACATCCCAAATCTCTTTGTTCCTGGGTGGCCATCCACAAGTGAGACACACAAGGTAAACCATAGAAATGGGCCTTGTGAACCACTCAACACAAACCATTCCTTCCATTCCACCGAGGTGATTCATTAACTTAGTTGTTTTATTAAACAAAACACAAGTCCTTGACTTGGAAATATTCCATAGTATTAATATATATTTCACCCTTTTTTTCTATTAGCTAAGCTAAGCATGATAGTAGTAGGAATCTTAACTTAGGAAATTTCTACTAAGGTTTCATCTACTAGGATTTCCCATGGCATAGTTTATACTTAGCAAAATTCCATGCAAGTCCTGCTTAGATATATCACTAATGCATAGTGAAAATAATGGGACAAAAGTATGGAGCATCACTTTCCTTTTTGGTAGAGAGTATAAGTTCACTCCTTGATCTTTTCAATGTTCACACACTTCAAATCACTACAATTCAATCAAGCAAACAATATTTCAATCTACCATTCAAGCAATTCATCACATAAAATGATAAAAACAAAACAATGCATGCAAGCATGCAAGAGATTGTTTTATTTGTAAAAGTGGTTTCTAATGGCTCATAAACATTTGAAAACACCTAATGGTCATTTTATAAAGTGGTGAAATCATTTGCAAAAGATTTTACTTCATAAACCATTTTTAAACCAAGTCATTATTTCATGTGGTTGAAAATGTCTTTAGCAAAGCAACAATCTTTATAGGGTTTACCAAATACATTTTTAAATCATAAAACTTGGTGCTTGGGGTCAGAGAGTTTAAATCAAAACATTTCCCAAAGGTTTTCCTCCAAAAGCATTTTTAATAAATAAACATTATTTTTGTTTGACTAGAAATGGTTTAAATCACACAAATTGATTTCTATGGTCAGTAGGTTCAAAACAAACCATTTGCCAAAGGTTTTATCTCAAAAATAATTTTAGAACAATTTTTATATTCCAAATATGCCTACACAAGTTTCTGCAAAAACAAACATTTTACCAGAATCATATTACTAAACAAAGTGCATGGTCAGAAAGTGATTGTCTTGCTGAATCCATTGATATAAAATTTGCAAAATTTGGACGTGTGGTTTGAAAGTTATGAATTTTTCAAATTGGTATATCAAATAGAACATTTCTGTTTTTATTCAAACAGACAGGGCCACGTGGCTGCTTGCTACTGGCTGGTACAGGTTCGTTCGGATCAGCAAATAAGGGCCGTTAGATTTAAGTTGCATCGCACGGCACAGAGGCACTACTTACCCGTTCGTTCATGTTCTATCGCAACCCTTTGATCAAGATCCTATGGCTCACAATAGCTTGGTCACAGATGGGCGGCGCTGGGCGACAGTGAGCACTGGCACGGTCAGACGGCGGCGGAGCTGGCGATAGGGGAAGCAAGGAAGGTAGAGGGGTGTCTCACCGTGATCGCCGTGGCACGGGGATGCTCAACCTGCTTGCGTTGGTCGAAGGGGCACACGAGGTTGATCGGAATCGTTCACCAGAGTTCTTGCTGTCGTTGGGTGCACACAGTCGTGGTCGAAGACGAGCGCCTGGGATGCAAGCAAGCGAGGAAAAGTATCAGGAGGATGCGCACGGTCTCGGGGGTTGTAGAGGTACTCACCAGAACACGAGGGGCGCACTGGTTTGGCGTCGATGGCTTCGGCGGAGAGGTAGCGAACGTGACGGGCAAGATGATCGTCCTTGCCGACGCTGTGAGGCGAGCGCGGTCGAGCTGAGGCCACTGGGAGGTGCGCCAGGGTCCGTGGAGCATGCGTGTGTGGTCGAGGGGGCAAGGGGCGACGCAGAGTTGCCGGAATTTCTCTCGACGCTCGCCGGAGACAGAGGCAGTGTGGTACCAAATTGAAGCAGCCCTGGGGCAGAGAGGGCCGGGCGAGAGAGGGAAAAGAGAGAGGAAACACAGGCGCTTAAGATGGCATGGTCACGGGGTGATTTTACTGTGGCGTTAACGCGAAATAAACCGAGCTTTAATCAACAGCAACGACCGGCGAAATGAGGGGCAGGGTCAGCGGGGTGAAGACGATGGTGAGGTGGCTGTGGGGTCCGTTGTCAGCGTGAGGGAGAGAGGGGGAGTGGGGTCCACATGTCGGTGTCTTTGCGGGTTCTGGCTAGGGTGAGAAAAATGTTTCGGGGGAGAGGGATAGTTGGGCTACTGGGCCTAGACTGGCTTAGCTGGGCTGGGCTGAGTCTGTTTCATATTTTTTTTTTGTTCCTATTTCTTTTCTTTTTCCATTTCTTTTATTCTGTTTTGATTTTGATTAAACAATTCAAACATCAATTTGAATTCAAACCTCAACCAAAATTTGTGTAGGTTTAAATACTGATTAGTAATATAATCTGAAGTGAATTTTGGAATAAAATTTTATTCTTTTTGGGGTCTTTTAATTATTCAAAAAGGCCCTTGTTTGAAATCAAATAAGATTTAATAATATTTTCAAACACCATTTAAGTTTCTAAAAACCTTCCAGATCTTTTCAGTAGGTTTTTATTTGATTATTTGGGTGTCATATAATTCATCTTGAATTATTTGGAAAAGTTTTTAATATGATTTATTAAGCATTTAAAATTGGATTTGTCTTTATTCCAATAGGATTTGATTTATGCCATTTTATTTTATTTTGGAAAATTCTTTATCCTTTTATTTTTATTTGGATTTGCATTATATCCATTCCATTTGCTTATGGATTTGGCCAAGATTTAATTTGGTCTTTAATTAATCCTTATTTAATATTTCTTTCTTCATCTTATAAAATCCATATCTTTTTATTTATAGATCCAAACTTGGTGATTCCAATTTGTAAAATCTTATTTGATATTTGTTTATCCTTTTAAATCCCTTTAGGATTATTTGTTAACCATTTTGTATGGATTTTAGATAAGTGCTTTATTAGCTTTGGAAATTACTTTTCCTTATCTTATTAAATTCATAAGATTTTATTTATGGCTCCAAATTAAGTGAAACCAATTTATATGGTTTTAATATATTTCTATTTATCATTTTTTATCATTTATAAATGTTTGATGATAAATTTTTATATGGATCAAATCCATAGGCTTGGAGATAACTTGGAAATGATTTTCTTCCATTAGGGTTTTAGTTTATTTCTCAAGTGTTTAAATTTCCAGATGCATTTATGAGGAATGCATTCCACTTGATTTTAATTTAGTTGAATTCAAATGTTAACCAAAGTTTGTTCCAGATGCGATTTTATGTTTCTATTTAGAAACAAAAGTTTCTTTTCACCTTGATTTTCAACAAAATTTTTATTTTGTTTATTTATTTTTCACATTACAAGATTTGGAAAATCTTGGGATGTGACATTGATTTTGATGGTGCATGTCACCTCAAAAATTATTATTTTATCACTTACCTACTCGAGGACGGGTAGGAGTTAAGCTTGGGGATGCTTGATACGTCGGAAACATATATATAATGTTTGATGTTCCATGATTGTTTAGTATCTACTTTGCTTTGCTTTGTCTACACTTTGAGGTGTTTTTATGTGTTTTCTGGTACTAACCTATTAACAATATGCCACAATGCCAGTTGCCTGTTTTCTTCTATTTTTGGTTCCAGAAAGGCAGAAAATCAATATTCTCGTAATTGGACGAGACAAAAGCCAATGTCAATATTTTACTGTGGGGAACACGGAGCCAGAAGACGGTATGGAGAAGGTGTTCGAGGGGGTCACACCCCATGGATGCATGGGTGAGCCCACCCCATGCCTAAGGGGTGCAGCTGCCTCGGGCACCTCCTCGGCCTCTATCTTCGCCTATAAGAATCCCCCCTGCCTAAACCCTAACGACCTGATCAATATTCCACGAAACCGTCTGTAGCCGCCGCCACTATCGTCCCTAGATCAGGGGGATCTGAAGCTCTTCCAGACACCCTACTGGAGGGGATATCATCCCGGAGGCCTTCTTCTTCATCATGCCAGCCTCCGGTATGAAGCGTGAGTAGTTCCACCTTGGACTACGGGTCCATGTAGTAGCTAGATGGTTGTATCTCCTCCTTTGTTCTTTCATGTTTAGATCTTTTGAGCTCCATTCATGATCAAGATCTCATCTATTTGTAATCATTCATGTTGTGTTTGCGGGGATCCGATGGATATTGAGATTACTATGTTAGATTGATTAATGGTTTTGTCTTATTGATTCTATCATGTCTATGTTGTTTGTGATCTTGCATGCTCTCCGTTGTTAGTAGCTATCTTGGCCAAGTAGTTGCTAGCGACTCCAAGAGGGGGTATTTATGCTCGATAGTGGGTTCATGCCTCTATTTATTCTAAGGGAAGTGACAAAAATCTCTAAGGTTGTAGATGTGCTATTGCCACTAGGGATAAAACAGCGGTCTTCATGGAACAAGTGGATTGTTTACCTTACACACTTTGTTTAAAGCAGTTGTCTGTTGCTTGCAACTTAATACTGGAGGGGGTTCGGATGATAACCCAAAGGTGGACTTCTAGTCATAGATGTAGTTGGATGGCGGTCTATGTATCTTGTTGTATTGCCCAATCAAATGTCATAGGATCATGATGTCTAGTATTGCATTGTTATGCCTTGCTCTGTCTTGTCAATTGCCCTCCTATAATTTGTTTACCCAGCATGTCATGTTTGTTTATATAAGGATAACACCTCTAGGGAGCTAATAAAAGATTTTATATAATTTCAGAAATTAATATAAACGTGTAAAATCAATAACTAATTATTTATAAGTCAAAAAAATACAAATAATATATCGAAATGTTCTTAAAATGAGAACTATCTATTAGGGCTATAATCATGCACTGTTCAGTAACTTTCATATCAATTTTAATTAGAACAACCTAGGAACCCCTCATAGGTGATTCCGGAGTGTCTCTGAATTATGATTTATACCCCTCGGAACCCCGATTAAATGGTCGATCATGCCTTAGGGTTACATTTCAATGCAAAATAACTTGTCATATCATCATTATTGTTTGAGCATTGCATCGATGTCATGTTTTGATTGTTTACCCTTTATTTTTGGTGTTTTCTTCTTCTCGGTAGAATACAATATCGAGCTCGAGATTGAAGACCGAGATCAACACTGTCGAAGCTCGAAGATCAATACTTGACCAACTGTAATCAAGTCAAGTACAAGGCTTCCGAAGAGAATGCTTATGTGTTATTAACTGGCCAAGTAAAGCATAGCCCCACCATGATATAATCCTATGGTTTCGAAAGCATTTCAATTCCTACCATGATGCATATGATTCTACTGTGGTTTTTTATCGATAGATACAATATACTATCTGTTGCATTACTCCCTTTGAGCTTATATTACATGATCCACTACTCCTAGCATAACTAGGTTTGGCTTGTGTGCACTGCTAGAGCTTATATTTGTGTCCTGCTTAGCCATGCATAGCTATTGATTTTGCTTCGTCCAGATGATGTATAGTGATGAGGTGAGATCAGTGGTAGACATTAAACATGCTAAGGCTTGTATGGAAGTCCACGTTGAGATGTGGTTTTTGTAGTCCCATGCACGCCACCACTAGGAACCGAGTTCTTTCCTTTGGAACCAAGATGAGCGTACAGCCACATGGGGCTTGGGAACCTCTCACCTGATTAACTTGCCTAGTCTGATCCATGAGTCTGTAGTTAGCTATTTGGCATATGCATATTTGGATGGGTTGAAGATGGTGCATCATATAGGGCGTGACCAAGGAGGAAGGAGGCTCCGGGAGTACTACCAGTCCTTGGACATAGATATTGGGCTGACAGAACCCTTTCTTGGATACTCATGGATTTAGAAGAAAGCAAGGTAAAGGTCGTGGCCAACCACCCTTTGCCAGCCTTCCAAGGAAGAGGGCTAATGTACTGGCATTAAGAGTCGGTTCATTCGTGTCAGTAAAGTTGTACACCCCTGCAGGTTAATACTCTTTTCGAAAATCCATGTTCATAGTTATGAATGACTTGGGAACGTACGTGATGATCATAGAGAACTATAACCTAATCATAAAACTTGGCAGATCAACATGTGCTTAAGGATGCTTCCTCACGGGTACGAGGGGTGATCCTAGTTAGGGTTTAGATGATGATGACTTGGTGGATATAAAAGACGATGATCAATACTTTGGAGATGACGCTCTCTTATCTCCTTTTAAAATATTCTGACTAGACGAGTTTCCTCTCTCTCTCTCTTCCTTGATAAACAAAGATAGCTTTATGCAAAACAACTCCAGCAGCCATAAGTCTTGCGGAGTACACCCTGTACTCACCCTTGCTTTGTTGATACTTTTGTAGCAGAGTAAGTGTTCCCCTGAAGACGAGTTTCGTACGACATCGACACCGACTAGTAGGTTGGGGTTCCCGGCCGCCAGCCTGGAATCGATGTGATGGGACGTCATCATTATGCTTCAGGCCTCTTAGGCCATTTGTTAAGGTTGCTATACTTAACAGAATAATTTTCCTTCCATTGTTTGATGTTTGTGGTCAACGACCTCTTGTAATAATTTGGTTCTCTTCTCAATTATGAGCTTTTTGTAATAATTTTGTGTCATAGGGTCACTGTTGTGTTATCGATTCTTCACTGGATATTCTTGAACTCAAGTTTAAGCTTATGTCAGATGGAGGTCTAGGATTTGTTTCGCCCTGATCTCGGGGGTGTCATAGGTTTTGGCATCATAGAAGTATCGACCATAGGAAAACCTTACTATTGGTTGATGTTGAGTCTAGTACTTCTAAAAACTATATCAAAGCTGAAAAGTATTTGAGAAAACTATAGTATGCTTCTTTTACTCCTTATCTAGTTTCACTCTAACTCTAGGTTATCTTGTCTAGTGTTGACTTTGGAAAAGTTTTGATATCTCTTCTAGTCTTTCAAAGTTTATGTGCCTTTTTGGCATTTCGTTTCTCAAACAGTTGACTAGTTGACCTTGTTCCCTTTGCTCCTACTCACCTGAGAGATTCCTTTCCATCATGATCTCTCTATTTTATGGATTCTACGATATAATGATCCATAGTGTTCTGTTCTAGGCTTCAAGGTTTCATTTATCCTCGTGTGCCTCCTTTTTGTTTGCTTGGGTACATCAGAAGTCGTTTCTTCTCTTGGAATCTACCTTCTGATTATTACCTTGTAGTGTACGCTAAGTCACTCAAGTAACAGTTACTCTTTTCTTTGGGTTTTCACCTTGGACTTGAACCTAAGATCCCTGATTGTGTTGGATTCTAGTGTTGTGAATATTGTACATGAAGTTGACATTTAACCCAATATCTGTTCCTTTGACCCCTGTTGTTAATGTTCACACATTAACTCAGGATGGCTAGTACTAAAATTCTAGCCTTCAAGCTTGTGGTTTTTGTCACGATTGAATTGTGACAACTATGGACTTCCCCTACCACTAGCTATGGCAGATGTTCTTTGAGGGAACCAAATATATTACGATAATAGTACTCCTCGAGAGTCTCACATCTATATTCGTGACTCTGCCACACCTTATCTTCTCTGCATTAGTCTTCGGAAGAATGTTGACTTATGCATCCACATCTCGGGATTCTATCCTGAGCATTCTTCCTCTCTTGTTGTTTTCTGACCTTTGTCTACTAGTTGGTAGCCAAGTAGTACATGTGCATTGGTGTCTTGCGATGCAAGATACTCTTGTGGTCCGTCATGACAAACCATTTCGGGATGTCAAGAGAAACAAAATCCAGTACCTCGTCATATCTAGGACCAGGTCAAAGTGTTGTAATCTATAGATTAAGAGGCATTGTATGACACTATTTTATAACTAAGAGATCGTGCTAAGTTTCATGACCCCTTAATGAAGTGGTTATCTTATACATAATTACCCACCCTCCCTCGAGCTTTTGCGCTCGTGAATGATGCGTCTGTGTAATAATGTGGCCATCTGAGATTCTTAGAAATTATTATTGTTTTGAACTCTAAGGACATTTGTGTCATCCTTAGAGTGATTGGTTAACCCTATCACTAAGTGAAGAATGATTGTGCTACCATGTCCGTTATTATGGTGCACTCTCTTCGGTCAAAGAGTTAGCCTTGTGCCGAAGCTCTGAGTCTACGTCCTCTTTCCTTACCAAGTAAGTTTCCTATTAAACTAGGTCACATATCGGTGGTTCGTGATATTCTAGATGTCTACTAGAAGTATTGCCATGTTGCCACATGACCGTGTTGTCATGTTCTTGAGCAAGCAAGTTCTTTGAACTGCTCTTTTCTCCAAGGATTTGTACTAGATACCCCTAAACTAGTTGTCTGAGCTTAAAAAACAACTTGGAGAGTTGTAAGACAAAAGTTTTATCCCACCTAGTTCTTTAATGGGACGTCTAGTTTTGTTTGTTCTGAAGAAAGGTATTGTTTCCTTTGTGGAGATGTTATCTTTCCCCACCTTTGATTTGATTTGGCTTACTGTCAAATCAAACTCAGTTCCAAGGACTATCTTGATGGTGTTTCTACTTGTGATGTTTCACTTAAGTACATCTTCGTGTCCTTTGATCTGACCAGTATTTTTGCCTTGTTCACGCAACATATGAGTCGATCTTCTTGGAGTGTCCTGATAAGTTTGTTGTTGACACCATCAATGACATTCTTATCTCGTCCATGCTAGACAAGATCCATATGGAACAACTGACATTAATGTTGGAAACTTTCGAGAACCATCTTCGTGTCATTTCGAAGTATGAGTTCTGGATGTTAGAAGTAACCTTCTCCGATTCACTTGTAGTTGTTGAAAGATGTCGTCGTGGATTTGAGTAGAGTTACCTTCCTTTCCTTAAGGATACATGTGTGTTTTATTGTTAGTACTTTATATGTATGCAGTTGTCTTTATATGTATGCAGTTGTCTTTCGATATGTATGCTTTACACTGTAGTCCCTATCTTGAGAATCTAGTAACTTTACCTCTATGGTAAATGTTACGAACTTTCTACTTCGGACATGCTAAGTCTGAAATATCATCTCACCTAACCAAATCTGAATCTCAAGTAGCAATGATGGTTGGTGTTCCTCAAGGTTTTGACATAGGTCTCTTTGTAAATCTGGCAAGAATGAAATTTAATGGTTGATGTTGGGGATATGCTATATGTGTATCCTCATAGCATGTATCTTATCCGGATAACCCGGGTGGACCGCAGTTGGTAGCATGGCCCATGGCCTGCTGGACGGCCCAGTTAGATGGATCCAGTTGGGAGCCCCACACCAGATAAAGGAAGCCTATGGACGAGTCATCGACGTACCCGGAGCCTTGGAGTGCAAGACACGCTAGACTAGATGTGAGCAGTGTAAGACTCTGTAACCTGTCCGGCTAGGACTTTTCCCTGTAACCCTATGACCTAGCGACTATATAAGTATAGCATATGGGATCCTTTAGGACACAACCTAGTATCGATTAACATACACCTCGCACAACGAACCAATCCCTGTAACTCGGCATATTGCCATTATAGTGATCTATAGCAGGAGTAGGATTCCGCCACCGTTGTGGGATCTGAACCTGGGTAAGTTATGTAACCTCATACCCATCAACTGTCCTCCTTCCCCCACGTCTCTAAAAACGCACTGTGAGGACCCCTCCATGGCGTACTCGTCGGCAATACCACGACAGTTGGCGCCTACCGTGGGGCAAGAGGCGCTTCAGGCTCTCCAGCGGGCGAGGACCAAGATCTTCGCGGGAATTGACGAAACCATAGCCATGGGTCGCGTTCTCTTCTCTGGCAACGTTCCGATTGCCCCCCCCACCCCCGACGAGTTCTGGATCCCGACGAAGACGAACCCTAAGCGGTGCTCGATCGTCCCCATCGGAGATATCCACCTCTTCATCGGCGAAACCGACTCGGGCACTAGTTCCCTGGGAGGCGGAGGAGCATCAAGACCCACACGGACCGCCTACGGGCAGAATACATTCGCGGATGGATCAATGTCGTATCGCTCCTCGGAGTTTGTCGGCAAAGATCAGAAAAATTCAAGGCCCACCCAAACCGCCGCTATTCTAGATATAACGGTGGAGGATCGCTGCAAATCCGCCGGCTTTGCCCCTGTGTTTGTATAGTAGAGATCCAAGTTCGTCGACGCGGTTACCATCTTCCATTTGGCGCGCTATGTTCAGAGAGAGGGCGAGAACCCCTGCGATAACCTCACTAGGTGGCTCCGTATACGGGACGACCTGCCTCATTACCCCAATGATGATGCTATGTATCACTTTGTGGAAGGACTGGACCAAGGTACGCTTCTCCGGCATACGCTAAGGCGGCAGCAGGCTTCAGGGCGCCTCACTTTCAAAACCATGGTGAACACCATCAACAACTACGCGGAGGCTGAGGAGGCAGCTCAAACAGCTCTTGCGGTCCTTGACGGAGCACCTCTGCCTCAGCCACCACCGCCACCGCCTCCAGTCGTCATCGCCGCAGCGGCACCACCACCTCCAGTCATCGTCGCTGCAGTTGCACCTCCACCGCCCGTCATCGAGGAAGCCCCAGCACCCTCCGACTCCATGCTTTACACGCTCCACGCTGACATCAGTGCAGATTCGGAGGAGATAGACTTCATTCCGGAGGAGCTAGACTCCGCCATGCAGGAGATGGAGGAGGATTACAAGCACGACGAGCAGGCCAACGACGCTATCACATCCCGAGAGGTGTTCGTCACCATTGGGATGGCGATGGATGAAGATCAGCCCGAAAGAGCTCCGCCTACAGAGCTGGACAAAGGGAAGGGACCACCTATTGCTGCCGACAACGATCGTGCAAAGGTCATGCCCCCTCCTCCCAACCCAGCGCAGCAGCCGCAGGAACTTGGCACCGGTCCGAGCAACAACAACACCGCAAACCCGCCGCCTCCGGCATTTACGTCTGTTGCTGCCCAAGTCACTCCAGCTGATAGAGTGATGTACGGCAATCTCCTCGTCGAGCCTATGACCGTGGCTCATATTCGCAATGTAGTCCAGCTTGACGAGAAGCGCCAGCAGCTGTTGGAGGAAGCGCAGGCCATCACGAATCAAGGCGCAAAGCTAGATCGAGATTTGGCCAACACGCAGAAGTCAATAGAAATAGCTAGAGCAATGGAGGCCGAGTACAAGACTCTACTATAGCAGCAGAAGGCTAAGAAGGCTCCGGCTTGCGTCATGAACGATCCTAGTGTATGGCGAAACCTAGGATGGGCTCCCTCGAAGCCGGCACAGGCCAAGCCATTCATTGACAGTGAAGGCAGGAAGGTGATGCCCACTCCTCTCCTCAACCTCGCTTTCGCCAAGACCCTTCTCAAGCAGGATAGATCACCCGCAGTTGTGGATCAGATCTATAACCTAGTTGGCCAAGGCAGTAAAACTGCAGGAAAATCCACCTCTCAGAGGCTTGAGTCTGACCCAACATTCTACCAGTCTAGCCAGCATAAGCCACCAAGGGATAGATCTCCTCATGATGTCGGGTCCCAGACGGGTTTGTTAGAACAAAGACGGAGGGATGCACACAACAGGAAGGATGCTATCCCCATATCCTCCGACCACGGAGGCAAGGCCCAACCTCGTCGCCCATCTCCACCACCCCGCTGTCCCCGACATCACAAAGACACCAAGGCTCACCATCATACGGACATGCCTCCGCCTAAGCAACGCGGCATCGTCATCCGCGACAATGCGGAGCAGGCCCGTCATGATGGGGAGCGCAGCCAAGGACACAAGAGCAGGTCACGCCATGACCCTCCGCTTCCGACAAGCAATCGCGACAAGCGTGAGGCATCGCATGAGGGTAACAGCAAGAAGGATAACCCACTGCCATCTCCGCCTCCGTCACCACCCAGCAGCCACCATGGCGTAGGAGGCCCGTGTCATTCACGCATCCCGTCCCCTGATGGCAAGAAGAAGAAAAGAAGCCTGGAGAAATATGACGCATGATCACGTCTAGACAAGATCCAGGAGGCCCGGGATGGAGCATACCTGGGACCACGCTGCTTTGGACCTGTAATACGGACTGCACTTACCCCAAGGGTTTCCGGATTGACAAGACCATCAAGCCCTATGACGGCACTGCCAAGCCAGCTACATGGTTGCAGGATTAGGGCAACACGGTAGAGATCACCGAGGGAAACCCCAACGTTGCCGTCAAGTACCTCCCATTGATGCTGGCGGGCACGGCCCGACAATGGATCAATGACTTGTCGGAGAAATCTATCTGCAACTGGCTGGACATGCAAGAAGCGTTCACCAAAAACTTCGAGGGTACGTACAAACGTCCCTGTACTGTTGGTGACCTACAGCGGTGCGTGTAGGATAAAGACGAGTCATCTCGCGCCTACCTCCCCCGCTGGCTGGATATGAAGAATTCCTGTGTAGGAGTGCACTCACGGACCGCCATGTCCGCCTTCATCGATGGTTTGGAAAGAGGTACGTTGCTCCGACATACGTTGAAGCGCCTGCAGGACAACTACCAGCTAGACCTCAACCAGATGATCCAACTGGCTAGTGATGTTGCGGCTGCCGATGACGATGCTCACGGCTCCCTGCCGGCAACGGCCGTTCCAACTCAAGCTCGGAGGCAACAGCACCAAGCGGAGGAGCCCGCCAGAATAAAAGCAAACCTCTGACATGGTCGCCATGACTTTTGCAGGACGAGGTGATAGTGTACAACATGGCCGAGGACAGGGGGCTGGTCGTGGGTAGCAGCAAAGTAATGAAACAACCTCGGCAGCGCTCCGCATTCCCCAAACTTACGAGGAGTAGCACGATATGCCGTGCCTCGTACACCTCGACACCAACGGCAAGGTCACACACACCAATCGACATTGCAAGTTTGTCAACGACCTCAAGGAGGAACCGGAGTCCGGCTACAAGCAAAGTTGGAAGAACAGACCGTGAGGCAAGGGCAAGGGGAAGAAGAAGGAGGAGGAGTCCAAGGATTCAAGTGACATGGACAAGGACATTGACCCCAAACACGCCGCCAAGAGCGATGGCAAGGGAAAGAACCCCTTCAAGAAGAAGAAGGCAGTTTCCACGCTTTCCTTGGCACCCCCACCCTCCGACAACAGAAGACCTCCATGAGGATACTGATGGCCACTCTACCCCAAGTTCCCCAATACCTGGCGCTGGTCGGAGATTCCAATTACTTGGGACAGGAAGGATCACCCAGACCTCATCCCTACGGAGAACCAGTACGCCATGGTCATCAACCCCTTGATTGACGCCAACGAGTTCACCAAATGTATGGTGGATAGTGGAAGCAGCATCAACATCATGTACCTGGATACACTACACAAGATGAACTTGATGGAGGCAAACCTAAGGCGGACCAACACCATCTTCCACGGCGTAGTTCCTGGTCAGGAGGCTCGGTCCCTTGGGTGCATCACACTCCAGGTCGCTTTTGGCGATGTCAATAATTACCGCCAAGAATGCATGACCTTTGAGGTGGTCCCCTTCAAGAGTGTGTACCACGTCATATTCGGCCGCTACATCTTCCACGCCTTCATGGCCAAGCCATGCTTCGTCTACAACAAGATCAAGATACCCGTACCAAACAGTGCCATCACCGTATCTGGAAGCTTTACCAAGGCAAGGGACTACGAGATTGGAGAAGCAGCCTTTGCAGAAGCTATCCTCTACAGTGAATAATTCAAGGGGATCTAGAGCAAGGTCGATGCCTCGGAGATTCCCGCGTCAAAGAAACAGATTTCTGACTCTGCCGCAGCATTCAAGGCCGCCATCGAGACCAAGCCAGTGGAACTTGTGGTAGGAGATGCCTCCAATACCACCTCCATTGGGACGAACCTAGACCCTAAATAGGAAAGCGCGCTCGTCGAGTTCCTCCGTGAGAACAGGGACATCTTTGCCTGGCAACCTGCCGACATGAAAGGTGTACCTAGGGAACTTTCCAAGCATAGGTTGAACATTGATCCAAAATGTAAACCAGTGAAACAACCTCTACGATGCTTCGGAGATGAGAAGAGACACGCCATAGGCAAAGAGATATCTAGGTTACTTAAGGCTAGTTTTATCCGAGAAGTCCTTCACACACGATGGGTGGCCAATCCTGTACTTGTCCCCAAAAAGGGAACCAAAGAATTAAGAATGTGCGTTGATTACACCGGCTTGAACAAAGCATGTCCCAAAGATCCGTTTTCTTTGCCTCACATTGACCAAGTCATTGACTTGACGGCTGGCTCGGAGCTTTTGTGTTTTCTTGATGCATACTCAGGATACCACCAGATCAAGATGAGGAAGTCGGACCAATTGGCCACTTTGTTCACTACACCCTACGACACGTTCTGCTATGTCATGATGACCTTTGGGCTAAAAAACGTAGGTGCTACGTACCAGCGGACAATGAAGCATTGCTTACATGATCAAATTGCTCGGAATATTCATGCCTATGTGGACGAATAGCGGTGATGTATAAAAAGTCAAACGACTTAATCTCCGACTTAAAATAAACCTTCGATAATCTCTAGAAATACAACATGATGCTTAACCCTAAGAAGTGTGTCTTCGGGGTTCTAGTCGACAAATTGTTGGGCTTTATCATTTCCAAGCGTGGAATCAAGGTCAACCTACAGAAAATCAAGGCCATCTTAAACATAAACCGTCCGACATGCCTAATGGACATACAACGGCTAACAGGTTGCATTGCAGCGGTTAGTCGGTTCATCATCCAACTTGGAGAGAAGGCTCTACTGATGTACAAGTTGCTGAAGAAGGCGGACAAATTCACGTCGACGGACGAGGCAGATGCAGCACTGAAGTAGCTCAAGTAGATACTTTCCTCAGCGCCTATCCTTGCAGCACCCGAGCCTGGGGAGCTTATGTTAATCTACACGGCGTCCACCAACCGGGTAATCATCATCATCGTCATGGTAGAGCGGAAGGAACAAGGCTATTAGTACAGAGTTCAATGGCCAGTTTACTATGTAAGCGAGGTCTTGACAGAGTCCAAGCAGCATTACCCGCACTACCAAAATATAGCTTATGGAGTGTTCCTTGCTTCTCGGAAGCTACGACACTACTTCTAGGAGCACCCTATCACAGTGGTGATCAAGGCTCCACTGTCCGAAATTATCAACAATAGCGACGCCCCAAGAAGGGTCGCGAAGTGGGGCATTGAACTTGCCGCCTTCGAGATCACCTACAAAATACACGACGCTATCAAGTCACAAGCCTTGGAAGATTTTATCACAGATTGCACGGAGATGCCAGATGCTACCCCAATGCTGGAGCCAGAATACTAGGTGATTCCACACACACACGGACGCACACACCCGCGCGCATGCCAGCCTATTGCCTGCCCACCCCGCCTGCAACTAGCCACACATCACCCGCCCGTACACTACGTTGCTGCCCCAGCGCCCCAACTCCCCTCGATGCCACATGCACATAGGCTACACTCGGACCCGGTCCAACCCACGCGCCTGGACCCACTCACCACGCGAGCGGCACCCCGCAATCCCCTTGCTCGCGATTCCTCCCTCACCTTGTCTCTGCGACACCCGCGCCGCTAGGCTCCCCGACCGGCGCCGAGCCTCCCTGCTACAGCTCGCCCCTGCGCGTTTCCCCTTACTGGCCGCCGCCAGGGCAACACCTCCTCCATGAGCCGCGTCGAGCCCTGCAAGCCACTTCCTCGCTCCCCGTCTCTGCCGTCTGATCCCTAGGACGTCCTGCGACGTCGCCCCGTCCCTAGCTCCACCGGCCACAGGCCCCTGCGCCTACCTAGTCCTTCTTCGCCGGACCACCCCACAGCCCCTGCTGCACCCCATCTCCGGCCTCCTGCCTCGCCTCTGGCCGCCAGCACCAGGGCCCCCGTCTCATCTCGCTCCCTGGCGCGCCGCCGCGCTGGCTGTGCCCAGCAGCCGTAGTTTGTGTGCCCCGACGCCCTGGGTCGCATGTCCTCACAAACTCGCCGTCCTACGTCACTAGGACCAAGCTCCACCGCTAGCCACCATGACCGTCCCGCTCTGCCGCTGCCTCGAGCCACGCGTCATTTTTTTCCCGGTGCGCGACCCCGACAGATGCCATCCTCGCCGCCTCTGCGATACCGTGTTCCAGGCCACCTTCCAAACCTCACATCTCCGTCTTCAACATGTTCTTTGTGCTTTTATTTCCTGTGTGATACCGGAAACAAAGGGAGAGTGTGGTATTATTGGTTTTGTGGTCAATAGGAGAATACAACTTTGTAGTGATACATTGGTATGATGAGTTAGTGTTGATGTGCTGCCATGAATCAAGATCTTCCCGGCGTACAAGGATGAGAAGTCAAACAAGGTCATCATCCTTGTCGACAAGATCTTCCGATGCCCACGGATGCCCGAAACCAAGTACACCTTCGACAATCGAAGACAAGGAAACCATAAGATCTCCTTCACAGAAAAACCACAAGACCTCCTTCCGGATTCGGAGACCGAACCCTGCCGAGACGCCAAAGCCCCGGATTCCAAAGATCCGAAGACCGAACCCGAACCCTCGGCGAACCCCAAGATCGTCGAACACCAATGTGACCTTTTCCGATCCCCTATATTTTTATAACATGATATTTAATTTGTGCATATTGAATTGTCATGCTCGCATACATGTTTATGTTTGCTTGGGGTTTTGTTGTCGATTCACCTCATAATTAAATATGGAGGCCATATGTGGGCTTTTCTAGTCTTATATTGGCTCCATTTAAATTTGTGTAGCGAACCGATGATATATTTTGTCTTGTTAATACAACATTTAAATTGAGGGGTATCTAAACAACATGAACCTACTAATTAATTGTCGGGACCCCGGTTCCGCTTAATATTGACTAATTGCATCGCATCTTTGCCATGTCATACATCATACATGCATCATGCCCGATCTTCTGCCGTAGTATTAAATAATGCATCCGGTGTTTCTTCTAGTGCTTTGCTTCTTCACGGATTAGGCCGATGAGTTGATGCGAGTGTTGACCCGATCTTCGGATGAGCCTTCGGCAATGTTTTCAGGCGAGCATTCTCCTCCTTTCTACCTACTTTACATTTCTAGTCTTTACTTCCTCCTTTTGATCTATTGCTCTCTCTGTTGCGATGATATAGATTCTGTACCCCGTTATACTTCCCTGCAACCCTTATATTACCATGGACACATCCTATTACTTGTTGTTTGGTAGATAGTAGGCCTTGCGAGTCGTAGTTGCTTGCGCAAGTGACGCGTCGCGCCGTCGATCTTGCAAAGTTGTTGGAGTAATGCCCCATGTTTAATGTTGGATATGATCATGGTTTTAATTACCGTTTAATAACTAAAATTGAACTAGGTAAATAATGCAGAGGCATAGGTGGGCAATAAATGTTATTTGGTTTATAACCGTCCACTTGTGTCCCGTAGGACACCGAGTACATGATACATGTTCTTTGAATATTCGCACTATCCGCATGTGGGACCATGAATCCCCTTAGCCAGAGCTTGAGTCATATATTATTTCTTGGGGCCACAAAGTAGTTTGGGGCTTTATTACTATCCTGTACTTATGCCATGCTTTACTGCATTATTTACGATTGCGCATGGAGTGCCTGTACTGTTTAGGTAAGCATAGTGTTTTGGTGGTATCGACAAGCCCAGTCACACTTTCGGATTACCAGTCGTTTACAGCCATTGACGCAAACCTCTGGGTCCGTTCCGGAGCCGGCCAACTTCATCGCGGGTAGCTTGGTGGGTTGGCCCCTAGAAATATTATATGAATCTTTCAATTGCTCTGTCGTGATGCCTCGTTGGGTTTTCATTTGGTTTTTACCGAGGTTGATCGTGCGTGTGTTGCTATTTGTGCCCCCATGCAGTGTAAAACTTTCTGAAAGCCGTGTCCGCGGTTATGGACGACTTGGAGCACAGTATCTCGATCATAGACAACTATAACTAAAGTAGTGCTATAAACTTGACTATGTGATGACTAGTAATCAACTTCACCATAATGGAATGCAAATAAAAGTGCCAACAACTGATGGGTTCTTGAATGTCTCATGTTATATGTACCTGACTAGTAAGTATCGCAACTACAATGGAATGTTCACTAAAAATTCCCACTGCTTATTATATCAGGATGACTCATGATATCTATATCTGACTAGTAAGTGCTACAACTATAATGGAATGAATAAAATTGCCAACTGTGTGAGTGTCGGGGGGATAACCCCCTGTAGGGTCACGAGAGGGGAAACATAGCGCAGCTGGGTTGGCTTCGAGTAAAGAAAGAACCAGGCCGGTTAAGAACGGACGGGTAAGATAAGCATGAAAGACGACATACAAACTATGTCGGCCCGCATAGGACAAAGTTGTAACCCTTGCAGGAACCGACGAGCCGAGTCGACCGAGGAAGGGTCGAGTCAAGAAGGACACGTGGCACCTTTTCGTGTAAGGTTCATGAGGGACCATGGTAAAGCATGGTCAAAAGAGAAGGGCGACGCCGGGTGACACAAAAGGAGCCGGGTGACGCCCAAAGCATACGCTAACGTACAAAGTAACAACATGACGCCAAAAGGAACAAGAAGCAGCGTACCAGAAGACCGTTAGCTATCAAGCTTTATGGACCGGGCCTCTGGGCTTAGGGCAAGCCCATGACCCGGCCCACATTGTAGGGACCAAGATCCAAACAGTAAACCCTAGAACCCAAAGGGGTATTAGCTAGCTAGAAGTTCCTATATAAGGGAGGGCATAGCAGTAGTAGAGGGAGGTTGGACCAAGTAGTGAACTAGTGCTCAGAACTCTAGCTTATACATCTCAAGGAGCACTTGTAATCTTTGGGGTATCAATCAAATTGCTAAGTCTGGAGAGTTTTTCTTGTTATTCGTGCATGGCTCGACCGTGCACTCCCTCGCCGGTGACCACAAGCACCCATTCGGCCCCCAACTTAAGCCTACCCATGGCATCTGCCGTGCCACCACCACGACAGTTGGCGCCAACCGTGGGGCGGACGCAGGTGCTTGATGGAGTTTTCCTCCGGACGGGCAACATCATCGCCAAGACCGGCGAGCGCGTCTACTCCGTCCTCATCCAGAGGTTTGGAGCGCTCAACTTCGTCAGCGACAACGCGGGCTGCTTCGGCATCAAGCCATTCCCTAGAGGTGGTCGCTTCATCAAGTTCGGCGAGCACTAGGTCTACGTCGCGGTGCGCGTGGAGCGCGCATATCCTGAGCGCGTCGTCCTGAAGAGGATCCTCCAACGGCTCCTGTCATTGGGAGACCACACCAACTCGTCTTCATGGAGGTAATGATGACATCCCCAAATCCCGCAACTCCCCCAGTAGTTCCAGTAGTGAATGAGAACGCAGAGGGAGGAAATCATGAGGAAACGCCAAGGGCTGCAAGAACAATAAAGGCGCCGCTGGAAAAACCAGAGAACATAGCTAGGAGAAAGAGGGCTAAGGAGCTGCAGGAAGCGATAGACAAGTTGGCAGAGCCAGTGGCACATGCAACTGACCCGGCACGTGTGCAAGCCGAGTTGAAGGAAGCCAGGATAAAAGTCCTGGAGAAAGCCAAGGAGCTAGCACAGTTACAACAGGACGTGGATATCACCATCCGAGAACTTAACTCGGCAAATCGAGTCAAGGGCGCAAAGACTCGGCTTGATGCAACGAGATTTAGAGGAAGGAACCTCAATGAAGAGCTAGAAGATGCGACATCGAAGATAACACCGGAGAACAGCAATGAGACAGCCATGCGTCCAACATATAACACAGCAGCAGCTAATTTGCGAGCAGCAGAAGCAGCAATGGCAGAATTACCCCACTTGGAGGGGGAAGCAAAGAAAAGGCATCAAGAATGAGTCAATGAACTAGTAAAAGCAGCCAGCATGCTGAATGAGGCGTATTACAGAGAAAATCCAGGTATAGCAAGGAGGTCACAGCTGGTTCACTCGGCGACTCCTATCCCGGCGAGATCGGTTGGGCACACAGCATCCTCACCTGGAGCAGCGCCTAGGCCGAGAAAAGAAAAAAGTGTGGATTCTGGAAGAAACAAGCACATGGTCGCCTATGATCCGGCAGTGGTTCAAGGAAACCCGGCGCATGCGAAAGGGGCAAAAAGAAATAATCCCCAAGGAAATGAAAACCAGGAAAAAGCAGGGCAAAGAAATGACAACGGAGGGAAAAAATTTGCGCCTCATGCTAGGAACGGAACTCACTCGGCAGAGGAGGAAATCCAGCTCCGAATAACGCACCAGCTCAGCCAGAAAGAAGATATCAAAGCGCGGGAAAAGCAGTTCAACAGCCTACTGACCCGAACGCGAATAAGTATAATTATGGTTACTCGGCTATGGTAAATGACAGGTATGAACTGCCAGATCATGCATATCAAGCAATGGGAGCAAGATTCGGAGGCAGGAACCTTCAGCCGGATGATGCAAGGCTGAAGCTTGACCAAATAAAAATGGCAGAGATAATTGAATCGCAAGGTCCGCAGGGTCCATCGTGCTTCGGCCCAAGGATCATGAAGGAGCCACCGGTGCCAAATTTCCAGCTGGCTAGAGGGACAAAAACGTATGATGGAAGCACAAAGCCAGAGGACTGGCTCATAGATTATGGAAACGCTATGAAGATCGCGTGGAGAAAATTGATATGGGCAGTACGTTATGTGCCGCAGATGCTGGAAGGACCAGCTCGGGTATGGTTGAACAATTTTCCACCCAGAAGCATCAATAGTTGGATCGATTTTCACGATGCTTTCATGAGCAATTTCACGAGAACTTACAAGAGGCCGAATTACCCACAACAACTGGCAATGTGCAAGCAAAGACCGAATGAAATAGACAGGGAATTCCTCACAAGGTGGTGTAAGATGCGTAACTCTTGTGAAGGGGTAATCGAGTCACAAGCAATCTCATGGTTTGCACAAGGATGTAGAAATCGAAGTGTGTTGTGGCAAAGGTTACAAAGAGATATGCCGGCAAGCCTGGCAGAGACGATAAGAATCGCTGACTCATATGCGTTAGGAGATCCGACTCAGCAGCTGCTCATGTCGGTAGACGGGATGACTGAGACTCAGATCTATGACGCTGCCGGGTCGCAAAGGCGCTAGGAAGGATCCGAATACAGAAGCAAGAGAAGAGACGAAAGACCAGATTACTGGTATGGTTCGACTCAGGTTGCGGCTGTGAGTCAGGATCATCCAGATGCTGGAAGCAGTCAGCGTCAAAGGACAAATGGAAAACAACAATGGGTGCCAAAGAATGACGGCAAAAGGCCATACGATCATAGGAAGCAGTATCAGGACCGACAAAAATACACTTATGAGATGATGCTGGATCAACCGTGTAAGTTTCACACGCCTAGTCCGAGTAAACCAGCCAATCACACGACGAGGCAATGCACTTGGTTTCAGAAAGGAGATAGAGTGGACTCGCCGAATAAGAAGCTTACACCACCTCCCCCTCCACCACTTACAGGAGGAAATGCTCAGATAGTGGGAGCGGACAACAGATATGAAAACAGGAAACCGAGGTATCAGAATCAAGAAAGAAGAGAAGTTGTGCACCAGGTGCACAATACAAGAGGTGGCGACGCTCATGTCTCGTCATGGAACTAGAAATGAGTATAGAGAACATCACCAGAGTTATGTTGTCTTTGTCATAGAGCCAAATGACAAAAAGAGCCAGCAGCGACAAATGATGGAGGTGAATGCCATGATGCCTGCAATCCCCAAGTACATGCATTGGTCTGAGCAAGAGATAACTTGGAGTATAAAAGATCACCCCAAGATCATGCCAACCCAAGGAGGATATGCTCTGGTTTTGGATCCAACATTCATGGGCCCAGATATCAATGTCAAGTTTTCAAAAGTGCTGATTGACGGTGGCAGTAGCATCAATATCATGAATAAGTATACAATGCTCAAGTTAGGAATTACCATGAACATGATGGAGCCGACTAAGACCACTTTCCACGGTATTGTGCCGGGATTGTCCTGTGAGCCAATTGGCAAGATCTGGGTCGACGTCTTATTTGGCAACAGAGAGAACTGTCGCACTGAGGCCATAGAGTTTGATGTAGTGCGATTTGGTCAGCTCATATCACGCCTTACTCGGCAGGCCGGCTATGGCAAGATTCATGGCTACTACCCATATGGCCCATGTGGGGTGATCACAGTTGAAGGGTACTACATAAGATATATTGCTTGTGCCTCAGCCGGATCTTCATTGGCCGAGTCACTCGTCATAGCACAAGAGAAAAGTCAGATGTTGGAAGTGGCAGCATTGGCCAAAGCAGCACAAATGTCCATGTCGGCACTCACCAACCCGCATGGCAGTGTGTCATTTCAAGCTACCAAGGAAACCAAGAAGGTGCAAGTGGATGAAGCTTTCCCAGGGCGCACAATTACCATTGGGGCTGGCCTTACAGACAAATAGGAAAGCGAGCTCACCAACTTCCTCCGTGAGAATCGGGATATCTTTGCCTGGTCCACTCAAGATCTGCAAGGAGTTCCGAGGGAGCTGGCTGAGCACTCTCTTCATGTAAGACCAGATGCCAAGCCGGTTAAGCAACCCTCCTCTGCTTCGCCGAAGATAGGAGGAACGTAATAGCTGCCGAGATTGCAAGACTTTTAGCTGCTGGATTCATCATGGAAGTACTGCACCCAGACTGGTTGTCAAATCCAGTCTTGGTCGAGAAGAAAAAAGACGACCCAAACATAGAAGTGGTATGGCGCATGTGTATTGATTACACAAACCTCAATAAGGCGTGTCCAAAAGATCCATTTCCCCTGCTTCAGATTGATCAATTCATAGATTCTCTGCTGGGTGTGAGTTGTTGTCGTTTGTGGATGCGTATTGAGGATTCCATTAGATACCACTGAATGCAAATGATCAAATAAAGACAGCTTTTATCACCCCGTACGGGGCTTATTGCTATCGCACCATGCCATTCGGATTGAGAAATGCAGGCGCAACATATCAAAGATGGATGCAAAAATGCTTGCAAGATCAATTGGACAAAAATGTTCAAGTATACGTCGATGACGTGGTAATAAAAACCAAACAAAGTCATACTATAATTGAGGACTTGCGTCAAACATTCGCAAACTTGAGAAGATTTCGGATGAAGCTTAACCCGGAAAAATGTACATTTGGTGTCCCGGCTGGCAAGTTACTCGGATTCCTTGTATCCAGCCGAGGAATCGAAGCCAGCCCGACAAAGATCAGGGCCATCGAAAGAATGGAATTGCCAAAAACCCTCAATGATGTCCAGAACTTTACTGGATGCCTGGCTTCGTTGAGCTGATTTGTTAGTCGGCTAGGTGAAAAAGCCCTACCACTATATCAGCTGATGAAGAAATCAGACAAATTCACATGGACAAAGCATGCTGATAGCGCTTTCCATGAATTAAAGAAAATGTTGGCAACAACACCAATATTAGCATCACCATTATCCAAGGATCCAATGTTGCTCTGTGTCGCCGCAACCAACTGAGTTTTAAGTGCAGTAATAGTTGTTGAACGTGAAAAAGGGGGCAAATCAGTCCAAAGACCGGTGTATTACTTGAGCGAAGTGCTCTCTGTCTTGAAACAGAATTACCCGCATTATCAGAAGATGGCATATGGGGTATATATGGCAGCAAAGAAGTTGAAACATTATTTTCAAGAACACCCAATCCGGGTAATAGGCGAGGCACCTATCTCGGATATATTGGGCAGCAAAGATGCCAGCGGCCGAGTCGCCAAATGGGCCATCGAACTAGCACCATACACTCTACAATATGATAGGCGAGATGCAATAAAATCTCAAGCTGTTGCAGATTTCTTTGTAGAATGGATGGAAATGCAGTACGAACCACCACTTCCAAATCCGAATTACTGGAAAATGCATTTTGATGGGTGCAAGACGAAAATGGGTATGGGCGCCGGGATAGTGCTTACATCTCCAAAGAGGGATCAACGGAGGTACATGTTGCAGATTCATTTTGCTGCTTCTAACAACGTTGCCGAGTATGAAGCACTTGTCCATGGCATTAAAGTAGCCAAGGAAATTGGTATCAAAAGTATCATGTGTTTTGGCGATTCGGATTTGGTGAATCAGCAAGTGTCTGGACATTGCGATGCGCTGGACGCAAACATGGCATTATACCGTTTCCACGTGCAACAAATTTTGGGATATTTTGACGGTTGTGAATTTCATCACATTCCTAGAGAAGAAAATGAGGCAGCAGATGTACTATCCAAACTAGGATCATCTAGGCAAGCAATACCACCAGGGGTAGCACTGGAGCATCTCAGGAAGCCACCGATCAAGCCGTCACCAGAGTCCGAATCAATCAGGGTCATCTCGGCGAGTCATGAATCAGAGGCAGTGCCAATGGACATCGACTCAGGGGTAGGTTCAAGTCACTCGGGGACTGATCCTTTCAATTCAGGGATCGCCGAATCACACTCGGGGACTCCTCAGGTCATGTCGGCAGAGCATATGTCAGCGGAACCAATGGATATTGATGTTGAAGCAGACCCGGAACCACTAATACAAACGTGGGCACAGCCAATATTCAGCTATTTGTAAGATGGGACCTTGTCGAGTGATGAAACATTGGGAAGGCAAACAACACGAGAGCAAAAGCGTACACCATAATCAACAAGGAACTATACAAGCGAAGTGTGACAAGTGTACTGCAGCGTTGTATCAGCCCAGAGAAAGGCCAGGAGATCTTATTGGATATCCATCAAGGAGAGTGCGGGCACCATGCGTCATCAAGAGCATTGGTAGCCAAGGCATTCCGACATGGATTCTACTAGCCAAGCGCATTAGCACGAGCACAAGAGTTAGTCGGAAGATGTAGTGGTTGTCAACACTATGCATCCAAGTCGCATTTACCAGCATCTAAATTGAAGACTATACCAATCACTTGGCCTTTTGCAGTATGGTGCCTAGATATGGTAGGACCATTCAAACCAGCAAGGGGAGGCATGACTCATATCTTGGTCATGATTGATAAGTTCACCAAGTGGATAGAAGTGAAACCAATTAAGAAATTGGACGGTAAAACAACTGTCACATTCTTAAGGGATATAATCCTTAGATACGGTTACGCACATAGTGTGATCACTGACAATGGCACGAACTTTGCTAAAGGAGCTTTTGCTCGCTTCTGTGGGAAACATCGAATAAGACTCGATGTAGCATCAGTCGCCCATCCAGAATCAAATGGACAAGTTGAATGGGCTAATGGCTTAGTTCTATCAGGGATAAAACCCCGCTTAATGGAACCACTCCAGAGATCACCTGGTTGTTGGATATAGGAACTACCCTCACTACTGTGGAGCCTAAGAACAACTCCGAATCGGTCAACTGGTTATACGCCATTTTTCCTCGTATATGGGGCTAAAGCATTTTTGCCTGCCGACATAGAATATGACTCGCCAAGGATAAGGCAATACTCGGAAGACGAGGTAAAAGAGGCTCGAGAAGATGGAGTAGACTTACTCGAAGAAGCAAGGGAACTGGCATTATCCAGATCTGCTATATATCAACAAAATCTCCGATGCTACCATAGCCGGAAAGTGCAACCTCGTGTTTTTCGAGAAGGGGATTTGGTGCTCAGGCTAGTGCAGCGCACAGCAGGAATGCATAAGTTATCACCCCCATGGGAAGGTCCGTTCATTGTAAGCAAAGCATTGCACAATGATTCTTATTATCTCATAGAGGCTCGTGAAGCACAAAAGAACAAGGCGGACAGGTCAGGAGATGAGACCAAAAGGCCATGGAATGTGGCACTACTTTGTCCCTTCTATACTTAGGAGAAGCAATGCATGTATCACTCGAACTCTCATATGTTGGACGTGTGTGCCGGCTATGTGCTGATAATAAAATGGTATGGTTCAAAAAACTGACTCGGGGACTACCCCTTAAATTTTCCATCTCAATTATTTTATGTCGGCTGGCATGATACCCGAAATTTATCTCGGAACAAGTAATGTTTACTCGGAATAAATCAACTCTTCGACTATGCTGTTGTCTGAAAACACAGCTTCATGGCAAGCAAGAGAAAAAGATGTAAGACGGGTAAACACGAACGCCGGATAAGTACACAGGAGAAACGCGAGTCGGCTTTAGTTTTTTGCCTAACTCTCTGCAGGTCGCGTTATACTACGTGTCGAGTAATCTCGGCCAAGTGATCCAAGTTTCATACCCGTTAACTATATCCTTAGTACTTTGAGACTCTAATGTCGAACACCGAAAAAGGTAGACAGGGGCCAAAGTCAAGGAAAGGTGACACGGCAAAATGAAACTCGGGGACTTGCCCTTGAATAATTCACACTTAGAACATAACACAAATATATAAATCCCATTAATAGGCGCAAAATCAAACTTAAAAGTGCAATGTATGTTACATATGTACCCGGCATACCGGGATCTGATCAAAGTTCGAGTGTTTGTTAGCCTAAGGAGCAGTAGAACTCGGAGGAGCACTCTCGGAGCCAGGAGTAGTGCTTGGAGCATCGGCAGGGTAAGGGGCATCTGTGGCTGGGTCATCCGTATCATCTGACTCAGTTGCCTCACTGTCGCCACCCTCTTCATCAGCAACTTCGACAGGCGGGTCGACAAGATCAAGGAAGCTGGGCCCGTCGCACCAAGCGTGCACCATGGTGTATTCGATCATGGCATAAGCTCTCTCCTGGCGCTTCTTGATCAGCTCCGTATCATTCAGCCATTTGCCATCCCCCCTTATGCGAGCGAGAACATCAAGGTTGATGTCCTCGTACCATGAAAGCACGAAGGAGAGAGCCTTGTCCGCTGCAGCTCGGCCGGCCGACTCGCGCCATTGATCCAGACGGTCTTCACTAAGGAGCAATCTATCGGCAAGGGGATCAATGAGATTGGGTGCATATTCATCCGGCCACAGCATGTGAAAGGCGTGGATAGCCGACTTGAGCAGATCCACACCGCAAGACCTGAGGGTCTTGACCCGTTCAGACACTGCTTCGAGAAGCTCCTCCATAGACACCTCGCCGTCAGCAGGAGCACCAGCTTCGACTCTCACTTTCTTCATGGCTCGGATGGGAAACATATCGGCCTCAGGAAAATTCTCTGCAAGCAAAAAGAGAAATTTAGCAAATAACAATGGCAGATGGAAGAAGTCCAGAAGGACTCATACAGTGCGCAAAGAGTAAGAACTCACTACCGATAAACAAGTTGATGGCGGCGAGTTTGATATGCCAAGTCTTGGCCTTGGCTAGAAGGGCATCAAAGTTCAGATTTGCCGACTCGACCGATAATTCGGCCTCGTTGAGCAGCCTCTTGGTCTTCTCGGAGCTGGCGGCCTACTGCTCATTCTTCTCAGCAAGTTCCTCCCTCAACCCTTTCACCTCGGCCAAGTGCTTCTGCTCCGACTCGGCAATCAACTTCTTCAGCCGAGTCACCTCGTCTCGCTCCTTCTGGAGCTCGGTTTGGTGCTTCTCTTCTTATTCGAAAAGATTACTTGTCATCACCAGCAGAAAATTTCAACTATCACATCAATGAAGCAAGAAACTTACTCTCGGCCTCGCTGATCTATGAGTGAAGAGAATTTATTGTGGACTGAGCGGAGGCTGCGAAAAAAGAACGAGAAAGGATTGAGATAATGAACCAAAGAAAAGAACGCCGAAAAGAAAAAGGACGGGTAAGGATATTACCTTGGTCGTGGGTGTCAGTCTGCAGCTTCTCATATGCAAGTTCGAGCTTGCGATGCCCCAGGACGAGAGCTTGGTGCACCTTGCTGCGCTCGTTATGCGTGAGCTGAACAAAGAGGATATACAATAAAGAAAGGTCAAGTCACGCAGCCAGCTGAATCAAAGAGCTTTAGAGCTTACAGCCGAGTAAGTTCCTTACTCGACAGTAACCTCGAGGGCTAGGGATTGAAGCTCTAACATGAGTTTGGCATAAAGAAACTAAAAGATCTTAAGAGCTTACAGCTGAGTAAGTTCCTTACTCGACAGTAACCTCGAGGGATAGGGATCGAAGCTCTAACATGCAAGCATGGGATTCAAAGATTAAAGTGATTAGTGAGAGCTTACGGCCGAGTAAGTGCCTTACTCAATCGTAACCTCGGGGACTAGGTGATATGCATAAAGGAAATACTCCAAGATGAGGAAGTAGGGCGAGCAGAGCCAGAAGCCTTGGGCTGGGTATGGCCCTTTGACAGAATTGGAGAGCGAGCAGGGGAATTTGGAGAAGATCGTGGAGCCGGCTGACTGGGCTCAGCGGTTTTGCTGGCTCCAAGATGAGGAAGTTGTTCATTCAAACCAGCCTGAGGGCCGATGCCAGAGGAACTGGTGGCGGAAGGTTTCTCGGCGCCAGTCACGGGCACCAAGATCAGGAAGTTTCTCCTGGGAGCTTCGACCCGGACGGGACTCGGCACCACCGAGTCAGTTGGAGGAGGCGCAGGCCTTAGCGGCGAGGCAATGCTAGTCGTAGCCTGGCTTGCCGAAAAATGTGCGACACTGAAATAAGAAAACGTCAGTGACGAAAAAGAAAAGAACAGAGAGGGCAGAGTACGAAAACTTACCCGGTAACAACCGGGTCACGGACGACTCGACGCCCGGCAGCTTGACGAGTCTCAGCCAGGCTGGCAGCAGCGGAGGCAGCAGGAGCTGCCGGAGTGAGCTTGCTCTTCTTGGCCGGCTGGGTGCTTGAGGAAGCTCCACGTCGCTTTGGCTTGGCGACGGGGACCTTGCCGACTTCACCCACGGCGAGAGGAGGAGTGTCATGTACCTGGCCAGCTGCATAAGTAAATAACGGGCTTACTCGGATAAGCTGGGAGATTAAGGTCACAAGGCAGATACCTCCAAAAGCGTACAATCATCATCCTCATCATCGTCAGACCAATGTTGTAAGGGATTGCGAGATTGACTCTTACCCGAAGCTGAAGCAGCCGCAGCATGCGGGATAGGCATGAAGCACTCTAGGTCATACTCGACCTCATCCGAGTCGGAGCGGTCCCCGTTATAACTAGCAGGAGGGACAGTACTGTCATCAACAGGGTGAAGGAGATTCTGCGGAGGACAAACAGAATGAGAAACTAAAAAACTAAACTAAGAATGGAAAAAGAGCTAAAGCCTACTTGGCGAGAAAGTGTTTCGGAAAACTTACCCAGGGGACAGGCCTAACCGGGCTAAATGGTGGGCAACTCCAAGCCCAGTCATCCGGCAAGTTCAGTTTGAAGATTGAGCTTACTCGGCGGGCGATGGAGTCATGGGTGAGCTCCTTAGTGGAGTGCCGAGTGGGATCGTGAGAGCCACTCATGAAGAACATCTTGTGGCTCCTCGCTTGGATGGGGCTTACCCAGCGTGAGACGAAGGTGCACATGAGGTCAGAGTCGGCAAGATGAAAGTTCTCATCCGGCGACAACAACCTTTCCAAGATCATGTTAGCCTTGTTTACCGCAGCGTCTTCGTCACGCGGGTCAAGCTGCCAGTGCTTCTTGTTGGGAACCTCATCCGAGAAAGGGGAAGCCGGATGTTATCGGTAGACCCGCAGTTTTTGACATAGAAGAAAGTCTTATGCCATTTCTTGCAGGAGTCAACACCAGTAACCCGAGGAAAGATGGAATATCTCCTGAGCGTGATACTAGCAGCACCACACCGAGTCGTCCTCTTCTCGGATCGAGGAGCACCAGGCTAGGGAACAACCTGAACCTTAAAGCCAAAATATCTGGCCCACAAAGGAACTATGGGCCAAATTTCAAGGTAGGCCTCGCAAGCAGAGATGAAGCAAGAAAGAGAGCCAATCGCATTGGCAGGAAGATGGTGGGTCTGCAGATGGAAGGTGGAAAGGAACGAGGAGAAGAAGGTGCTCACAGGAAGAGCGAAACCGCGTTCAAAATGAGAACGGAAAACCACCCGCTCGTTAGCTTGGGGTTTGGGAGAAATCTCACCGGTGGGAAGACGGCAATCCACTTGCAGTGGAATGCGTCTGGTGGAGAGGAGCCACTCCACTTATTCGGTGGAGATCTCTGAGCCTTCCCAGCCACCGCGCTCACCGGCGGGAATCTCCTGCTCCTCAGCACCATTGGCGCTGTCGCGAGCATCCATGAGATCAGCAAATTCACTCTCCTCCGTTGTTGGAAGAGGCTTGTAACAGTGTGGACCCGTAGTGGAATGGAAAGTAGAAAGGGGCAATTGCAACACAACGACAGGAGTAAGAGGAAACCGCAAAGGGGGTAGTTTGATTTTGCGGGCGCAAGGAAGAAGAAAGGGCAAGGGAAAACTGAACGAGCGTGGGGGAGGTGGAAACCCCCAACCCCTACTTAAGGACAGTCAAAACCCCGGTCGTGGGATCTATCTTTGCCGTGCGGCCAACGTGTGGCCGTGTACCAGGCCTGGAAAGCCAATCAGCAAGCGCCACGTTGCCAAGGATACACGAAAAAACCCATGCCACGTCATGACTAGAAGGACAAGAGGCGCAGGTCGATGGGACTACCACAGTGACGGGGAATAACTGCGCAGCCGTCACTGTGTCACCAGAGCTTGGGACAAAAATTGAGGCAAGTAATCATGATTACCAGCTGTCAGTGACTGAAGCGTGCCGAAAATGACTCGGAATTGGCCAAAATAACTCGGCTCGAGGCAAGAATGAGCCAAGAAGTCAAAGAGACGACCTGAAAATTGTCAGACTGACCCGGCAAGGTGCGAAATTGTGACAGATAAAGACAAAAACTAAGTTCCACTCACACAAAAGGAACTTGGAGACGCCTAACAGCTTGAACTGCTAGACCTCACCAGCTTCAGGGTCTAACGTCGGGGGGATAACCCCCGGTAGGGTCACGAGAGGGGAAACATAGCGCAGATGGGTTGGCTCCGAGTAAAGAAAGAACCAGGCCAGGTAAGAACGGCCAGGTAAGATAAGCATGAAAGCCGACATACAAACTATGTCGGCCCGCATAGGACAAAGTTGTAACCCTTGCTGGAACCGACGAGCCGAGTGGACCGAGGAAGGGCCGAGTCAAGAAGGGCACGTGGCACCTTTACGAGTAAGGTTTAGGAGGGACCATGGTAAAGCATGGTCAAAAGAGAAGGGCGACGCCGAGTGACACAAAAGGAGTCGGGTGATGCCCAAAGCATACGCTGACGTACAAAGTAATAGCATGACGCCAAAACAAACAAGAAGCAGCATACCAGAATACCATTAGCTGTCAAGCTTTGTGGACCGGGCCTCTTGGTTAGGGCAAGACCATGACCTGGCCCACATTGTAGGGACCAAGATCCATACAGTAAACCCTATAACCCAAAGGGGTATTAGCTAGCTAGCATTGCCTATATAAAGGAGGGCATAGCAGTAGTAGAGGGAGGTTGGACCAAGTAGTGAACTAGTGCTGAGAACTCTAGCTTATACAGCTCAAGGAGCACTTGTAATCTTTGGGGTATCAATCGAATTGCTAAGTCTGGAGAGTTCTTCTTGTTCTTCGTGCATGGCTCGACCGTTCACTCCTTCCCCGGTGACCACAAGCACCCTTCGGCCCCCAACTTAAGCCTACCCATGGCGTCTGCCGTGCCACCACCATGACAGTGAGTTCCTCGGTTGACTTCCTCGGTTGGTCTCGAGGGGGGAAATACCAGGATGGGTATGTTTGGTGTTAGTATCAGGTTTCTTCCGAATAGGTCTTTCTTATACCTCTCTAATAGCCGACAGTTGTTTAGAGTCTCTATATGTTGTTTAGTGCATGCTGCGTTGCTGCTTCAGTCCACCATACCTATGTAGGTGAGGACCGCCCAATTCTAGTCTCGCCGTGTACTTGCCTCAGTACTGACCGCTCTCTTTTTCCTTTGCCCTTTGTCGACACCCCTTTTGTTTAAGCAGGTTTTGAGATCGACGTCGTTAGCAGGGTTACCCTTTCGGTTTGGCATAGGCAGGGTTATGGACGCCATTGGTTATTCTTCAGGGCTCTTAGCCCAATTTGCATCTTGTCTGCAGTCGGACGCTGTATCGTTTTCAAGGTGATTTGGATCTTTGTATTGTATATCTGTATTCTTGACTCATGAAGTCGTTGTTGTATATATCCGTTCTGTGGGTTCCATCATGGACTATTATGTAATGATATTACTTCATTTTCCACCCGCACGCAAGTGCCTGGTGGGCACCTCTTAATCGTTTCTATGCGGGTGTGGCAGGAATCGCTAAAACTTGCATAGGGCCGATCCGAGGGTGTTACAGAGTGGTATCAGAGCTCAGCTGTTACGGTACCCCATTGGTCCAGCCTGTAGGATAACCTAGCTAACAGACGATGTAGAGTGTCAAAACTATTTTGGAAATTCGCTTGGATAGATCTGATTAGGTCTGCTTTTACTCCTTACCCCTCTGCTATTCTCCTCTTACCTCGATGTGTTTTGAATCTACTCTATTATCTTTTCTTCGAGTCTAGGAATTCCCGTGGTTGGGTTTCCGTCGTACCTTCAGGGTTTCACTTCCTCCTCTTGTAACGATGTTTCGACATTCGGCCTTCATGCTATCCGAGGAATGTTTCATCTATTGTACCTTCTTGTGAACCCAAAAAAATTCACTAAATTTTTTCTTTGTATCTTCTGTTGTTTTTCAATGCGACGACCTCATCTGCATCATGTATGATGAAGAAATTACATCATTCTTTTGTTTCCAAAACTCGATTGTCGAGATGTTCAGTCTGATTCTGAGAGTTGGTTGCATAATCCCCTATTCATGTGAAGAGTAATGCTTTGGGTGCGCGATGGACTGATCACCATTCGACTGCTCTTGTCATTCGCTCTTGTACATTGAATGGTGGATTGATGCAATTATACTCCTTCTATGGAAGTTGGAGGTGGCCTTACTTTTGAGACCTTTACCTTCGACTTTGTTCTCCGGAGTGCTCTCTCGACGAACGTGAGAAACGACCCTTGTTGGTGGTGTCGCCAATTTCAAGATGAAGAAGGAACCCTTGTTAGTGGTGTCGCCAGGATCTACACTAAGCGAGAAGATTCAGGTCATCGTTTTTCTTCCCCATACTAGGAGGCGGATCTCGAGGGCGAGATCCATTGTTGGTGGTGTCGAATTGTAACACCCCGGTAAAACCATTACTAGTAAATTGCATGTGTTTATCTTCATGCATCATCATGACATCAACATGCATATATTAGTCTAAAACTATTTTACTAAAAGCCATATTTATTTTTCTACAAATGACCCTCTCTTTATTCAAATGCGAAACCTTGGTCTTTTCTTGATATTGTATTTATCTAAAACTATATTTCAAAACATTTTGTTTTATAAAAATAATAAAATATTTTTATCGGGGAGGCAGGCTCCAACCGGCTAGACCACCTACTACCCAAAATTAAACCATAGACTACCTAACCCTAGCCTTGCCCTACCCAAACCCTAATCCCCACAATTCCTTCACCCCGGCGCCGCCACACACACACGGACGCACACACCCGCGCTCATGCCAGCCTATCGCCTGCCCACCCCGCCTGCAACCAGCCACACAGCACCCGCCTGTACACTATGTCGCTGCCCTAGCGCCCAAACTCCCCTCGATTCCACACGCACACACGCTACACTCGGACCCAGTCCACCCCACGCGCCTGGACCCACTCACCACGCGAGCGGCACCCTGCAATCCCCTTGCTCGCGATTCCTCCCTCACCTCATCTCTGTGACATCCGTACCGCCAGGCTCCCTGACCGGCGCCGAGCCTCCCTGCTTCGCCCTGCGCGTTCCCCACTGCCGCCGCCAGGAACGCCTCCACCTGAGCCGTCGAGCCCTGCAAGCCACTTCCTCACTGCCCGTCTCCGCCGCCGGATCCCTAGGCCGCACTGTGACCTCGCCCCATCCCCAGCTCCACCGGCCATGGGCCCCTGCACCTACCTCGTCCTCCTTCGCCAGACCATCCCGCAGTGCCTGCTGCACCCCATCTCCGGCCTCCTGCCTCGCCTCTGGCCGCCAGCACCAGGGCCCCCGTCTCATCTCGCTCCTTGGCGTGCCGCCGTGTTGGCTGTGCCCAGCAGCCGCGGTTTGTGTGCCCCGATGCCCTGGGTCGCATGTCCCGGCGAGCTCGCCGGCCTACGTCGCCAGGACCGAGCTCCTCCGCTGGCCTCCATGACCGTCCCGCTCTGCCGCTGCCTCGAGCCACGCGTCGTTTTTTTTCCGGTGCGCGACCCCGACAGATGCCATCCCCGCCGCCTCTGCGGTACCGTGTTCCATGCCACCCGCCAAGACTCGCATCTCCGTCTTCAACATGTGCTCTGTTCTTTTGTTTCATGTGTGCTACCGGAAACAAAGGGAGAGTGTGGTATTGTTGGTTTTGTGGTCAACAGGAGAATACAACGTTGTAGTGATACATTGGTATGATGAGTTGGTGTTGATGTGCTGCCATGAATCAAGATCTTCCTGGCGTACAAGGATGAGAAGTCAAACAAGGTCATCGTCCTTGTCGACAAGATCTTCCAACGACCACTGATGCTCGAAACCAAGTACACCTTCGACAATCGAAGCCGGGGAAACCACAAGATCTCATTCATAGAAAACCACAAGACCTCCTTCCGGATTCGGAGACCGAACCCTGCCAAGACCCCGAAGCCCCGGCTTTCGAAGATCCGAAGACCAAACCCGAACCCTTGGCGAACCCCAAGATCGTCGAACACCAATGTGCGACCTTTTCCGAGCCCCTATATTTTTTATAACATGATATTTAATTTGTGCATATTGAATTGTCATGCTCGCATACATGTTTATGTTTGCTTGGGGGTTTGTTGTCGATTCACCTCATAATTAAATATGGAGGCCATATGTGGGCTTTTCTAGTCTTATATTGGCTCCATTTAAATTTGTGTAGCGAACCGATTATATATTTTGTCTTGTTAATACAACATTTAAATTCAGGGGTATCTAAACAATATGAACCTACTAATTAATTGTCGGGACCCCGGTTCCGCTTAATATTGACTAATTGCATCGCATCTTTGCCATGTCATACATCATACATGCATCATGCCCGATCTTCTGCCGTAGTATTAAATAGTGCATCCGGAGTTTCTTCTAGTGCTTTGCTTCTTCACGGATTAGGCCGATGAGTTGACGTGAGTGTCGACCCAATCTTCGAATGAGCCCTCGGCAATGTTTTCAGGCGAGCATTCTCCTCCTTTCTACCTATTTTACATTTCTAGTCTTTACTTCCTCCTATTGATCTATTGCTATCTATGTTGTGATGCTATAGATTCCGTACCCCGTTATACTTCCCTGCAGCCCTTATATTTCCATGGACACATCCTATTACCCGTTGTTTGATAGATAGTCGGCCTTGCGAGTCGTAGTTGCTTGCGCAGGTGACGCGTCGCGTCGTCGATCTTCCATAGTTGTTGGAGTAATGCCGCATGTTTAATGTTGGAGATGATCATGGTTTTAATTACCGTTTAATAACTAAAATTGAAGTAGGTAAATAATGCAGAGGCACAGGTGGGCAGTAGATGTTATTTGGTTTTAACCGTCCACTTGTGTCCCGTAGGACACTGAGTACTTGATACCTGTTCTTTGAATATTCGCACTATCCGCATGTGGGACCATTAATCCCCTTAGCCAGAGCTTGAGTCATATATTATTTCTTGGGGCACAAAGTAGTTTGGGGCTTTATTACTATCTTGTACTTATGCCATGCTTTACTGCTTTATTTATGATTGCGCGTGGAGCGCCTGTACTGTTTAGGTAAGCGGAGTGTTTTCACGGTATCGATAAGCCCAGTCACACTTTCGGGTTCCCAGTCATTTACAACCATTGATGCAAACCTCTGGGTCCGTTCCGGAGCCGGCCAACTTCGTCGCGGGTAGCTTGGTGTGGTGGCTCCCTAAAATATTATATGAATCTTGCAATTGCTCTGTTGTGATGCCTCGTTGGGTTTTCATTTGGTTTTTTCCGAGGTTGATCGTGTGTGTGTTGCTATTTGTGCCCCCCCTGTAGGGTAAAACTTTCTGAAAGCCGTGTCCGCGGTTATGGACGACTTGGAGCACATTATCTCGATCATAGACAACTATAACTAAAGTAGTGCTATGAACTTGACTATGTGATTACTAGTAATCAGCTTCACCATAATGGAATGCAAATAAAAGTGCCAACAACTGCTGGGTTCTTGAATGTCTCATGTTATATGTACCTGACTAGTAAGTATCGCAACTACAACAGAATGTTCACTAAAAATGCCCACTGCTTATTATATCAGGATGACTCATGATATCTATATCTGACTAGCATGTGCTGCAACTATAATGGAATGAATAAAATTGCCAACTGTGTGAGTTTCTCGGTTGACTTCCACGTTTTGTCTCGCGGGGGGGAATACCAGGATGGGTATGTTTGGTGTTAGTATCAGGTTGGATCCGAATAGGTCTTTCTTATCCCTCTCTGGTAGCCGACAGTTGTATCAAGTCTATATAGGTTGTTTAGTGCATGCTCCGTTGCCTCTTTAGTCCACCATACCTATGTAGGCGAGGACCGCCGAATTCTAGTCTCGCCTTGTACTTGCCTTAGTACTGACCACTCTCTTTTTCCTCTGCCCTTTGTCGGCACCCCTTTTGTTTATGCAGGTTCTAAGATCGACGTCGTTAGCAGGGTTACCCTTCCGGCTTGGCCTGGGCAGGGTTATGGACGCCATTGGTTATTCTTCAGGGCTCTTAGCCCAATTTGCATCTTCTCCGCAGTCGGATGCTGTATCGTTTTCAAGGTGATTTGGATCTTTGTATTGTATATCTATATTCTTGACTCATGAAGTCGTTGTTGTATATATCCGTTCTGTGGGTTCCATCGTGGACTATTATGTAATGATATTACTTCGTTTTCCACCCACAAGCAAGTGCCTGGTGGGAACCTTTGAATCGTTTCTATGCCGGTTTGGCGGGAATCGCTAAAACTTGCATAGGGCCGATCCGAGGGTGTTACATTGGTCAAGTTCATCCTCGACACATGCAGTCAACCCCTGTTCATGTTGACAAACCAGTGACGTGCAGATGATGAGTCACTTCTGCTATATGGCATCCAAAGCTATCTCCATGATCCTCGCGTTTTGATGTTCTGCCCCGATGTTCATGTTGTTGCCATTGTCAATATCCCCTTTGTAGAAACGTTTGTCAAGACTTGTACACGGATGTTCACCGACAAGACCGGATCGATTCCGACGACTTCAAAGAAGGTACATGGCGCCACTTGAATACCTTGGCATCGATCCCCAAGTTCTCCTTGATGAATAAGATGATACACCAAGATCTGTAATCTCGGCGTCCCAAGACCAAAAACTGGCGCGCCAAGTTCTCCTTCCCGGACCCGATGACACCAGAGCCTCAAGATCTTCACGAATACGACGCCTCGGTGCCATACCCGAAGCCCGACCCCGAACCCCTCCGAATCCCAAGATCGACAAGTTCACCATCTGTGACCCTCTATCCAAGACCCCTATTTTTATAAATGCCATCTTATAAATTGTTGCATATTGAATCATTCATGCTTCCATACATGTTTATGTGGTTTGGGTGCCTTATGCTGATTCACTTCATAATTTAATATGGAAACCATATAAGGGCAAATCTAGTCTTATATTGGCTCTATTAAAAATTGTGTAGCGAACTGATGCTATGTTTTTCCTTGATAAGCCAATATTTAAATTGCGGGCTATATAAGCAACATAAACCACCTAATTAAGTGTCGGGATCCTGGTTCCTCTTAATATTTCACAATTGCATCGTATCTTTGCCATGTCATGCATCATACATACATCATGTCCGATCTTTTGCCGTAGTATTATATAGTGCATCCGGTGTTTCTTTTAGTTCTTCGCTTCTTCATGGATTAGGCCGATGAGTTTACGTGAATGTCGACCCAATCTTCGGATGAATCTTCGGCGGTGTTTCCTAGGCGAGCATTCTACCTATTTCTACCTATTTTATATTTGTAGTTTTTTACTTACTTCTGTTGATCTATTGCTACTTGTGTTGTGATGCTTTAGTCTTTTCGTACCTGTTATATCTCTTTCACCCTATATTGTCTTGTTCACCTCCTATTACCTGTTGTTTGGTAGTCAGTCGGCCTTGCGAGTCATAGTCGCTTGCTCAGGTGCTACTTTGTGTCATTGATGTTCCATTTATGTTGGGGGTTGTCATATTCATAATGGTGGAGATGATCATGGATTTTACTACAGTTTAATAATTAATATTGAAAATAGATAATTAATGAAGAGGCATAGAGGGGTAATAGTTCAGATATGGTTATTATCCCGCCATGTTGTGTCCACCTAGGACCCACGTTCTTGACGCATGTTCCGACAATGAGCGCGCTAACCACGTGTGGGGTGTGTGAGCACCCCTATTGGCTTAGTACACGATTCCAAAGTATTGTTCTAGGGGACACAAACTAGTTTGAAGTTTTCATGCCACGTTATGCCATGTATGGCATGTTATGACATGTTTATTACATGTTGATCGATGAGCGTTTATTACTGTTGCGTAGGCGCGGCACTCTATCACGGAAATATATTGTCCATGACCTCTGCTCGCGTGACAAGTGTATGAAACCTTAGGGTCCGTACGAGGAGGATTAGCTATACGGGTAGCTCTTTCGGGTGGCCCCCATATGCTTGCTTTGTTTCTGGAAAAGGGTCGTGTCCTAGGCCCCGCCGACATACCAATGGGTGTATGTTAATTGATCTGGCAACAAGTGTCCAAGTGCGTGCAGAAACTTTGGTGCACCCCTACAGGGTTAAATATTTTTGAAAAGCCGTGTCTACGGTTATGGACGACTTGCAGCACAGTATCTCGATCATAGACAACTAAAACTAAAGTTTACTACTGTAATTTGACTTGTATATGATATGACTAGTAAGTTGGATAACCACCATGTAAAGAATGAATAAAATTGCCTACCGTGTGAGTTTCCTCGATGGGACTTCCTCGTTTAGTCTCGAGGGGGAAATACCAAGAAGGGTATGTTTGCTGGTATTATCAGGATGGTTCCGCATAGGTCTTTCTTATCTCTCTCTGGTAGCTGACATTTTTACCGAGTATCTATAGGTTGTTTAGTGCATGCTACGTTGCACCATACCTAGTCGCAGAATTCTAAGTCTCATCATGTACTAGCCTCAGTATTTACCGCTCTCTTTTTCCTTTGCCCTTTGTCGGCACCCCTTTTTCTTGAGCCGGTTTAAGATCGATGTCGTTAACAGGGTTACCCTTCCGGCTTGGCCTAGGAAGGGTTATGGACGCCATTGGTTATTCTTTAGGGCTCTTAGCCCCATTTGCATCTTGTCCGTAGTCGGATGTTGTATAGTTTTCAAGGTGATTTGGATCTTTGTACTGTATATCTATATTCTTGACTTATGGAGTCGTGTTGTATATATATATTCTATTGGTTCCATCGTGGACTATTGTGTAATGGTATTACTTTGTTTTCCACCCACACGAAAGTGCCTGGTTGGCACCTTCTAATCATTTCTATGCGGGTTTGGCGGGAATCGCTAAAACTTGCATAGGGCCGATACGAGGGTGTTACATCCCTTACTTTCCTAAGCTTGATGCAGTCGTCGGTGTCATGGCTTTGACTCTGGTGGAAGGCACGGTATGGGTGCTGGTTAGTCGCTCTTTTCCTCGAGAGGCACCTGTTGGCCTCCTTCGCCTCGAGTAGGCCGGAGCTTCCCTCCGGCATCGCGGATGCGTCCTCCGAGTTGGCTTTGCTGCGGGTGAACAAGTTCCCAGCTCTGCCTTGGCGCAGTAATCGGCAACCACGAAGAGCTCATCCAATGTGGACAGGTTTTCCCCATGGTGAACAATCTTGTCGAGCACTCGGGTATTGGTGACGCCTTCGGTGAAACCCGCGATGACCTTGGCATCGGTGGCCTTGCCGACCCTGACAAGGCTTTGGTAGAAGCACTGCAAGTACTTGCGCAATGTCTCACCGGGATCGTGGTGCACCCTCTGGAGGCTGTCGCACATGTACGGGGGCTTGTCTGTATCCCCGAACTTGCTGATGAAGAGATTGTAGAGATCTAGCCGTGAGCCTATGGAGCCCTCCAGTAGGTTCAGCAGCTAGGTGCAAGCCTCTGCGCTGAGGCTCATGGGAAACCAGTTCGCGAAGATGTGGTCATCTCCTCCCGCGGCCTCAACTCCATTGGTGTAGAGATGTAGGAATTCCGTGGGGTTGGAGGCACCATCGTACCATGGATGCATCTCCATCTTGAACTTGAGTGGCCGCACTACCCATCGGAGGTGCTCGGTGAGCGTGGGGCAGCTGGATCTACAGGTCTCCATGCCGCCTGCAAGGGCTGCTCAGTTCTGGAGTCCCATCACTGAGATGGCTTGTATTATTCGGGCCTCTCGGCCCGGGCGCGGCGCCAAGGTCACTCGACCATCTTCATCTCAGCGAGCGACCATTATCCGGCTTCGGTCTTGTCCGAGGCACGCTTCGCTCGGCTGCTCTCCGTCTCCCGAGCCCCTGAGTCTGATGTAGAATGGGGGCACACCGTGGGCCATGTCGCTGAGCCAAGCCCCGGGCACCACGGGGAAGTCCTAGGAGACGTCCAATAGGTCCACGAGGCATGCCTTCCATGCCTCTCTCTCATCCTCGGCAGGCGAGTAGCAGAGGATCTCATTGGCCATGAGGCGGGCCATTTCCAGGGCGAGGGGGGTGTGGTGTGCCCCGGGTGGCGAGGTGTTTTAAGAGTTGTTCTCTCCCTGCGCCCCTGCATAAGGGCACGGTAGAGGCCGTCATCCTATCTAGAGAGAGACAAGGGTGCAAGGGCAGCATGGCGCAAGACCCCAGCCTCCATCCTTGCTCCCATCGGGAGCAGCTGTCGCGGGGCTTGCTATGACCGACCATGTCGACGAGGTTGATGAACATCTCGAAAGCGCACCTTAGCCCCCTAACTGGCATGCCAAATGTCAGAGATTTTACCCGCGAAGGAAACTATCTCAAAACGATCCCTTGGTTTGTGAGGGGTAAACACGTGGTTCCAAGAAGTTACAGCGATGATGGCGACGACGGAGCAAGAACACGACAAAGAGGGGACACGGGGTTTTTTACCCAGGTTCGAGACCCTCGTGAGGAGGTAAAGCCCCTACTCCTGCTTTGTTGTATTGCTCGCGTGTTTCACGAGGATACAATGGTGGATGAAATTCTAGGGTTTGAGATCCCTGTGATCGACCTGTTCTAAGGTAGGATAAGGGGCCCTTATATAGTGGTGTCGGGCCTCAACCCCTAATTATTAGGCGGGAAGGGCTACAATATTCACGCCCACAAGGTTTCACCCAACCTTGTCTTCTTTGTGCCGCCGGCTAGCTGTAGAGTCATGGTTATGGATGGTCACCCTGATTCTACGATGCATCATCAAGGCCTTCTTGCACCAAAGTGGTACATCATGTGCTACTACCATCTTGCGTCACTCCCCTCCATATTTGCATAAAGAGGTATGTGCAGCATCTTGCCTTTCTGAGGTGGACTGATCTTCTCTTGGAATGACTATTGGTGCGTCGGCTAGCGCATTGCATACCCTATCTTCAATGCTCCCCCTAGCGAGGCCTTGGCCCCGAGGGTCTTGGCTCGTGGCATGGTCGATCTTGGTGCACACTAGCACTTTATGCACTTCTTCCACCTTCCCAAGGGGTGAGCTCCTCGCGAGCCCTAAATAAGGCGCGTCTAGTGCGCCTGGCAACTCGGTAGGACGGGGTACCCCCAGTACCAGTAGTCCGACATAAATATAATTACGGAAGGAGCAAGGGCTGTTGCGGTGCCAACACGCACAGCGTGGCAGGTACACATGTGGCGCCACATCCCACAGTGTGGCGGTTGCGGTGCCTAGTGCCGCATTGTTTTGTCCCGATCATCGTCTGGGAACATAGGGGTTGTGGCGCCAACACGCACGGTGCGGTAGGTACACGTGTGGCGCCACCTCCCACAGCATGGCGGTTGCGGCGCCTGGTGCCGCATAGTTTTGTCCTAATCATTGGAGAGGACTGCAGGGGTTGCGGTGCTAGGCCCAGCCGTCACTGTGTCCACATGTGCCACACCACCTTGCATGGCGACGCAGCTATGGTGATAAGAACCACAATATTTGGTCATGATCATCGGCTTGGGGTGCAGGGCATGTGCGATGCCAGGTTGCACGACGCTGTAGCTGTGCGATGCCAGGTTGCGCGACTAGTCCTGATCATCGGCTGGGACCACTGGGGCTGCCGCACCATGATGTGTCGGTGCAACGTCTACACGAGTGGCGCTAGTTTGCACGCAACTATAGGTTCTGCGGACCCAGGGTACTTGGCATTGCTTGGGAAGTGGTGGCGAAGGTTGCATGGTGTTGCGTCTTGTCACTTCTGATCGTTGCTGGAAAGAGCGTTGTGACGCGGTGTAAGATCCCTCCCTTGATAAAGGTAAGGATCCCTGTGATTGCAATGCTAGTCCCTGGATCAATGCTAGCATCCACAGTTTAAGATGAAGTACACAGAAACAAAGGTCATTATTACAAGTCATTCCAGAGACAAACATAGTCTTTTACAACTCCATGGCCACAGGCCTAGTACAAGAGTTTAAATATGTAATAAGATAAATAAGTCTTCATCTTCATGTGCCACAGGCAAGCATGTTGAGTGTAGACTCATGACTCCTAATCATCATCAAAATATTCTGCAACATCACAAGTTACAGCCACAGTGGGTCAATACATTGGAATAGTATTGGCAAGTGATACCTTAGTATAATATTGGTAGCTAGATACTATATGCATTTGGCTAAGTGTATCTTAGGCTTGCTTTGCTCAAAATAGGTTTTACCTATTAGTTGAAATCACTAAGTTTTTCTTTGTCAAAATTTTTCTGAAGGAACCACCAATAGACATTGGGGTCCTTCACCCTTGTTCAACCACAAGTTTTTTACTTAGAAATTGGGATGAGGAGATTCTTGATAGCTTCCATGGCTTGATGCTCAAGTTGTCCAATACCAAGGACATGGCTAAGTACTTAGATTCTTCCATCTGCAGAGGTTGTGCACTTTCCCCACAAGACTTGATTTTCACCAAGACAGGACCTTTCAGAATCCTTCCCTTAGACCAAATGGACGCGCTCCAACCTATCATCCCACAACCACCAACTATCCAAATGGCTAAGCTATTGCAACCTATATGATCCAGGCAGAGCCCATATTGCCAAGTGGTTGCACTAGAAGCTTCTTAACATTTGGCCTCTCAAATCCCTTTGTTCCTGGGTGGCTTTCCACAAGTGAGATACACAAGATAGACCATAGAAATGGGCCTTGTGTAACCACTCAACATAACCCATTCTTTCCATTCCACTCAGGTGTTTCATTCACTTAGTTGTTTTATTAAGCAAAAACATAGTCCAAAGACTTAGAAATATTTATTCATAGCATGAATATAACCACCCTTGGTTGCTACTAACTAGGCTAAGAATGGCATTGATAAGACTTAGAAATATTTCTAGCAATTCTACAACTACTAGGATTTCCCAAGGATAGCATATAGATCAAAAATATCCATGCAAGACTAGCAAAATAGCCACTCAGGTGTTTGAAATGTTGTGTGCAGAAATGTAATTACAAAGATTAAAAGAAAGCAAGTAACAAGTTCGTAAAATTAAAAGAGTGGTGGAATGCAATAGGGCTAAAACATTCTCGGGGATGTAGGATACTCCTCTAGCATTGTGTTTTGATTATTAATAATTTAAGATAATATACTTCTTGTATCATGAGATGTGTGGAGATAGATCCATAATAAGATGTTCACTAAAAGGCTCGTAGGAAGCTACTTTGTTGTGCCAAGAGAGAGGTCACCTCTAAATAACCACTGCGATTCCTAAGAAAAGTCACCCATATAGACCACCGCAATTAATGGTTTCCCTGTGGATATCGTAATTACCTTAGGGAGTCCCTCTTTATTCCTCCTTTGACCGTGTAGTTCACGAGTCGGCGCCAATCTGTCATGGAGATATGCCGGGTACGAACCCAAAGCAGGTCCAAAGGATTTATCCCTCCCTTTAGTCCCGAGGGAAAATGGTATGTGGTCGACTTTCACATACCATCTAAAGGGAGCGAACAAACACAAATCATAAATCTATCATAGACTGGCAAGTCATACAGACACAAGAATATATCATCTTTATTGAGAATTCATAATAGTGCTAGGGTTTCTCCATCTCCCCAAGAACAAAGGAACCACTCACACATGAAAGCAATTGATCGCCCAGTTGATGTGGAGCCTGTTGGGAACCCAAAGAGCAAGGTGTGAAGCAGCACACCAACAAGTCTTCCCTCAGTTGAGACCGAGGTTATCAAACCAAAAGGAGGAAGGAAACGTCACATAGGTATTTCAAGCAACACGGAGACCTGCACAACACAAACTCAAGACTTTGCCCCAACAAATAGTGAGGTTGTCAATCTCACTGGTTGTTGTAACAAAGGATTAAACATATGGTGAGGAAGGTAATAGTTTGTAGCAAGTAAACAGGTAACAGTGGAAGATGTATCAATGGTAAAGAATGGACCGGGGTCTATAGTTCACTAGAGGTGCTCTCCTTAGATAAACAACATGGCATGAAAGGTAAACAAATTATAGCAGGGCAATTGACAGGAACTGAGCAAGGCATAACAATGCAATTACTAGTCAGAAAGATCCTATGAGATTCGATTGGGCAATACTACAAGATACATAGACCGCCATCCAACTGCATTTATGACTAGAAGTCCACCTTCAGGTTATCATCCGAACACCCTCCAGTATTAAGTTGCAAGCAACATACAACTGCTTTAAGCAAAGTGTGTAAGGTAAACAGTCCACATGTTCCATGTACAAGAGACCTTTTTTTCAACCTAGTGGCAAGAACACATCTACAACCAAAGAGATTTCTGTCACTTCCCTTGGAAACTAGAGGCATCAACCCACTATCGAGCATAAATACCCCCTCTTGGACTCACTAGCAACTACTTGGCCAAGATAGCTACTAACAACGGAGAGCATGCAAGATCACAAACAACACAGACATGATAGAATCATAAAGACAAAACCATTAATCAAACAAACTTAATAATATCAATATCCATCGGATCCCCGCAAACACAACATGCATGATTACAAATATATTAGATATTGATCATGAACGGATCTCACAAGATCTATACATGAAAGCACAAAGGAGGAGATACAACCATCTAGATACTACATGGACCCATAGTCCAAGGTGGAACTACTCACGCATCATACCAGAGATAAGGCCTCCGGGATGATATCCCCTCTGGCAGGGTGCCGGGAAGAACTTAGGGTTTCATGGAGATTTGATCGGGTTCTTAGGGTTTCTGCATCGGGGTTTCTTATAGGCGAAGGGGGAGGCCAAGGCGGCGGCCAGAAGGGCCAAACCCTACCCAGGCGTGGGGTAGGGCCCACCTGCGCCTGGGGGGGTTTTGTTGCCCTGGCCCGCTTCCTCGTCTCCCCTCTGGACTTCTTGTTCCCCATGGAAAGTAATTGACTTTGACATTTGTCCCATCCAATTCCAAGAATATTTCTTTACTAACTTTTCTGAAACCAAAAACAGCAGAAAGCAGGCATCTGGCACTGTTGCAACTTGTTAGTAGGTTAGTACTAGAAAACGTGTAAAAAGCACCTCAAAGTGTAGACACGCAAAGCATTGTAGATACTAAACCAGCATGGAGCATCAAAAATTATAGATACGTTTCCAACGTATCAACATCCCCAAGCTTAAATCCTGCTCGTCCCCGAGTAGGTAAGTGATAAAAATAATAATCTTTTAGGTGACATGCACCCTGACAATAAAGATCCAACCATTTGCAAGCATTGAAAGCTGGGATCAAAGAATTCTAAACATGTGCAGTAAAGATGGAGTTCTAACAATAGGACAAAGTAACTATTCATGTAACATGACAAGCTAAAAACAAAGATCATGAATAACATGCATTGAAAAAGTTTGTTTGTTTCACATATAGAAAACATAGCATAGTGGCAATAAGCTTGTCCCTCATAGAGTATCAATGTAGATGCGTAGGACACCTTCAAGGTTCACAAGGGCGACTAGAAATAAATAGCACAAGAACAAGTAATATCACAATATGCATCAATTAATAGGCTTTGGAACACTGCACACAGAATAATAACTATGCTCTCTTAATGGTGCCTAAAGGTAGAAGGTGGAGACTCAATAATGGTGGAAGAAAAGACTTTTTGTAAAGGAAGCACGGATTACAAGTTTCGAAAAGAGCTTCCAAAAATTATGGTACTTGTTAGCTTTCAGCCCTCATTGCCCCTATCATAAGCATCTTGAATAGGGATGGCAATGGAGTGGGTTTGGACGGACATAGCAAAACCAAATCCAAATCCATGAAACTCACTCTAGCCCGCCCACGAAGATATCCATGGGCATGGATGTCGCTCTAGATCCAAACCCGCCGGATATCCAGTGTCCATGGATATCCGTTGGTTTACACACTATATACAATAATAATAATAACATTCAGCATGACTACGATATAATAGCAATTTCCGACAGCATTTCAGCAGCATTTCAACAAATATTATATGGATAATACATAGGAATATCAAAGCAATAATATTTTAACCACATAGTACTAAAAATATCACACGGTAACATCACAAAGTACATAGATGTCTCATAACAGTCTTAGAGAATGCTTTTTATTACAAGTTTCCAATACAACATCTCATACATTCAATAGATATAGCAATGCATAGTAGAAATGTTGAGTTGAAACTTGGAGGATTAGAGCCTCATTCCTCGGTGACAATGGATTCATTGGCATCCTACAATTGAAGAAACACTAAAGCTTATCAAAGTCACACATCTCAAGAATGAATAATGGAAGTAAGTAAATGACTACAGAAATAGTACCATTTCTTCTTGTTCATTTTCAAGAACATTTTGTACAGCAAGGAGATTACCATGAATATCACCTAATGCAATTGCCAAAAATAAGAACAGCTTAGATTTCATATTTCACAAGAGAAGTTAGAAACAAAGGTGGAAATGTATAAATGAATTACCTAACATGTCCGCTCGAGACCATGATTGCATACACATGAGAGCTTCTGATATTTTTGTTGCAAGTCGACTACGATGTGGACTAATTAGTCTTCCGCTCGAGACCGTGAAATTTGGGGTCATTTATTTAGTAAATATTGCATACATAAAAAAATAATCTCACTGACATGTGGGTCCCATGTGTCAGCCGGGTATCCGTTGGATATCCGTGGAGCGAAACTACTACCCATGCCCTCCCCATGAATTAGCGGATATCCGACCCATGAAATCCGTGGATGTAATTAGGACTCCATACCCTTTCCCATCGGGTCGGATATCCGTGGATACCCAGATCCATGGATAAAATTACCGTTCTTAATCTTGAAGTGGTTAAGGTTAAAGTGGCAAAGATGGAGTATATGCTTGACGAAGTATAAGTTGGCAATCTCAAGTCCCCTGAATACGAGGGCCACACCTCATGCATACTCAACTTTGGGTCCAGGTAAGTTCTTGTCACTGTAAGTATTTGCATATCATTGAGAACCGCCAATGCGGTACCCCTTGCACATGGTACATGAGATTTCTCATAACCAAAATGACAAGGCAAGCAGACAATGAGCATCTCAGCAATCTTTTTATTTACCATATGCATAGCTTTTTATTGACGATTCTTCATAGATAGCTCATTATGCTGATGCTGCAAGTTTCCACCATGATTAGGCATGGCTTAGGCTAGCGGCCCAGGCATTTCACTAACACCGGATACAAACTCCATGGACTTACAAGTTCCCTCTTTATTTCACACCGGTGACATCCATAGACAAAAGAGCATGATATCAAATGAGTACAAAGTACAAGTGCAATGTTGAAAACGTTCCCCGTGACAGCACAGTTCTTCTAATTCCAACTTATAAGTGCAAGCATATACAACAAAGTTGTCACGATGGTTCAAGATTATTAGGGGCAAAGAATATAAAGTGTGCCATCAAATTCGTGAGGGCTTTAATCACTATTTTTTCACATAAAAAATAGTTTTTAATTGGAATATAGTTGAAAAAAAGAATATACTTGGAATGGTGTAACACACCATGCATAGGAGTTTATAGTGGAAACTTTGGAATAACTTGGTTTTTTGGGAGTTGGAAGCATGAGTGGAACTTACTCAGACAAATGGAGGCTAGCAAAAGACTGGGAGCAACCAACTAAGAGAGCATAATGGCCAAAATCATGAAGTGCAACAAAGCATACTAACCAAAGAAAAGACTGGTACTACAAGTCCAGGACTAAATGATCATAGAGGCTAATGGTGACTTGTCATATTCATAACATCGTGTGAGCATGTGCCAAGTCAACCCAAGCAAAGCATCAAAGGAGAATACCACAATACTATGCTTTTGCATGCTAAAACAACGCATAATTTCTTCAAGGAATGCTAAGCAATCCCAATTGTTTGGAACAAGACATTCTAAAGCAATAATTACTAAGCATAAGGTAAAAACAACACCTAGCATGTCATGCTAAAGTCTAAGTCACAGTCAATGCAAGCTCCTCTTGCACTTACAAGCAAGAACTTACTACTCCTTTCCAAACACCAAGCAACTTATTTGCAAAACAACACAGCGAGAGTGGGGGTCCAAACTACTTTATTCAAGCAAACTAAACAACCTAAGAAAAGAAAACAAAAACTAAGACGCTCCAAGAACAACACAACTATGCATGAAACAATAAAAACGAAGTGTCTAGATAGACCTGAGCTTTTTATTGATGAACAAGGGGAAGCCTTGGGCATCCCCAAGCTTTTACGCTTATACCTCTTGGATATTTCTTGGGGTGACACCATGGTGGAATCCCCAATCTTGAGCTTTTGTCCATTATTCATCTCATTGCATCATTCTCTCTTTACACCTGAAATTTTTCTTTCATACAAAATTTCACACAATCCTCATTAGCAACATCAGTGTATTCAAAAGATATTAGACTTCTGGCCAAGCTTTGGAACAACAAGGCTTTTCACTAAAAACACAAGCTACTGTAGTAACTCCTTCAAAAATCTCAATTCAACTAAAGAGAAATCAAAATGGAATCAATAAGAAGCAAATGCAAATAATGGCAGAAATCTGTCAAAATAGACCAGCAGGTAGAAACTGATTTTTTCGAACATCTTCTATTGCTCAAATAAAAAATTGTTGAAATAAAGAAAGTTAGCTAACATACTGGGGGATTTATTCGTAATTGTTTAGCTCAATCCGAATTACACAGACTCCTCACAATTTTTTATGGTGGAGGATAGAAATGTGTTTCGGGACAGCAACTCCCCAAATCTTACTTCCCTCTCATTAGAGGTCATTCTTGACACAAAAAGCAAACAAAAAGGATAAGGAGAGGTCATTGCAGAAGTAATAACTTCCAAGACTCAAGGAAACTCTTGGGTTATGTGCCAACAAGTACTTTTCTTTGACGCCTTTAAGTTAGGCACAAGAAGCAAGAAGAATCAAGTGTTTTCAAAGAAGAAGCATTAACATCAAACCTTGCTTTCAAAGGAGGAGAAAAAGAGAAACTTCTCTCTCCTCATAGGGAAGTGCTCAATACCTTTCTTGAATGGAAAATTATATTTTATGGTGCCTTCTTTCATATCAATGATGGCACCAACTGTTCTAAGAAAATGTCTTCCCAAAGTAATACGACAAGAAGCATTGTATTCAACATCCAAACATAGAAATCCACATGGACATAAACATTGTTAACCATAATGAGAACATCATTAATACTCCCCATGAGTTTCTTCTTAGCATTATCATTGAGTGGGACATCCAAATAACAATCTTCCAATGGTGGCAAATCAAGCATTTCATAAATCTTCCTAGGAATAGTAGAGACGCTAGAACCAAGATCACATGAAGCTTTGAGATCAAAGTCATTCACTTGCATATTAATAATGGGTTCCCAACTATCTTCTACTTTCCTAGTAATAGAGGCTTTGTGTTTTAGCTTCTCTTCCTTAATTTTAACAAGAGCATCTGTAATGTGTTTAGTGAAAGCAACATGCATATCACTAGCATCAGGACTTCTAGCATGCTTTTGCAAGAACATAATTACTTCAGAAATATTACAACCATCAATATCAAAGTCAAACATAGCATCACTAGTAGTAGGCTCAATAAGCTTAGTCATAGTAGGAGGAGGAATAGGGACTACTTGTGGTTTAGTGGTGATGGTTCACACACTATTGTTTCTATCAATTTCAGCTTCCCTTTCCCACTTAGCATGAAGTTGAGCTAACAGCCAAACATTTTCATCAATAGTAACTTGTATAGCATGAGCAGTAGCAAAGGTGTTTTCCATAGTTTCATGTTTAGTAGCCATTTTATTAATCAAGGAGGACCGAGCTTCAGACAAAGAGGATATATTTTTCTCAGCACTTAATTTTTTTACTGTAAACTAGGAATTTCTCTATTCAGATGCTCAAGCTGATGGCTAATGTTTTTCAAGATGATAGACTGTTCCTCCATAGTTTTAGTGAAAATCTTATTTTTCTCATATTGCATTTGCATAAAATTCTTAGTGGATCTCTCTGCTTCTAGAATCATTTCTTCACTAGGCATTCCAGATCTACCATGATAAACATTTCGACTAGGAGGATAGGCCTATAATTACCATAAGTATTGTTGCCAAAATTGTTGTTTCTAATGAAGTTCACATCAACTTGCTCTTCTTGAGAAACCAAAGAGTCCAAGGGAACACTATTAGGATCTAAAGGAGCTTTCCCATTAACAAGCATAGCCATAATAACATCAATCTTTTCACTCAAAGAGGAAGTTTCCTCAACAGAATTTACCTTTTTACCATGTGGAGCTCTCTCAACATGCCATTCAAAGTAGTTAACCATCATATTATCAAGGAGCCTTGTTGCAGCACCCAAAGTGAGCCCCATAAAAGTACCTCCAGCAGCTGAATCCAACAGATTTCTTGAGGAGAAGTTCAAACCTGCATAAAAAGTCTGGATAATCATCCAAGTAGTTATTCCATGAGTAGGGAAATTTTTAACCAAAGATTTCATTCTTTCCCAAGCTGGAGAAATATGTTCACTATCAAGTTGTTTAAATTTCATAATGTCACTTCTCATAGATATAATCTTAGCATGAGGATAGTATTTTCCAATAAAAGCATCTTTGCACTTAGTCCAAGAATCAATACTATTTTTAGGAAGAAAGCAATCATTCTTTACGTTTCCCCTCAAGGAGAAAGGAAAAAGCCGGATCTTAATAATGTCTCCATCTACATCCTTATACTTTTGTATCTCACAAAATTCAACAAAGCTATTGAGATGGGCAGTAGGATCATCAGAACCAGCACCAGAAAATTTCTCTCTCATCACAAGATTCAACAAGGCAGGATTAATTTCATAAAAGGTAGCATCAGGAGCAGGTGGAGCAATAGGAGTGCTTAGGAAATCATTGTTGTTAGTGCTAGTGAAGTCACACAACTTGGTGTTCTTAGCAGAGTTCATTTTGGAAAAGGTGGGCAAGCCAAAAACAACAGCAGCAGCTAGAGCAGGAACTAAATTTTTTGTGTTTTTGAATAAAGAAAGCAAACAAAACTAGACTAATTTTTTGGGTTTTTTTAAAAGAGGCAAACAAAACCAAGAAAATGAAACAAATCAAACTAAAAACAAAGTAAAGAGAAAGGAAGTGAAGGACTCCCCTAGTGAAGACGTCCTTAGCCTCCCCGACAACGACCCCAGAAAATAGGGATGCAGAGGTGGGACAATTGGGACAAGTGGGATACCACTTTTAGACTTCTAGACTAACTCTAATTTAGGTGGGATAAGTGGGATAAGGGGTATATGTCAAATCTAACTTATCCCACTTGCCCCACTTAGTTTTGAGTTAGTCTAGTAGTTTAAAAGTGATATCCCACTTGTCCCAATTGTCCCACACTTCTGCATCCCTACCAGAAAACTTGTTGATGGTGCCTTGTTGACGAGGGAGCTTCTTTCTTTATTCCCCGTGAACGGCGCCAGAAAACTTGTTGATGGCTCAGTTGATGTGGAGCCTATTGGGAACCCCAAGAGCAAGGTCTGAAGCAGCACAACAGCAATTCTTCCCGCAGTTGAGACCGAGGTTATCGAACCAGTAGGAGGAAGGAAACGTCACACAGGTGTTGCAAGCAACACGGAGACCTGCACAACACAAACTCAAGACTTTGCCGCAACTAACAGTGAGGTTATCAATCTCACTGGTTGCTGTAACAAAGGATTAAACATATGGTGTGGAAGGTAATGGTTTGCAGTAAGTAAACATGTAACAGTGGAAGATGTATCAATGGTAAAGATTGGACCGTGGTCCATAGTTCACTAGAGGTGCTCTCCTTAGATAAACAACATGGCATGAAGGGTAAACAAATTATAGCAGGGCAATTGACATGAACTGAGCAAGGCATAACAATGCAATTACTAGTCAGAAAGATCCTATGAGATTCGATTGGGCAATACAACAAGATACATAGACCGCCATCCAACTGCATCTATGACTAGAAGTCCACCTTCAGGTTATCATCGGAACCCCCTACAGTATTAAGTTGCAAGAAATATACAACTTCTTTAATAAAAGTGTGTAAGGTAAACAGTCCACATGTTCCATGAACAAGAGACCATTGTTTTCTCCCTAGTGGCAACAACACATCTACAACCGAAGAGATTTCTTTCACTTCCCTTGGAAACTAGAGGCATGAACCCACTATCGAGCATAAATACCCCCTCTTGGACTCACTAGCAACTACTTGGCCAAGATAGCTACTAACAACGGAGAGCATGCAAGATCACAAACAACATAGACATGATAGAATCATAAAGACAAAACCATTAATCAAACGAACTTAATAATCTCAATATCCATCGGATCCCCGCAAACACTACATGCATGATTACAAATAGATTATATCTTGATCATGAACGGAGCTCACAAGATCTATACATGAAAGAACAAAGGAGGAGATACAACCATCTAGCTACTACATGGACCCATAGTCCAAGGTGGAACTACTCATGCATCATACCGGAGATAAGTCCTCCGGGATGATCTCCCCTCCAGCAGGGTGTCAGGAAGAACTTTAGATAACCCCCCGATCTAGGGACGATGGTGGTGGCGACTACAGACGGTTTCGTGGAGATTAGATCAGGTTCTTAGGGTTTCTTCATCGGGGGCTTATTATAGGCGAAGAGGGAGGCCGAGGCGGCATCCAGGAGAGCCAAACCCTACTCAGGCACGGGGTAGGGCACACCCACGCCTAGGGGGGGTTGGATTGTCCTGGCCCGCTTCCTCGTCTCCCCTCTAGACTTCTTGTTCCCCAAGGAAAGTAATTTACTTTGACGTTTATCCCATCCAATTCTGAGAATATTTCTTTACTAACTTTTCTGAAACCCAAAACAGCAGAAAACAGGCATCTGGCACTATTGCAACTTGTTAGTAGATTAGTACCAGAAAACATGTAAAAAGCACCTCAAAGTGTAGACAACAAAGCAGATACTAAACTACCATGGAGCATCAAAAATTATAGATACGTTTCTAATGTATCAGCAATCAACAACATCATCATAATCAAATGCATGGATGAAAGTAATGAAATAGATCTAGTGCAAAGAATGCAACAAGATCTAATGGATGAAGGATGCGAGTGATGGTGGTGATGTACATGCAGTGGTTGATGATGAAGGGGATGATGCGTTGTCCTCCAATGATCCGTGGATTAGCAATGATTTCTCCCCAGCCAAGTTCCTCCTTCAGATCCCTCTCAGATGTGGTTTTTCGTGGTTTTTGGTGGTTGTGAATGTTGGATACCTCTGTTGTCTTTGCCAGGGGAAAGTGTTTGACGAGGCGGTCCCAATGGCACATAGTACAGGCGAATAGTACAGGCGGACCCCCTCCCCGTACCGCTGGTCGTTATGGGCACTGGTTGCCTCTCCTCGCTTGGTATATTCCTAGCTGCGAACATAATTCCTTAAAATGACTTTTATCGCTTAAAAATATCATATTATAGTATAATATGATAGCTTTAATTGGTATGTTCATAATAGACTTAGTGATTTGGGATCTTATTGAAATCAAGAAAAAAGGTGCACGTGAACATAGTGAAATACAAAGATCCATACTCTATTTATGCAAAAAACAAAAGTTAAATATGCTTAAATTTTGGACTCATAAACTCCCCCAAGCTAGGCTTTTGCTCGTCAACGATAAAGATAGTGGCTTATGGACAAGATCATCATGTTCATGAGACATGAGTCATTACAATAAATGAGGAAAAAAATTGAAATAGGAATACAACATCGGATGTAAAGAAGCGTTGGGCTATTATCATACCCTTACACATTACATGACTTAAAGGCTTCCACACTTTCTCTAGTATTAATGAAATTATAAGAAGATCCTACTGATTTAACTTATTATATAAACATTGAGTTTAGAAATATTGAGCGCTTAGTTTAGTAGTGAAGATTCATGATCACTCTTCTTTCCTCTTGATATTTTTATAGATGCTCTCTCTTTTTGCTTCTTTTGAATTTTGTCTAAACATGCATAAATATCTTATTCTTTTATTTTCCCACCTTTTTTATTATATAGCTATTTGATCATGCTCACAACTTTAATGGATACAAGGAAAACTCTTAATTATAATATGCTACCAGAATTTTTCTTCTCATAGCCTAATCAATACTTTTATCAGTGTGGAAGTCCCTAAAAATCATGACAGTTGTACAAGTATCATAACACTCAACCTAGCTCATTCATCTAATATAATAATCATGAATCATAACACACTTCAAATATCATAAAGTCTCAAAACTTAATGGATATAAATCATCTCTTGAACAAGGGAACTCAAAGTTGATGCAACTAATGAAAACTTTGGAATTAAAGTCTAAATGCATCCGCAAAATTAAAAATGCTAAAAACTATAAGATAAATTACAAGGCTCTCACAGATCCCCTAAGCTTGGAATCAAACCGGGTGGATCAAATAATTCCTCATGTTTTCTTATTAATTCTTAGGGGTGAAGATATTGTCTGCTCCTTCCTCTTCGTCCACCTTGAGGCTGCAGTCATGAGAAATACATGCGAATCTGGTGGACATCTCTATAATTCTGGCATAGAGCTCGATGATTATCTTGCTTAGAGTCTTCCTGTCATCATCTATCTCCATGATAATTTTGGTTAGGAGTTGTACTCTACTATCAATGTCATCGACCTTTCTTTCTAAGTCTTTGCCCATCATCCAGTAAGAGTCAACTCCTTCCCCAATAGTTTCAACACAAGCTTTAGAAATTTTCTCGAAACTCATATCGCTTCTCTTCCTTGCAAAAAGAAGATCCAGGAGGAGATTTGAGAGAAGATGTATGCAAATTATACCTGTAAGGATTTTGCGAGGACTCTTCCTTAGTCTTCCTTTCCTCTACATGCTTGAGCATCTCCAATTTCTATAGAAACGTATCTTCCCAGTTGGTGAGTGGAAAGACATGTGGCATATCATGGACTAAGGAGGACGAAGTGTCTCCCTTGGATCCCTTATTTTTGGATTGAGATTCAGAGGTGTCCTCCTTCTTGGTCCATATTTGCTTGATATGAAAAGGTTGCATAACGTTCGAACGATCAACTGAGATCACTGATTTCATTGCAAGGGTGGAGAAAGGCGGCTAAAGATCTGAGATTTAATCAATGAAAGAAAAAATGATAAAGAAAAAGAAATAAGGAGATTATCTGAGCTAATAAAACAAGGTGCAGCTTTGGTAACAGGGTCGGTACGGGCAGGCCCTATCCGTACAGCGCGCCCGTACCGGTAACTTACCGCCTACTCTGGCTCTCTTTTTTTATAGATGCAAAGTACGAACGATCAGAGGACTAAAACATTACCGATAACGACATGCGATATGGGTGCGCAAGTCCGTACAGTCCGGTCGTACCGATACAAAAATGGCTCGGAGGTACCATGTTGATAACAAACAGCGGTACGGGCGCAGATGCCCGTACTGCCCGCCCGTACCGAGTCATAAAACATCCTAGAAAGATCATAAAAATAAAACAAAATCAATGGAAAAGGAGAAACAAGCTAAAAGGTATCAAACCAGCAAAAATCTATGACCCTGTGATTTTGTTATCCCGTTTCGTTATCCTCCTGCGGAGAAATCAAAGAATCCTCCTTGGTGGTGTTAACTCCCCAACTCTATAATGCTTTAACCTTTTCCCATTGATGACCCATCATGAAGAACAAGGTGTAGTGTTTTTTAATATTACCGTTCCCGAAGGGTATGCCTCCTTGACCTCATAAGTTCCTTCCCATCTGGACTTCAATTTTCCTGCAAAAAACTTGAGCCGAGAGTTGTAAAGCAAAACCTTATCCCCCAATTTAAATTCCCCATCCTCTATTTTTTTATCATGCCATGTCTTCACTTTCTATTTAAATATCCTAGCATTTTCATAGGCCTCATTCCCGAGTTCATCCAAAGCATGCATATCTAAGAGTCGTTTTCTCCAGCAGTTTTATAATTGAAATTCATAGTTTTAATAGCCCATCTAGCCTTATGTTCAAGTTCTAATGGAAGGTGAAAAGTTTTACCATAGACCATCTTGTATGGAGTCATTCCCATAGGATTCTTGAAAGCTGTATGGTATCCCCATAGTGCATCTTTAAGCTTTAAAGCCCAATCCTTTCTTGACATGTTCACAGTTTTCTGAAGTATGACCTTGATCTCCCGGTTAGACAATTCCACTTGCCCACTAGTTTAAGGGTGGTAGGGTGAGGCTACTCGATGAACCATCCCATATTTTTGAAGTACCTTGTTAAAAGTTCCCTTCATAAAATGACTTTCTCCATCAGTAATCAACAACCAGGGTACTCCAAACCAGGGTAAGATGATCTCCTCGATCATCTTAATGAAGGTGGCTGCATCTGCATGACAAGTAGGTATAGCTTCCACCCATTTAGTAAAATAATCTATAGCAACAAGAATATGAGTATAACCATTATATGGGACAAGTGGTCCCATAAAGTTCATTCCCCAAACATCAAATGGCTCAATTTGTGGCACCCCGGATTTACGGTCCGAGAATACCCGTTATGCATACAATCAGTGAGCCGTGAGCATAATCGACTAGTAAAATTACATCATCCTTACAATAACGAGTATGAAACTTTCAAAGTGGCCATTATGGCGAATACAACACATATACAGGAAGTATTTAGCGCGTAGCCCGTGCCTTAACCTACAGGCAACTAACTGGGAAGACGGCCTAGCTCGCATAGACGTCGACTCCTTTGTTCCTTCTTAACATCTGCAATCTGGCCAGGTAAATAGCTAGGGACAATGCCGATGAGTACTTTGAATGCACTCGGAAACCACCGAGACATGAGCAATAAGATAATGCATATCTGGCTATGGCGAGATATCTCTACACTATAGTTGCTTTTGAAAACCTAACATTGGCATCTCTATATCTTTGTTGGAAAAGAGTTTTCAGAAAACATGCCTCCTTTTTGAAAATCCAGACATCTCCACATCCTTGTTAAAAAGATTTCTAAAACAGTTTTGTTTTAAAACCCTTTTCAAACGTCTTCGACCATCACTGGTCAAAACCAACTTATTCTTTATCTTTTCTCGTGACCAAGTCACATCCTTTATTACATCACAACTTAACCGAAGGGTACTCCTAGCTCTTATCATTCCAACCTTCCTTCTCCGTGGACACGGCTATTCAAATAGATCACACTCTGTAGAGGTTGTGCACTTCACCCATAAGAATCAATACATCCGCTGGGATAAAACCATGGCCTGCTACAAACGGTAGACAGGGGTTCGGATAATCAAACATGAACTTTTCATTTGTCGATCCCAAGCAACGGCGGCTTTTCCTTTTGGGTTTATCTCTCCGGTACGAGTATGGGGTACTATTACCTTGGTCCTCCCATCCGTACTGACCCCTACCTCCAGACTGAAGCCTGACCGGTAGCAATAGTGACAATCTTCCATCCGTACTTCCTCAAAGCATACCGTCTGCGAGAGACCCAATTCTTGCACCGGTACCTTGCCCCCGGCAGCCCGGATTTCAGGGGATTTCTCCCCTTTAGCGAGTAAGAGCAACCCCGGCTAATGACCACAAACTACGAGCTAAGCCCCAACGACTGGGGTAATGTGGTTGCACGGATATAATTGTTCCGGACATTGGCTTAGAACATTCCTTCCTTTCTCTTGCTTGACTTTCTCTTCATCCACCTTATCTTTGGTTTGGTAAAACTTCCACATGGAAACGATGCCTCTTTCCAAGGGTTTTATTTTGAAAACTTTGTAGTAGGGTAAAACCCAAAATAGTTTTATCATTTGAAAAATCCCCGCGGGTTCTATGTGCTAAGAGTAGGTGTAAATGTGGTAATCATCTTAGCCTCGTTCTATGTGGTAAGAGTAGGTGTAAATAGGGTAGGTGTCCAAGGGACACTCCTTCATAACTTGGAGGAGCCAAGTTACTCACGTCTGCTTATTTGAAACAAACCATGTCTATACTCATGCAATTTATAAACAAGATATAAACAATTGATAAATAGAAGTAGGGCAATATAGGAGTTCAGGAATGGTGGCTTTCATGTGACCAGCGAGAAGTCCATTGACGATGCTAAATAACAAGAATGCCCAATACAATAATAATAAAAGAAACCCGATCCTTCCTTCTTCTCGGCGTCACACAATCGCAACTATCGACGTTATCGAGTATACATGCAAACAAACAATACACCAATCAATACAAGCATACAACATCAAACCATACATCAAGCTAAGGATAAATACATGATAAACATCAGTAGGGTGTTGGAGGTTTGCTTTGGTTCGATTGGAAGAAGATTTGGAGGCATTTGGGAAAAAGGCTTCCCTTTGGATTAAATGTCTAGGAAGTGACTAAGAGAGGCTTCCCTTTGACCTAGCGAAATTCCTAAAGTTAGAAAATATCTGTTTTTGTTATTTTTGCTAGGGTAATCTAAGAATCAAGTGACTATGGGACCTGTGGGAATGGAAGGGTATGGTTAGTACCTTTATTTATCAATTGGATTACTCCATTTGAAGTTGTAAACTTTCTAAAGAAATCAATTAGTGTTCTGGATAGACTCTAGTAAAGGATTTATCACATTTATTTTAATCCTCCATTTAGTCCATCACCAAGTCTGAATGTTAGGTAAGACATTAGTGTAACCCTGGAATTTTAGATTTGGGCATTTACTCGTGTTTATCATTTTTGTTGGGATTTAAACCTCAAGGCCAGATTTCTGATCTGTGGGGAAAATATTTTAAAACAGAAAGGGGAGGCTGGACCGGATCTGAACCTTAGCGGGCAGCAGAGAGTGAGGCCGGCCCAAACGAACGGCACCGCGCGGGCGAGAGGGTGATTGGGGGCTGCGGGGGTGGGCCTGCTGGTCACGGCCCATCTTGTCGAAGCGGTACGGGACGCTGGCGGCTGTCAGATCTAAAGCAGATCGACGGTCGCGAGTTGTCGCCTTCCCCACGACGTGGCCGGCGTCGGGGAAACCCTAGCACGACCAGCAGCACACGGGGAGGCTCCTTGGAGGGGCGCCGGCGACAGGGAGGCGACAGGGATGACGCGGCGGGGCTCGGGGTTCCTGCCGATGGTCAGGAGGCGAGGTTCTGGCGAGAGAGGATGGTGTTCGCATGAGCATCGAGGTCGTTCTCGCGGGAGCTCGTCAGAGATCCTCCCAGGGCACATGCAGGGTCATAAACAGGGAGGGTTAGAGGCGGCTTGAGCAGGGGATCCCTTTAGAGAAAGAATGAGAGAAAAGGATGGAGTATAGAGGGAGTAGGGTTCAACCTTTCACAAACACCCGGGAGTCGTTCTTCGTTTTCCACGCAGTGGTACAGTCCAAGAGGAGGGCTCTGGAGCTTGGGGTAGCTTGGAGGGAGGGGGTCACGGTTAGGCTACATGTAGAGTGTTGGGAACTGGGAGAGATCTCCTCGAGCTTGAACTAAGGAATGGCCGAAATGGCCATTTCTTGCTATAGCATCCAGAGGAGAGGGAAGGAGGGAGAGGGGGAGCTCTGGGGTGCGTGTGGGAGTGGTTGCGAGCAAATGGGGCAGAGAGGGGAGGGTGGAGTGGCGTTGGGCATTATAAACCCGAGAGGGGAGGGTGGAGTGGTGGACTTGGTGCATGGAAAGCTTGGAGGGAGGGAGGGGCTCAGCCAATGGGGCCATAAGAGCGGTGGGGAGGTGTGGGGTAGCCTCTAGTCGGGCTGAGTGACAGGGGTGAGAGGGGGAGCAGCTGCTATGGTTTTTAAAATGATGGGACAATACAAGCGGTCTTTGCCTCCCTCTCAACAAGAGCAAAAGGACAAGGATTTGTGTTTGGTTACTGTATACCTTTAGTGATGCGACCATGAGGAGGGAGGGGTGCTAGGGTGGAGTGTTTGACAAGGTTTGGTGATGATTGTATTTGGTTTGAAACAAGATTTGACTAGTTTGCCAAATTTGATCAAAACTTGGGTTGTGAAGGAAGTTGCAAAAGTTGCTTTGGGAAAAGGGTGTAAATGGTACTGGTAGATAGATGGGGTCAAATGATAACTTCATGATTTAAATGGAAATTTTCTGATGATTAAAATCCCATTTAAATGCACTTCTTCAAAAAGTGCTGAAGTAGATTATGGAAACAAAGATGAAAATTTTATATTGGGCATGCTTTGTTTTTGATGTAATATGATCCTAGCTACCATATTACATATTGGAGAATTTTATTGGAATTTATTAAGGTGGAAAAGTAATTTTGGGGAATTATTTCTTGTTTCTGCCATTTTAGGAAAAAGGGCAAAAAGAAATAATAAGGAATCTAAAAAATATTTATTTTTTAGTTTGAAAGATGGGATATGAATTATAGGCATAAAATGTTCCTTTAATTGTCAAGGTGATTTGGAGGAAAACAAACTTGTCTTTATAGACAAGGGTTTTGAGAAATTGGTAGATAAGGGAAATTAAATAGTTTAATAATACAAATAATTGGGAGAAATATTTGGGGATGAGTATAACCATGGTAGATAAAGTAAACTTGGTGTAGGCATCATGGTTCACCTTGGTTTTTAGGAAAAGTGGTGAAAAGGATGGAAACTAGATTCGGGGAGGATCTAGGGTTTTGTTATTCTGATGCCTTCTAAACATGGTTGGATTAGGGAGCTCAGAGCTCACCTCGGTACAAGGGGTATAAGGATGGATAGACCATGTCACATAGATGATCATGGAAGCAAGGGTTAGGCTTGGTTGCATTTGAGGTGGTTTTGGAGTGATGGCAAACTTTGCTAAAAATAAGGCTGCCATAACAGATACATCTGTTAGCCTCCTAAACCATGTGGGTTTAAGAAGCACAAATCTCCAATGCAAACAAGTGAAGTGGGAGTTGATAGTACATGGTTAGTATGTCATAACAATGCAAATATTTGGTCAAGGGGATAAGGAACATAGATGTGGGGTTCTACCAAAGTAGGTAAGATGATAAGATTTGCAGAAAAGATTATTATCTTGACTACAAAACCATCGTGGATGAGTGGAAGATACAATAGTTTAGCCTAGGGAAAGAGTGGGCTTTGGTAGTACTAATGATCTACTACAATATGGATCAAGTACATTCTCAAGAATGCACATAGGGTGGAAGAGGTAGAGCTCCAAAGATGGTATCCGGATAAGAAATCCAGATTTAGCCATTTTGGCAGATTTAGGGTTTTGAGCTAGAGTGCAAGGGTAGATTATTTTGAGAGGATGGCAAGGGTTTATCCCATACATAAAGGGGTTGATGTTGAGGTATGGATTGCAAAGAGGGGATCCATGCTTGGATTGGGTCTCAACTAAGTTGGAAACCATCCAGAGGGATTATCCTTGGATTGAGATAAGCAGGAGATGAGATGGTCACTTGAGTGGCTTGGGGATAGATCCAGATTTGGAAGCTTTCTTGGGATGGAGGCTCTCAAGCAAGGATTGGGTCCTAAAATATGAGCTACTAGATAATCTCACTCTAGTTCCTAAGCAAACCAGGCAAATAGCAGATCAAGGCAAATCATCAGACAGCACATCAAGGAAATTCATCTTATTACTTAACTAACTACTACTAAGGTTACCATCAAGCCTTAGCTTGAGGTAAAGATCGGTATTTTGAAAGAGGTTTAGCTTTGAAGTAGGATAAGTACCATCTTGGTATCTCTACCAAGATTGAGATGAAAAGTTTTAATAAAGTTTTTTTTAGAAACCTAGAGATACAGGCAGTTGAAGGTTTTGTCTTGAAAACATAAGGAGGTAATATAGGCCTCCATAGTTTTGTTAAAAGAAACTAGTAGAGTATTTTTTTGGGTCAAAGTCATCTTGGCTCAGGTTTTGGAATGCCAGAACATTTGAGAATATAAAGGATGAGCCATGACATTTCTTTGGTAAAATAGTTTTTGTAGACTAGGGTTGAGATGAGGAGCAACACAACTAATACACAAGCAGTTGCTTGAGCACAAGAAAATAGGTAAGCACATATTGCAAGAAAAAGTTTTTGTTCCCCCTGATTTTTGCCTGTGGGACATTAAATCAGGGTTGCTAAAATTGGGATGTTACAGACCTTTCCCCCTTAAAATAATTTCGTCCCGAGATTAGGGAGGAGTAGGGTTGGGGTGATAACATCCACTTAATAAATTCAGTGGTGTAAGGAAATAGGCGTTATCAAGTTTTATAAATACTCTACATGGTTAGTTACAGCTCGGAGCTGAGTGGTTTTTGGGTCGGGCGATTTAGCTTCAAACGAATGGAAAAGACGCAGTCCTTTCCCCTTAGGACAAGTCTAGGCAGGTTTTGCATCGACGGGGTACTTCCTTCTTGAGTCGAGGCGAGTGGATCTCTTCGTCTTGTGGTCGACCTTCTTTCTTCAAGATCTTGATACGCCGGGATGTTGGATGGGCGATCGACCTTGGAGTAGAGTACTTTCCTGGGGTATCTTATGATTTTGGAGAAGTGCCAAATGTTGTTCTTCTTGCAGGGTCGATGATTCGGGGCTTGGAGGGGTGGTTACCACTTAATGCTAACTAGGGGCTGACTCCTTGGGTCTATCGGGTTTTGGACATGAAAGACGCAGATTTTCCCCCTTAGAGAAAAACTACGGGGTTTGGGTCTGATGCAACGTCATGGGTAAAACATGCAAAGAAGGATATAATATTTGCACAATATCCAGAGATTTAGCAGGTTCGACCCGTCGGTGGCGGGGGTACCTTTAAGGGGTTACAAAACAGGTCCGTGCCACAGGGCAACCCGGCACTTAGAGTTTTACAAAATAGGCTCCAGAGTGTTACATAGATACTACACTAGGCTAGTCCAGTTGCCGTCAATGTGGGCTTCAGGAGCCTTCTCCTTGGCTTCTTCTTCAGCTTCAGGAAGGCGGGTGGAGGGTCCTAGTACATCTTGGGGCAGTGGGAAGATAGGTTGGTACTCATAGAAGGACATCTCCTCATTCTCCGTCTCAGAGTTGACACCTTCAGAGGCTAGAGCAGCCACTCTTATTTCCAGGCGAGCGTTAGCGCCTTGCAAACTCTTCTCCCGGGTTCGTAGTATGGCAAGGTCCATCTGCATGAGGATGTTTTGACGGCGGGTCTTGTCGAGATCTTCTTAGTAGCATTGTAGGAGAAATTCCATATTCTCGACCTGACTTCCAATGTAGCAAGTGAGGAAGGATTCGGTGGGGAGACCATATTTGTCCTGCTTCCCAAATAGGTGGTAAGGGGTATCTTTCAGCTCTTCTTCATGGATCTTGCACAGGCGTGCCATGATCTGTTGTATTGCTCGCACGACTCCATCTACCCAGTTGTGGTCAATGAAGGTGAAGATGATGGGCTCTGGGTCGTTCTCATGTGCCGGAATTGTGGCCTTGATGACCCACTGAGCTATGCTTGAATTGCTGCGAGGGAGCTCGGTTCCTTCGATCTTGGGTTGGAGACGATGGACGACCTTCAGGAGCTCATGCAATTTCTCTTGAAAGGGCCATAAACTTTCGCCTACGATAATGCTTTCAGAGCAGGAGGGTGCCATCTTTGGTGGAGAAGGGTCTTTGGCTGGAGAAGGAAAGAAGCTACAGAGTTAGTCTTCCGAGCTATTGGGTGGATAGTTTATGGTTGACGAGGATAGGTTAACTGAGTGGAGGGGAGTTGAGTGGAAAGACACCGTCTTTCCACCTTAAAGGCTTTTGCTTGGGGTTGTCAAGGTTTTCTTAGGTGGCCATCCTGCCGAGGGGAAGTTTTCCGACTAGGAGTTTCGAGGGTTAGCATCGGGACACATCAGCAAGGTGGTCAGATTTTTATGATCAGATGATCTTAGGCAGACAAACAATCACATTCCAAGCATCAAACACACACATGACAAGCCAACAAGGCATACCACAATACTAAGGGGGTGACTACACGCCGTAAGGGGGAATCCTATCTTAGTTATGCTAGTCCTTGGTACGGACGTTACGAGGGTATTGACTTCTGTCTTGTCGTCTTTTGTCATCGGTGCCATACTTGGTTGGGGGCGGTGAAGGACTCCTTTGATAGGGCAATCTTGTAGTGTCTGAAATCATTGGTAGCTCCTTGGTCTTGCTTGTCTTGATGTCTCTTTGTTTCGGGATCTCCATCTGCATAGTCTCTCAGTCGGACTTTGTTTTGTGAAAATAGAACATTTGAAGTAGTTGAGATATAGAGTAATTCATTTTCAAATTGTTTTCAAGCTAGAGAAGATGAGATAAGAATTTCTTTCAGAAAGGTTTTGATAAATAGATTTTGAAAGCCGGTGTTTTCAGAAATAGGGGTTGTCCTGTCTAACGTCCATGCTAACTAAGGTCTCCTACAGTTAGGATGGCTCTGATACCATGACTGTGGCACCCCGGATTTACGGTCCGGGAATACCCGTTATGCATAAAATTCACGTTCCCATGATCAGTGAGTAATGAGAATAACCGACTAGTACCATTACATCATCCTTACAATAACGAGTACGAAACTTACAAAGTTTCCATTATGGCGAAGACAACACATACAACGGAAGTCTTTAGCGCAGAGCCCGTGCCTTAACCTATAGGAAACTGCTGGGAAGACGGCCTAGCTCGCATAGACATCTACTCCTTCGTTCCTTCTTAACATCTGCAATCTGGCAAGGTAAATAGCCAGGGACAATGCTGGTGAGTACTTTGAATGCACTCGCAAACCACCAAGACAGGAGCAATAAGATAATGCATATCTGGCTGTGGCGAGATAGCTCTACACTATAGTTGCTTTTGAAAACCTAACATTGGCATCTATATATCTTTGTTGGAAAAGAGTTTTTAGAAAACATGCCTCCTTTTTCAAAATCCGGACATCTCCAGATCCTTGTTAAAAAGATTTCTAAAACAGTTTTGTTGTAAAACCCTTTTCAAACGTCTTCAACCATCACTGGTCAAAACAAACTTATTCTTTATCTTTTCTCGTGACCAAGTCACATCCTTTATTACATCACAACTTAATCAAAGGGAACTCCTAGCTCTTGCCATTCCAACTGTCCTTGTCCGTCGACACGGCTATTCGAATAGATCACACTCTGTAGAGGTTGTGCACTTTACCCACGAGAATCAATACATCCGCCTGGATAAAACCACGGCCTGCTACACACGGTAGACAGGGGTTTGGATAATCAAAGTTGAACTTTTCATTTGTCGATCCCTAGCAACGGTGGCTTTTACTTTTGGGTTTATCTCTCCGGTACGAGTATGGGGTACTTTGAACCTGGTCCTCCCATCCATAATGACCCCTACCTCCAGACCGAAGCCTGACCGGTAGCAATAGTGACAATGTTCCATCCATACTTCCTCAAAGCATACCGTCTGCGAGAGACCCAATTGTTGCATCGGTACCTTGCCCCCGGCAACCTGGATTTCAGGGGATTTCTCCCCTTTAGCGAGTAAGAGCATCCCCGGCTAATGACCACAAACTACGAGCTAAGCCCCAGCGACTGAGGTAATGTGGTTGCACTGATATAATTGTTCCGGACATTGTCTTAGAACATCCCTTCCTTTCTCTTGCTGGACTTTCTCTTCATCCACCTTATCTTTGGTTTGGTAAAACTTCCACTTGGAAATGATGCCTTTTCCAAGGGTTTTATTTTGAAAACTTTGTAGTAGGGTAAAACCCAAAATAGTTTTATCATTTGAAAAATCCACGGGTTCCAAGAGGGAAGATGTTAATCATCTTAGCCTCCTTCTAAGTGGTAAGAGTAGGTGTAAATAGGGTAGGTGTCCAAGGGACACTCCTTCATAACTTCGAGGAGCCAAGTTCCTCACGTTTGCTTATTTGAAACAAACCATGTCTGAACTCATGCAATTTATAAACGAGATATAAAACAGTTGATAAATAGAAGTAGGGCAATATAGGAGTTTAGGAATGGTGGCTTGCCTGTGACCAGCCAGAAGTCCCTTGACGGCGCTAAATAACCAGAATGCCCAATACAACAATAATAATAAGAGAAACCTGATCCTTCCTTCTTCTCGGTGTCACACAATCGCAACTATCACCGTTATCGAGTATACATGCAAACAAACAATACACCAATCAATACAAGCATACAAAATCAAACCATACATCAAGATAAGGATAAATACATGATAAACATCAGTAGGGTGTTGGAGGTTTTCTTTGGTTGGATTGGAAGAAGATTTGGAGGCATTAGGGAAAAAGGCTTCCCTTTGGATTAAATGTCTAGGAAGTGAGTAAGATAGGTTTTTGGTCAAGTACTTGATATGTATGATTCTAGGGGTTCATAGCATGGAAAACAAAAAAATTCTACCGCATGCACACAAACAAGACAAGATCTATCTACTAGATTGTAGCAACGATTCGATAGAAGCACTCACCCTCGAAGATTCCAAAGCGATTAACGAGAGCAGATTCTCGTGGGTGATGTAGTCGTAAACTTTCCGATCTCAAGATCGCGTAGACGATCCTTTCGGTGCTGCATTCCGGCAGCGCTTCCGCAGTCGGTCACACATTCGGTACTCGATGCAGACCTTCCTCTCCTTGTTCTAGCAGGCAGCGGAGGTTGTAGTTCTCCCCTTGTGATTCCGGCAGCACGACGACATGGTGTCGGAAGTAGAGGGAAGATCCCGCAGGGCTTCGCCTAAGCCGGTGCGAGTTATGGTGGATTAGGGTTTCCTAGAAATCTAGGGTTTAGAAAACCGAGAGGAGGATAAGATGTCGGCTAGGCGGCGGCGACACGCTGCCAGAGGGGCTAGGGCTTGTCATGTTGGGGCAGCCCTCCCCTCTATTTATGAGAGGGGGGCAGCCTTGGGAGGGGTGGGTTTGAATCCAAACCCAAACCCAAGTTGGATTGAGAGAAGGACTTGTTTCTTCTCCCACTAGGAAACCATTGTTCCAGTTTGACTTTTCAAACTTCCCGTTTGACTTTAAATTTAGAGCTTTAATTCTATCATGCAAATGCCCACACCAAGTGACCTAGGATATGATCCAATCATTTCACTTGCCCATGGCACACTCATGGACCATTCTCCTTCCGGATTGGTGAACCTTCTAGAACCTCTCCGATGAAAACATCGGAATCTTTCCCGAACTCCGGAATTGGACTTTCCTTATATGAATCTTATTCTCCGGACTATTCCGGATCTCCTCGTGATATCCCGGATCCCATCTGAGACCCCGAACAACATTCGGTACCCCTACTAACATTCCATATCTACTAAACAACATCGAATCCTTAAGTGTGTCTCCCTACGGTTCGTGAATTATGCGGACATGACCGAGACACTTCTCCGATCAATAACCAATAGAGGAATCTGGAAATTCATATGGCTCCCACATATTTCTACGATTACTTTGCGATCGAATGAACCACTTACATACGATACCAATTTCCCTTTTGTCTTGCGATAGTTTACTTATCCGAGGTTGTGATCATCGGTATCTCTGCATACCTAGTTCAACCTCGTTACCGATATGTACTCTTTTCTCGTTCCCATGATATGTGATACCTTGTGAGCCAGTCACATGCTTGAAAGCTAATTGGATGACATTCCACCGAGAGGGCCCAGAGTATATCTATCTGTCATATGGATGGACAAATCCCACTCTTGATCCATGTGCCTCAACACATACTTTCCGAACACTCAATGCCATCTGTATAGCCACCCGGTTACAGTGTGGTGTTTGATGTCATCAAAGCATCCTTCCGGTGATGGTGATTAGCATGATCTCATGGTCGAAGGAATTAGGTTACTATATATCAGAAAGCTTATAGAAAACGAACTATTGAAATGACTTGATCTTAATGCTATGCGTATCTATAGGAGTATGTCCATCATAACATTCTTCTAATGATATGATCCTATTATTAATAACATCTCAATGTTCATGATCGATAAACCACGATCATCTATTAATCAACAAGCTAGTATTATAAAGAGGCTTTACTAGGGACTCTAATTTAGTTTTCAAATCACACAAGTATTAATGTTTCCTGTTTAATACTGTTATAGCATGAATGTAAACATTTATCATAAACACAAAGATATAATAATAACCAATTTTATTATTGCCTCTAGGGCATATCTCCAATAGTCTCCCACTTGCACCAGAGTCAACTAATCTAGATTACATGGTAATATACCGAACACCCATGGCGGTTTGGTGCTGGTCATGTTTTGCCCTCGGGAGAGTTTTAGTCAACAGATCCGCCACATTCAGGTCTGTGTGTACTTTGCAAATCTTTATGTCACCATCTTGGACGTGCTCTCGAATAGCATGAAAACGTAGCTTGATGTGCTTAAGCTTCTTGTGTGACCTTGGTTCTTGCACATTGGCCATGGCTCCCATGTTATCACAGTAGATAGACATTGGGTCCAACGCACTTGGAACCACACGAGCTCTATAATGAAATCCTTCATCCATATCGCCTCTTGTGAAGCCTCCGAAGCAGCTATGTATTCTGATTCAGTTGAAGATCTCGCCACAATGCTTTGCTTTGCACTCCTCCAGCTAACTGCTGCACCATTCAAAGTAAATACTTATCCATATTGAGATTTAGAATCATCCGGATAGGTGTTCCAACTAGCATCGGTGTAACCATTAACAACGAGCTTTTCATCACCTCCATAAGAAAGAACCATATCCTTAGTTCTTCTCAAGTACTTAAGGATGTTTTTGACCGCTGTCCAGTGATCTACTCCTGGATCACTTTGATATCTGCTAGTCAAACTAACAACATATGCAATGTCGGGTTTAGAACATAGCATGGCATACATAAGAGATCCTATGGTTGAGGCATAGGCAGTCTTACTCATCCTTTCTCTATCTTCTGCCATTGCAGGACTTTGAGTTTTACTCAAGGTCGTATTGGGCAACATGGGCAAGAACCCTTTCTTTCTATCTTCCATTCCAAACCTCTTTAGAACTTTGTCCAAATATGTACTCTGTGACAATGATATTAGGCACCTCGATCTATCTCTATAAATCTTTATGCCTAATATATGAGCTGCTTCGCCAAGATCTTTCATTGAAAAACTATTATTCAAATAATCCTTGACACTATTGAGAAGGTCTACATCATTCCCAATCAACAATATGTCATCTACATATAGTATTAAGAATGCTACAGAGCTCCCCACTCACTTTCTTGTAAATACAAGCTTCTCCATAAGTTTGTATAAAACCAAAGCTTTTGATTACCTTATCAAAACGTTGATTCCAACTTCGGGATGCTTGCTTCAATCCATATATGGACCGTTGAAGTTTGCATACCTTGTTAGCATCTTTAGGATCGACAAAACCTTTGGATTGCATCATATATAACTCTTTATCAACGTCTCCATTGAGGAACGCCGTTTTGACATCCATCTGCCATGTCTCATAATCACAATATGCAGCGATTGCTAACATAATCCTCACAGACTTTAGCTTCGCTACTGGTGAGAAAGTCTCATCGTAGTCAACTCCTTGAATTTGTCGAAATCCTTTTGCGACAAGTCGAGCTTTATAGACAGTAACATTACCATCAGCATCTGTTTTTTTCTTGAATATCCATTTGTTCTCGACAGCCTTCCGGCCATCTGGTAAGTCCACCAAAGTCCATATTTGGTTTTCGTACATGGATCCAATCTCGGATTTCATGGCTTCTTGCCATTTATTGGAATATGGGCTCATCATCGCTTCCTCATATGTCGCAGGGTCATCGGTGTTGTCCACCAACATGACACTCATAATGGGATCATACCAATTAGGAGTGGTACGAGGTCTTGTTGACCTGCGAGGTTCCGTAGCAACTTCAACCGAAGTTTCATGATCAACATAATTAGCTTTCTCTCTTATTGGCGTAGGCGCCACAGGAACCACTTCCGGTGTTGTGCTACTCGCAAGTTTGAGAGAAGGTTCAACAAACTCATCGAGTTCTACTTTCCCTCCAGTCACTTCTTTCGAGAAAAACTCCTTCTCTAGAAAGGATCCATTCTTGGCAACGAAGATTTTTCCCTCGGATCTATGATAGAAGGTATACCCAATAGTTTCCTTCGGGTATCCTATGAAGACGCATTTTTTCCGCTTTGGGTTCAAGCTTGTCAGGCTGTAACTTCTTTACATAAGCTTCGCAACCCCAAACTTTAAGGAACGACAATTTAGGTTTCTTCCCAAACCATAATTCATACGGTGTCATTTCAACGGATTTAGATGGTTCCCTATTTAAAGTGAATACGGCTGTTTCTAATGCATAACCCCAAAACGATAGCGGTAAATCTATAAGTGACATCATAGAATGAACCATATCTAAGAGAGTTTGATTATGATGTTCGGACACACCATTACGTTGTGGTGTTCTCGGCGGTGTCAATTGTGAAAGTATTCCGCATTTCTTCAAATGCTCGCCAAACTCGTAACTTAGATATTCACTTCCACAATCAGATCGTAGAAATTTAATTTTCTTGTTAAGTTGATTCTCTACCTCATTTCTTGAAAGTTCCGGACTTATGTTTCATGAAATAGATATACCCATATCTACTCAAGTCATCCGTGAAGGTAAGAACATAACGATAACCACCGCGTGATGCTACACTCATTGGGCCACACACATCGGTATGTATGATTCCCAATAAGTCCGTAGCTCGCTCCATCATACCAGAAAATGGAGTCTTAGTCATTTTACCCATCATACATGCTTCACATCTTTCAAGTGATTCGAAATCAAGTGATTCAAGAAGTCCATCGGAATGGAGTTTCTTCATACGCTTCACTCCAATATGACCAAGACGACAGTGCCACATATAGGTTGAGTTATCCCTCAATTTCAAACGTTTAGCTTCAATGTTATTAATGTGTGTATTACCACAATCGAGATTCAATAAGAATAGACCATCTATCAAAGGTGCATGTGCATAATACATATTTGTCATATAAATTGAACAACCATTATTCTCGGACTTAAACAAGTAACTGTCTCACAATAAACATGATCCGAATATAATGTTCATGCTCAACGCAGGCACCAAATAACAATTATTTAAGTATAAAACTAATCCCGATGGTAGATGAAGAGGTAGCGTCAACGATCACATCAACCTTTGATCCATTTCCAACGTGCATCATCACCTCGTTCTTCGCTAGCTTTCGTTTATTCTGCAGTACCTATTTCGAGTTACAAATATGAGCAACCGAACCAGTATCAAATACCCAGGCACTACTACGAGTACTAGTGAGATACACATCAATAACATGTATATCGGACATACCTTTCTTCTTGATGTTGTCATTCTTCAAATCCGCCAAGTACTTTGGGCAATTCCGCTTCCAGTGACCTTCTCCCTTGCAATAAAAGCACTCAGTATCAGGCTTAGGCCCAGCCTTGGTCTTCTTCGTTGGCGCGGTAAGTTTCTTACCGCCCTTCTTGAAGTTTCCCTTTTTCTTAGACTTGCCTTGCTTCTTGAATTTGGTGGTCTTATTGACCAACAACACTTGGTGCTCTTTCTTGATCTCCACTTCTGTAGATTTTAACATGGAGAAGAGTTCAGGTAATGACTTGTCCATGGTTTGCATATTGTAGTTCATCACAAAGTTCTTGTAACTTGGTGGTAGTAATTGGAGGGCACGGTGAATTCCCAAAGCATTAGGAATCCCTATACCCAAGCTTTGAAGCTTGCTTGCATTCCCAGATATCTTAAGCATGTGCTCACTGACGGAGCTGCCCTCTTCCATCTTGCAGTTAAAGAACTTTTCAGAATCCTCATAACTCTCAACTATCGCGTGAGCCTCAAATATCATTTTGAGTTCACGGACAATATCATGTGGGTCATGGTTCTCAAACCTTTTCTAAAGCTCCGGTTCCAATACATACAAGATAGCACACTGAACTGTGGAGTACTGATTCTTCCGAGCGAGGAAAACATTCTTTACCTCATCGGTAGCATTAGCTGCAGGCGGGTCACCCAGCGGTGCATCCAACACATAGGTCAAATTACCAGCATTGAGGACAATCCTCAAATTGCGGAACCAATACGCGAAGTTTCTTCCATTGTTTTTCAACTTTTCTTTCTCTAGGAACGCATTAAAATTGATGGTAGGGGCCGCCATTGATCTACAACATATTTGCAATAGTTTAGACTAAGTTTATGACAAATTGAGTTCTAATTAATAATTAAATTAATCTAGGTGAACTCCCACTCAAAACAATATCCCTCAAATTGTTTTAGTGATCACACGAACCAAATCCACCACATCAAAACCGATCATCACGAGAGTTGATGTAGCTTCAATGGCGAACAATCAACATGTTCACATATCTACTATATGACTCATGCTTTACCTTTCGGTGATCCGTGTTCCGAGACCATGTCAGTACATGCTAGGCTCGTCAAAATCAAACCTTAGCTTCCGCATGAGCAAATCTGTCTTGCTCATATTGTATACACTCGCAGAATCTAACACACCCGATCATCACGTGGTGCTTCGAAACAACGAGCTTTAGCAACGGTGCTTACATAGGATGAACACTTTAAAACTTGAAATTTTTGTGCTTGAGGGATCATCTTGTAATGCTACCGTCGTGAAGGAAGCAATACAAGATGTATAAAAGGATTAACATCACATGCAATTCATAATATGTGATATGATATGTGTGACACCCACGGGATCAGGGCTAAACAAATCCCAGACCTTCGTCTGAAATAAGCTTCACCTTGAGCTTGAGAATATCCCGTGAAGGATCGGTAACACAGCAGTGACCGTACGACGCAAAATTTATTACAGCAAGCTCATAACTGAGCAGAGAACCAAATTATTACAAGTAGAGGTCACTAACCACAAACATCAAACAACGGAACACAAATTATGCTATTAAGTATAGCAAACTTAACAAATAGCCTAAGAGGCCTAGAGCATAACGATGACGTCCCAACCCATAGATTCTAGGCTACCGGTCGGGAAACCCAAGCTACTCGTCGATGTCGATGTAGTACGGAACTCATCTTCAGGTGAACACTTACTCTAACAAAAGTATCAACAAAGCAAGGGTGAGTACAGGGTGTACTCCGCAAGACTTCTGGCTAGTGGAGTTGTTTTCCGAAAAGCCATCTTTCTTAATAAAAAAGGAGAGGGAGAAGAATCTCGTCTAATTAGAGTATTTTAAAAGGGGATAAGAGAGCGACATCTCTGAAATATTGATCATCATATTTTGATATCCACCAAGTCATCATCATCTACCAACTAGGATAACCCCTCGTACCCATGAGGAAGCATCCTTAACAAACATTAGTTGCCAAGTTTTACGATTAGGTTCATGTTCTCTATGATCTCCCATCCGTTCCCAAGTCGTCCATAACCGTGGACATGGCTTTCCGAAAGATTATTACCCTGCAGGGGTGTACAACTTTACCCACACGTACCAACCGACTCTTATTTCCACTTGACACACTTCCTTGGTGTGCTGACAGAGGGTGTGGTTGGACACGACCTTTACCTTGCTTTCGCCGAGACCATGAGTCACGCAATAAGTATGGTTCTGCCGTAACGGGTCAAATCCCGAAGTCGGTACTTAAAGATGTGAGGCGAGGTTGGTTTACCAGGGGATCCATCTACCCTAAGCAACCTCGGCCACGCTTACCTACCTTTTTATGAATGCACCTGCACCCGACAAATCTTTGAAAAGGTTTTCTATGCATATGTCGAATGGAACGCCCGAACTATGTGACTCATGGAATCTACTAGGCAAGTTAGTCAATCATGGGGTCCCCATTTACCCCGTGTGGTTGTACGCTCGTCTTGGTTCAAGAGGCAAGAACCTAGGGTCCTAAGGGTGGCGAGCATGGGACTAGAAAAACTACATCCCACCGTGGCCTCCCATACAAGCCTTAGCATGTTTAATCTCATATCTCTGATCTCATCTTACCACGTTCTCCTATCATACTAGATTATCTGCATCTGATACATCATCTGGATGGACCAGAACTGACAGCTATGCATGGCTAAGCAGACACAAACAAGAGCTCTAGCAGTGCACACAAGCCAAACCTAGTTATGCTGGGAGAAGTGGATCAGGTGATATAAGCTCAAAGGAAGTAATGCAATAGATAGGATATTTTATCTATCGATAAAAGACCACAGTAGAATCGTATGCAACATGGCAGGAATTGAACTACTTTCGAAATCATAGGATTATACCATGGTGGGGCTATGCTTGCCTTTGCCAGTTGATAGCAGATGAATAGATCTTCAAAAGCCTTGTACTTGACTTGGTTACAGTTGGTCAAGTATTGTTCTTCGATCTTCGACCTTTGATGGTGTTGTCCTCGGACTTCGATCTCGATCTCAATATGGTATTCTACCGGGAAGAACCAAATCACCGGAAAGAAAGGGAAAACATTCAACACATGGCATCGATGAAATGCTCAAACAAGAATGATGATATGAAAAGTTGAATTGCATTGAATGGAAACCCTAAAACATGCTCGGCAGTTTAATCGGGGTTCCGAGGGGTGAAAACCCTAACTCGGCGAAACTCCAGAATCACCTGTGAGGGGTTACTATGTTCTTCTAATTAAACTTGTCATTTAAGTTGTTTAACAATGCATGATTACAGGTTAGATAAATAGGTTTCATTTTTCTGAACATTTTGATATATTATTTGTACTTTTCTGACTTATAAATAATAAGTTATTGATTTTACAATATTCAAACAATTTCTGAAATTCTTAAACTTTTTCTTAATTTAAATAAATCTGGAAATCCCTTTTTACACCGAGGCTGGGCTAGCCACAGACATAGACAGGTGGGCCTCTGGCCACCTCAGCCTCCACGCAAGCGAAGTGGAACAGGGGGGTTTGGTTATTTCTCACCGAGGCAGGGGCTACCCACTGCCACTAACGGGTGGGGCCGAGGCCACGTTGGCAGGCCACGCAGGCGCCACGCAGGACTTGTCGGGGAGCTCGTCGGCCGACGGGGTTTGGTGGTGCTAGGGATCGAGCGGGCTGGGGCAGAGGGGTGCGTTGTACGCGGATCTACGCGGGCAACCTCAAGGTGGCGGCACCGCTTGGGTTAGGTCGTCGGAGCGACGTCTCCAACGTCGGACAACGGCGGTAGAGGGAGGCGCACGGTGTGAGGAAGCAATAGAGCAAGAGGGAGAGGGAAAAGGGGTCGGCGAGATCCGTGTGCTCACCCTGGTGCTCAAGGACGTGACGAGGAGGCGCGGGGAGGTCCTGAACGGCGTACATGGTGACGGTGGCCGGCGTCGGTGGCGGAGAAGACATGCTCGATTCCGGCGATTCGGGGCATCCCAGCAAGAACGCTTCACGGAGGAGGTAGAGGGAGACACGACGATTCTCCTAATCTGCTCAGCGAGGCTTAGGGTGGTCGGACACGACGGAATCAATGGTGGTTCTACGGTCTAGGGTTTGTACTTGCGCGTGCGAGAGCTAGAGAGAAAGGGGAAGGGAGGAAGTGGCATCTAGGGTTCGTCTTCGTAGAGGCCGCGACACTTGTAGGCGTCAAGGCATGGCGCGCATCTTGGCGCTTCGCAATGAGCGGCCACCGAGCTGCTTCCAGGATCCATAGGCGAGGAGGACAACGGTGTTAGGTGGCCGAAGGGGTACGGGCCTGACTTGGGCCGAGTATGGGCCGCGACGGTTGCTGGCGGCTGCGCAGGTGGGTGACAGAGAGGAGAGGAGAGAAGAGAAGGGCGCTGGGCTGGGCCTGACAAGGCTGCTGCTGCTCTTTTTTTCTGAAAAACATTTCTCTTTTCTTGATTTATGTTTTCCTCTTTGTATTTGAATTTCCAAAATGTTTTTGAATCATTAAGAAATTACCAGAGGGTTTGTAAAACATTTAAAATACTGTGGAGCCCTACTAGTCCATTTGGGCTTCAATAAATTTGGTATTTTTCAAAATCAAAACTATTTGAATTGATCTCATATAGAGAGGAAAGGGTTAGGGTTTATGGTTTTGCTTATTCTTCTTTAATGCAAAGTTTAAAGAGATGATGCTCATGCAATGCACAATCAACCCTAAATAATGATTATCTAAAGCTGGGGTGTTACATCTCTATCCCCCTTACGAGAATCTCGACCCGAGATTCCAAAGGTAGGAAGAGAGGCAGAGGATGAAAGAAACAAGGCTACTCTAAAGATAAGAGGGAACACATTAGACAACACACAAAGTATCTCATGGGCAACTCATGGATAAATTGTTCAGAAACAACTCTGAGATGACGACATGAAACATACCAAGGTAACAGAGGAAACAAGAGGATATGGTTTCAAGTTGTTAGATAGATGGTCTTCATAAGGATTGAGACCATGGAACTTACAGGAGATTTTGATGCTTCTGAAGAAGATAGCTTCCAACAGATAGAACATGACCACAAACTTCGAGAGGGAACCTCTACTAAACAACTTAAGTAGATGTTTCAGGTTGCAGAGATATGGATCAACAAAATCAAGCTGTTGAACTACTTTTGACACAGAAGGGTCACTTTTTCATTCAACAGAAGGCCAAGACGGGAAGGTATCTTGGTGGAGAGGACTCATAAGAGCCACATGAAACATGTACCAAGAGGAACTACTAATTACTAAAATCATAGCCGCTCTTAGAACATGGTTGAGAAGACGAAGGAAACTCTTTATTCATCTAGGTATACCAAAATCTTTGCCAAAGATCATGGTATCACTTTACACCACCAGATGAATAGATAAGAAGATTCCTGATAACACGAGAAGAAATAAACTTCATTTTCATACTTCAATTATCTGACACAACAAAATGTTTGTCAACATAAAAGGGTCTGGAGGATCGACCGAAAGACATTTAGCAACACTACTTTAAAGGTTCTCCTCGATGTTCGAGAAATCAAACATCAAGTAAAGGTCGGACTTCGGATACAAAGAAAACCATAAGCACAACTCTTGTAATGAATTATAGAAGAAACCTCATGAAGAGTGGTTGTTACTCCTGATTTAAGAGAATATGACAATAGGTCTTTCCGGCTAAGTTTGTGTCAACCATTACATCAATCTTGCCAGATTTACAAAGATACCTATGTCAAGACCTTGAGGAACACCAACCATCATTTCTGCTTGAGACTCAGCTTTGGTTAGGTGGAATGATATTTCAGACTCAGCATGTCCGAATAGAAAGTTTGCAACATTTACCGCAAAGGTAAAGTTACTAGATTCTCAAGACAGTGACTATAGTGTAAAGCTCCAAAAGACTGAGCTAAATTGCTAGACCCAGGTATTTACAACTTGTCGAGAGACAACTGCACATAGATAAGGTGGTAACAACAATACACACATGTGTCCTTAGGGAACGGAGCTAACTCTACTCGAATCCACGGCGACATCTTTCAACAATTGCTCGTGAATCAGAGAAGGTTACTTCCAACATCCAGAAGACAAACTTCGAGATGACTCGAGGATGGTTCTCAAAATTTTCCAACATTAATGTTGATTGTTCCACATGAATCTAATCTAACATGGAGAAAATAAGGATTTCATCGATGGGCTCAACAACAAACTTATCAAAACACTCCGAGAAGATAGACTCATATGTTGCATGAACAAGTCAAGAATATTGGTCAGACAAAAGAACATGAAGATGCACTCAAGTGAAACACCACGAGAAGGAGCCTCACCAAGATAGTCCTTGGAACTGAATTTGATTTGACGATAACCCAAATCAAATCAAGGGTGGGCGAAGATAACACATCCACAAAGGAAATACTATATTTCTTCAAAACGAACAAAACTAGACATCCTAATACAAAGGAACTGGGTCGGCTAGAACTTTTGTCTTACAACTCTCCAAGTTGTTGTTTAGGCTCAACCAACTAGTTCAGGGGTATCCAATACAGATCCTTGGAGAAAAGAGTAGTTCAGAGAACTTGCTTGCTCAAGAAATTGACAACACGGTCATGTGGCAACATGGCGATACTTCTATAAGACATCCAGTATATCACGAACCACCGATATGTCACTTAGTTCAAGAGGAAACTTGCTTGGTAAGGCAAGAAGACATTGTCTCAGAGTTTCGGCACAAGCCTAACTCTTTGACCAAAGAGAGTGCGCCAGAATAGCGGACTTGGTAGCACAGTCAAACTTCGCTTGGTTATAAGGTTAACCAATTACGCTAAGAATGACACAAATGTCCTTAGATTTCAAAATAATAGTAATTGCTAGAATCTCAAATGGCCGCATTATTACGCACACGCATCACTCACGAGCGCGAAAGCTTGAGGAAGGGTGGGTAAAG